>CM053793.1:538851189-540051189 GCA_028749045.1 Cupressus sempervirens
ATAATAAAATGCAATTCTAGATGCTAAATTAAATGTTAGGGTCAGTGCAAGAAGTTGGGTCTCACTTTTGGCCAAAAAGTGGAAGTGTTTTTCCTATTTTTGAAATATTTTGTCAATTGATGCCAAAATTTGAGCCATTTAGAGATTAAATATATAAAAACTTCATAACTAAAAATTGTAGTGCCTGGAATCTTCTTTTTCAATATGTAATTTATTTGTATACCCATATGATAGATTATTTTTTTGGTATGGATCTTTAAAAACCACTTTTTCAAAATGCCTATTTCAGGACCATACCACACTCATGTACGAACACCATAATTTGACACAAATGAATAAATTTTTGTGAATCCTTTTAAATGGAGTTACCTGACACACCAAAGATTGATGAGAATATTTTTCTTGAATTTTTTAATGAATATTTTTTTTAATTAATTTTTAATTGGCTATAAAAAAAAAATTTAAAACCTCTCGTGTACAGACACCATAATTTGATCAAAATTTCACTTTTTTCAAATTTTTTTTTTTTAACTTCAAAAGAATTGAATGTAGATTGATGACATATAAATTAATTTAAGAAAAAATATAAAATAAAAAAGTTATTAAAGTTTTAGTGAACGTTTCTATTTTACATTTAAGTACCACCTTTGATTAAAAAATTTAAAAAAAATAGTAAATAAAAACATAACTCTATAAAATTTATATTTCTGAAATCAGGACAGTGAGAGCTCTAATGGGTTTTTGTTTCGTAAAAAAATTTGATCGGGAAGACCCTCTAAAAATTATGGCAAGGCATGAATTTGTCAGTTCAATGCCTTAGCCAAATCTTAAGAGGCAGAGGCATAGGCTTGGTCTCACCAAGCCTGTCCCAAACCAAAATTCGAGGCAGGAAAAAAAAAATCCCGCCTCATGTTGTAAGAAACGGGCACCCGTTATTTGAATTTCAAAAAATGGGTACCCGTTTTGAAAAGCTAAAAGCGGCATGTAAAATCCGCCGAAAACTTTAAAAATTGAATTTTTAAGAAACGGGTACCCGTTTTTTTATTTTTACAAAACGAGTGTTTGTTTCTTAAAAATTCAAATTTTTCTTTTTTTGAGAAACGGGTACCCGATTTGTAAAAATAATGGGTGCCTGTTTTTTAAATTTAGGGCCGGGCACCCGAACCAAAAACAGGTGCCCATTTTTTAAAATCGGGTACCCATTTCTAAGAAGTTTCATTTTGCGGATTTGACTTCTGCAAAATTGCGACCCAACTTTGTGCATTCACCCATTAATTGTTGAATTTGAGTATTATTATTTTGGTCTTTTACAAAAAAAAATGTTAAACTTCAATTGGATAAAATGTCATTAATGTTTTGAATTTTAAAATGATGCAAACTAAAGATGTGTAGAGCTCTCCTGATTTGATGTATTTTTCAATAAATTTAGGAGCAAATTTTGAATAACTAAAATAAAATTTCAAAGGTCCAATTAATTTCACATAACAAAACATGAAACAATATTTTTCTAATATAGAAAAACAAAAAAATTACAAATATTTTTTTCACAACAATATTTTTATGTCAAAACCTATTAGGATTTGGTAGTTTTCATTTCAAGTTTACTTTTTCCTAATTTTTCTATCATTTTCAAAAAAGAATTCATACTATTTAGAAAACCTCTAGAAAACCATATTTTCAAAAAAAAAATTGAATCTCTCTTAATGTTTTTAAATGTCTAATTAACCTTATCTTTATTATAATAACCTACTTACAATATTTTAAAAAAAAAATGTTCTAGATCAATATTTATTTGAAATCAAAATTCTAAAAATAACAAGGTAGTTGTCAACTAGGCAACCATAGATAGTTTTGGGTGAAAAGATTCCAAGGAAAATTATTTCACTCAAGACCCTTTTAACCAAAATGCAACGCCCTGCTTGACAACCCAAAAGAAATAAACCTAATATGTTGCAAAGTTTACTAAACTACTTTTTTTCTGGAGTTTATACAACATCAAAGTAACAATGTGGAAGAAATATACACAAACACAACTTTTAGACATGCAAGTATAATATAGATTTCATTCCTCAAGGGTTCCTTCACATTGAGTCACGTTTAAGATTTTTTTATTAATTTTTTAAGTCTTAAGTAAAACATCCATAATCATTAAAATACAACATATTAATCTCATAAGAAAATGCATGAATACAATTGATACAATGAAATATATCGAATGGATAGCATCGATTGCATATGTCGCAGGGTATGCAAGAATTGATACAAGTACATCAAAATACAAGATACATGATAACATATATATACATCAACTAAATAGAAGTCTCCAAGATAGGGATAAGAATGATAAAGGTACAACTACATCATCAAACTTCCAACATCTATAAATCTTAGGGGGACCCAAATGGTAAGAAGTCGCTACTCTCGACCACGTGGTTACCTAGTCAGGCTTCCATTCCCACTGTGCAAGGAAGATAATGAATGATCCACATACAAATAATTAATCCATAAAAATTTCCTAGGCAAGGAATCCTAATAGCCAAACCTACCTCAATGGTAACACAAACTACTCAAGAAGAAAAGATAACCAAAGTTGAAAGAACACTCATCCAATACAAACACCACATACCAAGTCAACATACATATACCAAGTATATATCGAGTACCAAAATTACGAGATAAAGTCCACCAAAGATATCCACCTCAAGTCAAAAGTACAATCACCAATGAAGGTAAACACCAACAATAAATATATCCCAATTACCATTAATGAAAGTAAACACCAACAATAAATATATCAAACAATAAGTACAACACCAATAACTACACCACTAGAGGCAAATACAAAATCTACAGAGGAGACCCAAGATACATACTAGGGAGTGTCATGACATGGTCAAACTACTTGAGTTACCCTAGCTTGGTCTCTCATTAGACTATGAACGCTCAAGCATTGAGTTATCCTGGATTGGTCACTCTAGACCCTAAACCCTCAATGTGATACATGCAGGACTAGAATACCCTCTCATGAAGATGAGAAAAATCAGTCATACCTCTCACTAGGTATCATCTCATTCCCATCCTTAGCCTGTACAAGCACTTAAGGCATGGGCGAGAGACATCTCTAACTTATCTTTTTAATGTATCTCAAGGAAAAGGACTAGAAAATATATTATAATTACTATGTTATCACTTATTACACAACTTACAATAGGTTACCCTAGCACTAACCACTTTGGGTCCCATACCCCTATTACAAGCCACTCCCAAAAACATGTACCTAGACAACCTCCCCTAAGCACATAAACCACAATTGTGTCCCATACCACAACACCCAATGATAGAACTTGGTTCCTTAATAGGCAACCCAAAAATTATTTGGTTCTCAAAACCCAAGCCATCATATATGCTCACCAAATAAATCTCATAAACACAAGTCTCAATTTTGAATCATAAGTACATACTAATATCTAATCAAATAATCTTCATAAAAGATGTCTCTAGTGCACATCCTAGTTTGGCTAGCTAAATAGTTCACATAAAAGCCATCACAAAATAAAACATCACATTAAAATTTCTAAAACACATCACAAAACAAATACCACAAAGCCTCAAATAAACATACATCAAATTATACAAGGTTCCATCAAATGATTTGGATTAGATTTTTTTCAAATTTTTTGTTTGATTATATAAGGGGTATATCATTGTATAAATTTAGTATGTTAATTGTCTAATAAGTTTATTATTAATTTTTTTTTAAAAATCAATATTATTTATAAAATATTTTCAAAGTTCATAACAATGAGTTTTTATGCATTCTCTCTATGTAAATCAGCTAGTAATTTGAATTTTATAATCTCATATGGAATGATATGGATCTACAACTTATATTGATGGAAAGATAATTCAATATCACATATCTTTCATTATTGCCAATCCTAAAGAAAAGGTCATTTGAATGGTGTAAAATATGAATCTTCCTAGTAGCACTATTCAAATTTGAGGGTTACTAGTTTAGAAGAAAGAGCATACATTTGTTTGAACTATTGGATCTTCATGAAAATCAAGAAAGAATTCATAATATACTTATTTACAATCACAAAGAAGATATTTTCCTAACTATATACTTTGCAAAAGTTATACGTGATTGTTCGTGTGTCTCTAATTGAAAAATCAAGCTCAAATAGGCCTAGTTTTAGCATGACAATCAATATTTGACCATGCCCATACATACATATATATATATATATATATATATATATATATATGTTAGATCAAATTCAAATGGGTGTCTAAAAGTATCTTTACATTTTTGATAAAATATATTAAATGAAATTTATAGCAAAATCAAATGTTTCAAACCCTCAAACTAACACACAAGTAACTGCAAATAAATTTATTCATAATCAAGAGTATAACTATATATTTTAATTAAATTTGTATAAAAATAGTAAAATAATAATTATAAATACTAGCATCATAATTTATTTTAAATATTCTCTCCTAAAGTTTCCAAACAAAGTTTCTCAAAATATCAATTATGTCGTAAATGCAATTTGTAATAAAATTATACTAATCTCTATCAATCAGAAAATCGAAGGTCCTCACTCAAATTCAAAGCTAAATTCACAATCAAGAAAACACAGAGAATGCAATCTTTCCAACAAAAATTGCAAAGAGATTTGAAAACCCCTACCTTCAAACACCAAGTTGATTTGTTAAGAAGAAGAAAACCCAATTGTAGACTTCACTCCCAAGCTTTGAAAAAAAAAAACTTACTTTAAAATTTGAAGGCATAACCTGTAACTGTCTTCTAAAATCTATGTTCTAAATTATCTTATTGTTCTCCATCGATCTTCTCACTTGAAGTAACCAAAATGGCCTCTTAATAAAGAAAAATAAATAAATAAAACTAATAAAATTAAAGTTTCTAAAATGAGTAAACTTACAAAAGAAGGTAACTCAACTAAAATGAGATAATAGTTTTTCTTTGTCTTCTTATTTAGTTTTTTTTTTTTAACACTTTACTTTTTTTAAGAAAAAAATACATAAATTTATTTTTCTTTTCCTTTCTTATAATATTAAATAAATAAATATTTTGTATTTATATACTTAATTTCAAAATAGATTTATCTTTTTATAATAAAATAAATAAATATCCTTTCTTTTAAATTAAATAACTTATTCCCCACTCAAAAATTTTATTTTAATTTTATTAATTAATGTGCAATTAAATTGCATACAATTAGTTTAATCATTAATAATAATTAAAGCCTACTAATTATATTCAACTCTAATTTTATTATTATTGATTAAATATTCATGATAAATCAATATTTGGTCTTTAATATTTTAATTTATCTTTTTCCAACTTTCACATTTAGACTTTTAAAATCAAATCTTTTATAAAAAAAAATTTAAATATTTAATTAATTTAATTTCCAATTAATTAAATATCCTGATATTATAATTCTTCATTTTATTTAAATAATATTTAATAATTCTAATTTTATGTGATTGATCCAAATATCATAAAATTAAACCTTTTACCAAAATAAATATCACAATCAAATCCACATTAAAAAAAACCATTCAAAACTCATATTAAAACAACACACACAAAGATAAACTTGTGGGTTTTAAAAGGGGTAGAGAGTCAAATACAAGTCCTCCTTGCATGACAAGTGTTTAGACTATGGTTGGGATTGGACCTTATCATTATCTTCTCATTCTTTCAATTGGGTTATTATGATAGGGTATGCTAATCCTGGCAATTCATGGAAGTTGATGTCTAGTACCTGCAACTTGCATAAAAGATGAGCATGTACATATTCATATATATAAGTAAACTAGACAAGAAATGGTAGGGAGTGGTACATCGTGTAGACCTTGACGGGCAGGTAACTGAACCCCTCCTTTAACTACATCAAACACATTAGACATAAAACTTAAAATAGACATGCACACCATACACATGCAAGTATGGGGTAAGTACCATAATGAATCATCAGTCAACTCATCAAATGCTAAGATATAACAATGCATTACTATGAATGTAAGACAATTCAATCACATTTACTAACTAGGAATCATTAAAGCAACATTAACACATTTAAGTAATCATAATCATTAGACAATATGTAAAATGTAATCATAAATGATATTTTGAAGTCATGAAATTACATCATACCATATATCTCTAAAACTAACACATGTATAAAATAAGCCTAAAAGAGTTCAACATATATAATATAAAGCCAACTACAGGTGGGCATTACACAAAATTATTAAAGTAAATTTCACATCAAATTAATTTTTTTAGATGAAAAAAAATAAATTTAGGTTTCAATGAAATCTCTTTTACCCAAAAACATGTGAGCCATATGTAAGCCATGTGGTTTCAAGAAAAAATCTTAATACTATAACCTTTGTAGCTGAAAACATTTCAATAGAAACTTTTTAGTTGGTCTTGTGGGACACATGCTTGTTGTTTTACCCACCCTATTCAAATTATGCTTTATTTTGTGCTTATTATATGTTAGAACGTGTCAATTGATTTGTTTTTTCCTCTATGAGCCAAGGCTAGGGAAGGTGGAGAGGAGTTCTCCCCTACCTCACCTCTTTTGGTTCATGCAAAGATGTAGTGATCGGGTCAATTTCATCCTTGTGGAAGAGAAATTTGAGGTAGCATTGGAAAAAGGAAAATAAAACATTGATAAATATACAACAACTCCATGCATATCAATAATGGAAGAATCACAAACCATCAAGATTGATGTATTGGAATTTCAAATAAATATCTCATATTCATACACAAGAAGTTGGGGAACTAGTGGAGAATATGAGATATGTTTGTGTGCAATAGGGATATCTCATTGCATTTATTCTTATGAATCTAATTATGGTCATGGCTTTGGTTTGGGTCCTTAATTCTTTTCAAATGTGGGTCATTGTTATGAAGCATGAGTATATTGGTTTCTACAATTAAAGGAAACCCCTTTGATTTTGCTTGTATAGATGCACTTGTACGTTCTTCTCTATGACTTTTGGCCCCTTTATGTGTTTGTTACAATATCTAAATTTTGGGGATTGTCAACTGGCATATTGATACATGTTAATAGAAAAGGTCACTTAGTCCATGCTTGGGTCTATGGGAACTATCTTCTTCATTATCTCCTCCCAAAAAGCCTCAACTACATGGTATCCAAGTGAACTCTTGTGAGTCTAGACATTATCCTATAAGGAAATAAATTTTAGGTGCAAATGATGTCATCAATATGAACATCAAATAAAAATGATTTTTATCTAATTGGAAACTGAATTTCCTAATTGAAAAACATGAAAAACTTGAAAAAGATGGAGATTTAATTGAAATAAAAAGGAAGAATGCCTCAAGTAAACAAAAAGAATCTTTAATCAATGAATAATCCAAAAAAAATGAAGAATGTCAATATCCATAAGGGGAAAGGGAGTCAAAGAAACACAACTTTAAGATGTAGATATTAGAATAATTAAACAAATAATAATGAAATATGGATTCAAAGATTATGAGTTGAGATAAAAAATAACAAATATCCAATCTAAGTAAAAAATATAAAATTTGATCGTAATCCAAACAGTTCTCTAAAGTAGACAAAGGAGAAAAAGTAAACAAAATGAAACATCAAAATTTTATTTATGAATATTTTATATATAATATTACATTTCTAGCATGGAAGACAACTTGATGAGTAACAAAAGATCAAAAAAAATTAAATAAAGTTTTTCCATGAGGTGGGTGCTCCAAAGAATCTTAGAAAAACATAACCAAATCTATATCGATTGCAAGAAACCAAATATGATAAACATAATAAAGCTATGGATTTTACTAAAAGATTAATTTTCTAACTATCGGGATTCTATACAAGTAAGAAAAGTGTAATTGCTAGAATAAATAACAAGGTTCCCAATGTATTATTAATGGGGATTTATATGTTACAATGAACTCATCATAATTTAAGGAAGGGAGCATTCAAACAAAAGACAAGGAATTTAGTGTAAAAAACAAAAATGGGGTATCTCTAATATCTACATCCTAACTTGATAAAGAAATCACTCTACATTTAGAGGTACTAGAAGAAGCTAGTCATGTCACTCACCTGTTTTTCTCTAGTATTAGAGAAGGATAAGTTCCTTAAAATAGTGTCTTTCAAGTTCAAAAAATGTGGATAGAACATCTAAATCTAGAAGGGACTAAGTATTTATTGGTCCACATCATTGATCATGATACCAAGATGATATTTTCACTAGATTATCCAAAACAAAGAAATAATTAAGTTAGGAATTTATTTCAAAGAGGGGATCTTGCTGAAAGTAGAATGGTGGAGAATCAGATATATTATATTTTAAAGGTTTAATTCAAAATCATAAGAAAGAAAGAAAAAATATTGGTGGCTCTATTGAATAGAATTTAGATGTTTTTGGACATGTTTTTTAAATAAAACTTAAAAAATAAAATGTTTTAAAAATATGATAGTAATACTATGTTGTTTCACCTAACTTGCAAATTGAGAAGGCCATAGAACCATATTACTAAGATTGAAATGAATAAATGACACTGGTTTAGACATCATAATATCATGAATACTTCATTTATCTCATATTGATAAAATCATTCTTTGAAAATGGGGAAGATAAGAAAGATATCTATTTGGATCACATCATGCTTATAGATGACGAATGTAAGAATGTGTGTCTCATGAAAGAAAAATAAAAAAGAACTTGATCATTATTAGACTAAAGGGCCTTCTTGTTTCATTAATCTCTTAATAGAAAGAAGGTTTTGTGAGGGACCAAGATAATGGACAACATGTTGGTCCCAACTACAGGTCAGTATACTAAGTGGGGTGGTTGAATCAGTAGGCTCATTATTTTCACTTTTCACTACAGATTGTGTTTCTCTTCTATCTACGAGTTAATGTGCGAAATAAATTAACTTAATTAGTCAAGGTAAAGCAAAAACACATCACATGAAATAAATAACACATAGCACAATATTTATCTCATGGAAATCCAACTAGGGTTAAAACCATGGTGTCAGTCGATCCTCACAGTGTTTCACTCTTCTAAAGTGTTCTGGGTCAAGAGCTAATCCTTTTTAAAAGATTACAAAGACAATGTAAGGTGTCATCCTGTTAGGGGATTTTGATGATATCTATTAGGATCTTTCTTTGTTAGGAGTATCATGGTTAGAGGACTTTGAAACACAAGTTAATGTGTCACCCGGTGAAGGGATTTATACAACAAACATATTAGGATCCACCCTTGGGGGGATTTTTTGTTATGAAGGTAAGTAAGTAATAGTGAAAATGATCCAATATTGTAGCTACTAAACTTAGCTTGGTATAGATCCTAGGTTGGCTCTCTTGACCATTCTACAATTGTGCTCTACCTTATCTAAGATTTGTAACTTCAGTCTTTGATCACTTGTGTGCTTTCTTCACTTCAAGAACATGATACTCTTTGTGTTATTGAGGCTTGGTCTCCTATTTTCAACACAAAAGTCACCTTGAAGGATTGATCTCTCTTTTATCACTCTTCTTTTCTTTGTGAATTTCAACTTTTTATCTCATCTCTTCTGGCTCTCACGCTAAATCACTTGGCACTCTGACCTTCTCATTTTCAGCTCTATTTTATTTTTTATACTTTTGTTTATGCTTCACTTGGAATTTTTTATCTTGGAATTCAAAATTTTAATTCCTTCCCTATTACCAACTTAGTCACTTGTTGCAGTGGTGTGCCACTCTTGTCAGGTTATGGCATGTTTGTATAAGAATCATGGATGTCATATGTCTTTGGTGACTTGCATTTGATGGAAAGAATTCAAATTTGATTTCTTTTGATTCTTTCTTGATCCTTTCTCCCATCATCATTAGATGCAACATTTAGTGCACTATATTCCTTCTTTATTACTAGGATATCACAGGTATCTTGCTTCATGTTCTTTATGTTGAGTCATCTTGTTACTCTATTTTTTGTTCCTACAGCTTTTCTTCCTTCTACTTGCATTGACTTCCCTTAGTGCACTTGGCATGCTATGTCTAAGTGAGCTACCTTCTTCATTTTTTCCACTTAGCTTGCCATCTTTCCTTCCTTCCCTTCTAAATCAAGGTCCCACATTTGTGTTCCTTTACCAGTTGTACTAATCTACTGGTTAGATCTATTTGTTAGTGTTTCCAGTAATGAAAAAATTGTTTTTGAATAAGTCTAATGGTCTACTTACCAATTGATCTTTGATACTTTTAGGCCAACAATCTCCCCCTTTGACATTGAAGGAAAAACTTAGTCATTTGGGCACTTCTGTCATTTCCTACTTGGATTCATTCTTTCATTGTCTCCCCTTGAGATAGTGCATGTTCATGCTTCATGCTTGATCTTCTATAGCTTGTCTCCTTTCTCTCAACTTCTCCCCATCTTTCCTTTCCTATTACTTTCTTGACTGGTCCCCTATTGAGTAGTCTCATGTTTGTCATCAATCCACTTTGATTTTTTTGTATGTCATGATCATGGATTGATGCCCTCTTGACTTGGATAAGTTCAAGGTAGATAGGAGTAGAACCCCTAATCTTTCTTGTAGATACTCAAATGTATCTTTCTAAAGAATTTTAGTGAAGATGTATGATAGTTGTTCCTTGGTTGATACATATTCCAACATGACCTCTTTTTCTTGCACGTGTTCCCTTAGAAAATGGTACTTGATGGATATGTGCTTGGTATTTGAGTGCATGACTTGATTTTTCAATATATTGATAGCACTTGTGTTATCACAGTTGATCACTATTGCTTCCTCCATTTTCTCTTGAATTCCTTCAAGCAATTGTTTAATCCAAACAACTTGAGTGCAATTCATAGTTGCAGCAACATATTCTACTTTTGCAGTCAACTGTGATATGCAGTTATGTTTCTTGCTGGTCCAAGCTACCAACATTGCTCCAAGGAAGAATGCATCTCTAGTTGTACTCTTTTTGTCATTGATATTTCCTTTCCAACCAGCATCTGTAAAGAAACTAACTTCAAAACTACACTAACTTCAAAACTACCTTTGTGGAGATACCATAATACATATTTCTCAGTACCCTTTAGATACCTGAAGACTTTCTTTAGAGCTACCATGTGTGAATCCTTTGGGTTGGCTAAGAATCTGGCCACTAAACCTATTTCTTATGCTATGTCCAATCTTCTATGTACCACATATTGCATTTTTTACAATCATTTATTAGTAAAGTGTCTTGTTCACTTTAGGACTTTCATCCTCTTTTGATAATTTGCAATTGGTTGCTATTGGAGTCCATATTGGTCTTCCATCTCCCATGCCAAATGTTTTGATTATTTCTTTGACATACTTATTCTACCCTATGGAAATACCTCTTTTTAGCTAGGATACTTTAGATCTAATGAAGAACTTGATTTCTCCTATCATGGACATTTCAAACTCCTCCTTCATGGTGTTTGCAAACTCTATGCTCAGCTTGTCATCTTCACCAAAGATAATATCATCCAAAAATATTTATGTAATTATTCGACTTGTTTACATTTCTTTCTTCAAGTATAGATTGTAGTTATCACTTGTTCTTGCAAACATAATCTTTATCAAGTATGAGTGTAGTCTCTCATACCATGCTCTTGGTATTTGTTCCGAACCATACAAGGTTTTCCTTAGCATACTGTCTCTTTTTCCTTTCTCCTAGTGATCACTCTAGCATCCTTATCTCCAATGATCTCATCTATTAAGTGGTGTCTTCTTACATATTTTTCTAGTATCGGTTTACATTTTGGTGCATCTGCTCTTTATTCCTCAGATTTGACTTCTTTTGTTTGAGTTGGTAAGAATTCTTGTACTATCTCTACTTCATAGGGTACTTTCTCCATTGTGTCATTTAGTGGGAGACAATCAAATTGTTTGTAGTCTTCTAGTTCCCTTTTACTATCTTCCTTATTTTTATGTGAGAATTCATCCACATTCACATTGGTAGATTCCACAATTTTGTTTATCCAAAGCTTTAGACTTAGCTAAGTTCCACTCTTCGTAGAATATCCCAAAAAGATACCTTCATCACTCTTACGTTCAAACTTTCGTTGGTATTTGTCTCTCTTGATATAACATCTACTTCTAAACACCTTGGAGTAGCTAACGGATGGTGTGTTCCCAAACCATAACTCATAGGGAGTCTTTTTTGTCCCTTTCATTACTTGTACCAAATTTAAGGTATACATTGTTGTACTTACAACTTCTCTCCAGTAGACTTGTGAAATATTATTTTGAATAATTAATGTCCTAGCACTATCTATGAATGTTTTGTTTCTTCTTTCAACAACACCATTTTGTTGTAGTGTTCTTGGAGCTGACATTTTTCTTCTAATTCCATGCAATCTTGTGAGGTCAACTCACCTCCCTAGTTTAAGCTCAAGCAGTTTAATACTCTACTAGTCTCCCTTTCTACCTTTTCCATGCACACTTTAAACATGTAAAAGGCTCCTAACTTCTCTTTCAGATAAATACTCTACATCATTCTAGGAAAATTATCAATGAACAACATAAAGTATTTGTCTCCAAATACATTATTTTTCCTCATACGACCACACAAGTTGGTATGCACTAGATCTAATACATATTTTGAAGTGTTGTCTAGTTTGGAATGTGGTCAGTCCCCAAGTGGGAGATTGTTAGTTTGTGGTGATTGATCAAGAAATTATTGTACATACTTCATAAATTTTTGGGCCCTATTTTATCTATGTGTTATTTATTGTTGCAAATCATGAGGAACGGTTGGAACATCATCCTTTGGAGTATCATCCAACACTACGTAATCATTATCTTTCTTCTCATGTTGCTGTAATAGATCTTTTTACAACACTTTCTCATTGAATATGACATCCCTTCTTCTTACAATTTTACGATTTTCAAAATCCCAAAGCATATAACCAAATTCATCAATTTCATATCCAAAAAATACACATTTCTTTGACTTAGCTTCCAACTTGGTTCTATTTTCAGAATCTATATGAACAAATGCTTCGCAATTGAAGGTTTTGAGAAAAGAATAACTCACCTTCTTACCAGTCCTTGATTCCTTTGGAATACCATAGCCCAAAAGAGTAGAGGGACCTCTATTAATCAAATATACAATAGTATTGATAGCCTCCACCTACATGTTTAAGGGAAACCCTGCATGAAACCACGTGCTTCTTGCACACTCCATTATAGTCTTGTTCATGTGTTTAGCCACTCTATTTTCTTGTGGAGTCCTTGGAACAGTTTTTATCTACGAACACCATCATTGGAACAATAATCTTCAAATTCATGACTATAATACTCACCACCATTATCAGATCTAAGACATTTTAATTTCTTACCAGTCTCATTTTCAACTAAGCATTTCTATTTCTTAAAAGTTTGAAATACATCATATTTTTGTCTAAGGAAATAAACCCATACTTTTCTAGTTGCATCATCAATAAATGTAACATAATAATGAGAGCCACCAAGGGAAGATGCCTTAGCTAATCCCTATACATCTGTATGCACAAACTCTAATCTCTCACATTTATTTTCCTTCCCATTCTTCACAAAACCTACTATCTTTTGTTTTCCATACACATAACTTTCACAAAAATCCATATTAACACATTTCAAACCTAGTAAAACTTTCTTTGAATGAAGTAATTTCATACCTTTCTCAGTCATGTGTACAACTCTGTTGTGCCATAGCATTGTATTTGAATCTATAGAAATTATTTGTTCTCCCTTCTCAACTATAGCAACTATTTCTGAACATTAATTTTTCTCTGAAACAATCAAAGTAGAAGGAATAGTATGACCTACACAAAGATATAAGGTGCCTACTTTCACATCTTTTGCTATTATAAGGGAACCTTTTAAAACCTTCCAATTTTTATCATTAAAATTAACTACACAACCCTCATCACTGAGTTGCCCTGCTAAAATTAAATTCCTACTCAACCTTGGAATATGTCTTATCTCATTTAGTAGCCAATGATTCCCATTTTGTAACTTAATCTTAACTTTTTCCTTTCCAACAATCTGACAGGGTTCATTAGCCCCCCAAATAAACAAACCCAAAATCCCCTTGGACATAATCAATAAAATAACCTCTATGAGGTGTAGCATGAACTAAAGTACTAGAATCTAAAACCCATGAACCATCAATACTTTCTAAAGAAAGAACCAAAGCATCCTCTTTGGGTTTGTTACTTACCACATTTTCCTCCTTGTTCCCTTCTGGTTTATCTCCTTCATTGTTCTTTCGAGTCCAATAATCTTTCTTCTTATGCCCTAGTTTACCATAGTACCAACAATCTCTTGGTCCTCTGGATTGAGACTCTTTCCCTTTGACTTTCCTCTTGATTTCCCATGATTTCCAAAATTATTTCCTCTCTTAGTTGTTATGCTTTTTCTTTTTGCATTCAAAGCACTTCCTAATGTAGATCCACCTAAGGTTTTCCTATGAGTTCCCTTACTCAAAATAACACCAATCACATCATCATATTTTAGGGTATTAGATCTAGAAACATAATTACTCACAACCATTACCAAGCCATTCCATCTTTCAGGCAAAGAACACAAAATCAAGAGAGCGTTAATTTCTTCATCAAGATTAATACCCATAGAAGATAACTGACTAGTAATAGTATTAAACTTGTCTAAATGATCTACAACAAATCCACCTTCTACCATCTTCATATTAAATAAATACTTCATGAGAATTACCCTGTTTGAAGTGGAGGGCTTTTCATTCAATGTCGCTAGGGTTTGAATCAACTCTTTCATCATCTTCACTTTTGTAATGTTAAATATCATTGATGGTGCCAAGCATAATCAAATTCTTCCAAGTGCCTTTTAGTCTAAAATCTCTCAGTCCTCATCTATCATAATTCCATGTTTCTTTGTTTTTCCTTCCAAAGGCTTCCATAAATCCTTCTGATAAAGATAGTCCTCCATTTGCATCTTCCATAACTAAAATTTGTGTCCATTAAACTTCTCAACCTTCAGCTTACCCTTGTTTACCATTGCTCTCACTCAATCATGATACTTCCACTCAACCATGAGACTTTCCTACAAATGATAACTGGAAAAAAATACCTCTCTCTAATACCACTTGTTAGGATTAATCATAGACAGAAATAACAATTACATGAAAATATAAACAATATCAAAAACTAATAAATCACACAAAAGAGAACACATGACATCAAGATTTAGCATGGTTCACCCAATCCCTAGGCTACGTCCACCAAACAACAACTCCAATATTATTAACATTCAGAGATTACAACCTAATTATAATATGTAATCCCTTACAGCTCAATATCGCTGTAAAAAGCAATTTTTACATCACACATTAATGAAATCCCTAACCTTAAGCCTTTTTATACATTTTTTTTTTCTTTAGGGTTATAATTAATTACAACATGTAAGCCCAAAATTCTTGATAAAATAGGGCCCAAAAATTTATGAAGCATGTATAGTATTTCCCTGATCAATCACCACAAACTAACATGAAGTAAATGACTTGCTAAATAAAATTAAGCTCGTCATCTTTCCGAAGTGCAATCCTTACACATCACATTATTGGGTTTAGTGATTGGGGGTAAACCCCTTACAGAGTTCTTCCTTCCTACTTTGATAATGCTTTCAAAGTTGACATGACATAACCTCCTATGCCATAACTAGTTGTTATCACTACTAGCTACCATACATACATTACCAAAAATATTGAGGTAATAGAGATTATCTTCACTTTTCTCTCTTGTGGCCAGTAGCTTGCCTGTCATGTCAAATATTTTACAAGACCCTCTAATGAACTTGAACTTGTAGCCTTTGTCTATTATTTGGGCCACACTCAACAGATTGTATTTTATTCCTTCCACTAAATACACATCTTCACAGGTAGTAGTCTTATTTAGGGTTATGGTACCTTTGCCTATCATTGTGCATGGTGAATTATTTCCAAAATTAACCATTCCTTTGTTGTAGGATTCAACCTTGTGAAACTTACGCCTATCTCCTGACATGTGATGTGAACAATCATTGTCTATTATCCAATTCTTGTGGATGCTAATACTTGTTATTAGGGATATCTCTACCCTTTCTTCTATGATGGTGACAAAGGTTACTTCATCCTCTTCTTCATCATTGGTTGACTCTTCACCAGTCACACCTTCTTCAACGATGTAGCACAACTTCTTTTCTTTCTCCTTGGACCACTTCTTGTTGGAACTTTTCTAGTTGTTATTTTCTCTCAAGTCACTAGTCTCCTCTTTTACTAGTTCTAGACATCTAGTTGTGTAGTTTCCTACCTTTTTAATATTCAAGCTTTTTAAAGGAAGCTTATCTTTGTACATTCATTTTCCTCTAACCATTATCTTTGCATACAAGGCCTCTAGTTCTTCTTATTTGGCCTCTTCCACATATAGACTCTCCAACTTCTTTCTGTGTTTGAAAAATCTTGATTCTCCTCTATCCCTTTGCATTGCACTTGGAGTAGCTAAGGCTTTAAATGTGGTCTCAACCTTAGATGGTTGACTTTTTTTGTACTTGTTGAGTTCAAATGCAATGAACTTTCCTATCAAGATGTCGAGAAACACCTCCATCTTATCTATGGTTTTTAGCTCTTGAATGGCTCACACCCTTGTGGCATATTTTGGTAGCAAGGTTCTCAACATCTTTCTTATGCACTCATCTTCTAATATTACTCCTATGCATGCTCTGATGACTAGCATGATGTTCTTCACTCATTTTCCATAGGCCTCAATTTCTTCTTCTTCTTTCATTCTCATGTCGTTAAAATTTCCTCTCAAAATTTCTTCTTTGGCTCTCATGACATGTTTGTCTCCTTCATCGATGACCTTCATCTCTTTTCACATTTCATTAGTTTGCATCTCCTCCACATATTTGTACTCAAAGTATGATAGGGTGCTTTCTAGAGAATCCATTGTAACAATGTGTATCTCCTTTTCCTTCAACTAGTTTGCACTAGGTTGACCAGCTAATTCTGCATAATTGACTTCCACGAGTCCAATACACATCTCCCAACATCTTTACATGAAAAAGCATCTTTCGACATCATGAGTTGTAGTTCTCACTTGAATTTTGGCGCATCTCTTTTAAACATCTTGATCTTGTCCTCGAGTTGTTAGACTCTTGTCACTTGAGAACCTAATCTATGATGCCAATTGTTGCTCCCAGCTAAAGGTCTGTATGTTGAGAAGGGGTGAATCAGTACACTCACTATTTTCTCTTTTCACTACACATCTTGTTTCTCTTCTATCTATAGGTTAGTGCAAGAAATAACTTAATTGGCCAGGGTCAATCAAAAAACCATCACAAGAAACTACCAACACATTACACAATATTTATCTTGTGGAAACCTATTTAGGGTAAAAACCATGGTGTGTGAGTCGATCCTCTTGAATTTATGCTCTTCTAAAGTGTGTCTGATCAAGAGCTTATCCTTATTTAAATATTACCAATACATTGTAAGGTGTCACCCTGATAGGGGATTTTGATGAGATCGGCTAAGATCTTTCTCTATTAGGAGTAGCCTGGTTAGAGGACTTTGAAACACAAGTTAATGTTTCACCTTTTGAAGGGGTTTATACAAAGAACCTGTTAGGGTCCACCCTCAATAGGATTTTTTGTTGCCAAGGTAAGTAAACAACATTAAAATGATCTAATAGTGTAGCTACTAAACTTAGCTTGGTATAGATCATGGGTTGCCTCTCTTGACAAGTCTATAACTATGCTCTACCTTCTCTAGGATTTGAAACTTTGGTCTCTAATCACTTGTGTTCTTTCTTCGCTTCGAACACACGATACTATTTGTGCTATTGAGGGTTTCTCTACTCTTCTCAATACAAAATTCACCTTGAAGGATTGATCTCTCCTTGATGACAATTCTTTTCTTTGTGAGATTCCACTTTTAGCTCGGCTCTTTTAGCTCATAGGCCAAATCACTTGACAATCTAGCCTTCTCCTTTTCAGCTTTGTTTTCTTTAATATTTTACTTTCTCCTTCACTTGGAATCATTTGTCTTGGAATTTAAGATTTTAATTCCCTCCCTATTACCAACTCAGTCGCTTGTTGCAGTGGTTTGTCACTTTTTTTAGGTTGTGCCATGTTCGAACAAGAGTCACAAATGTCATGTGTCTTTGGTGACTTTCATTTGCTAAAAATAATTAAAATTTGAATTCTTTCAATTGTTCCTCAATCCTTTCTCCCATCACTATTAAAAGTGGTGTTGAGTGTACTATTTTCCTTCTTTATGACCAAGTAGTCACAAGTATCTTGCTTTATGTCCTTTATGTTGAGTCATCTCGTTACTCTATTTGGTGTTCCTATAACTTGTCTTCCTTTTTCTTGTGTGGACTTCTCTTAGAACACTTGACATGATATGTCTAAGTGGGTTACCTTCTTCACTGTTTCCACTTGGCTTGTCACATTTCCTTCCTTCCCTATTGAATTAGTGGCCCACATTAGTGTGCCTTTAACGGTTGTACTAATCATCCAATTATATCTCTTTTCTAATGTTACCAACAATGACAATACCATTGATTACTTGGTTTTTTGGTCTACTTACCAATTGGTCTTTGATACTTTTAGGCCAACACAACATTGTTGAGATACATGAGTTTCTATGTTATATTTATTCTAGCAAGAGGAAAGGAATAATTAGCAGTTTAGCAATTGTTAATGTTTATGATAAAGTTTGCTAGAGTTTTTTAAATGTTGTGCTTAAAACAGCTGATTTTTAGGGTAGAGTGCAATTTTTTGAAAGGATTTATTATGTTTTCCTTCATATTTCTATCTTTGTAAATCATTTAGTGAAAGTTTTTTCCCTCTTCTAAAGGACTTTTCTAGTGAGACTATGTATCCCCCAACCATTTTATTCTTATGCTTGAATACAACTAGGGAACAAATTTGGATCTCTTAAATTATATACTTTAGTAAGACCCTCACTATTTAAGAGTTTGTAGATAAGGCTATTATGTTTATCTCTTCATATATTCAAGAAGAAAGGACTATCAAACATCTATTGCATAACTATAAACATGGTTACATAAAAAACTTATGACTTTTATTAATCTCTATGAATATCAATGGGACAAAACAAAATTTATTAAGTAGGTTTTTATCTCTTGGACAAGAAGGTTTGCCAAATTCTAGTTTGGAGTTTCTCATTTTTATGGAAATTTTAGGATTGGGTTGCACTCTTGGATAAGAAGTTTTTTGGTTAGTGATAAAAAAGGGTTTTTAAGGGACTTGAAAACCTTTACAAAATGGTCACAAAAGATAATCCATGAGATCTTACAACAAGGAATGGAACAAGACCAAGATGAGGGTTTTACCAATAGTCTCCCACAACCTAAAACTAACACTACACAAAGACCAACACAATGGACCGAAGAAAACTCCAGCCCCAAAACTAGAAATCATTAAAATTCACCTTTAGCATTTCCCTTGTGGGAGAAAGAGACATGTCAAAAGATGGAATAGACATCTTATATTTTTTCCTTTGACTATGATACATCCATCTTGCACCTTAGCAATTGCATCGTACCAATCCAAAAAAATTGGCATTGGAATCCCAACACCCTATGAGGAAGACCATCAACACCCATAAAAGGATTGGAGATGGGGCCAGCAAAAACATGATATTCATGGTTGGGAATAATGAAAGAGGCAATACTAGCCACACACAGCTCAGAACAACCTCCAACAAGACTATCACTAGAAAATTCCAACTAAGACACAACTATATAGAGACAATAGTATTAGTCATCCAAGACATACAATTATCAGAAATCAAATGAGATTGAGAGGAAATCTCATCATGTCCACCACTAGAAATTGGAGCATGCAAAAAATAAACTGCATTAATTTTTTCTTAAGAGCCCATAACTTCAAATTTCTTCTCAACCATATAATGCTAAGAAGCATTTTTCCATGAAGAGGTTGAGGAATTGTTCTTCACAAACCCACAATGCTCAATTGCATGACCAATATTTAAATACCTTTGACACTTGAATGGGATCCTTTAATATCCCAAAAGTTCAACCCAACTACCCTTAGAAGAATTTATATAGATTTCAACAAGAAGCCATGTTGATACATAAAGATTAACCAAAATGCAGCATAGGTTGACTGAAGAATGTCAAATGTTTCATGGTCCACCAATAAAAAATTGCCTAGAGAGTCACCCAATTCCTCAAAAAGAGGGTCAACCCACACTTGAAGGTGGAGATGAGGAAGATGAACCCAAACTAAAATTTTATCAAATTTTTTAGAAGAGATTAAAATTAGGATGGTAGAGCTTCACCATTAATGAAAAATAATCTTTTTTCCAAGAAAATTAATTGTCACACAAAATTTTCTTCTTATATTCTATATTATCACATTTTGCAACAAAAAAGAATCCTTAACCATCAGGTAGATTTGAACATTACCAAAAAGAAAAGGCTACCAAAAATGGGAGATCCACCCATGCAACTAAAGTAAGAAATCCTAAAGCCACAAATAACATTAATCATATCATAATGCTCCACAAAAATGGAGAAGGAAATAGGAATAAACTTTCTTTCAACATATCTATGACATAAAGCTTTCTTGAATCTTGAAATAGTCAGCTCCCCAAGACTCTTATCAACAATAGGGGAAGCCATCGCAGAAGGGTCTAACACCCCAAGAAACAAACTAGATTATAAATTGAAAGTTGTCATAGCCTCATTATGCCTAGGCAATAAACAAGAGAGCTAATTGGAAGCCATTTTAGCCACATAAGCATGGTGTGAGCGGGAAGTTTCAAAAGAATTTGAATGTGGAAGCCATTTTACTCATGGATAAGGAGTTGGAAGGATACAAAGAAAGGTGAGTTCTCTTAACCAGTAGGTGGTGTTACTCAAGGTTTTTCTCTAGGAAACTCCTACATACTACTTATCTTTAATGATAACTTGTAAGTACTTTTTTGCCAAAATGATAGAAATTATGACATTATTTCTTTAAAAATGCACAAAGCATAAATTTAAGTGTCCTCTAATATCTTGGAGTGAGATTTTATTTTTTTTGTATCAAGTGGTTTCCAACATAAAAATATTGGTCTTTTTCTACCAAGCTTTGATGGTTGAAGTAGTGTAATAGTTTCTTTTAATTTGTGATTCCAACTGATGCACTATACTCTCTATTATTTTATTTTATTTTTGCAAAAAATATCACTAAGGGCTCAACCATATGAGGAGGATTGAAAATTGGTAAAAATGTCATTCAAAAATAGAAGATTAATTTCCTAAAAGATGGATAACAATAACTTCTTATAGATAATCCAAATTTTTAGACATTAGTTACCTCTCTAAGGATGGGCAGAGATCAAAAGTTAAAGATTAAAAGATTGAATAAAGGGGTTCATTTGGGTGCATTAAATCTTAGAAGGATATTCTCAATAATCCTAGTGTCATCAAAGAGTCATTGGGTTAGTCATTTATTATATCACAAAATTTAATACATGTGTAGAATAATTATGAAGATGGAATTAGGAGCTTTGTGCAGCTAGAAGAGGATGACTATTCTTTAGAGGACCATTTCTTTCACTACAAAGGACTTAGATTTAATCATTAAAAAAATTCTTTATTTTCCATCCTCTTCTAATTGTGTAGAGCCCATTGCTATTGCCAAGCCTCCTAAATATATCCTCTTAATTACTCTACATATGTTTATTTTTTGTGATATAATAAATATAGGCCAATGTTCTTCATTCATGTGTCAACCAATCGCATTCATATTTGTAAATGTGTGAGAAAATTTAAGATATCTTAAAATTGCATCTTAAATAGTTTATCTTTTTTTTTTATTGGCTTGTTATGTGTATGTGTATGTGTATGTGTATGTGTATGTGTATGTGTATGTGTATGTGTATGTGTATGTGTATGTGTATGTGTATGTGTATGTGTATGTGTATGTGTATGTGTATGTGTATGTGTTTGTGTATGTGTATGTGTATGTGTATTTGTATGTGTATGTGTATGTGTATGTGTATGTGTATGTGTATGTGGATATGTGTGTAAGTTTTTTATGCCAAGCTTTTATAATGGGAGCATCTTAAAAGAAAAGTGTTGATCTCCAAGTCATATTGTCTATCAGTGTCGAACATTTAGTCCTCTCTTAGGTAGATTTGGTTGGTCATCACTACGATCGAGCCACCCAATGAAGGTTGAATGATGCATTTGGACTTGTTCATATTTAAGTTTAAGTCAAGAAAGTCTTTTGATTGCTAAGCACCCTAGTATGTACTGAGTGACAGTTTATGTCGAGTACGTCAAAAGTCAATAGATGTCGAGATAAACAAATTTAGTTCATACCAAGTTACACAGTTGGTGTCGAGGATTCAAAAGTCAAGTGACAACATGAGTATTAGTCATGACCAAGCATCAGAGTATTCATGTGTCGAGTAAACTAGTTTTGGTATATGTGTTTGGAATGACACAAACACTTATGTAAACCATTTTGGCTGATTTCTATACATGATTTAGTGATTGTTGAGACATTTATGGATTTGTTTACGCATTTTGTCAAATATCATTAATCCCTTAAAATGATTGTAACCAATCAGAAAAAGGGAGTGCACAAGTGGAAAAAGGGAGAAATATGGATCATTGATCATGAACTAGAACCTTCTCCAGTTGGTTATTTTAGGACGATCTAAACCCCAATCACAAGGAGAGACCAAAGAGAAAATTGTATGTGTGGAAGAGGCTATGTTTGGGAATCCAAGACAGAAACCAGGCAAAGCAACCAAGAACAGAAGTGAAGGATAGAAAAAAGTTTATCAAATGGGAGATCAAATTAGAATTGGAAAGAGAAGATCTATAATCAAGCATCACAGTGTTAATTGAAGGATTAGGTATTGATACATTCTAGAAAGTGAATTGGAATAAATCTCTTAACATAGTGGTTCTAACTTACCTATGCAATTCTCCTAACAGAGTACTTACTTAGTTGTAATTTTAAATCCTTTAATCAAGGTAGACTAAATAAGTCATGTACATTATTAGCAAGGCAAACCCCTCACTGGGTAGATCAGCAAAAGTGATCAAACATTATAGCCTTAACAGGCATGCTTTATTGTTGTAGTAGTGAAGATTCGTTGGTGTCATCCCCACCCTAGTTTTACCTTCACCTTGGAGTGTTTCTAGGTAACCATATCTTTTATGTTATGTGTTTACATTTACTTTCATGTTTATGGATGTGATGAATAGTTAGATCTATTTTAGATTATGGTTATATGATTCATGATTCTGATATGAGATGGGTTAAAGGTGAATGCATGATTGCATTTTATTTGTTTGAAGAAGTTAAAAGTTTTATAGATCTTGATTCAACCCCAACCCACCCACCCCCCCCCCCTCAGTATCTCACTTACTTAATAGACTTCCAATGATTGGTATCAAAGCATAGTTCTCTTAGCATAATTTTAACCACTTGAGAGTCAAGATCTTGGAGATGGAGGCCTAGAACTTGAGAAATATTATTGAAAACCAAAAACTTGAGATATAGCTTATACTGTAGCAACTTGAATTAGCAAGAGGAGAACTGAGGAAATACTTGAAGAAAAGAAAAGATCTGGAAATCATGCAAAATGATACACAATATTAGGAAGATACTGAAGGATTAGTTGATGATAAAAATTCCATTGAGAGTGATGCAATAATAGAAAATATTTTGGAAAAGAACAACATGTTGAATGTAGAAGTCAGAGAATTAAAAAGAGAACATGAAATCCAGTTGTAATGTCCCCATCTTGGAGGAGTTAATTATTTATAAAGTTATCAATTAAAAATATATATTAAAAGGTAACTTTATATTTAATTAATTTAATAAAGTGATATATTTTATAAATTCATTAAATAAAATATTGTTTTATTGGTTGATGGAAGAAGTGAAGAAAAAGTTAAAAAGGAGGCCGACCTATCAAGGAAAAAAGAATAAATAGGCATTGAGGGCTCATTGCCTATCATCAAGATTTATTATTGATATTTGTTGATGTGCATTGTGTGTTGATCTATAAGTAAGATTGACAAGTGAGTGTCAACACACTTAACCATCTTCACTATACATACCGAGTATACAATGGAAGTTGAGCTAGAATTCCTTTATGTGCCGAGTCACAGATAGTGCCGAGCAAACTATAGTTGCTACCGAGCACAACACATTACAGTAGATGTCGAGTGACTCAAGATCCAATAGGAGCCAAGCAAAGAAAAAGTCAAATAGATGTCGAGCAAAGCAAGAATTCAACAGGTGTTGAGTGATATAGTAATCCTATACAAGCTGAGTAATTTAGGAATCAGTGGAAGCCGAGCAAGGCAACAAACTAACAGGTGTCGAGTAATGCAGAAACTACAGTAGATGTTGAGAAATCCATAATAGATGGTGTCAAGCATCAATATTACTTCATGTGTCGAGCAATGCAAGATCAGCATAAAAGTTTTTGCAATCGCAAGCCAAGATGAAAAATGGTTATGCATGACTCATTGATAGGATAAAAGGATAAGATCAAATCCTCACAATCACATATACGATCCTCATGCAACCAATCAAAAAATTGGAAATTGCATGCAGCCAATAGGTGAATTTCAAAGGTTTGAGCAAGAACATTTGAAACAAGGATGCATGACAGACCACTAATCTTTATAAGGGAGTCTTGACGCCATTAAACAAAGAGAGAGTGAGAGAGGAAAAAGGAATCGTGAGAAGAAGGAAAAGCAGAGCCTATTAAGGTCACTACAGAACATTGGTGTCAAAGATTTAGAGGAAATGACAGTATTTAATCAGAACAGAACAAGGAACACAATCAGCAGATTAGATCTAGTAGAGATTAGTTAATAGTAGAGTAGATCAAGTACCTGAGATCAGCATCAGAGATTGCATTAGATCAGGTGTATTACTCTAATACTTTCTCACAATTGTATTAGGAACTTGGAAATCCCATGGACTTGGGTAGGTTTAACAACCTTCTGTAAATACTTTAACAGGGTGGAATTCTAAGTTGAATGTTCTTAAGTCCTCTAACAAGGCACACTCCTAACAGGGTTTATAAATCCTTTAACAAGGTCACATTGAACAGTGTGTTGTAGCCTTTAACAAGGCAGGCCTTTAACAGGGCAAACCATCAGAAGTGGTTGAAATCAATTGCTGCAGTAATTGTGTGGGTATCATCCCCACCCCAACTTTACCTTCTTATTCCTAGAGGGTTTCTAGGTTACCAAAATCTCAAGTGTTGTGTGGTGATGCATGTTTGTTTCTCATAATTGTTTAATGTTTATATGCATGCATGTTAATTTAAGTTATATGTTATTAAGGGTTTAAAAGTGGTTAAAAGGCCAATACTTCTGATTCACCCCCCCCCCCCCCCCCCCCCCCCCCCCCCCCCCCCCCTCAGAAGCATTCTTCCCACTAAGACATTCCAACATTGTGGAGCTTAGTATTTTTGCAAGTAGTCACAATTAGCCATTGAGAACGAAAACTCTCAATTGGTACACAATTTTGAGGGTGTGAAAGATCACCTGAATTATTGCAGTTGTGGGAAGGATATTTCAGTCCTTTCACTTGTGCTTAATTGTTGGTTTGGATTTTCAATTGGAATTGCACTTTCATCATATCATCTTCAGCATTCAATCTCTAGCATTTGATCAATCCAAGTTCTTCATTTCAATTTGTAGTTGTAACAAGTTCTCAGTTGAATTCATCTAGTTAGGGTTGTCTGTAATGTGCCATGTTGTAATGTTTCGGTGTTGAAAATTGCATATCATATGTAAAAAAACTTGGTTATCATTGAATGAATACATTGGCACTAGTTTACATTAGTTATTTAAGTAGAACAATTTCTTTTATTCAGCAATATACTTTCAACAGTGTATTAAATTAGGGTTTTTTTTAGTGGCCTGTTGGTAAGGGTCTTTGCAGTGGTATCAGAGCAGTTTCCTACCAACCTGATAGGGTTTATGTAGCCAATTTAGTTTACAAAAGTTTTTTTTTAAAAAGGGCTTTATTTACACAAGGAACCAGCATAACTGAGAATATGGCTGAGAGACATTCTCAAAGCTGACCCAGAATTATGCAAGATGATGAGACTTTACAGCATTAGGAGAAGCTTCTACAGTCAATAGAGGCAAGTACACAGGCCATGATGGTTATGATGCAACATTTGATTGGTAAAAATAGGAGAAATAATCATAATAATGACCAAGATGACAGTAGCATAGCAAGATCACAACATAGGACACAATCTAGAATAGCTGACAGACACACACATCCTACATTCAGGGAAGAAACTCTAGCATGCACACCTGATGCTATGGTAATAGATATTGTAGATGAACTCTGACAAGCAAGGAATGAGTGGGATTCATTACTAGCATATGTACAGGATGGATGGACATTTGATAGGTATCTAAACTACAGAGCTACCAAGTAGAAGCAGACAGATAAACACAGTGAGTTGCAACAGGTCACCAACAAGTTGGTATTACCCACATTTGATGGCAGTGGAAAAATGACTACTCATGCTTGGATTCATAAGGTGGATACTTTCCTATCTCTGAAGACTATGATAGAATTTG
Organism: Cupressus sempervirens; assembly: GCA_028749045.1. Lineage (NCBI taxonomy): Eukaryota > Viridiplantae > Streptophyta > Pinopsida > Cupressales > Cupressaceae > Cupressus > Cupressus sempervirens. Next base: position 538,877,857 of record CM053793.1, read on the forward strand.
AAGCACTCAAGTGTGCCACTTTACACTTAGATGGGGCAGCACATGACTGGTGGACACATGGCATGATCACATTGCAACACAATTAGATAACAACTTATCAAGAGTTCATGGATAATTGATAGAAAGGTTTGATAAAAAAAATCTTGAAGTTTATTTCCGAGAGTTAGCCCAATTGAGACAGTCAGGAGGCTTAGAACAATTTATCAATGACTTCCAAAAGCTTGCAATGATGGTGCCTGACATTTCAGAATGAAGGCTAGTCATTTTATTCACAAAGGGATTAATGGAACCACTCAAGGGGTGGGTAAAGGCCTTTGATCCTCCTACATTACAAGAAGCCATGAAGAAATCTCACAGTATGGAACTTGCAGCTTCAGCAAACCAGTTTAGTTCGAAGGGTTCTTCATCATTTAGAGATAACAAAGGGGAATTCAGCAACGGTAAAGAGAAGGTTAGTGACTCAAAAGGCAAGTCGGCTGCACCTTTGGATAAGGAAATGCTTAATGACCTATGTAGGAAAAAGCTATGCTTCTTTTGCAAAGGTCCCTATGAGTTTGGTCATGATTGTCCTATGAGGCCTAAGGGGAAGGCTAACCAAACGATGTGGACTTATTATGAGGGTTCAGATTCAGACATCTCAGAGCACCATGATGAGGATCCTGATGAGGTAGAGGGTGAATAGGAGGTAGATAGTGCTGAGAAAAAAGAGGCTCCAAAGCTACATTTACAGAAGGCACGCCTGTCTAGTATTCAAAGAGAGGGATCTTTCAGACTCCGGGGAGTCTTGGCAGGATAGAAGGTTATTACTCTATTGGATACAAGTGCCACACATAATTTCATTGATGAACAATTTGTGGAGAGGCATGGACTCATTATTGAGGAGTTTGAAGGATTGAGAGTCAAGGTAGTTGATGGATATACTCTTCACTGTGATAGGATGGTGCGAGATCTACCTTTGCGCCTGAACAACTATGAGTTCAAGGCAGACTATAATGTAGTCAACATGGGTGACATGGACATAGTAATTGGGATGCAATGGTTACATTCTTTGAAGGAGGTTACCCTAAGACTGGAGGATATGGAGATACGATTTGAGGTGGATGGCAAGACTCATGTGCTGAAGGCTATCTGTAATGGTGATGTCAGGACTATCTCATTTAGGCGGTTGGAGAGATTAGCCAGGCATAACAATATAGAGTGGGCGGCAATATGTGCCTTGATGCCTACCCAGGAGGAGCAACATAAGACTAAATATCATCCAGATATTCAGAAATTGAGAATCAAGTATGAGAAGGTATTCAATGAGATTCCACCAGGCAGGCCACCAGACAGAGGCATTGAGCACATTATCGAGCTAGAGGAAGGCACTAAGCCTATCATGATCACACCATACCAGCACCCAAAATGACTCAAAGATGAGATCGAGAGGATCATCAAGGAGTTGCTAGCAATGGGACACATCAGACCAAGTAAGTCACCTTTTGCGTCTTCTGTTGTTTTGGTAAAAAAGGATGGTACTCTACGAATGTGTATTGATTATAGGGTGTTGAATAAGAGAACTATAAAGAACAAGTATCCCATCCCATGCATCGATGAGTTGATAGAAAAATTACATGGGGCTTGTTATTTCACAAAAATTGATTTGAGATCAAGATATCACCATATTAGAGTTTGAGAGCAGGATATTGAGAAAACTGCTTTCAGATGTCATTATGGGCACTTCAAGTTTGTAGTCATGCCTTTTAGTTTGACTAATGCACCTGCCACTTTTTAGTCCACTATGAACAAGGTCTTCCACCATCAGTTGAGGAAATTTGTGCTGGTGTTCTTTGATGATATTTTGATCTATATCAAGACATGGCAGGAACATTTAGAGCACTTGGAGAAAGTATTGAGAATTCTATAGAGGGAGTCCTTGTATGCCAAGGAGTCCAAATGTGATTTGGCAATGACAGAACTATTGTATCTTGGACACATCATTAGTGCAGAAGGAGTGTGAATGGATCCTGAAAAGATCTGTGTTATTATTGATTGGCCACCACCAGAGAACCTTACACAATTAAGGGGGTTCCTTGGTCTATGTGGATTCTATCGTAGGTTTTTCATTAGCTACTCACGACATGCAACACCCATGACAAATTTGCTGAAGAAAGGGGCATTTGTGTGGACTCGAGAGGCATAAGACCGTTTTATGTAGTTCAAGGAAATAATGACTACATGCCTAGTATTAGCATTGTCTGATTTCACAAAGCTATTTGAGCTTCAATGTGATGCTTCTAGAGAGGGATTTGATGTTGTACTCATGCAGGATAAGCATCCTATAGCTTATGAGAGTAGGAAACTCAAAGGGCCCGAGAGATCATTCAACATATATGATAAGGAGATGTTGGCCATCATGCATGCCAGTATCTTGCGGGCAGCAAATTTTGTATTAAAACTTATCATAATAGTTTGAGACACTTTTTGGGACAGCGGGACCTGAATGATCGTCATAAAAAGTGGGTGAGTAAGTTACAGGCCTATGATTTTGATCACATATGTTAAGGGGACACAGAATATTATTGCAGATGTTATATCTCATAGGCCACACCTCACTTCTATGATTCAGATATCAAAGTATTGGCAACACTTGATTGTAGCAGAATATGCCAAAGACACATGGGCCTCTGATATAGCGAAGGGAACAATGATCGACACCAGGTACACTCTCATAGATGATTTGATCATTTACAAGAATAGGATTTACTTAGTCCCAAGATCAAAAGTGAAGCAGTTGATTTTGAGAGCATTCCATAATTCACCTACAGCAGGCCATCCTGGGTATTTCAAGACTTACAGGTAAGTATGTGAGCGATTCACTTGGAAGGGACTTAAGGCTAATGTTTTGCAGTATGTGTGTGAATGTCATGTTTGCCAGCAGAACAAACAAGAGCACACTTATCCAGCAGGGCTCCTACAGCCACTTCCTATTCCTGACAAGAAGTGAGAGTGCATCTTTATGGATTTTATCATGGGCTTGCCCAGGGCCCAAGGGCACGATTGTATCTATGTGGTGGTGGATAGGCTAACAAAATATGCTCACTTTTTCCCTATCACTACTACATACTTAGCAACTCAGGTGGCAGAGGTCTTCTCCAAGGAGGTTTTCAGATTACATGGTTTGCCTCGGAGCATTATGAGTGACAAGGACAGTCGCTTCATGAGTCACTTTTGGCAGGAGGTATTTCGGTTTTGTGGCACTGAGCTTACACCTAGCACCAGTTATCACCCATAGACCGATGGTCAAATGGAGATCGTAAAAAAATGGGTGGAAGGGTATTTGAGGAATTATGTGGTAGATCAACATCAAGCTTGGGTCAGATGGATATATCTCTTTGAGTATTGTTACAATACTACATACCATATGACTATACAAATGACACCCTTCATGGCACTTTACGGTTATGAGGCACCTAGTTTCTTAGATTTGTTGTTGGGAGACAGCCAGGTACCCTGTGCAGGTGAACTATTATAGGGAAGTAAGGATATAGTTGCTACTCTCAAAGACAACATTGTTAGAGCTTAGAACCAACAAAAGCAGTATGCAGACAAGAAGAGGATTGAGCATAGTTTTGAGGTAAATGATATGGTTTACCTCATGTTGCAGCCATATAAGCAGTCCACTCTCAAGAAGAGTGGTGCAGAGAAACTCAAGCCATGCTATTATGGACCATTTAGGATCATCAGGTGAGTTGGTGAGGTGGCTTATGAGTTGGAGCTTCCCATAGACAATAGAGTGCACAATGTGTTTCATGTATCTTGCCTCAAAAAGGCGTTGGGTTAGAATGTGATGCCTTCTGCAATATTACCTCCCTTGGATGATGAGGGGAAATTGATCTTAGTGCCAGAATCCATTCTGGATAGTAGAGAGAAGCAGCTTCGTAGGAGAGTAATCAGAGAGTATCTAGTTAAGTGGAAAGATTTACCTATTGAAGATGCTACTTGGGAGGGAGAAGTGATTTTGCAGCATCCAGCATTAAGATTGCTTGAGGCCAAGCAATTTTAGGAGGGGCAAACCTATAATGTCCCTGTTTTGGAGGAGTTAATAATTTATAAAGTTATCAATTAAAAAAAAATATTACAAGGTAACTTTATATTTAATTAATTTAATAAAGTGATATATTTTATAAAGTCATTAAATAAAATAATGTTCTAGAGGTTGCTGGAAGAAGTGGAGAAAAAATTAAAAAGGAGGCCAACCTATCGAGGAAAAAAGAATAAATAGGCATTGAGGGCTCATTGCCTATCATCAAGATTTATTATTGATATTTGCTGATGTGTGTTGTGGAGCCTAGGGTTTCTGCAAGTAGTCACAATTGGCCATTAAGAACGAAAACTCTCAATTGGTACGCAATTTTGAGGGTGTGAAAGATCACCTGAATTATTGTAGTTGTGGGAAGGATATTTCAATCCTTTCACTTGTGCTTAATTGTTGGTTTGGAGTTTCAATTGGAGTTGCACTTTCATCATATCATCTTCAGCATTCAGTCTCCAGCATTTGATCAATCCAAGTTCTTCATTTTAGTTTGTAGTTGTAACAAGTTCTCAGTTGAATTCACCTAGTTAGGGTTGTCTGTAATGTGCCATGTTGTAATGTTTCAATGCTGAAAATCGCATATCATTTGTAAAAACACTTGGTCATCAATGAATGAATACAATGGCACTATTTTATATCAGTTATTTAAGTAGAACATTTTATTTTATTTAGTAGTGTATTAAATTAGAGTTTTTTTAGTGGCCTATTGGTAAGGGTCTTTACACCAGTCAATAAGATTGTCTGAAGTGATTGAATATAAAAGAAAGTTGAAGAAGATAAAGATCATTATCTACAAGACTTGAGGACAAGAACAATGAGGTCCAAAGGCACTCAAAATCATTTTGATATGGCTAATAGGTTGCTCTTTACAACTCAAGAGTTCAATAGAAAGGATGTGGAGATTGCTAATCTAAAATTTGAGAATGAGCATCTGAAGAATGAATTGAAACATGAAAAGGAATTCATTCAAAGATTGAACAAACCTAAAGAATCTATGAGATATTATGAAGAGATGATGAGATCACAAAGAAAACCCCATGACACATCTAGGCTAAGCTATACTAAGCACCTATCATCTAAGGAAGGAGAATCATCAAAGAGTGGAGAACGGAGGAATGCAAAGCCAAAGAACAAACCTACATGTTATCATTGTGGAAAGCTAGGTCATACAACAAAAAAATTCAGAAGCAAGATTGGTAAGAAAAACCCTAAGCCTAAATTTATTGGTAATTATTTTAATTACAAGAAATAAGGACATCAAGCACAAGAGTGTAGATCCAAAGCTAGCAATACACCAGTTGCACCTAGATTTGAAGGTCATTGCTACAATTGTCAGAAGTATAGGCATAGAGCTCAATAATTCAGATCAAAGAATAAACCTAACTAGACACCTAAAAAGAAAGAAAATGCACCTAAAAAAGGAGCCAATATCAATTGGGATTACAACACATGGTACAGTTGTCAGTTATGTGGTGAGTATGGTCATGTTGCAATAAATTGCATCAAGACTCATTTCAGAGACAAATCCAAGACCTATATGAATGGAAGTTTAGTTTGTTATAGTTGTCACAATATTAGACATGTGAGCGAGAAGTAAAGGACCCAAGCACCAGCACCTAGCAATGAACAAAACAAAGGAAAAGGAAAATTTGATGTATAAAAAACAAGGAATCAAATGAATCAAACATGGAGAAAGGATGAAGGCGACAACAATAAAAATTGTGATGTTGAGATCACCCAATCCCATGGATCAGGTGATCACACTACCACAAACTAAGAAGAGAAGGTATGTGAGGGACTATATTTTGAATGATTTATCATACATCAATTCCTAACATGTGATGAGGTGAAGTCTGTATCCACATGACATAACATGTATAAGGATAGTTATAAATTATGAACAGATCAAATGCACATATACCAAGTTGAAGTGTCGTTGATGTCGAGCATCAGTATTGATATCAGTTGTGACTAAGTCACAATTTTGACTGAGCTATGATTGTGAAATGGAGTTGGTATATCGATTGAGCTATTGAATGAAGGATGAATGCTTAGTTGTCTGTGAGTGTCGAGACAGTTGTCATACACTATGAGTATATTTGCCAAGTACATAACATTTAATGCAATGGTATTTCTATCGTTTGAGGGTATATAGTAAATTTTATGTTCATTTCAAGTTTGCACAACAATTCCAAGGCAATTTAGAGAAATTTGTGAGAAGTTTACAAGGATCTTGTGTGTGTTGTCAACAACAATGAGAAAAAGTAACAAAAGTTTGTGAAGTATATTTAAACCAAGTCTATTTTTTGTGTGAAATTATTTTAAAGTTTCAAAACCCTAGTTCAAAATGGAATCTACTGCATATGTGAGTGGAAAGGCAGCATTGAAGGATAGTAATGCACAAATTGTGAGAAATGATATACATGCCCCCCCTACACCTATGTTTGAGGCTTATCCTGAGATTGTGATGACTAGAGATGCATTTGGCATGTTGCCATCAATTCCTTTGTTTTATCATGGTGCATGATGTGTAATCCTACTGCATGTGCAAGCTAGGAGAAATTGAAGATTTAGAATTGAGGAATGCCTATGACAAATTGTGTGAAAATGGAGTTCTGAAGGAAGAGAACAAGATAGTTGCCGAGAAAAGGCTTATCCATACCCTAGCATTCCCAAAAGATTTCAAGATTGAATGGATAAAAATAGTGTTGAGCCAAATCCATGATATGAAGTTATGGTTGGAGAATGGGTCAGTGAAGATAAGAAAATGGATTGTCCATCAAGTCACAGGTTATCCTACCTTGGACCGAGTGAAGACCATACGATGTTCAGTCAAGACTGTGATAGAGAAACAGACAAAGGCTAAATGGAATGGTTGAGGGATGTCAATTGATGGCATTGGTGATCTTGTCATAGAGTTTGTAGTCAAGGTTATTGTTCATAAGTTCTTTCAATCAAGCTAACTGAATAGTGTACACTTTGTAGTTGTTGATTTAGGTTTTAAGATTGTCAAGGACCACAACTATGATATGGTCGAGTTGCAATTGACTCAACTGGAAGAGAATTTTGGGAGCCATAAGGAAAGTGAAGAACACTTCATGTAAGTTTGACTCACTTCTGTTGTGCATATTATTTTATGTGCAAAATTTATTTCCTACCATTGGTGAAGTAGTATGGGATAAAACTAGGCCAGTAATTGAGTAGATTAATGGTTACATTGAGAAATTCAGAGAGAATTTTGAAACAATCTTGGATGGTTACTTTTATAAGTTTAAGAGAAAGATGAAGAATGTGATGAGAATCCCAAAGTCAGTTGTGGATCATTACTATGATCACATTTTTTTATGGTGGACACTGATTATACGTATGCTCAAGTAGTAATATTGAGGGTTGCATGGTTGAGACCTATGTAATACAAAGTCAATGTTAATGATGTGTTTGCAGTAGTGACAAATTTACAGTCAGAAAGAATATATAAAAATGTTGATTCATTCAGCACATATGAAACTACTAAAATAAAAATGAAGATGCAGACCAAGGTTCCTAAGACTAGTGAAAAAAGAAAGAAAATATTGAAGATCTAGAGGGAAAACTTGGTAAGGCGTCCCTACATATCACAGAAGGTAAAGGGGAAGATGAAGAGAGTGAAGAAGAAGATAAAGACAATGAATCCAAGGGAAAAGAATTGGTGGATTTCAAGCCTCAAGCACCAAAAGGAAAGAAAATAATAATTGTTGATCCCAAGGTCAAGAGAAGCTTGACGAAAGTGGTTACTCCACCTACTTCTCAGAGAAGAGTCACCAAATAAGGATCAAAGGTAGCATCTCCTAAAATTGTCAAGCCAAAGAAAGGGACTGTAAAGATTATAAAGCCAATTAAGGGAAAGTCCCCAACAAAGAGGAAACCAATAGCAAAAGGGACCGAGCAAGGTCAGAAGAAGCAACCAAGGAGGAATTGATAGTAAAGTATGATGATGAAGAGGAAGATGAAGGAGCCGAAACTAATGGCATGAGAAGATTTTATATTGTTCCTAGGCAACCTCTTCAGGACATTGAAAAGTTGTGGGATAAAATCAAAAATTCATCAGGTATTTCAAGTTTTAAGAATGTAAAATATGAATCTCTAAAGAAAATTGATAAAGAGAAGGTTGAGCAAGCAATTTTAGACATGATGATAAAGTTTAGGTATACACCTATAGATTTTGGTAAGGCAATACTAGAAGAGTTGTATAATAAAATGGATTCCAAATGGAAATGGGCATTAGATACTGAGAGACAAATAAGGAAAACAACCTTAGCCCAGATAATGCCAGATTTAGGCAACACGCATATGTCTATAGCCTTAATAGATTTTTCCAAGAAATTTGTGCCAAAGCTAAGAACATATAAAATTTTGAAAAATAAAATTGAGGATGTAGTACAAGAGAGAAAATTGATTTGGAAGAAAGCATTTGGTTTGTTAGCTACAACAGTTGGAGAGGAAAAGGAGGAGGAAGAACTTAAATTAGATAATAAAGAAGATATAAATGAGTCAGAAAATTTGGAGGAAGAAATAAGGAGAAAGGTAGAGGAGAGTGAACAACAAGATATTGTCACTATTGAAGATAAACCTAAGGATACATAGTTAAATATCAATGTCTTGACTAAGGAAGATCTTAAGAATGAAACATTCATCTAGGAAACCTCAGATACTTCTCTACCATGCATAAATCTAGTTTTTATGCAAGTACATGATTACCCCAGGATAAAAAGTGTTCCAATTGTTGACTCAGTGCGTAATAGATCTACAATAACTATAGTCACATTTGAAGAAAAGAGCATACAAGGTTAGGCCATTATGCTACCTATGTATGACCCTGAGAACATAATGTTTGATCATATGCAAATTTTGCAAGAGTTATTGAAGAGGAAGGCCAAACAAGAGGAATTGAATAGAGAACATAAGAAAAAATAGGTACTTTGTGAAATAAAGGATATTTTGTTGATGCATTTGAAATTCAAGATATTAATGAGAACTATTATTTTAGATAGGCTAGTTCACATTGTTGAGAAGGTCAACAATGATGATATTGAGGCTAATGAAAATAAGGTGGTTTGAAAAGAAATTTGAGACTAAAGTTTTGGAGAAAGTTTCAACTAAGATTGCCATTAAGCAGATTGAACTTTCTACACTTGTGAATAATTTAGAGGAAGTTATACAAAATATTCGTTCATTGTATAAGAAGCTTTATGATGTAGAGTTCTTTACTAAGGACAATCAACACTCTATTGACAAGCTTCAAGCAGATTTGAAGTCAACATGACATTCTTTGAGCATGGACGCAAGTTCAAGATCCATTCAATTTAATAGGTTGACTTATGCCCAAGGCAGATTAATCGAGTTGATGGTCGGTGATGGAAAGGTATGGGCAAAATTGATTTCAACTTAGACAATGTTAATAACTCATTTGGAGGTCATGTAAAGAGAATTGACAATTGCAAAGGACTTAATACAAAGAGATTTGCATCTCTCAGTTGCAGATAGTTTGGTTGATCTAGCTGCTCGGCTAGAAATCAAAATACAAGTTTTCAAATCTGATAGATCTAGTTGGGATAATGCATTGGCCACGATTTTAGATTCATAAACCTTTTTTGGAAAAAGATAATTTGACCCCAGTACCCCCACAACCTTGAGTGACAAAAACAAGGGTGAAACGAGAATAGATGAATGTCACAAGGGAAAATCAATTGAAGATCAAGGGACCACTAATATAATCAGTAAGGTATGACATAATGTAATGTATTAATCATTTTTGAAGACATGTATATATGATGTAAATAGTGAAGTCTTGATGAAGATTAAGTCAGAGTCTAAGAGGGAGTACTATTTTATAATATTGGATGTAATGATCAATCATGACAAAGTATTTTTGCTACTAATGTCAAAGGGGGAGATTGTTGATCTCCAAGTCATGTTAAGTATCAGTGTCAAACACTTAGTCATCTCCTAGACAGAGTTGGTCAATCGTCACTGCGACCGAGCCACCGAATTAAGGTTGAATGATGCATTTGGACCTGTTCACATTTCAATTTGAGTCAAGCAAGTTTGTGGTTGCCAAGCACCCCAGTATGTATGGAGTGACAATTTATGTCAAGTAAGTCAGAAGTCAATAGACGTAGAGCTAAAAACAGTTAGCTCATACCAAGTTACATAGTTAGTGCCAACCATTCAAAAGTTGAGTGATAGCATGAGTATTAGTCATGACCGAGCGTCAGAGTATTCATGTGCTGAGTAAACCAATTTTTGTATATGTATTTGGAATGGCACAAACAATTATGTAAACTGTTTTGGCTGACTTCTATACATGATTTAATGAGTGTTGAGACAATTAAGGAGTTGTTTACGAATTTTTCCAGAGATCATTAATCCCTATTAAGGTAGTGTAACCAATTAGAAAAAGGGAATGCATAAGCGGCAAAAGGGAGAAGTTTGGATCATTGATCACAATCTAGAACCTTCTCCGGATGGTTATTTGAGGATCTAAACCCTAAATCATAAAGAGAGAGCGAAGAGAAAAGTGTATCTATGGAAGAGGCTATGTTTGGGAATCCAAGGCAGAAACCAGGCAGAGCAACCAAGCAAAACAGTGAAGTACATAACAGAGTTTATCAAATAGGAGATTAGATTAGAATTGGAATAAGAAGATCCATAATCAAACATCAGAGTGCAAACCAAAGGATCGGGTACTGATACATTCTAGAAAGTGAATTAGGGTAAATCTCTTAACAAAGTGGTCCTAACAAACCTATGCAAATCTCCTAACAGAGTGCTTGCTTAGTTGTAAGTTTAAATCCTTTAATCAAAGTAGACTAAATAAGTCTTGTAAGCTCTTAGCAGGGCAGACCCCTCAACAAGTAGATCACCAAAACTAATCAAGCATTGTAGCCTTAACAGACACACTTTATTGCTGCAGTAATGAAGATTTGTGGGTGACATCCCCACCCCAGTTTTACCTTCGCCTTGGAGGGTTTCTAGGTAACCAAATATTTTTTGTTGTGTTTATATTTACTTTCATGTTTATGGATGTGATGAATGGTTAGATCTATTACAATTTATGGTTATATGATTCATGATGCTAATATGAGATGGGTTTAAGGTGAATGCATTTGGTTTGTTTCAAGAAGTTGAAAGTTTTATAGATCCAAATTCACCCCCCTTCTCAATATCTCACTTTCCCAATAGACTTCCAACAAAAGGTACTATATTCTCATAGTACGTCTTTTTAGTCTTTCTCAACAAGAACATTTCAATCACATTATCCCTTGTTATGATTATCACAAAATAATCTAAGATCGATTAATAAGTTCCAGTTTCTATATTACTTTGTATGGTGATAGAATCTTTAATAAAGCATGTGTAATCATGAAAGTGCCTCTCTTTGAATATTATTCAAGACCTTAATGATGCTACCCTTAGAATTATCCTCTAGAAAGCTTGTTGGAATATTGAAATAATAAAATATTTAATAGAAATAAGAAGTGTCCTTCCCTTCAACACCCGCCCAATACTAAGGAAATAGTTTTCCTTAATATTCTATTACATATAACTAAGAAGTTCAAGATAATATCGTATAAAGCCTCTCAAAAAAGTTTTTCCTAGTCTAAAAAATGACAAAGTTAAACTCTAATAATATTTGCAAACTATAATCTAGGGATCTCAAGTGAAAATGTCATTCTAAAATTGGACCTCCTTTGTTAACTTGTGTACAAACGTAAATTCCAATAACATGGCCAAAATAAATCATTTAGTTTTTAGTCTCAAACATAAAATTCGGCTTATTCTTCAAACCTAATAGTTGAGGGAAATTCCTATAAGACTATCAAATGGTGTGGAAAGAGGTTGATAGTGAAAGACATCTTAGATAAGTAGTAGTAGCGTCACTTCGTTCTTTCAAGATTAAAAAAACAAAAAGAACAAAAGTACTATCTCTTGATCTTTCAAGGTGAGAAAAGAACAAAGCAACATAATGGCTACGCCAATTTAAGTTGAGAGATTTGGTACATATTCATGATTTGGGACCTAACCACCTATCAGGGAAATTCCTATAAGACTATCATTGGTGTGTAGAAAGGTTGATAGTGAAAGACATCTTAGATAAATAGTGGTAGTGTCACTTCATTCTTTCAAGATAAAAAAAGAACAAAATTACTATAACTTGATCTTTCAAGGTAAGAAAAGAACAAAGCAACACACTGGCTAAGCCAATTTAAGTCAACGGATTTTATACATATTCATGATTTGGGATCTAACCAGTATCCTTCATGATATTTCTAAAAATGTTTAACAAGGACAACCTTTATTGCTCAACTATAAAGCTCAAAATTCAGCTTCATTTTTCAAACAAATGCCTTTACAATTATCAATGGTATTGGAAAAGGAAAATTCGTTGATTGATGTCTTTAGAACATTGTGTTTGATGGTAAAAGGCATATCGGACAAGTAGTGTCAGTTCACTCTTTCAAGCTGAGAAAAGGAAAAAAAAGCGTTGTCACTCAATTATTTGAAGGTGAGTAAAGAACAAAAGAAGTGGTGTCACTTCACTCTTTCAAGGTGAGAAGATCAAAGTATCATAATTTGGATTACCTCAAGGATCTAACTACTATCCTTCATGAATATTGTAAGAATGGTATACAAGGATAATATTTATCACTTCTGTTTCAAGACCCAAGCTACAAATCCAGCTTCATTTTTCGGACCTAACAATTGAGTAAAAATCCTATACAATTATTCAATGGCGCGGAAAAAGGAAAATTCATTGATTGATATCTTTAAAACGTTGTGCTGAGAGTGAAAGATATCTCAAAAAAAGCATGAGTAGCGTCCCGTCATTCTTTCAAGTAGAGAAAAGAACAAAGAAAAAAGCAAAAAATTAGCTAACCAATCTAAGTCAAGATAATAGGTACATATTCATGATTTGGATGACCCCAACGATCTGACTACCATACTTCTTGACTATTTTGATAATGATTTGTCCAGATTGCATGTCTTCAGAAATATATATCAAATGAAAAGATAACTTTTTAATAGATTACCCTTGTCTAATGGATAGAAAAATTAATAAATCGCACGCGTATTTTTGTTCTCTACTTTCTTTTAGGTCATTTCTGCGATCTTAATTGTTAAAGAGTTTTCAAGAGCTCAAAGCTCTTTTATGGCTTTTAAAATTAGAGGTTTACAAGTGAGGAACTCCCTCTTTATCCCTTAGACAGCTTTTAACTGGTGATAAAAGCACTCCTTGCTTCTCTTAGATATTGCCTGGTGATAAAAGCGCTACTTGCTTCTTTTAGATACGCTCCTCGGCTTCTTTTTACACCAAACACATTTCATTTATTTTTGTACTTCAAATAAGAAAAGAAAATAAAGTTATTTGTGTTTTTTTTATGAATTTTAGAAGTGTTAATGTATTGTATGTATGCAATGTTTCTTGTCTGGTGTTACTCTCTTAGCTTTGACCCTCTCTACAAGTATCTTAGTCTTTGTCGTACCCTTATGAATAAAGTACGTTGCCCCTTTTCCTTTCCGTAGAGCCCAGATGATTCATAAGTCATGTGAAGTGCTTGAGTGAGTGGGGAATTTTGTATGGTTTATAAATCCTATCACTTCGCTCAGACGATTAATCCAGTAATTACTGGTAGACCAAAAGGGCAGAAGGGAACCCAGTGGGCTTCTGACAAAGCAAAGCAAAGCAAATGCTATCCCAAGTTTAAGTACTATTGGAAAGCTCACTGTTAATCTTGATGAATTTGGCAATTTGCATATTAAGCTTCTAGATTAGTGGTACAATTTGTTATGCTCTAAGCAGCAGGTGAGTATATTACAAGTGAGTATTACAATTTGCATTTTAAGAGATCAGATACATCCACGTAAGGTGCAAGCCCTATCCAAATAACATAAAATCTCTTACAGGTGGTTTCCGACTAAATCTTAAGCTTGATGAAGCATTCGCCACTGACTGAATGGCATTTGAGTGGTATAATTTATCTATTTGAAATAGAGAACAAATCAGAATAAACCATACTCTGCTGATTATTTACATTAGTAACCATTGAGCTATATAATTTAACATGCCGGCATTGATCAATATATCAAGTTGTATTAACCTATTGCATTATGACCCAGCAGCGAAAATGCACACTGGAACTACCATAATGGCCTGGATTGAAATGCAATGGGCAATCTCATTGAAAGAAGTATAGATGAAAAATGTTCTCTACCCCAGGAAAGCTAAATGATACGTAGCTGCAAGTTGATACAAACTCAATAACAAAAATAAAGAGAAAGGTTGCTTGCCGACAAGATTAAAGATATGAGGCAGAAGTTGGCATCATTGGCAAAAATAGAGCACAGTTGTTTGCAGACCCGGGAAGGTTAACAGTAGAGAAGCTCTCATTGACCTAAGACAGACCCCCAGCTACATTTCCAGACAGTCCCAAGTAAATCTTATCCATACTCCCGAAGCAGCATCACCGCAGGCACATTATTTAGCTAAACTATTGAGTGTCAACATATATTTACTGGTCATGGCATTTGTTTCTGTACCTAAGCTGAAAAAAGGTAGTAAATCAACAAAAAGTATTTTTTAAAAAGGCTTCCAGTTAGGCAAATCCAGAACCTTAATCCTGAATAGGATACAAAGCAAAAGAAAAATAACATAATGAAATGAAACCTCAAACCAACAAAGTCAGACAAGAAAAAGGCAACCATACTGAATTTCTTAACACTAGAAAATTTATATTGACAAGTGATAGTTGACAATATTAGCTCTAGTTTTCCAACAGCATTTCCAAGAAGCTGACCTCAAACCCAAGTTGTGGAAATCAATTCTTACCAGAAAAATAAGTACTGAGAATTTTGTGCAACAAAAACGGTAAATCATAAATTACACCCATTAGTTGACAAAGAAGTAAGAACAATAGAAACAGACCTGAAGTACTTTGTTGTTAAATATCATCTAGGCATGATATTGCATACAATCTTCTAAAAAAATAATTTGCACAAAAATATCACCCATTTTAGTCAAGGACATCTGGTGTAATGGCAAAGGCCACGTTGTAAGCACCTAAATGGTGCTTTGTTCAAATCCTCTCCAATACAAGAAAAGAAAAAAAATATTTGCCCATTCCAATTTTCTATTCCCTGATATACATGATTTGCTGCTGAGGCACCATATGAAACATAGCTTATTCAGATGACACTCCAAGAGCTTTGAAGACAAAGATGCAGCAACCAAAGATGGAATAAAGCATCATTTGCTCCTAACAAGAACATCCTCCTGCTTTCTTCTCTGCTTGGGATGCAGACACCGTGGGTTTTAAGTTCACATCTACCATGTCTTCCTGTTTAGTTGATGAGAGGGCTTCCATTCCAGGCAATGCAGCTGCTATCTTACGAAACAAGGCCTGTGTTGCTCTCAGCCATTTTAAACATGTTAATGTACAATTAAGAACGCCATAGGCAAAGAAAAGCTAATATAAGAATCAAATTATTTTGCAGATTAAAGAAATGAAAATTACAAACTACAATGCACAATTTAACATTGTCATGTCCAATTCAAAGCAAGAAAAATCAGCACCTTGATGTTAAAACCCGCTTTTGCACTCGTTTCAATGAACATCACCCCAAACTCGCGCGACTTCGCATCACCTTCTTCAATTGAAACTTGCCTAAGAAAGTCGTATCAAAACCAACATAACAAATTCAATTGTTAAGTGGTCCATTTACTTAATCTAGATACTATTTTCATACTAATCTGGATAGTGAAAACAAAGAAACAAAGAATAGACACAAAAGGCACTTTGAAGTTCACAACCCATTAAAAACAAAGATATGGAAAATATATATGTGCATTTGCTGATAACCCAGATCTCTGATTGTGCAACTATGTACAATATATGATCCATGCACAATCTTGGTACTGCGCATTTGAAGCATGTCATATTTTATTTAACAAATGCATGAGACAAAGTCGTCCCCCAAGCATATTGTAAGCATTCTAACCCCATTAATTGCAAAATATTTCAGTGCCCAAATAAAATATTCAACAAGTTGTATTTTTGTATTAAAATCATTTCTGATCTATTTAATATTTCAGAACCTATATGAAACAGAGCACCCTGTGTGAGGCGTATGCATTTGAGAGGCATTTGAGAGGTGCACAGGTAAACAAGGAAAATCAAGAGATAATAAATCCAGATAGACAAAAGGTTCACAAAGAGAGTCGCCCATAATACAACTAACATGGTTTTTGCAATGGCATAACTACATAAGGCTTGTATGCTCCATAACTTTACTTTGTTTTACAAAAATATAAAAATTCAACAAGGAAGCATTAATTGAAGCATTATATTACCTTTTGTCAACCAGATCTGTTTTGTTTCCAACAAGCACAATAATTACATCACTACCACGTTCTGTGCGAACTTCTTCAATCCATCTGGCAGTGTTCAGAAAAGACTGTCGATCTACAGTGAATTGAAATACAAATATTCAGAAATAAACAGAATACCCAATCCAAGATATGAAGAGAAACCATACACACCTAGAAGATTTTTGGAGTACTACCAATAGTGGAAGAAAATAAAAATCCAAGGGACTAACCAACAAAACTACAAGTTCCTCCATACCAAACCAATCTATGCTACAAAACAGTCTGCTAAATATAGACTTATAAAACTGTCTAAAGGAATATTTAAAAAGTGTTCACTGTCGATCTACAGTGAATTGAAATACAAGTATTCAGAAATAAACAGAATACCCAATCCAAGATATGAAGAGAAACCATACACACCTAGAAGATTTTTGGAGTACTACCAATAGTGGAAGAAAATAAAAATCCAAGGGACTAACCAACAAAACTACAAGTTCCTCCATACCAAACCAATCTATGCTACAAAACAGTCTGCTAAATATAGACTTATAAAACTGTCTAAAGGAATATTTAAAAAGTGTTCAGCCTATTAAACAATTATATTAGTGAATTCCAGGCCCAAGAAATAGGGAAGGCAGAAAAGTAAGAATAATTAGGAAAAACTGAAAAATCATTAGTCTCTTCTGGTATCTCAGAGTACAGCTTATCTTGCTTACTTGAAACATCATAGACTATGACAGCAACAGAAGAGTCCCGAATGTAACTTGGTATGAGACTCCGGAACCGCTCCTGGCCTGCAGTATCCCTACATAATCATTGATAACAGTATTAGCTTGAAAGTTAAATTTGTCTTCAAAATGAAACAGTCAATGCAGGACAAGGGAAAGCTAAGCAGGAAGAGTATAACACCAGCATGATGCTAGTGAAAAACTTTGGGCAAAAATGCTGAAACATAGACTACATAAAACAATAGAAATATTCCCTAATATTATTAAACTAAGATACTGCCATGGCCAAATGAACAGGATGCCACAAGCTCCATATCATTGACCTGCAGATTTCACAACTTTCTGCTTCCCCTCTTGGAGCCAAGCTATAGAAATCTGCTGCATGGCCAAGGTTATTCATTCATTCATAAAATGGCTGTATTGTTCCACATTATGGTAGCAAGGATACCAGCATTGTCATTTATATTTAAGTAGCATTATGTGCACTATTAATCACATACCTTATTATTATTTAGTCAGACAAGTACACTTGACAGTGCTTAAGATGATACTCACCATAGCTGCAAACGGACTGTTCGATCTTCAAGGTACATTGTCTTCGACAAGAAGTCAATACCAATCGTAGCCTAGAATAGACACAAGCGAGTTAGTATCCAGTGTGCCAATAGGTGTAAATCATCTCAAAGGGTGATATTAGTATGGCAACAGTAAATAAAGGATAACCATAGCCACTCATAGTTTAAACATGAAGTTGGATAAATCTCAGTCACAAGGTTCGAATTCAAACTCATGTCCAGTGATAATAAAATTTGGTTAAGTTCAGCAAGGTATATTTTTTTTAAAAAAATTGAAATTGCTAAATAACTTAACCAAGAATTATTTTTTAAATATAATAGATTAAAAAACAGTATTATATTAAATATCATAAAATGTCAATGTAGTTCAGCAACAGTAAAAGTTCACCAAAATTTGAGCTTCATGGATGAAGTTCGACAAATGTTATGACTTGAGGAAAAGTAGTGAACGCTCAAATCTAAGAATGATACAGGACATATTTCTGTCAATAACTTTTTATGAACAACTGTCTTTCCATGCATAACACTTCCATAATGAGAGGATTTGTTTCTCATTTTCAGAGATAAATTGAGGAAATAAACTGTGTGTGTATTGGTCGTCATATCTCTCATTTCAATTACAAACTTAAACGGGAGAATACATTTACCATGTAGACAAGAGAATCTGTTTACAATGTATCCAAAATTGTGAACAAAAATAACAGTAGAAAAGTTTATTGATCATTTAGGTACAGGGCTGCAAAATTGAATGAAACCCACAAGTATTAGAAACTAACATTCCATTTTAATGGGAATGAACCAAAATCATTTTGAATTGCTTATAGGAAATAGGATGCACCTAAGGTAAGTATTATTACAATTGTTGAGTAAATTAATATTTACTCTGCACTTAAGGTTACTTGGGCATAATTAATATTTTATTAACTAAGAGGTTTTTAGTATTTTATTCGGGAAGTTACCTACATGCTCTCGCATTCTTACCTTTATAAGCAGGCATTTGTACACTATGTAAAATCATCAATTAAGAAAGCGTTCATTTCTCTGGCATCTCATTCTTTCATCTCGTGGTTAGTTGTCTCCTGTTGTGATCTTGAAGACTGCAGCTTCCTGATGATTTCCTGCCTCTCTCCTACAACAATGAACTTTGAAAAAGGTTTGAAAGGGAAGGAGCTATCGAGAAAACAAAAGAGGTTTTATTAAAAAAATTAAGCTCAAAAAAGCTGTTCTGAAAATACGATCAAAAGAGAAGCAGTAATAAGTGGGCATCAAAATGACTATGGGTCTTGAAAAAAGTAAGCACATAATAGAAGATAACAATTGGTAATTATCACCACTATATAGAAAAGGGACCTCTAATTGATGAAACAAGAGACTTGCATGAAATCTTTTATTCATCTTCTGATCAATTTCAGTGGTAATTTTCTGTCCAACAAAAGGAAAAATAATAATTACAAAGCATGGACAGGTAATTGTCTGTCTTTTATTCTACATATTAATTTCGACAAGTTTGTTTATTAAGGTGTCCAAGCTACAGTTCCTGAAACATTAATCATGGTACACATTTTTCAGCCACTTATGCTGATCCAGAAACTATGAAATATTCAAACAACATAAAAAAGAGACAAAGATACCTTGGAGATATCACTTGCGAGTTGAAACTCCAGCATATGTGAGTACAAACTCGGTGCTTAAAAATGGCTTACAAAAGGCTTCCTACATAGTTCTGACAATGTGCTTAACTACTCATAAAACCAATCAAAGTCTCCCAGATGAACTACCAATCAAAGTCTCCCAGATGAACTATCTGTCCTCCAAACTTCTATGACAATCATAAACATGACAAAATACAATGCAAAATAACATTGAACAGCTCTCTACCAAGAAAATTAAGACTACACAGATAAAATTTGACCTTCAAGAGGTTATAAATATACTTGCCTGCCATAGGAAGCTGGAATAACTGTCCAAAAGGAAGAGTCAGGGAAAAAATCCAGAATCCAGAATAAGCATTTGCATCCATGATCTAGACTTATATAGGTAACTGTCCTAATCATGCATAGCTAGAGACTGTGATGTTATAAAACAAACCAATGCTACTAAAGTGTACTTGTAGCTATTGGGGAAAAGAGGTTAGGTCCTAGCATTGGTGCTACATGATCAAATTTTGTGGGCACCAAATGATGTAATAATTAATTAATTAAAATAATTTTTAAATGCATGATAAATAAATAGTTGGGGAATTATTTATGGGACATTTGATATTAATTAAATTAATACAAATTGTCTACTTGAGATAATTAATATGTTAGAGGTGTTAGAGGTATTCTTTAGAGCTAGAATTTAAATTACATAATTGTTTTATTTCATTATTGGAAACTGTGAATTGTTTATTGAATGTGAATTGAGTGCAAATCAAATAGACATACTCATAATGAGATTTTAAAATTAAATAATTTCATTTAGTTCATTATCAGAGACAAAAATTATTATTATTTTAATGGGGAATGTGCAGCAGGAAGGATCTAATTATTAGAGTACTAGGTAGATAAGTTTTCCTAGGGATTAAGGAAAAATATGCTTAAGTTTTGGGAAGCTTTAAGGGTGTAAAGGAAGCTACTATTCAGTTAAGCATTGGAAAGAAAGTAGAAGATGGGTCTTGGACTTTTTTTCCATTACTACATTGGAATTTGGGAGGATAGAAGAAAGGATTGCAGATTGAAGGATTGAAGATTGCTGATGCCCTTGTGGAATTCTATTGAAGGAGTGCATTTTGTTTGAAGCTTCATCAAGATTGCAAGGATTGGACAGAGGGTTCTTGCCATGGAAAGCTTTAAGATTATACTTGAATTTATGATAAATGAATACACAAAGTTTATGATTGTGCATTTTCTTGTTTAAACAGGCAGAATTCAGTATAGATAGTTTTCTTGAGGAATCAGATTGTGTGTAATTTTTTTAATCAGCATTTTGGATCATACTCCATGATCCATCATCAGGCTGAGAAAAGAGTGCAACAAATGGGCAGAAGCAAACTTGTGGAATTCAGATAGCTGCAGAAGGCTAATTTCTTAATATTCAAACGTACCGCCATAGTGTATGTATGATTACCACACTTCATCGTTCAGTTTACACACATGCCATTAGGTACTAAAGTGTGATATCATCAATAGTTATGTTGCATTAGAAGTTTGACTGTTTTTGCTGCTTGTGGAACTATTGATGATATCGCACTTTAGTACATATTACATTGTCATTAATGTGATCTTGGATGACATAGTAAGCTATGATGCAATAATCTCATTCATTTGCGTATAACAATTAATAGGTCAATGAAGACCACTGCTTTGAGCAGAACATAGATGTTTGAATTTCTTAATATTCAAATGTATCATCAAAGTGTATGTATGATTACCACAGTGCAACATTTGGTTTACTCACATGCCATTGTGTACTAAAGTGTGATATCATCAATAGTTCCACAGGAAGCAATAAAAGTCAAACTTATATACATTATTACATTGTCATGCAAGTGATCTGCATTACATAGAGGCATATGATGCAAAACATAGCCTAATAATTTCATTCATTTGTGTAAAACACTTAATAGGTCACCACTGCTTTGAGCAGAACAAAGGTGTTTGAATTTCTTAATGGCCAATTTGTTAATGTTCAAATGTATCATCGCAGTATATGTATGATTAACACACAGCAACATTGGGTTTACTCACATGCCTTTATGTACTAAAGTGTGATATCATTATTATTCATGTTTAGTAAGGTTTGGAGTAGTTGAGTTCTCCTCTCATTTTGTTCCATAAAGGCTCGGGTTGCTCTTTCTTTGTGTTCCCTAAAGGCTCTCAACTTGTTCACTCATTTGTTTGATTTGAGTAGGTTATTATTTGCAACAAGTTTACTTATTTCTCTCTCTAATGCCCTTTAAGCTCTTTGGCTTGATTGCATCAACTACTTTCTTGATCCTTCTCAAGTTGGCATGATCAAGGCTTGGTTTGCAGGAGTAGTTGTGTTCCATTAAGTCTCTCAACTTATTTGCTCATTTATTGATTTACGTAGGTTATTATTTGCTGCAATTTCTCTTTAAGCTCTTTGGCTTGATTGCATCAACTATTATCTTAATCCTCCAATTGGCACGATCAAGCCTTGGATACCAACTATAATATCCCCTTTGAGGATATACCTAATTTTTTATCAAAAATAACCACTCCAACAATATAAAAAGTCCTTACTAAATGAAAAACTTTTCTTATCCATTGTGTTTTGTAGGGGATTGATGGATGCCTATTCAAAAGTCTCCTACAGGCACATGACCTCGTGGCGTGGAGGCTTTTTCCAGTTCCCTATCTATGTTGGCCCCGTCTGTTAGTTCTAACCCCTCAAATATTTTTGGAGCGACCGTTGTGGTTGTTAGGTCTGCGTCTGAAGGGCCCTTTTGTGCTTCTGCAGGTGTCAAGGTCCCAGCAGTTCCTATTGGTGACTGTCTCTCAACCCTAGCTCTTTCCACCTCAGGGGTTGTTGGGAAGGGCATTGCTACTATGGCTCCCCCTATTTCTGGGAGTATTCCTTCTCAGGTGGGGGGGATTTGAAATGGGTCTTTGTTTTCTCAACAAGTTGCTAATTAAGCGATCTTACGGGAAGCTTTGGCGTGGAAGAAGGATGTTGTAGGTGTGAGGTTTTAGGGGGTACAAAAGAGCCCTCCTATGCCCAAACGATGTGTAAAGGTGATGCTTTGGGGGCTATTACTAAGCTAACTAATCTTTCCTCTAGTAAAAGATTTTTTTATTACTAGATTCGACAATGCGAATGATGGGAAAGCCATTTTATATGATCATTTCTCACATGAGAAAATCACTTCCCTTTGATGGTTAAACCTTGGCATTAGGACTTTAACCCAGCCACTGAATCTTTTTGCAAATTGTCTATGACTTCCTAACCTCCCTCTTCATATCTGGTATGATTTTGTTCTTGAGGAAGTAACTAACACTTTAATTGATTTCTTAATGGTGGATTCGGATTCCTTCGATATATTGCATTCCACCTATGCACAGATACTTGCTGATATGGATGCTTCTAAAGGCCTTCCGGCTGAGATTAAACTTTGTAAAATTTGCGCTTAGATTCAGTCTTTAGATTATGAAGGCCTTCCGTTTAGATGCAGAAAATGCTTTAAATCTGAGCATGTTGCGGCAAAGTGTGAGGCTGAAAAAATAAAATCTTAAAAACCTTCTTCATGGTGGACAAGTGCTTTGTGGCAGCACTATACGGTGGTCAAAGAGTCTGCATCTGTTGGAAGATCCCTTAGATTCCATTGCCGTTACTCAGCATTAGGAAGGTGATACTGTCCCTTCTCCTGCTCTTTTGTTGGCAACTTATTCCGGTCAGCTGGAGGTTGCTGCTGCAGTCCCTTCTGTGGCTGGCTCTATTAATGGAGCCTCTGGTGTTATTTCTTCTGTTGTTGCTGATCAGAAAAAGATTGATGTTGGTGGCTCTGTACAGCATGGTGCTGTTGAGTCTATTGTGGATGGAAGTGACCAGTGTAATTGCATTGTGGCTTCAATGGGAAAGATTAATGATTCTGGCCCTGTAGTAAAGGGTCGATCTTCGGCTGTTGGCTTTGCTACTGCTGGCCTTGTTAATGGTGTTGGTTCTGCCGATTTGCTGGCATGGCATTCTGTGGCTGTCAAGATTGAAGAGGGATGGATTATGATTAAAGGAAAGCATTCAAAGAAATTTCCATCTCATTCTTCTCCTAACTGCCACAAGTTGGGGGTTTAAGGGGAAATCTTAAAATCTGTTGTATTTTTGTTTTTATTGGGTGGTCCGTTTATTAAGTGTTTATCCTTTCCTTGACCACTTGTTTGTGTTGGTGGGGGTTGCGAGAGGCTTGGCACCCCCTTCTCTGTCTATGTTCTGTTATGTCTCTGCTCTGTTTCTCTTTGAAGAGCATATTGTATATCTTTTGGTCTGGAGTGCAGATTGTTTTGCTTTGTGCCTTCTTTGTAATTGGGTTTCAAGGCCCCTTTAAAACCTGCTTTACTTCCAACAATACAATTTATTTACAAAGAGCATTCTATAAATAATTTACACAATTGCAATAAAACTTAGAGAGAATTGTGATTAATTAACATCAAGTACTATGATCATAGTTAATTCCTACTGAAAAGACAATATCCGAAATAAATTTAGATTCATTTCATAGTTTGTTTCCAACAGCCAACCATATAGGACACCGGACGTCTGTCCTCCACAATCAAGCCCAAGGGCACGAAGTGAGCTTCCAAGTCATTCAATCCCTTGGCAACCAAACATGGCATATCCATCTTGGGGTTGGCGTGCTCAATGAGGGAACCAGTTCTGCTGCATCTCCATATCACACATTTCACAATAATTCCAAGTATGATTGCTTGTTGGTCAAATAAATAATTATTAATATTTCTTGGTCAATAGGAAATTTAATTTAATAAATTAAATAAAGCTTCTTAACAGATTTATGAGCAAATAAATAATAAATCCAACCATATTGCATACCAATAATTTTCAGAATATTGTAGATAACTGCTCTTTTTCTGAATCAAGCTCGGAATTAAAATTCTTATTCTTTAACTTACTTATACCCTTGGGCCCTCATAACAGAGAGGTTTTGTTTTTTAAAGGATACACCTATTCACCCTTGCCACCCTTTGATGATAAACCCAATTAGAAGGGTTTATAACAAATTTGCCAATGCAGGTTTGGCTTCAGACTTGTGTATTGAGAACCAGGTTCGCCAGTACAGCAAAATTTTGAAATGGGATTTGGGTTCATTTGGGTTGGTTAGTACAAAAAAAATTTAAAATTTATATATATAAGATGTGTGTGTGTGCGCGCAGGCGCACGTGCACAGCCTAGAAGCATGAATTAAGATTAGAATGTCCCAGTGTATCATATATAAAAACAAAAACACCGTACACTTGTAATCATAGCATCATGATCATATCATCATAGCACCATATACTTCAAGGACCGGACAAGGCAACTCGCAGGAGTGCTGGACCAGGACTGTTACCAGGTTTGAATCAAACTGATATCGAGCGCTCTACGGAGTGAACTCGGTAACAAAGGATAAAGAGAGTGCTCCGCGAACTTCATTATAAGAATGAAACACATTCTGAAACCTATGGAGCCACTACATATCACAGACAATAGATGTAATCCATGTGACAACATATATGAGAAAAGATGAACGGCATTGCAATCTGCAACATAAGAAATCAGCAGCAATGGTGTAGAGTTCCATAGGATGCACTATTGAAATGAGAAAGAAAGCTGAAGCGGTAACTAGGAAAAGTGCCACAGATCAGGAGCAAAGAATATTCTGCTGCTGTTTGCTTTGCCTTTTTCCTCTTCATATTAATAGCTAAAACCTGCAATAATACTATTCTTAGAGTAGTTCCCAGATAACCTAAAAAAACTTGAATACTAGGAAGTAGAACTGATATCTAAGCATGTGTTTTTTTGTTCATTGAGGCTCTGTTGACTTTTTTAAGATGAATATATAGTTAGATATCAATTTGTGGCATGCTAAGAATAGACTTAGACCAGTTCTTGTAGCATGGATAATGAAGAGGGTGATCTATTACCATGCCATGCTCCTCAGAGAGCTCTTTGAATTTCAGCTGGATTGTCCAGTGTTGAATAGACTTTCGGAAGTTTTTCTCATCATAGAATTTTTATTTTTCTAAAGGAACCCATGAAACCTAAGGCAGTCAACAGAAAACATTGCAGATAAACATCTAGTAACAGAAACAAGCACATCACTCTGAAATATGGGAAGGAGTGTATGATTAAGGGCAAAGCTGTACAGGGCTATTAAGGGCAAAGCTGTGTAGGGCTGGAGGCCAGGCTCCATTGGCGTGAGATCACAAGGTCCAATCTCCCCAGCCCACGTGTTACCAGACCAGCATTACTAATCATGTTTAAAAAATTACCAAATGCACTGCAGTTTATACGGGATGCTATACCCGATTTCTTTGGTCTTTAAAAAAGGGAGACAAAGCTGTATAATAATTAAATACAGGTCACTAGGAGAATTATGCAATCAGGTACACGGACATGCATGAGCAGAGAGATTATAGAAGGTAAGAGAAATTGATTTAAGAGGCACTAAATTTAACACACTTATTATTTAATCTCGCCCAATCACAAAAATATAGAGCAAAGTTCCTACAGGTATCCCTTTCAAAATCATCAAATTATAAACCAAAAGACGAAGCTGGGCAAGGCAATAGCAGATTTCAAATCAGCACTTGTGCAATATTTCCAGACTCATCAGTGGCAAAGATAAATCCCTCATATAATTGACAGTAATACAAATGAGTAAAAATGCATTGCATAAAATGCTAAAATACGAATACAAATACGAAATATACCAATTAGATCTTAAGGATATTGAATACGAAAAATAAATCATTGGGTATTGAGTAAAAATGAATTGCATAAAATCATAATAAAAAAATGCCTCCAAAACAACCATTTGGGTTAATCTTTAAGGAAAGTAATTGCAGATCCGTGGAATTAAGGTGTATTCATAAAGGATTGCGAAAAAGTAGCAAAAGCTGAGCAATTATCCAGAAACTAAATGACAGAATTTCAGAGACATAAATTGAAGTACTTGATCTATTCGGAGCAAGCAAAAAGACAAACAAATGACATTTAAATGAAACCTAAAACCCTATATTGCAACCTACCTGATAGGTATTGTCAAATTTATCATACATGAAACGAGTGATAATGCTCGTCTTCCCAACAGACTGATCTCCCAAAAACACGAGCTTGTATTTTGCAAGGGGCGATACAGTCGCCATGGTTGTACTCATTCTTTACTCAAAATAAGTCCTAATTTATTCCCCTCGTATTCGTCTGACGACGTCGCAAGGTTAACTTGCAAACTTATGCGCGGTTTTGAAATGGGAATGGCCCCAATTCAAATAGAAGTTAATTTTGAAAACACTGTACTAACCCAGATCTTGATCAATTGCAAACAAGTAGCCCAATTCTTCCTTCCGCAAATCGGCCCCGGGAACTGCAGAGTCTAATGTCTATTGGCTGAATTGTTAAGAGATATTTATCCCCTTTCCGCGGATCCAACAAGGAAAATTTGTATACTGATCGTGAAAAGCAAATACATGAGAAAGGTTTTATTAAGATGTGAGCTGTGCGTTACAAACTTCGCCTTGGAAATCGAGAAATAGGGAAATAGCATGGCAACTAGGGACCAATTTATTTTTGTGGCTTAACTTGGTAAGGAAGGTTACGCCACGGTCAGCGTGAAAGTTGGTTAGCCCTTCTAATGTCCACAACGATACCTAATAAAGATTATTGTAGACTCCATTTCCATTTAAGAGGTGGAATGGCTATGTCATGATGGAATGGCTATGTCATTTTTTGTTCTTCTTGTTCTCTGGCATTCTGATGATGGATCATGTAGTATGATCCGAAACGTTGATGATAAAAAAACTGCACACAATCTAACCCAGAAACCAGAACTCTTATGCATGGATTGTGGAAATCTCATTGATCTGATGTATATTATTGTTAAAATAATTGAAAATAGTTATTATTTTAAATATATGATGTGTAAATGGTTCTTATTTAACTTGTTTAGTTGTTACGAATAGAGACATCATTGATGTGGGTTAGGCGATGGATGAGCCAAAATCAATTTTGATTGTATTTTTCAAGGGAAATTTGAATCCATTAGGGGTAGGTGTATTGTTCAAGGTTTGAATGGATGCATTTTGGCAATCAAAGTTAAAAGGTTGGGAAGAAGAACAAATAATGAGGTTAAGGCTCAAGCGGCTCTCCTGGTGGTTCAAATGGCTTCAAATGGCTAAAATTTTATCAGACACCAAACTTCATCTTGAAGGTGACTCTATTATAATAACAAGAAGTGGTATTATAAAAGGTGAGACACCAACTTGGAAGATTAATAAAGTAATTGAAATTATTAAAAGCTCCATTTTTTAGTTGTGAGGACTTTTAAGTTTTTGACATAAATAAGGAAGGAAATAAATTGGCAATTCTACCAAAATCTAATGTAAGAATGGCATTAAACATGGTAGATACAACTAATAACTACGATGATTATGAAAGAAAATTGTCCATACATCATTGTTTGTTGGGAATAAGCCTTAAGATTGTGTTTTAATAATGACTAGGTACTTTGGAGTGTGTGACTTCTTTCAAATTAATGTCTACCTCATTTGATAGTGATGCATTTGTAGTGAGGTGGGGTTATCAAGTGACATTGTAAGTTGGAAGTGGTGAGGTGGGTTTTGAGGTGCTTGTTGCTTGGTATGTTGGCTTCACTACAAAAGCCAAGTTCACCCTCTATACTCAATCAATAACTAGCCTTTCTTGGCCAAATTTTGGAGAAGAGAATTCGAAGCATATTTTAAAAAAAAACCCTTGTATTTGTGCAAATTGTGGAAATTATTCTTGGGCAGGAGTACATCAATTCTTAAAATTGTATCCTCCAATACTAATGTAGCCTGGACACCTTCATGGATCAAGGCTTGTAGTTGGAACAAAGGCAGAGGAGGAGCGGATAAAGTAGGGATTGTGTTGAGGAGGACTTGATGTATAGTATGAAATCCCTCCTTGCAATGGTGACCACAAGGGGAGGTTTTGAAGTGGATAATGAGGAGGAGTTGCATATAGGGGAATTTGTTCTCCTGACTAATCCATTTCTCATATGGAATGCAACCAACCAGAAAGAGGAGAGGAGAGTTAAACGTCAAATTAGTTTGGAATCCCTCAAGGATTTGCATAAAAAAGAGCAGTTATGAAAGGTAGTCATGAAGGACACGTGGAAGAAGTCAAAGGACAAAGCATGGAAGAGCAAGAACCATGTGCAATTTTACCCAAAAGATTATTGGGTCAATGTTCTAAAGAAATCCAAGGAGATGTAAGGAGAATAACTTTCTTTGTGAAGTCTTTTCTTGTAAAAAGATGATAAGGGTTTTGGGCTCTTTGATGTTGGATCTATAGTTTTTTGTGGTTTTCTATTACCCAAACTTGGATATGTAATATTAAATGTTCAATACTTGGTTGGGTCAGGGGGGAGGGTTGAGTGGCTATAGTTTGCAATTTATTTGAGATGTTTATGAACCTCCATGGTCATTCAAGGATAGTCTTTTCATTGGGTAAGTAATTCTTTTAAATGTTAATATAAAATATCAATAGTACCAATCAAACAAAATTTATATATAAAACAAGGATTAAATTTTGCAGTTTAGATATGATATTTTGATAGATTTCGTAATGAGGTTATAAATACTTTTGATGAAAAAGTTTATATATATGTACCTAATAGTTACATACATAGAAAATCAAAAATTATTTACAAAGTCTCTATTTTAAGAAAATTTGATATACATTGGGAGTATATTTTTAAAATAGATACATGACTATTAAGTGCATGAAGTTTATATAGTCCTTGATGGTTTGAGAACTTCTTGATTTGAATGAGATAGATTTTTTCTAATCAACTTTTCACATCATACTTCATGATCTGTCATTGAGAATGTTTTGGTCACATTTTGAATTTTTTTTAGAACTTAACCACCATTTATTTGTATTTCTTTTAGGTGTTGTTGAACTTTTAATAAATGAGATCAACTTTAGCTTATTTGTAGTTCTTATTCATTAAAATGTAATGCTATTAATCTTAGATCATTAATATGTGTTTGCTTTTATTCTAAGAAAATAATGTAGGCAATGAAAATTAGTTTTCTTAAGTAACTAAATAGAGAAAGCAAGTATAATTTTAGTAAGAGGGGCAATCTTTTTGTTGTATTATTTTATGATTGATGACTATCCATCTATACATGATATAGATTTAAATGGATTAGTTAGAATGATTTTTCTTTTGAATTATTGGTATGAGCTTTATTCACCTTTATTACATTTGATTATGGTTTAAGCATGATATTGTGCATATTTAGCAAACAAACTCAAGATAATAAGAATTTCCACTTATTATATTTGAAATACCTAATAACGCATAGCTACACCATGACTTTATATTCATAGATATCACCATCACTTCATCAACTTGTGATTGTTGATAGTTAGGTGTTACCTTTATCTCAATTAGATTGAGTTAGTGTGCCTCTTGATTAGGACTAGTTAAAAGCTAACACTTACCTCTTGGGTTGATCATATTTATAATTCATGCAATGAGAGTATTGTGTGTGTGTGTGTGTGTGTGTTGTGCTCTAGCTTGTTAATTGATTCATGTAATTGTGAGTTTTCTTATTATTATTTTATTGAATTTAAGCATCTACATATCTCTCTTATGTAAGTAATTTGGTTATGTGACTTTAATTTCACAACCATCTATGTCTATATTTTCATAGTTTATATTACACTTGTTTCTAAGTTATTTTTCATTTTATAACTTTTAACATAAATCATATACGATGAACAAGAGTTTGAGAATAGGAAAGTGAAATGTTATGTGAAGAAGTAGAAATAAAATGTGCACACATTTGTGTTATAATGAATATTATTGTGAGAAAGAGTATTTTTTATTAATGATAATAGTGTGTGGATTGTTTCTCATTTTGGAGTAGTGATCAGAGGAGAATATTGATTTATTACAAAGCTATTTTATTGATTTAACTCTCTAAAGATTATAAATGATAAGCCTTATTATTTAGTCTTAGTGATATTAATTGTAAGCCTTGTTTAGTGTTATGCTTGGGATTTATGTATAGTATTCATTCAAGCCATGGATAATGGTACTTGACTATC
Source organism: Cupressus sempervirens (assembly GCA_028749045.1). Classification (NCBI taxonomy): domain Eukaryota; kingdom Viridiplantae; phylum Streptophyta; class Pinopsida; order Cupressales; family Cupressaceae; genus Cupressus; species Cupressus sempervirens. The sequence continues at coordinate 538,908,451 of CM053793.1, forward strand.
GTTGACTCTTTAACCATTATAATAATAAAATCATCTTGTAACATAAATAAATAAATTTAATGGTTTTACGCCAAATATGTAAATAATGTTTATGATCATTCTATGAGGTTCAATTATCAATTATCTTGAATCCATAAATCTACGATTATCATGACCTATTATCCTATGCATAATATGATTTCTTAAGAAAGTTGGGCATTATTAGGATTTATGTGTGTGGATGGCGAGGATTGCTTTCAACTCTTTGAGGATTTCAATATATGTGTGTGGATGGTGAGGATTGCTTTCAACACTTTGAGGATTCTATTTTTGGAGCTCCCCTTGTGGGGATTGGTTGAACCCCAATGCTCTTGTAGATTATGGGAGTGGTCCTAATTAGCTTTCGAGTGGGCTAATATTTCTCTCAGGGTGTCCGTATAGAGTTTGTGATTATGGAAGTTGTTATGTTAGAAGCTATTGACTTCTTTTACTTCCCCTATATTTTCATAATATTGTCTATATTAGTCGATATGGACAAAAAAAATTGTTTGTGGCTAATTTTATGGTAGAATCTTTTAAGGGTGCAATTTGTTTTGTGGTTTTGGTTAATATTTGTAGCTAGTTTTGGGATTGTTGGGTTGGCTACTAGATTAGTTGTCTATTCATGTGGATGGTAAGGGCTTCTTTTATCTCTTAGATGATTCTACTTTTGGATTCCCATTTGTGGGGGATTGGTTGAACCCTAGTGCCCTTGTGGATTTTAGGGGTGGTCCTAAGCTTTCAAGTGGGAGTCAATACTTCTTTCCCAATGTCAATATGGAATTTGTGATTATGGAAGTTGTGTGTGTGAATAATGGGTACTTACAACTACGACACAACACTTAAATAAGTCATTAGATTCATGGTTAGTGCAATCAGATAATCAGATGAAAAACATATAAAACTATGGTAAATCAACTTATTGCCTCCTATTCAATGTGACTATGAATTGCTCTTAGAATTATAGGCTAATTAGTGACTATAGACAGTATTGAAACAAAGGATTTAGTACAAATACAAATTAATCTAATTTTTGGTATTTTTGATGCAATAATATGAGAAATTAATCTAGATGAACAAACAATGATCTAATATGCAAATAAGATTGATCTAAACAAACAATAATCGATTGTCCAAAAGTGACACACAATATCTCTAGAGAAAATCTAGCATGATGAATTTACTCTTTAATTGCACATGAGAAATGAGGTATAGGAGCCATGTATTTATAGATCCAAAGATGAGTTGAAACTAAGTTCAAAACCATACACCTCTAGTAGAGCAGTTGCTTTAAGAGGCGGAAGCATGGTTAACACTTATAATTTGAAAGACTGTAGAAGATAAGGTAGTTAACTAATCCATCTAATTTCTAAAGCTAAGTTAATAACTTATCCCTTTTTAAGAATTTGTGCATGGTTTAGTTAACCTATTTTTTTATGCATATGTATCATTCATTGTATTATTTTGAGACTTTGATATTGATAGCACTCTGATAGCACTCATTTTTGTATATTTTAATTGTATAAGCTCAATACTTTATTGATGATGATGATGGTGTGTGTGTGTGTGTGTGTGTGTGTGTGTGTGTGTGTGTGTGTGTGTGTGTGTGTGTGTGTGTGTGTTTGTGTTTGTATGTATACATATGTATGCATGTATGCATGCATGCGTGTGTGTGTGTATATATATATACACAAACACACACATATATAAATCTATATACATACATACATACATACACACACACACACACACACACACACATATATATATAGACATATACATATATATGTGTGTGTGTGTGTGTGTGTATGTGTATATATATGTGTGTGTGTATATGTATATGTATATATGTATGTATGTGTGTGTGTGTGTGTGTGTGTGTGTGTGTGTGTGTGTGTGTGTGTGTGTGTGTGTGTCTGTATGTATGTATGTATATGCATATGTATATGTATATATTTATATTTATATCTATATATGTACATATATATATATATATATATATATATATATATATATATATATATATATATATATATATATATATATATATATATATATATATATATATATATATATATATATATATATATATATATATATATGTATATGTGTGTGTGTGTATGTGTGATTATAGTTTGATTTGGATCTCATTGCATTGTGTCATGATTAGTTTTACGTTTATACATGAGATGCTTCTATATGATTTTTTACTTTTATCATCCTATGGATGGATCCACCTTACTTTTCATGATGATATATTATGGGTGCAGTACATGATGTTGCTATATTATACTTTTGAGATTATATGTATGAATAACATAATGATTTTTTTTAAATCTTTCATAAACAATAAATGATGTGATGTTATGCAAATAATCATGGGTTCATATGATCTGCAAATGTAGATATGGATGTTTCTTATATTGATATGCACATTGTGAATGTGACTATATGTATACATGTATGTGAATGTAACTAAGATCTCATGTAAGTGATTTTTTAATATTCATGATAGGTAATTGATCATGTTCATGTAGATAGGATACACAGTTGGCCACTTGTGGAAATTGTGATAAGAGTTTGTGACACATTTCAATACTTCTTTCCCTCATTTGTCACATGCAATGTAATTAAGAGTAACCTTATCATACTAGATACATTAAATGCAAATTCAAAAATTTAGTCACAAAATTTTTAGCTTAGTTTTCATCACCAAGTTTTTTGGAACATGGATTTTCGATACAATCATCACTAGATAGGCAAACATGAGGATATGAATATGACATTTGTTGTATTTTTCGATTATTATTAGAAGTAGACATAGGATTCAAGACATACATACCAGGATGAACAAAATATTTCTTACTTACGAGCATATCGAATACACTAGAGATCCTTCTCATACTATGTAATTTTGATTGATCTATCTGTAATGAACCTTTACCATTTATAACCTGAGACAAAATACAGTGTTGTCTACCCATTTTGACATGTATGTTCATATCCTAGGGTAGTTATCTAGATTACAAGAGCAATGAGAAATCACTCAAATAGATAAGGAGAAGATCCAACCTCACCAAAGTGTCCAAATAAAATGAGTCAAGATACATGAGGCCATATTATCATGATGGAGGCTCTTATAGTGGACACCCACTTTATTTGGACCCTAAGGATCATTGGAACAAAACCAACAAGCAAAAATAAAGAAATGATCATGACCCAAGTCCTTGATTTTCTAGTCAAGATTGTTGGTAAGTTGGTGAAGGTTGTCACTAATGGAAATGTTATGATATAGTAAGGCTGATAAAAGCAGAAGTATAGTTTAATATTTGTTAGTGAATAAAATTGATTAAGTACTAAGCATAATTATAGCACACAATCAGATAGTTTGTTTCTAGAGCTACAAATTGGAAAGAAATTAATTTTGACAGTATAGAAGATATGTTTAAGGCTATTGAACTTAATGTTATGTTTTGTGTGATTTTTGGATGGATATTCTAATGACATGTTTGACATCACTAAAATAAAGCATAATATAGAGCGTTGGCAGATTGGTCAAGGAATTTATTTGACTTGTCAAATCAAGAACTTGACAAGGTAGATATGACATCCTAGATGTTAACCCTCGGCTATCAAATTATAATATTGGGTTCTAGTAATGTGTGATTAAGTGTAAGGTTGACATATTAAAGAATTCAATATAAAGGAAGGGATATTTTTTAGAAAAGTTTCCAATCGTACTGTTATAATATGATTTCTATATGCACACTTTATTTATGTTTGTCAGATGCAAATTTGATGGTCAAATAAGAGGAAATAGTTGTATGTATGATTGGATGCAAGGAACTACAAAGGATTGATTAGATATAGAAGATATCAAAATAGTTAGGGCTTTGGTATTTCTCTATACTACTTTAAAGTTATATATGATTGTAAAGAGTAGTGAGCTCACCCACTTGTAATTACAACTCTTAATAGGGTTGAGTCTTCTAAAAATTCCTAGTCCTCTAATAAGGACAAATAAACTATATGTATGTAATAGACTTCTAATAGGTTCAACACCTTTGTCAAGGTAATTTTGATTAGTGGATCATTTTGTGGGTACCATCCTCACCAGGGTTTTCCCTTGGCCAAGGTTCCCTATTTAACAAATAATGGTGTTATGAGTTTCTTTATGGTATGCTTAGTATTTCTCTTAAGTATAATCATTTATGCAAGTTTAAGGTTTATAATTGATATCCATAGTTGTGAAGAAAGTTGTGGAATATTGATTCACCCACACCTGCGCCCCCCTCCCCCCTTTTAGTATTCCCTATTTCTAACAATTGGTATTAGAGCATAGTTACTCAAAAGGAGCCTAACAGCTTGAGGGAGATCACTATGGATTGAACACACTTATAGAAAAAGATTGAAGTGGATCTTGAGGAATTGGATCAGGCTAATCATGAAAGGAATAGATTGAAGACCAAGCTTATAGATGCACAAGATTCCATTCAGAAGTTGAAAATCAAATTGAGAGTTCAAGATTAAGGAGAAAGTGATTACTTGAGCAAATCAAGGATTGTGAGTCATCTACCAAGCTTAAGAAAGATAATGTGATTTTGAGACATGAACTTGATATCACAACACTATCTATGCTTTTGATATTAGATGAGTAGAAAGTAGAAACAAATCTAAGGACTAAAAATGCAAATCTGAGATCACAAACTACCTAGGTAACAACTAAACTTGAGGTTACTAAATTGAAGTATTTTGAGCTTGAGAACTATAATTACATGGTGAAAGGTAAACTTCTACAAACCAAGCAACACCTTGAGAAATTATATACAAGCACAAAGAAGCTTGATGAGAAGATCATGACACAAATGATTGTAGGAGATATGACAGGGATTGATTTCATTGAAGGAGAATAATCAAATGAATCAAAAATCACTTAAGAGCATGGAAGTGAGCAAGAACCTAATCAATCATCAAATCAAGACAAGAAAGTAGTTAATAAATTAGAGCAACCTAGAAATTAGAAAAGACAATTCAATTTCAGATGCTTTGCATGGAATAAGTTTGGACACGTAACTTGAATGCTAAATCTTTTACTAGTTATTGTTATAATTATTTTCTTTATGGATATAAATCTAGTGAATGTAAGAAGCCTAATCAAAGATCAAACATAAGGATGAATGAAAGGACTAACATGACAGCTAGTAGACCTTTGGAATGAATGACAATATCAAGAATGGAGTTATGTGTTATAAATGCAACAACTTTGGACATATTACTAGAGATTGAAGATTACAAGTTGATTAGTTTAGACCAAGGTATGGGAATGGGGTTATTTCATGTCATATTTGAAAGAATTTAGGAAAAATAATCATATTTTACAGATTGAATGGTTTCAACAACAATATGACAAAACCTAATATGAGAATGAATGTGAGCAATAGAAGAAGAAATGAAAATGTGAGCAAATCACAAGTAGAATGAATAGATAAAATATTTGTGAAAGAAGGAACTTTAATTAGCTCAAAGGTATGGAAGAAAAAGCCTAAGGAAACATCATAGAATAAGGTATAAATAGTGTCAAGCATTGAACCTTCTACATCTTCATGAATTATCATTCTTTAGCTTAGAATAGGGGAAATCTTACCCAAAAAATATTTAGACCCCTAAATGATGGAATTAAGTTTAGTGAAGTCAGGTACAACATGCTATGGTATAGTGGAATCTACATCTAAGTTCACAAAATCTAGTATGAAGGTATGTCAGGTCACCAATGAATTCAAAGATACTATAAGTTATATCATCTTTTTTAGTACTTCACTAAATTCAATGAATAAAGATTTGTTTTGGAAAGGATTTAAGCAAGAAAGTCAATCATTTTAGTCACCATTCAAGATAAGAGAGTTTGCAAGGAGTTAGTAGAGAGATTTGAAGGCCATTTGAATCATTTCAAAGCAATTCAGTTGATGCCCTAGTCATGTAATGATTAAAGGTATTTACCACTCTTGTGAAGTAACTTTAAGCTTTGAATTTGAGTTTAATTGTCATGGCAACTCCACAAATCTATAGTGTGAATGAAAGACCATGGTACCAATTTAAGAGGAACTCCTTTATATCGATGGCATATGACCTTGCAGGAGCTTTCTCACAAACCCTTGAATTTGTGTTGCACGTAGAAGACATTAGAGCATGTATCCACTATAAATTTGAGACAATTGGGGATAAAGACATATTTCTAGACTTAATTTTTTTTTACAAAAATGACACGACATTTAAGGAAGGATTGAACACTTAGGTTAACAAAATATTTTCAAGCATATGTTTCATTGGTGGGTGCAATAAGTTGAGTCTCAGTTTTTGTGCAAAAAGTGGAAGTGTTTTCCTATTTTTTTAAATTTCCTATCACTTCATGTCCAAATTTGAGAGGCACATCAAAATTGAATCCTAAAAAACTTCACTAATAGAAAATGTAGTGCTTAGAGTCTAGTTCTCAAATATGTAAGTTGTTGGAATACCCATATGGTATAAATTACATTTTGGTAGGTATGTTTTAAAACCACTTTTTAAAAATGCATGTTCAAGATCATACCACACACATGTACAACCACCCTTTTTTAGAGCAAAAAATTGTTTTTTTATTCCTTTTGGGGAAAGCAGCCTAATAAATGAAAGATTGATGAGAATATTTTTTCCTTTTTTGACGAATATTTTATTTTTTATATAAAAAAATCAACGATAAAGTGGATTTTGAAAACCTTTAGTGTACGATCACCATAATTTGATGAAAAATTCACCTTTTCAATTTTTTAAATATATATTTAAGTACATTTTGTGTAGATTGATGACATTTAATTCATTAATTGCAACAAATTTCCACAATTCATGCTATTATTCATTTTTTAAAAACATAAAATCAAAAAAGTTATTAAAGTTTTAGTCAACAATGTTATTGAAGTTTAGGTACCAATTTGAAATGATAAATATCATAAAAATACTAAAAGAAATTTTATCATTATAAAATTTATATTTTCAAAATCTAGACAAAGAGGAATATAATGGGCTTTTGTTTCATCAGAAAATTCATTTGGAAAGTCCTCCAAAAAGTTATGATAAAGCAGAATTTTCATATTCATGTGCCTTAGCCAAATTTATGTTGGCACAAGCACAAGCTTGGTCCTACCAAGCCTATCCCAAACCAAAACACAATGCAACCCGTGGCTTGTGAAATTCGAATTTTAAAAAATGAGTATATATTTCAAAATGGGTACTTGTTTCTAAAAGTGGGTAAAAATGAGTTTTTCAGCGCTAAAAAATATATTTTTTGAATTTTTTAGAAACGAGTATCTAGTTTGAAGCAGGTACCCATTTTGAAAATAATAGGTACCCAATTTGAAATAGGTACCCGTTTTGAAAATAGTGGGTACCCGGTTTCAAACAAGTACCCATTTTGAAAATAACAGTTACTCATTTTGAAAAAAAAATGGGTACCTATTTTTTGAATTCAGGATCAGACACCCAAACCTAAAGAAGGTACACATTTTTTAATAAATGGGTACCCGTTTTTAGAAACAAATTTTTTTCCTCAAGGACTTTTGTGATTTTGGTACTCAACTTCTTGCATTTACCTTGATGAGTAATTTGATCAATAGGAATGGATCAAGATTGTATCAAGCAAAATAAATGATAACATGTTTTGGATGGGTGACCAATGTTGGAAATTATTTCAGTACTCCCCTTAGGATTTGTGACAAGGGCTTAACCACCTCCTGTGTACTACAAGTTGAGTGGTTGTATGGGCTGTAGTGCCTATCCCTAGTTTACTTTTCATGTTATATTGTTGAATTCTTTTAGGCCAGCTAAAAGGTTTTGTTTTATGACTAGTGGTACTTGGTTACCTGATTTGATTGGATGTTATTTCATACTTAGTTGATATATTTGATGATCTACTTGATACTTGATTATTTCATGTTCTCATGATTATTCTTTCAATGATGATGCCTATATATAGTGATTTCAATTATTTCATGATATAGTTAGATGGATGATTTATATGTAGTTTCTATGGATACTTACCCCATACTTCCATGTGTATGGTGTACATGAATGTTCTACTTTATGTTTGATGTTTCTGATGTGGTTGAGGGAGAGATTCGTAGTCACCTACTAGTCAGGATCTACACTATGCACCACTCCCCACCATTGCCTATTTAGTTTAGATTTTTATGTATATGTACATGCTTGACTTTTATACAAATTGTAGGTATCGGACATTGACTTCCCTGAATTGCCACGATGAGTGTGCCCTATCATAATATCTCAATGGTATAGAGGGGAGATAGTTCTTGGTGTAAGGCACCATCCTAATTTTGGTTTTTGGAGTTGTTAGGGGTTAGTTATGTGTGTGTGTGCGTGCACATGCTTAATAAGTTCCAAGAGTCCTTGGAGTGCAACTAGTCCAAAAGTAAGAGCCAAGTTGCTCACTAGGTAAGATATGATTAGGGATGGGTAAATAAGGTCTTTGATTTCCTAAATAGGTCCTAGTTATCTTATCTAGGGTCCTAGAATGGTCCTAGGTGGACCCATTTGGCCAAAAGTCCTAAGAAGCAAAAAGTTGTTGATGCAGGAGCATCCAGAGGTATAAGGGCAATCTTGTGTCACCCAAAAAAAAATGTACTTAGACTTAGTTTCTATTTGATGTGTTTTCATTTTTGGATACCCATTTGGGTCAAATAAAGGTTCCAACTCTCACAGTTCCACTATTAGTGTTCTAGGATAGAGTATTTGAGCACCTTGGGATACGTGTAAATGCTAAAAAAATAGGAGTATGTAATTGAGCCATAATTTTGGTGAATTAGAAGGTGTAAATTGGTTGGATGAATGTAATTGTAATTTAGAGCATTCCAGAAAAAGAATCAGGTCAAAAGGCCCTACGGTTTGAAAGTTATCACAGTTTTTCAATTTTTGGAGACCTCCTAAGAATGCTTCAAAGTTAGGTTAGGGGCATTAAATTACCTCGAACAGGGTCAAAAAATGGGGGATGAGCAAAGCTCTTTCATAGGGCTATAGAGCACTTTGAGAGCTTTTCGAAAATGTAAATGGTTCGTCAATCGGAGCTACGGTTCAAAAGTTATGCCTCCTGAAAGTTCAGTTACAGTTTTTGGATTCTTCTAATTTTGTGCCAACTTCTAATGTGACTTTTAGAGCCTTCTATTTTGTCAGTGGATGCCAAATAGCACTTTCTAGAATGTATTCCTAATCCTTAACCCTTTGGGGTCTATTTAAGGACATTTTTGGCATTGTAAAACGCAGTTCAGAGTGGAGTTTGAGAGAAGGTATTGTGAGAAGAATTTATCTCCAAATTTATGCTATTGTAAGCCCTTAGGGCATGTCTTGGAGTTTGTTTCTCTACACCAAGTGTACTAGCATATTTTCACAGTTAATGAAATTTTCCCTTTCTCGTTGTGTCCATTTTGTGCTTGGGTTGTGTCCCCATCAGTTGCTCAAAAGTTGCTTGAGCAACTTTTGCAATTTTGCAAGAAATTGCAAATGGCAGTTTTGGAGGTTGTAACTACCCATGCTCAGGTATATGAGCATGGAAGATCATATTTTGAAAGGTTGGAAGATTTACCTTTAGATTATGTATGTGTGGGACTATTGTACGGATAATTTCCCAAGATTTTCATTGTTTTAATGGTGTAGTACAACTGTGTACAAATTGGCATAGGAGATTAAGTTTGTGATTTTTGTAGATTAGTATTTCCTTGTTCCTTTTCATATTCAAACTTGTGTTGAAGTCATCAAGTTTGCAAGTGATAGCACTTCCTTGCTAACTGGTTTGAGAACTTCCTTCACAGGGCTATCTGTACAAAATTGGCTTTAACCTAATCACCCACAGTGGAAAATGCATGAAACCTAGTGGGATGATAGGTTAGATAGTGTACACAGTGTTTTGGTTTTTTTTTTCATTTTTATGATTGGTTTCCAAGCCATGGAGTGATTCCCTGGGCGGATTGCTAGGAGTATGTGAACCTGGATAGTTTGTGGAAGTTGGTATAGAGCACACCCATGATCAAGTTGGGTCTAACAAATGGTGTTCCTTTAAGCCCTTATATGCTACCTTGATGGTACAAGTGGAATGGAAAGTTTCTTTGAGGTTTGAAGAATTATAGAGGCCTTTTAGTGTTGAATGGTTTGGAGGCCTGCAAAATAGGCTAGAAACTAGGGCTAAGACTGAATAGAGTTATGGGTGTTTTGAAACTCTAAAAAATTGGAATCTTGGAGTGCTAGGAGATAGATTTCAGATTCATAAGGTTGTTCATGGGTTTTTTTAGAAGAATTTTGGGTATTAGTGCAAAATAGGGTTACTATCATACTCTTGATGTGAATTTGGAATCTTGGAGTGCTAGGGGATAGATTTTAGATTCATAAGGTTGTTCATGGGGTTTTTTTGTAAGAATTTTGGGTATTGGTGCAAAACAAGGTTACTATCATACTCTTGATGTGAAAAATAGTGTTACATGACATCATAGGTTACTGTTTAATTAGGTGTTTATCTATTGGAACCCTAGGCCCTCTGCATTAGACTGGTATCAAAGCCTACTTTCAGTTTGGTTTATGTTAGACAAGGAAGATAACCAAGAAGTTGATAGTATGCCACCCAAGGTAATGAGAAAGAGTGTCATAGTGGATTTGGTCAAGGATCTATTAGACAAAGCCAATTAGGAAGACACTAAGAGTAAGAAGAGAATCACAAAATGGGGAGATGAGAGTGAGGAAGAAGATGAAAGCCTCACAGGAGAGACATCTAACAGGGGTAAGGATCCTAAGGTGGATTAGGATAAGAAGGTTTTTTTGGATGCCTTTAAGTCTCTTAACAAAGATAGTATGGAGCATATTCCTTACTACAGTGGTAGCTTGAATGGGGAGGAATTTCTAGATTGGTTGGAAGCCATAGATAATCAGTTTGACTACAAGGAGGTACAAGAAGAAAAGAGAGTTAGCTATGCTAATGCTAGGCTCAAGGGATCAACACTAGTATGGTGGAATATGATGCAAGATGACAGGATAGCAACAAGGAAGAAGAAGATTGTGACCTGGGATAGGATGAAGATTAGGTTGACGGCCCAATTCCTATCCATGGATTACATGAGATTCAGATATATTAGAAGTTGCAAAATCTAAGACAAAGAGACCTCACTGTTAGTTCTTATACTAAATAATTTAATAAGCTAAGCCTAAGGTCAAGAAGATAAGAAGAAGAAGTGGAAAGAGTGGCAAGGCACGTTAATGGGCTAAGACAAGGGATTCAAGATGAGATCAACATGATGGCTCCTGATAGTATGCACAAATGTTTTCAGTTAGCCATAAGGGCAAAAGAGAAGGCAAGGAGGAGGCATGATTCACAACAAAGAGATACAGGTAATAGATGTTTCAAAGGCAGGGGCAACTTTGGAAGAGGACCTGAACCAAGTAGGCTAGAAGAAACCCAAACTAATGATAACTATGGAGGTAACTAGAACATGAACACTTTTCAAAGAGGGGAATATAGAGGAAGAGGACCATCTAGAGGTAGGTTCCAGTCCCAAGGAAGAGGCAATATTTTTTTTACTTGCAGATGTTACAACTGCAACCAAGTGGGCTATACTATGGACAGATGTCCTGAGAAGGCTTCCTCATCATCCATGGGAGAGAGGAGAAAATAATTAGTGCAAGAATATGACACTCAACGTGTCACATCACCTATTTCTATGGCAAGAATAGTGTTGGATGGTGAAAATATAATGTTAAGAACTTTTCTAAAGGTACCTAATATGGTAGAGCCACCTTAGAGGAACAGTCTGTTTAAAACAAATTGTAGTTCACATGGAAGGATTTTCAGAGTGATAGTGGACTATGGCTCCACTAAGAACATAGTATCCACAAAGATGGTGGATAAGTTGAACCTTAAAAGAATACCTCATGCTACTCTAGGCTACAAGGTGTCTCGGTTGAACAAGGGCCAACAAATACTAGTGGATGAGAAAACATTTGTGGACTTTGAGATAGGAGAATACAAGGATAAGGTGTTTTGTGACATAACGCCCATGGATCCTTGTCACGTCTTGTTAGGATGTCCATGGCAGTATGATGTGAAAGCTATACATGATGGGGAGCATAATAGTTATGTGATTACCAAGCAAGGCATGAAATTTCAGATGGACCCTTTGACTAAGCCTAAGGAGGAGAAACATGTGGGGGCAAGTGTGATGTTATTGAATGGGAAGGAGTTCCTAAAGGCTATGAAGAAAGAGAAAGGATTATGTTGTGTAGTAGTGGTAAGGCATAGAGAAGAGACTAAAGAGAAAGTTAAAGTACCTCAAGAAGTGCAACAGTTGTTGGAAAGGTACCATGAAGTAGTGGACAATGGGATACCTAATGCATTGCCTCCTATGAGGGAGGTAAGTCATCAAATAGATCTAATACCAGGGGAAAATCTACCTAACAAGGTAGCTTACAAGATGACTCTAAGTCAGAATGTTGAGATTGCCGAGCAAATATAAGATTTGTTGGAAAAATGCCTAATAAGGAAGAGCTTGATCCCTTGTATTGCGCCAACTATCCTTGCACCTAAGTATGGAAAATGGAGGATGTGTACTAACTCTAGGGAAATCAACAAGATCACCATTAGATATAGGTTCCCTATGCCAAGGATTGAGGATTTGTTAGACAATTTGGGAGGCTCTTGCTACTTCTCCAAGGTGGATTTTAAATTAGGGTACCATCAAATCAAAATGAGGCTAAGTGATGACAACCTTCAAGACAAATGAAGGGCTATATGAGTGGTTAGTAATGCCTTTTGGCTTGAAAAATGCTCCAAGTACCTTCATGAGACTAATGAATGAGGTGCTAGAAAATTTCACAGGTAAGTTTTTTTATTGTGTATTTGGATGATATTCTAATCTTTAGCAAGTCCAAAGAGGAGCATATGAAGCACTTGGAGATGGTCTTGAGGAGGCTACATAGAGAGAAGCTGATGATCAATCAAGAAAAGTGTGAGTTTCTAAAAACTAAATTGGTATACCTTGGGTTTGTTGTTTCCAATGGATGTATTAAAATGGATCCTGATAAAGTCAAGTCCATATTAGAGTGGCCAACACCTAAATGCATAGGAGATGTTAGGAGTTTTCATGGCTTGGTATCTTACTATAAGAAATTTGTGAGAGGATTTAGTCATGTATGTGCACCTATCCTCAACATCATTAAGGGAGGCATCAAATGTCAATTCAAATGGACAGAGGCAACAGATAAGGGCTTTGAGCTTTTCAAAAAAAGAATTGCAGCCCTACCTACCCTAAAGTTTCCATACTTAAACCAACTCTTTGTGGTAGATTGTGATGCTAGTAAGGTAGCTATTAGAGTAGTAATAAGCCAAGAAGGAAACCCTACGAAAAAATGTAGGTACTCTACCTAGGACCTTGAATTATATCCTATGGTCCAAGCTTTGAAAAAGTGGAGGCACTACCTCCTTCTAAAAGAATTTGTGGTTTATATAGACAACCATGCCCTTAGCTTCTTGAATGGGCAGTAGAAATGTACTCAATCAAAGACACTCAAGTGGGTGGAAAATTTGCAAGCATTCACCTTTGTGATCAAGCACAAAAAAGGTGTAAGCAACAAGGTTGTTGATGGTCTCAGTAGGAGAGTCCTAGCCATCCAAGAGATCCAATTGTAGAGTGTAGGAATGAAGGATCTAAGAGATCTCTACAAGGCTGATAAGGACTTCAAGGAAGCCTATGAGGTATGTGACAAATTCAAGCAAGGTTTTAAGGTAGATTTTACTAATTACATGTTGTAGGAAGGTTTTTTATTCAAAGGGCACCTATTGTGCATTCAACAAGGTTCCATGAGGGAGAACATAATCAAGGAAAAACATCAAGGAAGTTTGGGAGGAAATTTTGGGGTAGACAAGACACTTGAACAAGTTTCTAGGTATTATCATTGGCCTAAGTTAAAGAGTGATGTAAGAATATTTGTGGAGCAATACCATGTGTGTCAGAGGGCTAAAGGACATAGAGGCAATGCAGGGTTATAACAAGCACTCACCATACCACAAAAACCATGGGAGTGTTTGAGTATGGACTTTTTTTTAGGACTTCCTAAGACACCTAGAGGGCATGATAGTGTATTTGTGGTTGTAGATCATTTTAGCAAGATGTTACACTTCGTCCCATGCAAGAAAACAAATGATGCTTCACATATAGCAGGTTTGTTATTCAAAGATATAGCAAGAATCCATAGTTTGTCACTCAACATTGTGAGTGATAGGGATAGTAAATTCATAGGGCACTTTTGGAGGACTCTTTGGAAGATGTTAGGAACCAATTTGTCCTTCTCTTCAGCTTATCACCCTTAGTTTGATGGGAAAATTGAGGTAGTGAACAAATATTTGGGAAACCTATTAAGGTATTTGACCAAGCAACATGGTCAATCATGGGATCATAGGGCATGCAGAGTATGCTTATAATGACTCTATTAACAGGAGCACTGGAAAGAGCCCATTTGAAATTGTATATGAGACTCACCCTAGGGGAATCCTAGAATTAAGGGATCTCAGTCTACATGACAAGAAGAGTGCACAAGGAGAATCATTTGTTGAACAAATGAAAGAGCTATATGAGCAAGTTAGGAAGACATTGCAAAACCAAGTGGAAAAGTACAAGACAAGGGAAGACAAAACAAGGAGAGACTTGCAGTTCAAAGTGGGGGATTTGGTACTTCTTATCTCAAGAAATAGAGACTATGAAAGTGACATCCAATCAAGTTGCTAATGAAAAAGATAAGACCTCAGGAAATCCTACACAAGTTTGGAAACAATGCCTATGAAGTTGAACTCCCTCCTAACTTAGGGATATCACCTATTTTTAATGTATGTGATATGTTTCCCTATAAAGGTTTTCATGATATATAGGTCAATCAACCATTGCAGATTTGAGAGCACCAGATTGGGTTCAAGACTTTCCAACTCCCCAACCTTTGCAACTAGACAACATTGTGGATTCTAAGGTGATCAAGAAGGCTAGGAAGGGAACCTACATGACCTAATTGGTGAAATGGAAGGGACTACCTAATGCTAAGGCTACTTGGATGATCGAAGCTGATATACTGAAGCATGGGGTCACCCTTGAAGACCTCCTATCTCAAGGGACTTGAGTT
This sequence comes from Cupressus sempervirens, assembly GCA_028749045.1. Taxonomy (NCBI): domain Eukaryota; kingdom Viridiplantae; phylum Streptophyta; class Pinopsida; order Cupressales; family Cupressaceae; genus Cupressus; species Cupressus sempervirens. The sequence goes on from CM053793.1 coordinate 538,923,658, forward strand.
CTTTGTCACAAAGGAGTATGGTGCAGGGTACCTCCCTAATTTTGGTTTTTAGAGTTGTTAGGGGTGATTTAAGTGTGTGTGCATGCTTAATAATTTCCAAGAGTCCTTGGAGTGCAACTAGTCCAAATGTAAGAGCCAAGTTACTCACTATGTCCTAGGTTGCTCAAAAGTTGCTCATTGAGCCAAAAGTTTTTCAATAGGTCAAATATGATTAGGGGTGGGTAACTAAGGTCTTTGATTACCTAAATAGATCTTAGGTATCTTATCTAGGGTCCTAGAATGGTCTTAGGTGGACCCATTTGGCCAAAAGTCCTAAGAAGCAAAAAAATTGCTCAAAAGTTGCAAAGTTGACCAATTTGGTGATTTCTGACCTTAGAATGATTCGCTATGAGATTTTAGCTTACTATGATTGAATGGTTGATCAATTCAACAATCTACAATGTAGTATGCAATTTTTTGCAAGATATTGCAAATGGACTTTTTGGAGGTTGTAACTACCCATGCTTGGGTATATGAGCATTGAAGATCATATTTTGAAAGGTTGGAAGATTTACCTTCAGATTATGCACATGTGGGACTCCTGTACGGATAGTTTCTAAAGCTTTTCATTATTTTAATAGTGTAGTACAACTGTGCATGGATTTTCACAAGAGATTAAGTTTATGATTTTTGTAGATTAGTCTTTCCTGGTTCCTTTTCATATCCAAACTTGTGTTGAATTCATTGGGTTTGCAAGTGATAGCACTTCCTTGCTGACTAGTTTGAGAACTTCCTTCACACGGTTGCCTATACAAAAATGGCTCTAACCTAATCACCCATGGTGGAAAATGCATGAAATCTAGTGGAGTGATAGGTTAGATAGTGTACACAGTGTTTTGGTTTTGTTTTTCATTTTTATGATTGGTTTCCAAGCCATGGAGTGATGCCCCAGGTTGACTGCTAGGAGTATGTGAGCCTTGACAGTTTGTGGAAGTTGGTATAGAGCGCACCCTTGATCAAGCTAGGTCTAAAAAATTGTGTTCCTCGAAGCCCTAGTATGATACCTTTAGGGTACAAGTGGGATGGAAGTTTGGTTTGAGGTTTGAAGAGTTCTAGAGGCTTTTTAGTGTTGGCTAGTCTAAAGGCTTACAAAATAGACTTGAAATTAGCGCTTAAGATTGAATAGGGTTATGGGTGTTGTGAACCTTTGAAAATTTGGAATCTTGGAGTGCTAGGGGATAGCTTTTAGATTCCTAAGGTTGTTCATGGGGTTTTTTTAAGGAATTTGGGGTATTGATGCAAAACAAAGTTACTAGACCTAGAAGCTAATATGCTTAATTAGCCCTATGTGAAGAAAGTGAGTTTTCTTTGGTTTTAGTTATGACCAAAAGCATTGAATAAGGTTAGGAAGGTTGTGGAGGGTAACTAAAGATCAATAGACTCCAAGGGAGTGAAAGAACAAGATCATAAGCAAGGGTTAGGGTTCTAGGAGGAGAGAAGGCTAGTAGGACTAGTGCCTTAAGTGGGAGATCAAGTTTACACCAAACCAACTACACCTAAGACGCAAGTTGGGGGAAAAGTCTTAGAGGCTTGGATTGGTGGAAAGGATAAGAAACAAGAATCATTGGATGATTCAAGATTGGAACCTTTAATTATGTGTTTATCTATTGGAACCCTAGGCCCTTTGCATCAATTCTTGAGTCCAAATCCTAATCCTAAGCCAATTGTCTTAGAAAGTAGGAAAATTATCTAAGCTATTTACCCTTCCAAATGTGTCAAATGATGTGAATTCGAGATCTTGACCCTTGAGTTTGATTTAGTACTTTGTCTTTAAAATGAGTTTTCTAATTTAGATTGTGGGTCTGTTGTGATTTTCAATTATAATTAAATCAAATTAAAAGAGTATTAAATGATTTAAGTTAATAAAAACATTATAAAGAAAAATCAAATTTTAATTATATTTAATTAATTGAGAAATTAATTAAATAGAATAATCAAATTTAAAAGATTTAATTAAAGTTTTAATTTTGGCATAATTATATTTATTTTAATTTAATAATAATAAATTTAGGACTTTCATTTTTATAATAAACTCCAAATCTTACTATTAATTAAATTAATTAATACCGATAGGCATTCTACAATGGTAGAATGGGTGGATTGGGATGGTTGAGCGTGTTAATGTTAACTTTTATTCTTCTAAGTTAAATTTGGCAATCATCTACATGTCAAAAGTTTAAATCTTATTATAAATAGAATATACTTAAAAAATTAATTTAATAAATACCACATTAGATATTTGTTTAAATTATAATATTTGGAGATATAAATCATCTATTGTTTTAGAAATTAAAATTAAAATTAAAAGCTTAAGTTAGTAAAAACCTAAATAAATGGAGGGAAAGGAAATATAAGTAATATTAGATGTAGTAAATTAAATTATAATTATTTTGTAGTGGATATCTACCAGCATTTCTTTAGATAGATTTATTTAAGATATCTATACTAGTAAATATACTATTAAAGACATCTCATGATTTAATAAAAGAGAGAGAAAATAAATTTAATAAAGTCTATTTTAATTAAAATACAAAAAGTTTACACATGAAATTAAAATAAAGTAAAATTATAAAGAAAAGAGTTTGTGTGATTGTAAAATTGAAACCCTAAAGGGAGAAAGCTCTTTATTAAGAAATTAGAGCTCATTTCTCCACACACAGGTTTGGAGGAGCAAATTTTGAGAAAGAGGGTTTTCAAGAAGATAGGAATTATTGCAAGCACCGAGAATTCATTTGGTTAGCATCAGATCGAGGTAGAAACTTGTTGAGATTTGCAAAGTAATTTCCCTTCAAAAAATTTATATTCTCTCTGTGTTTGTTATGGATATGTTTTCAAAAATAGTTCTGGTTGAAACTCTTGTTATAATTTATTGTTCTTCGTTATTGAAAACGACTATGAATGAAATCAAATTGGAAACCTTTTTTGAGAAATCTCATTATTTTGTAATTATATTGTTTTAGAAAAATTATGAATTTGAGATGGGGTTTGGAAAATAAAACCAGAAATTAAATTAACAATTTGATAGTTTCCAATTATTTTTCCTATCAGAATTGATTATATATATAACAAAACTTGGTATCAATTCTGATAGGAAAAATAATTGAAAACTATCAAATTGTTAATTTAATTTCTGGTTTTATTTTCCAAACCCCATCTCAAATTCATATGTACATATATATGTATATATATATGTACATATATATGTACATATGTATACATATGTACATATATATACATATGTACATGTATATACATGTATATATGTACATATGTATGTATATGTGTATATATATATGTATATATATGTACATATATATACATATATATGTACATATATATCTATATGTATATGTACATATATATATATGTACATATACATATACGTATATATATGTATATATATATATGTATATATATGTACATATATATGTATATATGTATATATATGTACATATAGATATACATACATACATATATATATATATATATATGTATGTATATATATATATATATATACATATATATATATATATATGTATATATGTATACATATATATATGTATATATGTATGTATACATATATATGCACATATGTATACATATATACATATATATGTATACATACATATATACATATATATGTATACATACATATATACATATATATGTATACATATATACATATATATATATGTATATATATATATGTACATATATATGTATATGCATATATGTACATATATATATGTATATATATGTACATATATCTACATATATATGTACATATATATATATATATATATATATATATATATATATATGTACATATGTACATATATATATATATGTACATATGTATATATATATATATACATATACATATGTACATATAGATATATATATATATATATATATACATATAAATATGTACATATATATATACATATACATATGTACATATATATATATACATATGTACATATATATATATATATACATATGTACATATATATATATATATATACATATGTACATATATATATACATATATATATATATATATATCTATATATATATTTATATGTACATATGTATATATATATATATATATATATATATATATATATATATATTACATAGTAAATAAATTGTTGTGATAATTTTATATTAAATTGGCAATTTGTTTTCACTCAAAAATAAGGGTTTCACATGTGTTTGAGGGGGGCACTGTTCTATTTATTTTATATAAAAAATAAATTAGAATAAGGTTTGAAAGGGGGGCGGGGGCCACCACATCCCCAACCCCACCCTACAACTATGTAAAGTAGACCGCACAACAGTCTTTTGCTACCATAGCAGCAAGTACTACCATAAGGCAGTATGTTGATGTTGTTGTTGCATCGCTGCCATGGCTTATTAAAGTCAGCCTATGGGCCTATAAAGTAATATGTGATTTGTTTTTTATTTATAAGTTTATTAAATACAATTTTTAATATACATAATAATCAATATTAATATTATTAATATTAATATTTAATTATTATATTATTTAATTTAATTTTTATTATTAATAATAATTATATGTATATAATTATTAATATTAATAATATTGATATTAATATTTAATTATTATATTATTTAATTTAATGTTTAATAATAATAATAATAATATATATAATTAGTAATAAGTTAATAAATACTATAATTAATAATTAATAATTATTATTAAATTATGATAATAATATTTAATTACATGAATTTGTTTAATAATATATTATTTATTTATTTTAATTTATTTTTTAAATAAATAATAATATATTAAAATAAATCAATAGATGATTTTCAATCGCAAATAAGAATAAATTTTTAGGTAGAATCTTATTCTAGAAATGGTTCAGTGTTTATGAAATATTTGTATATTAAGGAATTTTTGTTATACTTCTGAACTCAAGAAAACTTTGTCAGATATGAGATGTGAAGAATGAAACCTTGACCCTTTTTGTAAATCAAAATGTTATGTTTTCAAAACCAAACAAATTATGAAACTACACTTGTTGTGATGTATGTTTTCCTTTGTGTTTGGATTGGGGTTGACTTAGTATGACGACCAATTTTGGATGTTTACCAAGAGGCCTAGGAGTTAATGTTTTATGATGTTATATGTGATGTCATGGTTTTGTGAAATGATCTTTGAGTTATGGATCAGTGGTTATATTGTGATTTCCAATTGCTTGTATAGAACCGATGTGGTCATTGGGACCTTATGAGATTTTATGTTATTTTGAGCTTAGGGTAGGTTGTCTTTATGTATGTTGGGAAGTGGTTTACAATGGAGGTCGAAGCCTTAAAGAGGCTACCTGGATAACCCATTGTAGGTTGTTTTAATAAGTGATAACATTTCATTAAATGGGTTTTAAACAAATTTAAAAGAGTTAGTGAATTTTACTTGCCCATGCCTTGAGTGCTAGTACAGGTTAGGATGAGAGTAGAGAGGATGCTTGGTTGCAACCTTTCCTCATTAGTATGCCTTGTAGATTCACTATGGAGCCGAAGTCTAGAGAGGGTGCCAGGGTCACCTTAGAGTTGACTCATGCGATGACACTTGCTCACTTACATAGTTGATTTCCTATGTGTCTTTGTTGCCTCTGGATTTAGATGTTAATTGTGTCTTAGTACCCTTTGAGATAGATTGTTGTCAGGTTTCCTTGACCCAGATGTGGGTTATGACTATTGGGATTGATATCTATTTGAGACTTGAGATTATCTCCTCAGTGCAGTAGGAGTGGACCATTTAGGTTCCACGAGGTTAGGTGGTAGTGTTTCATATACCATTGAGATCCGATAGCTGGATGTACTTGTGCAATTGTTCCTTTCATTCTGATCTTGTGTTTCTGTTGGATGGTTATATCCTGTTGTATTATACTTGATTATTTGGGGATATTTTGAGATGATGTATTTATTCATGATGTATATTCTTTGAGATTTTCATACCCTATGACTTGTACACCATAAGATTATGCATTCTGGTTATGCCAAGTGGCATCTTATGCAATTGTATATTATTTAATTAGATTTGTACTTGTGGTTACTCTATGATGTGGATTTGTTATGTATCAAATTTAGTATTAATAAAACTTATGTATGTGATTCAACGTCGTGGAAGCCTTAAGAGATGTAATATGTTTATGGATTGTTTGTATGTATGTGAGTTATTGCTTCCATTATATTATCTCTTGTTGTTATAAACCTTCAAAAAAAAGTTTGGCAAACTTTATGAAACTTTAGCTTAATTTCTTTTGGGTTCCCTAGCGAGGCATTACATCTGGTATTAGAGCCAGGTTTCTACATTGGGAGCTCTGGGTATATTGGAACACCATTAGATGACAACTAGTTAACTGAAATGAAACTTAAATTGGTATATGTATCTTTTTCAACTTGAACACTTGAACTTCAAACTAAAATACACTTAACCTAAAAATAGGAAAAACTAGAATAAATTTGGATTTATTTTCAAAACATGTTTTTTTAATATTTGTGCTTTATAGTAGTATGCTCTTGTTGATATTTTGGCATCTTATTGTTCTTTCTTGAATATTATTTTATATATGGGGCTAGATCAATAGTGAGAGGTCATAACAGAGGCTGTGAGCAAGGCAAGGATATCAGTGTACATGAGACTAGCCATGAGAGTCATGTTAAGGAAGAGAACAAGGAGGAACACAATGGGGAGAATTAGGATGATTAAGAGGAGGTTGATTTGAGATAGATGAAGAGGACTATTATAGAGTGCCTACCTCCTCCAAGGCATGTTGATTAGGAGGAATCACATCATGCTAGGAATGAGGAGAGGCAGAGATCTAGGAGTCCTCTAAGAGACCTCCATGGTGATAGAAAAATCTCGATTAAGGTTGCTTAGATGAGGGACCTAAGAGGTCCAAGATCAAACCTTTCAATGGGGTTGGTACAAGATATATGGTAGAGTAGTGGTTAATTTCCTTAGACAAATGTTTTTCTATGCAAGACTTTGACTCTAATGTCAAAGTGAGGTATGTCATCACACACCTAGAACTCTTTGGGGATAGATGGTGAAACATTGAAGAAAAGAAACTAGGTGTGGATATGAACAATGTTACATGGGAGTTATTCCTTGAGAAATTCCATGATCACTTCCTACCAAAGGAATGATACCAGCAGAGGCCATATGAATTTCACAATCTGAGACAATATATTATGACTGTGGCAAAGTATGAGTGGAAGTTCTATGAGCTCATGCCTTATGTAGGGATCAGTGACAGCTCGATATTGATGGTACAACATTTCATTTAGGTTCTGAATAATTATTTCAATAGGGGTGTTAAGGTATTTCAACCTAAAACCCTCAAGGATGTGGTACATTAGGCTATTCTTGTAGAAAAAATGTCACTTTAGGACATGGTTGTTTTGTAGGAGCACCTACAGCTTTAGGGTCCAAAAATAACTAGAGCACATGTGGTAAAAGGAAGCCTCCTTATCCCAAAGGCAATGAAGGTTGACAATAACCACAACAACCACAACAACAACAATAACAGAAGGGATTCTATCCTCTGGTGCAGGGTGGCGGTGGTGGTTCCAATTCTTGGAACTTCCATAGCTCACAACGCAATAGGAAGAATTAGAATACTCATCCTATGTAGATTAATCACTCTTTTTCTAGTAGAGATAGCCACCAGGAGCCTAGTGCACCTCTAGTAAGGAGAAGTTCTAGCAGAGGCACATGGTGTTTATCTTGTGGATAATTTGGGCATATTGCAACAACTTTGCACAATGTACATCTCACTATTTGAAACCAAGGCTAAAAACATCTGAGCCTACATTTGGTGATGCAAGTAGATCATACAGAGTCTTTGTAGCACTAGATCACCACTAGGCAGATCATTATGGTACCGTAGTTGAGAATATGGGAATGATTTGAGGTACACCCCTTTCCATCTTGTTTAATTTAGGTGCTATAGATTCTTTCATATCACCTTCCATAGTTGTTAAGTGTAAGATAGAGGTGGTTAAGCAAGGCATAGGTTGGTAAGTAGAACTAGCTTTAGGAGCTAAGATTCCCATAGATTCTGTAGTGCAGTAGTGTGAATTGAACCTAGGAGGTTTTGTTACTTCAGTAGACCTTCAAGTTATTCCCCTTTGATCTTATGACACAGTGTTGGGTATGAACTAACTTGGCTCTCATAGAGCTTATATTGACTATAGGAAGAAGATCATTTAATGTAAGGATGATCAAGGCAAGAACTCTAAGATTGTAGGCATCCAGAGACCTATATCCCTTCGGATTATCTCTGCTATGCAGTTAAAGTGGAGCATTCATAAGGGTTTTTAGGTGTCCACCATTACTATAAGTAAACTTGAAGAGGAACCCCCTAGATCACCCTATCCTTTATAGTATTTGGATGTCTTTCCTAGCGAGATTTTGGTTATGCCACCTACGAGGGGTATTGAATTCCACATTGACCTCATTCTAGGAGAAGAACCCATATCTAGAGCTCCTTATTAGATGACCACTCAAGAGTTGAGTGAGTTATGCCTATAGCTTAAGAACCTTTTGGCCAAAGGTTGTATTAGACTAAGTGTTTCTCCATGGGGAGCACTAGTGCTCTTTGTGAAGAAGAAGGATGGATTGTTATGCTTGTGCATTGACTATAGACAATTGAACAAGGTAATGATTAAGAACATGTATCCTTTACCGAGGATCGATGATTTTTTTGAACAGATCAAGGGATCCAAAGTGATCTCTAAGATAGATCTAAAGTCAGGATACCATCAGCTTCACATTCAGTTTGTTGATATACATAAGACAACCTTTCGCATTCGCTATGGACACTATGAGTTTACAGTGGTTCCATTTGGTTTGACGAGTGTTCCACTAGTTTTCATGTGCTTGATGGATGGAGTATTTTGTTCTTACCTAGACTGATTTGTACTTGTGTTCTTGGATGGCATTTTGATATATTCTAGATCCCAAGAAGAATATGAGGAATATCTACTGCTAGTTCTTCAGTGCCTTAGAGACAATCAACTTTATGTCAATTTGGTGAAGTGTGATTTCTTTCAGTCTGAGATATAGTACTTAGGGCATATCATTTTAGGAGATGGTATCTCAGTAGACTCTGAGAAGATCTAGGTGATGGTAGATTGGGTTGCACTCACTACTATGCCTAAGATTCATAGCTTTATGGGTTTGGTAGGTTACTACAGTAGATTTGTCCATATCTTCTCTAGAGTTGCATATCCCATCACTTCCCTCCAGAGAAAAGGGAAGAAGTTCATTTGGATGGAGAAATGTGAGGAAGCATTCTAAAAGCTCATGGATATTTTGACTAGTACATCGATTTTAGCAGTACCTAATCCAACAAGTGACTTTATGGTGTGTACTGATGCTCCCCTACAAGGGATTGGAATAGTCCTGATGTAGGATGGATGTGATTTCTTATGAGTCTCGCAAGCTCAAGGATCATGAGTTGAACTATCCAATGTATGATCTTCAGCTAGTTGTATTTTTTCATGCTCTAGTGAGATGGAGACACTTCTGGTTGGGGTTTTGTTTTGAGCTTCATAGTGATCATCGTAGTTTATAGTATATATTCACACAACCTAATCTAAATGCTAGGCAAAGATGTTGGATGAGGTTTATATGCCAGTATGGCTTTGAGGTGAAGTATATTCAGGGAAAGGAGAATGTGGTAGCTAATGCTTTAAGTCATAGGAGACATGAGATGCTAGCTTTGACTCTTAGTGTAGATTTGAGGAGCCATATACTTTAGCCACTTCCTACAGATACTTGGTATCAAGAGGTGAAAATGGAGATAGATTCAAGAAAACCATTAGAGGGTATTATTTTAGGTAATGTCCTATTGTTAGATTACCTTTTGCACTATACAGGGAGGATTTATGTATCACTATTAGATGAGCCTTGTACATTGATCCTATCAGAGGTCCATCATACACCTTACTCAGCACATCCAGGTGTCAAGAAGATGCATGTACATTTGTGACATTTATACTTTTGGATAGGGATGAAGCGTGATATCGTTGATTTTGTGGCTAGGTGTCTTGAGTGTTGGAGGGTTAAGGCAAAGAACTAGCACCCAACAGGGCTTTTACAGCCTAATCTCATTCCTTCATGGAAGTGGGATATTATTTTTATAGATTTGATTATGAGATTACCTATGACTACTCATCGACATTATGCTATCATGGTCACCATTGACTGGTTGACTAAGGTGGAACACTTTTCAATGATGAGGTCATCCTACACAACAACTTTAGTAGTCCTCATGCATGATATCGTGAGATTGCATGGTATTCCTTGAAAGATCATTTTAGATAGGCATCCTATATTCACATTCAAATTTTGGACATCCTTGCAACATGATCTTGGAGCACAATTGAACTTCAACTCAACTTATCACGCAAATATAGATGGCTAGACCGAGAGAGTGAATCAAGTTCTAGAGGATATGTTGAGAATGTATGTTATAGATAGATAGACTCTTTGGGAGGATTATCAATACCTAGTATATTTTGTAAGGAAACTGAGGTGCGGAAACAACTTCCTACATTAATCCCTTAAGGAAAGTATTGTGAAAATTCCCATTAATTCCTTACAATTTCAAATTTGATATTATGTAAACAATAATATTGCAGTCAACCATGAATACAAAAATAGATATAGAAAGAAAAACATAAACACAAAGATATCTCAGTGGGGAAAAACCTTTCAATAAAACAACCCCATCCCTCCAAAACCTATACAATGTATTATCTTCAACACAAAAGGTTACAACACACTTGCAGTGTAAGTTCTTTAAGGACTTAGAAGACCAATTTAGTAGCAACAAACTAGACCAACAATACACTTCCTCCCTCACCAAACTGTAATCCTAAAAAATGCTTATATCATGCACTTTCACTTTTAGGGAAACTTCCAAAGAACAATTGTATTAGGGTTTTACCATTCTTTGGAAAAGTAGGAACCCGATTTTTTTTTGGGGGCAATTTCCCAAACCCTGTGCACTAGATGGAGACTCGAGTGTACAGTAATCAATGATCAATTGCCACATGTCTTCATGTCTTCACACATCATCAAATATTTTAGAGATAGCTCTTATGCATCATAGGAATCTATCATAACCATTTCAGCCATGATCTCCTTACACACCATTCAAGATGCTAACATATACAAGTGGAGTGACACATCAACATGCCAACTAGACATGCACACTCACACTTAATTACATTATTTGCAAAAAAATTATTTACCAAACAAATAATAATAATAGGAATTATCCAAGTTTGAGACACCTTATTCCTAACAGATTTTACATATAATAATGGATATCATAGTTCCATTGGGATGACACCTTTTCAGGCTTTATATGGTCATCCTTGTTGTACACCATTGAGTTGGGACAATTTAGAGGATCACATCCTGTTGGGTGTTAAGATGCTTTGAGATATGGAGCAACAGGTAGTGCACATTCATGAGCACGTATCTACAACGTAGGATAGACAAAAGAAATATGTGGATGCTTTCCCTTACTATAAGGGGGATTGATAAGGTGTACCCAGTTCTTTTTCATACTTCCATCCCATTTAGAAAATCTCCCTTCTATTTTTAGTATTTTTCTTAAGTGGCTATTCATAACTTTTGTGATACTAGCTTCAATCTTGTTTAGAAGAGATTTCAAGCTTAGTTATGTATTATTGAAGATTCTCCTATTTATTTCTTTCCGAATTTCCCACATTAAAATGGCTGATGCTATATTCCAAAGTCTTTCATATATGTTGTTCTTATTCTTAGATGACCAACCAATAAGGTAGCTAGATAGATCCATAGGAAGGGGAGAGGTCTAGTCAAGTTTATATTTAAGCTAGTTCCAACATTTTATAGCAAATGGGCAATTATTAAGGAGGTGTTTCGTTGTATTAGAATTTTCTTTACAAAGATAACATCTTGAGGGACCTTCAAATCCCATTTTCATAAATATATCCACAATTAGGATACGTTTTTGAATTGCAGTCCATAAGAAGATGCCTTCCTTAGGTAAACATGTTACATCTAGCATAATTTCAAAGGAATGCTAAGGTTATCCCATCTTTGTGAATTGATAATAAGATTATATCCTATATTAACTTTGTAAGATCCATCTTTGGATGCTCCCCATATAAGTTTATCTTCCCTAAATTTATGATTCACTTTTCAATCTTTGATGGTATTTTCAAAATTAATTTTGTCTATAGGAGATATATCTACATTCTCCAAAGTTTTCCATACCCATGTATCTTTCCCATCTATCTTTTTAAGTGATTTATAGTCTGAAACCTTTGTACTCCATAGATTAATAAGCTCATTTTTGACACTTCTCAAGATGTTTGAGTTGATGAGTGGAGGTTGTCCATCCCATGAATCTTCCCATAAGATGGCCTTCTCTCCTCTACCCAAATCCTAGGTTACATATTTGTTGATCACTGATCAACATTTAACCATGAAATTCCAAGTCTCTAATCCTCCAAGAGGGTTCTTGATTCTAAATAAAGATGTTGGATCATTCGGATTTAAGTATTTGCTATACAAGATTTTTTCCCACTTGTTTTCCCTTTCTTGATACATTCTCCATACTAGTTTTTCCCCCAAGACCTCATTTTTTGAACTAATATTCTTAATACCTAATCCCCCTTTATATTTTGGGTGACAAATTTTTTCCCACTTGATTAATGCTTGTTCTTCTGTTCCACTCCAGAACAAGTTTATGAGTTTACCTTATAGTTTTTTTAACCTTCTTAATTAAAGGAAGAAAGGAGAGTTGATATATAGGGATTATTAAGAGAATATATTTAATTTTTAGTTGCTCTACCTTCTTTTGTTAACCATTTTCCTTTCCATGCATTTTTTTGATTATTGATTATTTTTATAATATTGTCCCATCCTTTGTTCTTCCTTACTCCTTTTTCTAGATGAATCCCTAAATATTTACAGGGGAAGGAGCCTTTCTTATATCCCATCTAATGACATATACATTCTTCCATTTCTCTAGCTATATTCAGGAAAAAGATCACTAACTTCTCCACATTCACTTTCTGACCAGAGGTTGTTGTATAATCTAGAATAATTTGTTTAAAGGCTTGGGTTTGTTCCCTAGTTTTGATATTGGGGAGAATAATATCATCCGCAAATTGTTAATGGGTAATGTTGGGTATGTTATCTACCATTGTAATTCCTCTAATCTTACCTTCTTCTTGGGCCTTTTTTATTGATCTTCTAAAAGCTTCAACCATAATGATGAATAGGAAGGGCGAGATGGGGTCACCTTAGCAGATACCCCTTGAGATATTCAAGTATCCTTTTGGGGTGTCATTGATTAAAAGGGAGATCTTAGGTGTTGATATGCTATTGAAGATTAGATTTTTCCATTGGCGAGAAAAATCGAAGGCTTCTAGAGATTTGCATAAAAATATCCAATCCACTACATCATATACTTTTTGAATATCTAATATCATAAACATACATGCTTCATTGTTGCTTACTGCTGAATGGATAGTTTCCTGAATTATTGATATCCCATCCATAATTGATCTTCCTAGCACAAATCTAGTTTGTTCTTCAGATATAATTCTTGGAAGAATTGATTTGGTTCTGTTTGCTAATGCTTTTGAATAGATTTTATAGATGGTGTTACATAATGTAATGGGTTGAAAGTTAGAAGGATGGTCAACTACTAATTTTTTGGCCATTAAGGCAAGAAATGTATGATTAATTTTAGTTAGAATTGATCCTCCATTTCTAGTTGCCTCAATTGCCTTCCATAGTTCTTCTCCTAGGATGTCCCAACATTTTTGAAAGAAAAAATCTTGGAATCCATCCGATCCCAGAGATTTGTTGAGGCTAAGATTAAAAAGTGCAATTTTAATTTCCTCTATAGTGAAGGGTTTAGTGAGTGTCATATTGTCAGCTTTTGTTACCACTTTCAATAGGACTCTAAGCAGTTTTTACTGTGCTGTTCAATTTGAGAAGTTATAGTTGTGGAGTAAGTTTTCATAATATTAGCAAAAGTTTCAACAATATTTACTAGATTTCCGTCTCTATCTTTGATTTGAGTAATTGTATTGATAGCTTTGTTATGGATAGTTTTGTTGTGAATAAATTTTGTATTTCTATCTCCTTCTACAAGCCATTTTTTCCTTTATTTTTGCCTCCAAAAAATCTCTTCTTTTCCTAAATTTTCTTCTTGCTTAGCTAACAGTTCTTTTTCTTTGTTAAATTTATCATTATCCATACCATTTTTTATAACATCTTCATTTAAGTTTTAAAGTTCTTCTTCAGTATCCAATTTTTCTTTAAAAATATTGTTAAAGTATATTTTGTTCCATTTTAATATTTTTTCTTTGATCATTTTTAATTTTGATACAAAATTGTACATCTTGGAGCCTTTGAAATTCCCTTCTTCCCACCATTGTTTGATGCTTTCCATAAATTTTTTATCTAAGAACCACATTTTTTCACACTTAAAGGGATTCCTAATTGGTTTTTTGGGTTCTATAAATTCAATTTTAACTAGGAAGTGGTCTAATCTTTCTATAGGCTATATTCTAGCTGTGATAGTTGGATCCAAATTTGCTAATTCTCCCTTAAAGCAAAATCTATCAAGTTTCTCTGCTATATAATTAAATTCTTTTCTTTTATTATTCCAAGTAAATACTCCATTGCTGGTTGGGATTTCTAGTACCTTATTATCTCTAACCCAATCCTTGAAGTCTGTAATTGCTTGATTATTATTTGGGTTCCTTCATATTTCTCATTAAGATCCAAAATGGCATTGAAATCTCCACTTATTACCATATTTTCATTAGGATGGTGTTGCATGAATATACTGATTTCATCCCATAATTCTTCTTATTTTTTGTTTGTGTTGGTCTATATAAATTAATAGCAATTAATTGGAGATTATATTTGTGGCTGGTTACTTTGCACCCCATCCAATTGTTATTAGATTCTATAATTTTTATGTCTATTGACCACATATTTCTAATGATACTCATTCCTCTTGAAGCCCCAGTTGACTCTTTCATTTTTGTTTTCCATCTGCCTAATCTTTTAAACCTAATTTGTCCCCTTCTTTATTTAACTTAGTTTCTTGTATCAATATAATATCTGATTCAAACAAGTTTAGGTTGCATTTCAGCAATCATTATTTTCTAGGGACATTAAGACCCCTAGCATTCCATGTTGTGATCTTCATTGATCACTGGGAAGGCTCTTCCCCTTCCCTACTTTGAGGACTTCAAATATCTTGTTCTACTCTATTGCTTGTCCATCTACTTCTCTTAATTCCTTTAGTGATTTCCTTCCTCTCTTCATTTTTGGTTTGCCATATTTTGGAGTGTTGAAGCCTTCCTAATTTATAGAAATTCCCAAATTATCCATAAAGTTCTGATTATTGTTGAGGTTTATCTCTTCCTCCTTGCCTTCATCCTCATCGATTAATTCTTTGATCATCTACTTAGCTAGTTCATTTTCCCCTTCATTATTATTTGGTTCTTTTTCTTTGTCGACCTTGTCTGTTACTTGTGTATTGCCAGTATCACCTAATATCCCAAATTCTTCCCAATTCTGGTTCTTCCCATTGTGCTTTGTTTCTACTCTCTCCTCCTTATGTGTCAAAAAATTCTCATATTCTTGGTCTGCTAGAAATGATACTACTTCTAATGGAATCAAGTACCCCTCTATTCTGCTTGGTTATTTGTTTATTTCTTCTTCAAAGATGTCTTTCCCATTTGCCCGTGTCTACCTAAATTTATAGCTTCTTTTCTTTGCTTTCTTTTGGATTGTTATATTACTCCAAAGGGCTGAATCAACTAATGGAATTGAGCTACTACCTTCTTGATTATCTCTTATCCCTTCTATTTCACTACATTCTTTATTTCTAAATTCTGATGTTGTATCTCAATCAATGGCCTAATCCTGATTAGTGTTTTATTTGTATAATATTTATTTTTCTTCACCTAGATTATTTACTTCTAGATTCTAAATTTTTTTAATTCTAATTTCTTTTGGTGCTTCTTCTCTGGTCTAATCTCTTAAGTTCCTCTCCTTTTTTCTGAGTAATTTAGTTCTTTCTCTTTATTTTCCATCTTCTCCTGCTGTGGTATATTCCCATGATCAAAGTGATATTGTTTGCTTATCATAATCTAGTCTTTAATATCATTTTGTACTAATAGAATATCATGGGTCATTCTATTTAGTTCCTGTATGCTCCTTTTTATATCCTCCAGGATTCTATTCTCCTTTAGGCATACCTTACATTCCTTTAGACTAGTTAATTTGATATGAATCTTTGAAATGTCTTCTACTCTCTTTTCTGCTTCCCCAATACTCCCCATATCTCTTTGTTCTGTTTCTTGCTCTTTTATTGCTTTCTCTGTTGATTGATTATTTTGGCTGATGGCTTCCTTTTTTGTTATATGTCCATCTTGCTTACCCTTATTGTCCCCTAGTTTCTTTTGGACTTTTGACTTTTTGTTCTTTCCTTCTTATTGAACATTCTAATGAAGTTGAGTGATTCTTTTATGTTAGTGGTATTGTGGTCTATATAAAAATTAAGTTTAATGATTCCTTTTATCTTTCCCTCATACTCAGTAAAATCTAACTTGTAGATACATCTGTTAGTTACGAACTTTTTTTTTGTCATTAATTCCTCCTGACCAAACATAGTTTCTATTAAGAATTTGGTATTGCTAGACTGGTTATATTCAAATTCAATGCCTAACAAATTTCCTAAGGATTTACCAATTTTGACAATGGTTTGAAGATTTTTAATCTCTAGTGGATTTTTTTTACATTCAATCCAAGTAGGTGCTTGATTTACCTTGTCATCATTCTAGTTTGGTTCCCAAGCTAGAAACTTAACTAAATATCCTTTATAATAGCAATTTGATATTGAAATTAATCTATTCCTAATCTCCTTATTTTTATAATGAATATAACATGGAGATTTTGAAAAAGAATTGATACTTACGTGCTGCTTGTAAACCTTTTCTAATCTTTTTAACAAATTTTCTTGTTACTTACTTGGACCACTCGAGTACACATATATGCCTAACTCAAAGCATTCCATCCTTTCTTCTACATACCTGTCATTAATAATTAGTATTTCAGAAGATAAATTATGGTTAGATAATTTTTCCATAGGGAGAGACGGTCCTTTTTTAGTGATGCCCTTTTTTCCATCTAATCTTTTATGTGGAGGAGTGTATACTTTCGAATTTTGAGACTTCAAAATGGAAACCCTAATGCTAGCTCTAGGAATAGTTTGCTGGTGACTTTGACCTAATGGAATACAATTTGCTTATGATATTTTCAAAGGCTTTTGTATCTTTAAACTATTAGCTACAACAAATTTTTCTATGGATGAGATCTGTTCAATGGTCCTAGCTGGATTCTTTGCATATCATGTTTTTCTAAAGAAAATATCTTTTTTACTAGTGAGTTCCTCCACTACTGGGTTGTAGATGTCGAGTGCTTCTAATTTTGGGTTTAACTTTCTTCTCCTATTCCTCCTCAAAGCTACTTGTTGCCATCCTCTTCTTCCTTGATTGTTGAGTTCAGGCTTCCATACAATTTGATGATTTCTTTATTTCTAGCCTCATGCATCTTGACTATGGAGTTAAAACCATCTCCTTTCTATACTTTACCTTCCTCTTTTTCATTTGATAGTGTGGAAAAATAGTTACTAGTAGGAAGGTGAGGGTGAAGCTACTGGGCATTTGGTTTTTCCTTAGCAAGAAACATATGGGTCTGAGATATCAGTTTTGCCCTGCTAGGGCAAAAAGTTTTCATTGTCTTAATTTTATCGAGTTCAAATGCCTTAGGTTTGTAAATTGTCTTTTTCGAATATTCTATTTTTTTTCGCAAAATTTGTATTTCTCACCATTTTTCAATGCGGTGCTTGAAATATCATATTTATTAGTTTAACAAACAAAAAAAGAAGAATTAAAAGAGAGAAAATTAATTTAATAAAGTTTCTTTTAATTAAAATGTAAAAAGTTTGCACATGAAATTAAAATAAATTAAAAAAAAGGGTTTGCATGATTGTAAAACCAAAACCCTAAAGGGAGAGAGCTCTTTATTAAGAGATTAGAGCTCATTTCTCTACACACAAGTTTGTAGGAGCAAATTTTGAGAAACAGGTTTTTTGAGAAGATGAGAATTCTTGCAAGCTTTGAGCATTTGTCTAGTTAGCATCAAATCGAGGTAGTATCTTGTTGAGATTTGTATAGTAATTTCCCTTCCAAATTTCTTTATCTTCTCCATGTTTGTTATGGATATGTTTTTAGAAATAGTTCTAGTTGAAACCCTTGTTAAAATTTATTGTTCGTCTTTATTGAAAACATCTGTGAATGAAATCAAATTGGAAACCCTTGTTTGAGAAATCTTGTAATTCATAATTAGATTGTTTTAGAAAAATTATGAATTCAGGATGGGGTTTGGAAAAGAATACCAAAAAATTAACAATTTGATAGTTTACAATTGTTTTCCCTATTAGATTGATACTAGGTTTTGTTATATATATATATATATACCACAATAAATAAATTCTTGTGATAATTTTATATTAAATTGATAATTTATTTTTGAAGGGCGGGGGCCCTAGCTCGGTTGGCTAAATCTTCCCTGTTGCAGGGGGTTGGTCACGGGTTCTAGTCTCCCCCATCCTCGTGGTACCGGTGGGCGTGTCGCGCCAGCACTACCGATCATGTTAAAAAGTTTATCAGGCACACTGCAGTTTATAGGGGGCCGTGTTGCATTGATTCCTGCAGTCTAAAAAAATTAAAAAAATTGATAATTTGTTTTCACCCTAAAAATGGGTTTTGCATGCATTTGACGGGGGGGGGGGGGGGGGGGGGCTTTGTTTTATTTGTTATATATATATATATATATATATAATTTAAAATAAAATAAAATATATTAAAATAAGGTTTGAAGGAAATGGGGGCCACCATATACCCAACCCCACCTTGCGGATGTGTATAGAAAACCACACGATAGTCTGTTGCTGTTACAACAGTGCTGTCGTGGCTTATTAAAATTGGCCTATGAGCCTAAAAGTAATATGCGATATGTTTCTTTAAATTTATATTATTATTATTAATATTAATATTTTATTATTATTATTATTAATTATATATATCATTTTATTAATAAGTTAATAAATACTATACTTAATTATTATTATTATTAAACTATGATAATAATATTTAATTACATGAATTGGTTTAATAATATATTAACTTTTTAATTTCATTTTTATATATAAATAATCATATATTAAAATAAATCAATAGACGAATTTCAATCATAACTAAAAATAAATTTGTGGGTAGAATGTTATTCTAGAAATGGTTAAGTTTTTATGACCATTTATCATATGGTTTCAATGTTGGAGGCATAATTTTTTCCAAAGTGGCAGTAGGTGAATGTTCTTGGAACAAGGAACAGGTTATTGCCATTTATCTCAATATAGCACTAGAGACATACTCTCTGGTAAGACCTGCAGTCCCAAGCCTTAGTGCATAGACCATGTTCCTCTTGAGTCCATTTATAACCCACAATACCAAATGATAATACTTTTGAGTCCACATGCAACTTACAAAAAACCCCAATTGAGTTAAATGTGCGATGTGTTTTAGTGTAAGCATGCTCCCATTTTCTAAACACATAACCATACCCATAGGTTTCATCACCTAATACAAAATGCAAGGGATTCTTATAATAAAATTAATAAAGAAATGAATGATAACAAGCAAAATGTATATGAAAATTTAATAATGGAAGTCACCTTGAGGAACTTGTATATGTTCTTGGCAAACATGTCATCGAAAATGTTCATGATTTTTTTTGCTTCTACATGTTCTTGCGTGGAGCCTTCACACACCTAGTGCTCACAAATGTCTACTTAAGAATGTTTTATTATTTGAATTCTAGAATATGTATGCAACTGGATCAATTTTCTGTTGTGCTAAGATCTCTTTGTGTACACACACACACACACACACACACACACACACACACATACATATACATAAATAATAGTAATATATATGCATTTTCTTTGCCATTTCTTATAAGAGTGTTTCAAGGTTGGGAACCACTTCAACATCCTTTGCATTGTTTAGAGATAATGTCATTGTGGCAGAGGCTTTTGCAAGGGAATGAGCCTCATGAGTTAACATAAAATATCTTAAAATAGTTAAGTGCTACCTAACTATGTCCAAGGTGTCTGCACATTGGAGGCATACTCCACCTACTAGGCTGCCTTATATACATACCCGTATCCATGGATCAAGACCCTTGAACTACTCACTCTAACAAATATGTAGTTCTAGTTTCTAATTATTTTGATGTAGCTATATTCCTATAACCGTTGGTCAGCTTTACCCACCTAATACAACTCTTCGCCATCATACACCCATTTAGGTGAATTAGGTGGTTTTCTATAATTACAATATTGTAATACCTTGGTGCAACCTTTGTGTTGTAGTTTATAGTTAATGTGAGATTAACCTATATACGTCCTAACTCACTTCTTATATAGTTATGTTTAAAAGATATCTTTGAAGCACATATTCCTATAATTAAATATAAGGTTGATTACATGAACATCCATATGTGTATAAGCATGGTAAGTTACCTTGTCATGAGATCAATCTTTAAAGTACCTGGAATGTCCTCATCGCCTCCTACTACTCTCAGGGGAAGTCCATCTTCATTGCTCACGACCAATTCATCACATGGGTACATCTAAGAATGTTTTCATTACCTCTTGCATAAAATGAATCCAATATTATAAAATGCCCCCTAATAAATAATAGTTCAATTAAAATAAACACATGAAAAATGAGAGAGAGAAAGAGGAATCTACTTACTAATAGGCATTTCCATTACATCTATGGCCATGCTACCTATTGAGTGAGTTTTATTATTTTTATGTTGTGCCAAGATCTCTTTGTTTACACACACACACACATATACATAAATACATACATACATACATACATAGACACACACATGTGTGTGTATGTATGTATGTATATATACACATATATATATACATATACATATGTATATACATACATACATATAAATACATACATACATACACATACATACATACATACTTACAAACATCTGCATATGCAATTGTATCACCTTAGAAAATTGTATTTGATCCTGCTAGTTGGGAACAACTGATTGTTTATTTTATTACACCTAATCTGATGACAGTTCTACAAGAATTTGTAATCAACCCAAGTAATCAAAAAATAGACCAATTTAACTAGGTTATGGCTTATTTCATTCTAAAAATATCTTCTATGATATGTTTTTCTAAAATTTCTTGTGAATTCTACCCATTTTTCTTGGTTTGCATTATTTTTGTGCAAGATCTTGAGCTAAGTCATTTAGCACTAGTTGAGTAAGTTTTATTGTTTTATTATTTGGATTCTAGAATATGTATGCAGTTGGATCAATTTTTTTTTTATGCTAATATGTAATAAGCACCTTAAAAAAGATCTCTCTATATATATAAAGACTACAATTTGTGCAATTTGTCATGTATTGCATCTGCATTTTCTTTGCAATTGCTTATTAGAGTGTTTCAAGGTTGGGAATGTGCTTCATGCATGGCATTCAAGTGATGCATCTGCATATGCAATTTTATTACATTGGAAAACTGTATCTGATCCTCCTAGCTAGGAACATCATATTGTTCATTTTATCATACCTAATTTGATGACAGTTCCACAGGAATTTGTAATCAACCCAACTAACCAGCAACTAGACCAATTTAACTGGGTTATGGCTCAAGCATGTGCTATTCCCATTTATCATATAATTGCAATGTTGGAGGCAACATTTTTCAAAGTGGCAGTAGATTTTGTATCATTGGCTTTGTTCAAGTCCTGATTTTAATGAAGTAACAAAGTGGTTTTTAGGGGGGAAAGGACAATATAATGAAGAGGAAACTTGAAAACTTGAATGTTGAAATGCTAAAATCAAAGCTATGAAGGATCAAACACATATGCCAAAGTTACAACACAATGTGAAGTTGATTTTAGATATAAACAAAAGAAAAGAAAACACGACATAAATCATTCCCCATTTTTTTTGGTTGTGGTAAGTTGTACGTGAAAGAGGGTGGAGAGCTTCAAACAAGGGTGGATATCTCTGAATGTTGGTGGAGATTTCATTTTTGTACCCTTGTGATTGTTTCATTTTGTTACTGTGCCCTTATGATCTCATCAATTCATTGCCATTCCCTTGGTAGAGATCTATGATGTCGTTGTTGTTCCCTTGTGATCGTTGCATTTAATTGTCATGCCCTTGTGATCTCTACATTTCTTTGATGTACTCTTGTGATCTTCATGCCCTTGCTCTATGATTTCATTGTCATGTCATGCCCTTGTGATCTCTATGCCTTTTGCACTACAACACTTGGGGGTCAAATTGTGATAACAATTTGCAATGATGACGTAATTTGTGGTGTATTCAAGCCCAAATGTAGTAGTGCTCTATGATTTTGTTCAAGGAGAGAAGAGGTACCTATGTAAATGTTATTTTCTCTTCCTTCCAAACATGTATCTCTTTATATTTCCCCCAGAAAGTGATTATAAAAGCTTCTCTTTATGTATATGTATATATCTATACACACACACACACACACGTGTGTGTGTGTGTGTGTGTCTATGTATGTATATATAGAGAAGCTTCTCTTTATGTATATGTATTTGTATATATACATACATACACACACATGTGTGTGTGTCTATGTATGTATGTATATATACAAAGATCTCTCTATTTATATACATACATACATACATAGGCACACATGTGTGTGTGTGTATGTATATATACACATATGTACATATATAGAGATCACAAGGGCACGACAACAAGATGCAAAGATACATATATACATACATGCATACATACATACATACATCTACATATGCACTTTTATCACCTTGGAAAACTGTATTTGATCTTTAATTAATCACCAAGAGATAATATAATCTACAAGTGTTGAAATTTACAAATGGGAAGTATACTTCGGGGGGGGGGGGGGGTGTGAATCAGAAGTACTAAACTTTAACCTTTAAAACTTTTAACATTAATCAATGCATGCCCTCCCCTAGGGTGAAAGGCCTACCCTGTTAACAGCTTACAATAGACTGTTAAGTCCCACCCTGTTAAAGGATTTTACACCCTGCTAGAAGTGTACCTGTTTAAAGGATTTCTGAACATCCACTTGAAATGTCACCCTGTTAAAGGATTTATCAATGACTGTTAAGTCAACCTAAGTCCAGATTTCATTCTATTGATATAGTTGTTAGAAAGTATAGTAGAATGTTTGACCTAATAACTTACAATCTTCTATTGTTGAATTTAGATCTCAATTCTATCCATTTCAATCCTTTCTGACCTAATATGAATATGTTGTATCCTTGATCCTCTATTCTACTAACTAATTCTACAATTATGTCCTCCTTCTTAGTCACCTTGAATGCCTTCTTGTCAATTCACCCATTTTCTCCTTCTATTCTTTGCTTGCATGCATCTCATTCAATCACTGTATTATGGGGCTTCTTCTTCCTTATAGGGATTTCGTGACTTAGGCTTAGGTATGAATCTATGATTGTGATTCATCCTTTTTTCGTCTTTACCATTCTAATTTTTAGATTGGTTGCATGTTGATTGCATAGGAAATCAAATAGATTTGATCTTATCTTCTTATCTTCGAGATCTATCCATGAGTTGGCATACAAATGGTTTACATATTTGTTTGTGCCATCACAAATAAGTTAATTTTGTGTCACTCAACAATTGGTAATATTGATGCTCGACACTTATAGTGATTCTGTCTGACTTGACACCTGAACTTTGTCGATGTCTACTGTTCACTCAACACTTGAACTTTCTCAGCACTGTCTATTTGCTCAACACTTGAGTGACTCGACACTTACTATATTTTTAGCTAGGTCAACACTTATTGCAACTCGACATCTATACATAACTATATTTCTGGCTAGTTCGACACTTATTGCAACTCAATATATATACATATTATACTCAACATATATTATTAGCTCGACATGAACTTAGTAAATAACTTAAGTGTGTTGACAATCAATTGTCAAAACCAATTTGAGATCAACAATCTCCCCCTTTGATGTGAGTGTCAAAACACTTAACTATACATGATGAATCTAATCTCCCTTGAGTATAATATATTTACAGTTTGACATATATACAAAACTTCAAAATTGTTCAAAACTATGTAATGGACTATATACCTCAAAATTTTGTAACTCCCCCTGAGTTGATGTGCCTTTTTTGTATCCAAAATCTCTCTGAGTAGATTTGTCTCTTGCCGATACTCTTTGTCTTCAATCATTCTGATACTCTTTATCTAAAATTCTCTATTTCTGCTTTTTAGTTGTTTACTCCCCCTTTGTGTGCTCTTCTCTCTATTTTCTTTATCTCCCCTTTCACATGTCTTTCCCTTGCATATTTGTCTTCCCCTAACTTTTATATCCTCCTTGTATTTTTATCTCCCCCTTTTAGTTTTATCTCCCCATTTTTGACACTTACGTCAAAGGGGCTATACACTGAGTGTGTTTTTAGCTAGGAAAGTCTTGTTGACTTCCATTACAATCTTCAATGTAGCATCCTAGTTGTCTATTGCAACATCTAAGGATTTTATTTGGATAGTTTTATTTGCTGCAAGGTGAACTAAGCCATCCAAAGTTGAAAGATTAGGATCTTTCTTTAACACTCTTTCACCATAGGCTAGTTCTTTTTGGAGTATTTGCATGTGGGGGGGGTAAGGGAAGCTTGAAAATTGACTAGCTTGGCTCTTGTGTTAGCCTCTTATACTATTAATATAGCTAGTTCCTTTTGTGTATGAAGCACCGTATTGAATTGCTTCTCACTCTAAGCTAGATTTTATGGCAATTGCATGGTAGATAGTTTCAAATTTCTTTCCAAACATAGAATTCTCTAGCTCATTTCTTGTGTGAAGAGTGTGGGATCGCACAATTTAGTGTACAGTGAGAATATATTCTCAAGTATCTTCTTCACTTTTTCAATTTTAGTAGCCAATTCTACTTGTGATAGTGCTATCTCACTTGATATTTTCTCATTTACTTTACCTTGAAACTTATTTTCGAACCATTCCATGAGTTTTGCATTTCTATCCTAGTCTTCATTTGTCACCTGCTCCACAATTTCTGATAATTGCTCTAGTATAGGCTTGGTTTCATCAGGTGTGTGCAAACTAAAGGCATCTAAAAAGATGTCCTTGATCTCATTAAGGGCTTGCCTTTTCTTATACTCTTTCTTGAGTATCACTTGTTTCTTCTTTCTTTCTAATGCCTCTAGCATTATGTTGATCTATTCTAAGGACATGGTTGCATAGTCATATTTTGGTATAACTATTTCTTCATCTAGTGTTGGGTCTCCATAGTGAAGTACCCTTGCAACCTTTTTTGAGCTTGAGCTTGGTGCAAAAATCTAAAGTGGCATTACATCAGTGCCTAGCTTCTTAAGGACTCTGGTAGGAGTGCCAGTAGTTGGTAGATTTACCAATGTCCAAATAGCTTCTTTCTCCTTCTCCTTTGGAATGTCCTTATCATCATATGACTTTCCTTGACCAACCACAATTATTTTTGTTGCACCTTGAGATTGTGCATTAAGTACAAAAGTATGTGTCTGTCCTATTTGTTTAGTTGTAGGTTCCTTTGTCTCTGTAATCTGTGTTTGTTGTCCAAATATGATAACTTGTACTATGGTGTCAACCTTTGCAAATGTATTAATTGATGTTTGCACTTGAGGTTATCCACTTGTAATTGTAGGGATGACATAAGATTGTTCTTTTGTGGTTTCTTTGTCCCTAGTAATATCAATTACAACTTTCTGCAGTTCATCTACACTAACCAATACTAGATTATCACACAATTTGGCTTGAAGTGTGGATTGGTCAAGGATCTTCTTTAGATCCTCTGCAGATAATGGGTTGATGTTCTAAGTTGAGCTATCAAGAACATCTTTCACTATTATAGTGTTTGCAAGTGTGTTTGTGTCACGTTAAGGGCTTAGTGCTAGAAATTGTGTGTCTTGCACATTGATCTGTTTGCTACTCATCAACTGTTGTCGTTTCATCCTTCTTTTTTTGTGTCTCCTCCACTGTAGAATCTGCCTTTTCCTTCTCTATTTCTTGTTCCTTGTTATTATCCTTATCTTCTCCATCATTCCTTCCCTCAAAGGGATCTTCTTCTCCTTCCTTGATAGTAGTCAAGCCATAAATCAACTTCCACATTTTAGTGGACTTATTGACAACATCCTCAATGTTGTTCTGCAAAATTCTAAATGCCCTGTATTTGGGTGCAAATTTTCTCCCATGCTTCTTGTTTGCTTTTATGATTTGCCCCTTTGTTAATTCTGGCATTACTTGAGCTAATGTAGTTTCTCTTATTTATTTCTCTACATTTAGGCAATGATGCCATTTATTCTCAACAATAGTGTACAATTCCTTGGGCATTTTGTTGTCCAATTCAAGAGGAGTGTTCTGGAATTTTTCCATCATAGCATATACTGATTCTTCAAGCATGTTTTGGTCCTCTCTACTTAGTTTACCAAAATAAATGTTCTTTAATCCAATTAAGTTTGCATTATCTTAACATTGTCATAGATGTTCTCCAAATCAAATTTGAGAGCATGACTTACCACTCTGAATTGACTATTTCCCTCTAACTCGGTCTTCTCATCATTAGTCATTGGTTGTGCATTGTACTTTCTTCTAGGTTTCTTCTACACATGACCTTTATGTTTAGTAGCTTTCTTCTTTTCTTTTGCCTGCTCCTTAGCCTTTTGAGTAGTGGCCTTTGTACTGGCTCTAGTTTTTGGGGCTATAGGCTTTGTAGGGCTTGGGTTTGCTACTTTCTTCCCTTTTGGTTGTGTTGCCAGTTGTGTTTTAGCCTTCCTCTTCTTTGCTTCAGGTTTGGCTGGTGTTTCCTCAACTTGTTCCTCCTCGAAACCTTCTTCTTTTTGATCTTCTCCTATGCCTTGTATTAGGGAAAGAGGTTCTTGGCCTTGTTCTTCTTCTTCTTCCTCTTCATCTTCTTCATCAGATTCATCTCCACCACCTTCTCCAAATTTGGCTTTCAACTTTCTCACAATTTTATCTTTCTTCTTCAAGGTTGATGTAGTTTTCAACTCCATTTCAACCTTTTATTTAACATCATCATAATTACCAAAGATTTTGGTAGTCTTGTCTACTTCCTCTACAAGAAGAGCACTGATGGTAGCTAATGCTTCATCAATGTTGATTTCATAACCCAATGGTCTTAGCCATCTAGCTCTAGGCACTACAACCTGAATGTATGTGTAGTCAATGTCTACCAAAAAAAAAATGTAATTGTAATGTTGTTCCACTAATGAAATAAGAATTCTCAACCTCTGTTTCATAAACTTCTTGAAGTCCTCAAAGTAACTAGTCATTACTGATTCAAAATTGTCACCCATTTCTTCAATGTACTCATTTATTTGCATAGTAATTGACCTATTGGTCTTCCATCCTATCTTTCCAAAAGATGGAAATTCATTTTGCACATGAAAGAATATACGTACCAAAATTGAACCAAACTTGCATTGAGCACTTTTAGACTTCCTTATTTCTCCTAGGTTTTCCATTATTTGTTGCATTTGGAGATCATCCAAATCATAGGTATGATCTTTCTTCACAATTTTATATCCTACATCAACTACGATACATGGAACATTATTCAGTTTGCTTGACTGAAATAACTTGTCATAAATGACTCTAATGGAAAATTCAAGAAGAGGGTCTGTGATTGTATCAATTGTCATTCCTCTCTTGTTCCATTTAGCTCCAGTGTTCTCCTCAATTACCTATTTAGAATCGCTCCTTAGGGTCTTTGGTCGATCTAGGGTTGGGTAACTTGTAACCCTATGCACAATCTTCTTTGTGATTTTGATGGGTCCACCCTCTAGCCATAGGCATCCATCATGTATTTGGCTAAGGACAATCTTTATCCATTCTGTCTTGAAAATGGTGGGAAATTATAGGGCACGGGTTAACCCTTTTTCTTCCACAATCTTAAATTCTTCCTTCAACACCCTGTTTTCACATAATCTATCATAGGCCTAATGGATTTCCATGTCTCCAATCCCTCCAACCTTGTAGTTGTAACATTTTCTCACGTCCTATACCAAAACTACCTTAGGCAGAATCATTGATAACACGCTTGAAGAATCCTATTTATATGCTATCTCTAGTATAGCCTTGAAATTGGGCTGCTTGACCTCATTACTAACTAACTAAACCTCAAAGGTCTCTTTATCCTTCACATTTTTTGAACTAGAAGCCATACTGCGAACTAGAGTTTTAACAAATTCAAAACTACATAACACGACACTTGAAGAATACCTCTTAGAATGATGAAATGACGCTTGATCTCTATTTTGATCCTTGCAAATGCTTCAAATAGGTTCATAGATTGCTTCTTTGCTATGCTCGTTCTTGCTCTGGATTTGTAATGACAAAAAATATGCAAAAATCAACCTTATACCCTTCAAAGTATTGCATTTAATGCATAGTGCATATACAATTGTAAACTTGACTTCTATGTGATTTTTGCTTTACTCAGCATCCATAGAGATTTCCCTTTACTAGGCTACTATTAGCATTATCTTTACTTGGCAACCACTACCTACTCGGCTCCAACTTACTTTGCTGACAACTCGGCACATACTGGCATCTAAAGAGTACTTGTCACACTTGGTAGTAATGTGAAAGTTTTAAGATTTGTCCTTGGATTTTTCTTATTTTCTTGCATCTTTTATTCATGCTAATTTATCTTTTTCAACACTAACTTATCTTGGAATTGATGTATAATTAAGCATTTAAATATCAGTCCCACATGCCTCTCTTTTTCTTAGTTTGATGAGGTGTGACCACTTGACCTTTTAGGTGAAGTGATTCCATTTGATGTGCTGCTTCCATCTCTCTTCTTCCATGTTTTGTTTATTTCTCCTTTGATGTGTTCAACATCCACTTTACCTTTTCCTTTTTTGAACTCAGAATTAGGTGCCTTTGACCTTGTTGGATGATACTTGTTGATATGACTAGTATTCAAACAACTAAAGCATGTGGTTTGACTCAACCATCTATTGTAGTTACCACTAAAATGTGTTCTTATGTAGTTCTCAAGGATGTGGCCATACTCTTGATAGTAGTGATAGCTCTGCCTAGTATTGTAGTCCCAATTATAGAAGTGTTCATGACTTTTTACCTTTGCTAGTTTGTTTGGTGACCAC
Organism: Cupressus sempervirens; assembly: GCA_028749045.1. NCBI lineage: Eukaryota > Viridiplantae > Streptophyta > Pinopsida > Cupressales > Cupressaceae > Cupressus > Cupressus sempervirens. Next base: position 538,953,131 of record CM053793.1, read on the forward strand.
ATGGGCTTAGATCTACACTTGAAGGCTCTATGTCCATACTTTTGACAATTGTAGTAGTAACCTTCAAATCTTGGTGCATACATGGTTCTTGTCTTGCATTCATGTGCTTGATGTCCTTTCTTTTTGCACTTGTGATAGTGACCCATGTTTTTGGGTTTGTCATGTTGATTTGCATTCTTGCTCCTACACACATTAGCAATATGTCCTTTCTTACCACAAAAATGATAAGTGGGTTTGGAGTTCTTACCTTTGTCATTCCTTTCTTCAACAGTCTTGGATGATTCTCCTTCTTCAATATTGGTATAGCCTAGTCCTAATGTGTCATTGCTAGATCTAGGGGATTTTAGTAGTTGCTCAAAGTACTTGATGGCTTCATTTTTCTTGTTGAACCTTTCAACTATCTCTCTTTCTCTTAGATCACTTTGTAGTTGTTCATTCTGCAACTTTAGTGTGGTGATCTCAATGTCTTTGACATTTAGCTCATGATGAGCATTCATCATCTAACTTAGGGTTTCCAGTTGTATGTTGGAAATTTTGGCAAGCTCAGTTGACTTTTCTTCTAGTCTGTTGGCTACGTTTCTCTTGTCTTCTTCTATCATGGCCTTATCTTCAATGGCTCTCTTTTTCTATTTAGTTACTTCACATAGCATCATGGCTTGTGATTCTTACTCAATCTTGAGATTTTTGATCTCTTCTACTTGAGCTCTATTCTTCTCCATTAGATCTGCTATTGCTACATCAAACTCATTTGAATATCCATTAGCAAAGAACTTGGTGGTGTCAATATCTTTGTACTATGTGTCATTTTCTACAATGGCAATCTCCTTTCTCCATTTTGATGATTTCCTCAGTTCCTCTCTAGCTTCATCCAATGAATGCAGAATGCGCTGGATCTCAATTCCTTGGTTTTTTATAATATTTCCTAGTTTGTAGAACTCCATCTCTAGATCTTTTCTCCAAGCTGTAAAGCTTCTCCTAATGAGAACTGAACTCTGATACTAATTGTTGGAATTTACAAATGGGAAATATACTTTTGAAAGGGGGAGGGGTGAATCAAAAGTATTAAACTTTAACCATTAAAATTTTTAACATTAATCAATACATGCATTAACATAATGAAAAAAATGTAAAGTAAATGCATTCACACAAACACTTGACACTAGATTTGTTCACCCAGAAACCCTCCAAATGTGAAGGTAAAACTAGGGTGGGGATGACACCCACAACTTACTACTGCAACAATAATGTAACCTGTCAAGGTTACAAAGTTTGACCAAGAACCATGGTTTGCCCTGTGAAAGGCTTGCCCTGTTAAAGGCTTACAAGAGATTATTAAGTCCCACCCTGTTAAAGGATTTTACACCCTACTAGAAGTGTACCTATTTAAAGGATTTTTGAACATCCACTTGGAATGTCACCCTTTTAAGGGTTTTATCAATGACTATTAAGTCAACTTAAGTCCATAGGATTTCATTCTACTGATACAATTGTTAAAAAGTATAGTAGAATGTTTGACTTGATAACTTACAATCTTCTATTGTTGAATTCAGATCTCAATTCTGTCCATTTCGATCCTTTCTGACCTAATATGAATATGTTGTATCCTCGATCCTTTGTTCTGCTAACTGATTCTATAATTCTGTCCTCCTTCTAAGTCACCTTGAATGCCTTCTTGTCAATTCACCCCTTTTTCTCCTTCTAATCTTTGCTTGCATGCATCTCATTCAATCATTCAATTATGGGGCTTCATCTTCCTTATAAGGATTTCGTGACTTAGGGTTAGGTATGAATCTATGACTATGATTCATCATTTTTTCCTCTTTACCATTCCAATTTTCTGATTGGTTGCATGTTGATTGCATAGGCAAATAGATTCGATCTTATCTTTTTATCTTTGAGATCTATCCATGAGTTGGCATACAAATGGTTTACATATTTTTTTGTGCCATTACAAACAACTAGGTTAATTCTGTGTCACTCAACACTTGGTAATATTGATGCTCGACACTTACTATAATTCTATTTGGCTTGGCACACAAACTTGCTTGGCATCTACTGTTCATTCAACACTAGAACTAGCTTGGCACTATCTATTTGCTCGGCACTTGAGTGACTCAAAACTTACTATATTTCTGGCTGGCTTGGCACTTATTGCAACTCAACATTGATACATATTATACTCGACATATATTACTAGCTCATCATGAACTTAGTAAACAACTTAAGTATGTTGACACTCAATTGTCAAAACTAATCTAAGATCAACAACAAGTACATATTTCTGCATACTTAGTTTGGTATGAATAGTTTTGATTGAATTCCTCTGAGGAGAGTGATTCTACTCATGATGATAATGGATCCATCTATTGGGTCTTTAGAGGAGAGAGACTTATAGAAGATTAGATGTTGTTTATGGATATGGGATGGTTCGGTTGTGATGCCACAATATCCTCCTCCATATTGAATTTCTATATCATCAAATTACTAGATAGAAATCACTGGACTTGGTCTTCTGAAATGGTATGGGCTACTTGGAATTGTCAAACTTGAACCATTGAACTGTACATTTAGATTGATGAACCAACACTTTGAATCACTAGTTTCATGTTCAAAACCTTTGGCCTTTGAAATGTGAACTTTGATAAATTTTGATTTGTGGTCCATCGAATATTATGAATCAAAATACACCTAAATATTCTTAGAGACATTTGAAAGCATTTGCACAAATTGATATGAACCTTTCAATCTAAATTATAGAGTCCTTGAAAAATCTCAATACTCTAATCCAAGCCAAGAGCCTTCTGAACATTGAAATCACTAAACTGCCTAGGACACCAAACTTATCGAACATATGAACCTCCTTGAAGCAATGGAACTATTTTGAAATAGGTTCAATGTGGTTCAAAACCCAAGAGGGACTAAGATATAAATGTCAAAAAAGGGTTGTGTGCTATGGTTGGATAGGAGGAAGATAGTTGTGTGAATGGCTAATTGGGCAAGCTGCAAAAAATCAAAATGTCAGTTGCAAGTAGCTTCAATTGGCATGTCCATCCTTATGATAGATGTCTCTATCTTAGAATAGAAAATTACCTCAAACAACAAGCAAAAAATTATTAAATGTATGGAAAATTAGAAGAACATTCACCTATAATATTTTTAAGGACAAAAATATAATAAAAATATAATTTGGTGGAAAAGCCATGAGCTATGTGGCTCCACACTGTGGCTATTCCATTGTCCAGTAGTGGAAACTCTTCACATTATATATAAAGATCTTGAAATAAAAAAAGATAACTATCAGAGATCTATATTTTTGTTTTAGTGATAACAAATATATATAGTCTAATTTTAAGAAAAATAATAGTCTTAAATTTATATGATCTTAAATTAAATAAACAAGAATACTAGTTGTTGTTGTATAATTCTAGTATTACTGATTATGTTAAACACAATATTCAATAAAACAAGTATGAAGTAATCTGAATGCATCTGATCATTACCTGGATGATATTATACATGAGATATTTACTCAATCACCAAGAGATAATATAATCTATAACTACGGATTTCTACATACTTAGTTTGGTATGAGTAATTTTGATTGAATGAAAGGATAATTTCTTGAATGAATTCAAGACATGAATGATTAATTTAATTTAGCACAAGTACTATGCAAGCATGTATGTATGCATGTAAAGCAGTTCTCATAGTGAACTTGATATACATACTTATATGCACATATGCATACAATCATCATAATCAATTACCCTTGAATCTGACCAAATCTATTATATATAAACAAGAGATACATATTTAGAAGGAAAAAAGAACATTTACATAGGTACCTCTTCTCCCCTTGAAGAAAATCACATAGCAAGGGCACGAAGATCACAAGGGTACAACACGACAATGAAATGCAGTGATCATAGGGGAATGACAACAAAATCCTAGATCTCCACTGATCTCCACCAATATTCAGAGCTCTCAATCCTCATTCGGAGCTCTCCACCCTCTTTCGTGCGCAACTCGCCACAATCAATCAAAATAAATGGGGAATGATTAATGCCATTTTTTCTTTTCTTTTTTGTTTATAACCCACAATCCACAAGATCTCTCTCGATACATACATACATACATACATACATACATACATACATACATACATATACATACATACATACATACATACATATATATACATGAAAACAAAAATGCACTTTCTAAGAGTTTACTATTGCTCAACAAAATTAATATTTTACAAGATAATGCACTTTAAGAACTATTAGTTTAGAAGCAAGAACATGGTGTTGAAATAGTACAAAAAGTGCTTGACATGAGAGGTCTGCAAGTAAGGGTGTTGACCAATCTTGAAAAATTGAATGCTGAAATGAAAGCTATCGATGGTCAAACACCTATGCTAGAGTTATAACACACTGTGAAGTTGATTTTAGATAAGGTAGAGGCAGCTATTCAAAATTTTGATAATCAAAATTTAAGGTAAAAAGAGAGAAGGAGAAGGAGCGGCTTTAGAAAGAGAAGGAGAAGGATCGACTTTAGAAAGAGACTGCATGACAAAAATGACAACCATATAACATAGAGAATATTATGGGAGCCACTAGATAGAATCTAGGAAAGTATTGCAGTAGGTACTATGACATTGGAAATGCTAGTTAAATTGGTCAAGTTGTTGATTAGCTGGGTTGATTACTATATGAACCAATGGTAATGTTTATTATTATTTTGACATACATGAAAACATTATTATTATTCATTATTATATATGCATACATACATGAAAGCAACAATGCACTTTCTAAGAGTTTACAATTGTTCAACAAAATGAATGTTTTACAAGAAAATGCACCTGAAGAATTGTTAGCTCAGAAGCAAGAACATGGTGTTGAAATAGTATAGATTGTGCTTGACATGAGAGGTCTGCAATTGAGGGTGTTGACCAATCTTGAAAACTTGAATTTTGAAATGAAAGCTATCGATGATCAAACACCTATGCCAGAGTTACAACACAATGTGAAGTTGATTTTAGGTAAGGTAAAGGTAGGTATTCAGAAGTTTAATAATCAAAATTTAAGGCATGAGAGTGAAGGAGAAGGAGTGACTTTAGAAAGAGATTGCATGATAGAAACAACAACTAGACAACATAGAGGATATTATGGGAACCACTGGATAGAATCTAGGAAAGTGTTGCGGTAGGTACTATGACACTGGAATCACTTGCAAGTGTCTTTGAGAATTTATAGTCCAAATATCAAATGCTTGTAAGAGTGTTTCAAGTATTGGTATAGTCTCCCTACAATTATCCCAAGTATCAAATGCTTATAAGAGTGTTTCAAGGTTGGGAACCACTTCAACATTCTATGCATAGAGGTAATGTCATTGTAGCAAATGCTTTTGCAAGGGAATGAGCCTCATGATTATGACATTTACACAGAAGAATAACTTGCTTCTTCAACTCCTTACACTCAAATCTTCACTGAAGTTATTCTTCAATTCCTTGCATATGCAATTTTATCACCTTGGAAAATTGTATTTGATCTTGCTAGCTAGGAACAACTGATTGTTCATTTTATTGTACCTAATCTGATGACAATTCTATAGGAATTTGTAATCAACCCAACTAATCAACAACTAGACCCATTTAACTGGGTTATGACTAGTTTCTTTCTAAAAATATCAGCTATGATATGTTTTTGTAAAATTTCTTGCAAACTCTGCCCATTTTTCCTAGTTTGTATTATTTTTGTGGAGGATCTTGAGGTAAGTCACTTAGCATGGGTTGAGTGAGTTTTATTGTTTTATTATTTGAATTTTGGAATATGTATGCAGCTAGATGAATTTTTCTATTGTGTTAAGATGTAATAAGCACCTTAAAAAAGATCTCTAAATATACATTTTTAGAAGGAAATACAAAGAGATGCATGTTTAGAAGGAAAAAAAATGAACATTTACATAGCTTTCTTGAAGAAAATTGTAGAGCTAGGGCATGGCAATAAAATCACAGAGCAAGGGCATGACATGATAATGAAATTGTCAAACAAGGACATGACACAATAAAGAAATTGCAGAGCAAGGGCATAGAGATCACAAGGACACAACATGACAACAAAATCATAGAGCAAGGTCATGTAAACAAAATCATAGAGCAAGGTCATGAAAAAAAATGTAGAGATCACAAGGGCATGGAAACTAAATCGTAGAGCAAGGGCACAACAATGAAATGCAGAGATATACAACAACAAAATCGTAGAGCAAGGGCACAAGATCACAACAACAAAAGGCACCAATGACAAGGGCACAACAACATTTAGAGCTCTTCACCCTCATTTGGAGATCTCCACCCTCTTTTACGCGCAACTCTCCACCACAATCAAAACAAATGGGGAATGATTTATGCCATTTTTTTGGTTTTTTTTATACTCACGGGGATGTTGCAATTATGATGCAAATGTCATTATTGCGACGGTGTCAGGGACAATTGTAAAAAAAAACATGAAAATCACCACAAATTACACTATTGTCAAAAATTGTTGTCGCAATTTGACCCCTAATGTTGTAGTGATTATAATAATATTACTAGAAGTTGCACCAGAAAGTTCAATGTGTATGCCGATAGTAGCATATGTTGTATAATTTCTTCAATGTGATAGAAGAATGACTATCCTTTTTTGTTGTTACTATTTTCTTCGATAATTGTATGGATGATGTCTCATTTTATCTACGACTGATTTTAATGATTTGTAACAAATGCATATCATTAGTCTATAATAATACGTTGATTTTTCATATAATATACAATAGATATAAATTTTAGTTGCAAGTGAGGGGCAACTTACTTTTTGATTATTTGGTGCCATAAATTTTTATATCACCATGTCCCTCCTAAAAGTTTTCCAAGAAATAATTTGTACTTGAAGCTTGTTCTGTTGCTATTTGTTGGCATCATTGAACTCTTGAAAAGAATTATTTAACATTAAATGTACATTAGGTTGATGACATACATATATGTATAAGATAATATATAAAAAATAGTCTTGCATACCTTGACTGTTGGTATGGAAAGTTCCTTTAAGCACATTTCTTCTTTTTTCCTTATGGTTGTGTATGGACTAATTTTCATTTTTGAGTATCTTTCAAATCAGAAATGTCATTGAACACATAGGCCCTTTAATGACTTGAGTTGAGATATTGTTGTGAATGTCAACTCTTGCCTTTTTGTTTTACTAATGTCAATTGTTTCTTTTTGTAGTGTAAGGCCTAAGATTTGTGGATAGTTAAAGCCCATGCCATTTTTATTGGGATTTTCCTTCAAGTTCCCAATGTTAAAGGAACTATTGGTATGACTTTTGGATCATCTATGTTCCAAGGTGGACTGTGGTAATTATCAACCCTTGCTACGACATCCAATTGAAGTTTTGGGGGTTTTGAAGCTGGGCTATAAACACCATCAATTATTTCACCTAGTGCTCCATTTACAAGGCCTGCTTTTGTCGATATGTTTTTTGTCAACATGATGCATTTACCTTTGCATATGATAATTTCCTTTTCTATTCGTTCATCTACAACTACATATTGTATGTTATTTGTAGTGCTTGTTGCTATACTCATTGCAATTGGAACATTTAAGAGTTTCAACATTTTATTGTTGTGTAGTTTGACGAGATCATTTGTACCAAAGAGATGTATTGACTTATCAAATGCTTCATTTTCATTAGGTAGAATGTACTGATTTGTACATGTTATAAAGAGCTCCCAATCTTCTTTTGTCACTTTTGCATTTCGTATGTTCTCTAGGAGTTGTTGAAACTATGCTTGTTGTTTATCACCAACTTGTTGTAAGAAACTTCATCCAATGTAATAATTGTTTTGAATTGCTGCCCTAATTTTCTTGCAATAAAGTTTGATGTGTATAGAGGTTTGTCCATCATAGGTGGTGATTGACCACGGTCACCAACTAAGATTACAAAAATGCCACCAAAGAAGAGTTTTAAATTTTGAGGAAATGCTTGTTGCAATCTACTATCTAATTTTAGAAGCAATTTTGGGCCTATGAAACTTACTTCATCTATAAGTATGTATTTTATTTCCTTTAAGTCCTCTTGAAATATGATCAATGCTTGTCCTTGTACTTGTTGCATTTGTTTAATATGTATATTTAGAAATGTATGTATTGTTGAATATTGTAACACCTGTAGGAGCCATTGTGAGTAGCTTGTTCTTCCCTTGGTTTCCATTACTATTTAGTTTATTTTTTATTTAGTTAACCAACTATGATTTTTCTATACCAGTTATACCTTAAATTATTATGTATAGTGGTTTTTTTGATGGAGAGTTGTTATGTTTCTAGATTATTGCAGGTATTGTATGTTGTTGTGTTGATAGTTGGATAGTTTGGTACATACTCCTGTGGTAGAATATTACCATCTTATATATTTCTTTTATTGGTATTTATAAATTGTGTCACAATTGCATGTAGATGCATGTTATTTTATACCTAGTTGGTTTTGTTATCAAAGTCACATCTTCCAAGAATGCCAAGTTCGTTGATTGTAATGCTTTGTAAGGGACCCATTTGCGATAACATTTTCCATTCATTTTGATTAAACATTTAGATCTAAGAAATCAAAATATTGTGTGTTAAGTGTTTAATACAAAAATTTAGATTCTTGTTATTAGAAAATAATATGGATAAGTAATTTTAATAAAGTAAAAGTTATAGCTTTGATGAAGATTGTTAAAATTAGTGTACTTTTAATTTTGTCTACCCTAGTTCATGATTCTTAAAATTCAATAAAGATTAACTTATTTTGTAAACTAATATTTAGATCAAAGAAATTAAAATATTGTGTGTTAAGTATTTAATACAAAATTTCAACAAGAACAAATGTAAGAACTTAATGAAATGCACAATTAAAAGACTCTCATAGCAATTGGAGTAGTCTTTGCATCAACTCTCTTATTTTCTTGCAAGCATCGACAGAGTTTTACATATTTCAATATTTAAAGAGAGTTATTGTTTGTAAAAATGATAGATTGTAAAATTAAAATACTATGTGTAAACTTTTAGTTAGATCAAACAAGTGAAACCATTTTCGGTTGGACTATGATTTGGAACCCACTAACAAAACCCAAACCCTATCTTTTACTTTATTGACAGAGGAAGGCAGAAAATAAGTGGTTGAGTTGTGATTTTGAGCGGCTTTGTGTGGTGCATGCATGTTGCACCACCGCAAAGAGGGTCAACCCATTAATTTGAAAATTGCTGAGGTGTCACAATTTACACATACCAGATTGAAAGGTCACCGGTTCATAGGCCATATTCTACAGGGGTCTTACAACTATAGTTTGGAATAACATTAGCAGTTCATTGTACTTTTGTTTTCTTCTTCTGATTTATTTATTCAACAAGATTTGCATACCAATTATATATGGATATTCTATAAATTTATTTGAAGAGGACCATTAACATATTAATGTTCTAATCTATATGACTAATTTAGCTTTCATATTAACAATGTCAAAATATTACTTTTTAGATAATTTAGGTTTGCCTATATGACTGAATTTAAATACAATTTTTGAATGATAGATAGAATTACAGGGAGGAAATAGCATGTCACAATAGATTCTCATACCTTTCATTCTCAAGATTTACATCTTTTCCTATGGTGTTCTAGATATGTTGGGAACAAACTATAGATCAAAGAATTTCAAAGCACATATTAATAAACTATACAAATACAAAAAACACTAATTTCTAAAATAATTAGATAAATAGTTTCTGAAATCAATACTGACTCAATCCAATAATGAGATAATTTTAGGAAAAATAATTTCCATACCTTTATTATTGTGAGTTTTACCTCTTTACCTATATGGTGCTAGTTAATTTCAAAAAGCATGTTACTAAATCATACAATTAAACAAAACAATCATTTCTAGCTCCCAAGATGATTAAAACATAAAGACAGTTAAAACAATAAAGACACAAATTTCCTTTGTCAACCGCAGAAGTGAACGATCTTGAAACTTGAGAGTGCCAAAACATGAACAAACTAGATTTTCTCATGCATTTTCATTTATTCAAAAGGTGCTTCAACTTGACAATATAAGTAATACCCTTAAAATACTCCTGATATTTTGTTCCGTCCACAATACATCACTACTATGCAAATAAGGGTAGGTAAAAATAAGGCATAATACTGCGAAAGCTACGCCTAATAGTTTTGGCAGTCAAGCTATTTGAGTGTCCATAACAATGGTTGTCTTACATATAGAACTCTTTGAAAGTTCAAATAAAACTACATAATCACTATACACACTTGTTTTCTACAAATGCCTCTCCCGAATTCATTTGTGTAGGTATGTTATGCATATCTTTTTGTTGTGATTTAGGATTCTTGAGATTCAAATAAAAATGAAAATTGTGTCTATATTTTAAAGTAAATTTAGATTTTAAGCTAAATAAATGAAAAGAAGATCAAATTCATATTGAAGTGTGAATTTCTAAACAAAACTACACAGTTTAATCATATTAGATCTGATTTGAATAATAATGAAAATTAGTTACAAACCAAATTATTGAAATAAAAAGATGTCCTAGTGATGGTAGAGAAGTAGGAAACATTTGAACTATTTATTGAATTGATCAGAGACATTCTTTGCTATAACATCAATATAAACAACAAAATCAATTGATATAAGGATTGTGTTTAAATTACGAGATAAGGTTTATGCATGCAACCCTAAATACGAAAACTATTTCAGAACTAACAACATCCATTTGGTTGCTCCCAACACATTCACATTCTAGTTGAACAATAAACATGGAGATGATTCACATTCAGATTGAACCAATGAATGTGGATAGGTGGATGGTCCACATCAGCCACCAAGACTACTATGTGGAAAATGAATGAGTATTGATCTGAATCTAATCATTATATGGTGATGAGAGGAAAAACATAAAATATACAATACTAATAACACTTGGATGGGATTCTACAGTTTTATACAAAAGCCTATCTTCATATAGCCAAATAATTAATAGAACACTCATACATTGTCTTCCCGAAATTAATAGTCTTGAAAAGGTAAAATTGGTATAAAGAAAACAAACAATTAAATTGTGTTTTCCAGGCATCAATGTTTGATAGTTTTTAGATGTGGGATAAAATTCAGGCCATTATGTGCCACAATAAATAAGTCTATTGGCTTAATTACATCATTATTTTTAAAATTTAATATTTATTAAATATTGGAATTTATTATCTACCAAATATTTTAGATGTAATAATGTAATCAAAGGAGAAAAATAATTATTATAATATGAAAAATAACAACAAAAAATAGTAGTTAAATGAGAAGAGATATTAAAATCATATGACATTTGTATTATTAATCATGAAAATTATCTATACAACAAGATATAAGTTGTGTACTTTAATATGATGCAAGAACATGAAGAAATTCTTAGTTTTGATAATCAAAACCTAAAATAATTGTAATTATCATATGTATATATGTATATGTATATATATATGTATAATATGTAGGAAGTTTAATAAAATGTATGTAAAAATTTAGGAATTTTGTGAATATCAATAGAAGGTAGTTTGAGGGCTTGAAGAAGATATATAAATGTTTCTCATAAAATAGGTTTCTACTACTCAAGATATAGAAGATAAATCCGATAGAATCTCTAGTTGAAACCTTAATTCCAAAGGCGACCAAAACTCTAATTATAGTGTAGATATTTCTGCATAAGTCGAGTGCAAAATCAAAGTGGACTCTCTTGTTTTGGGGTTTGGTGAATTGTACATATTTGATGGTCATTGACATTTTTTTTTATAAACATTTTGATATTTTTTCAAAATAAATCCCCATGGGTCTTATGTGTAATATGCACATTTTTGTAAGTTAGTTTATGTTTAAACTATAGATATTAAAGTATAAATTTATATTATTAATAAAAATGATTTAAATCATAAATACTTTTATTTTTATTATTAAATTATTTTATTTCAAATTTAATATTTATTAAAAAGTGATTCTAAGCATTTATTATAGACTAAAATATGTTAAATGTAATGATACATAATTGATAATTGATCCTTTTGATATTTAGAGATAGACTTGGAGTTTTCTTTTGAGTACATGGAGGGTTTTTATTTTCTCCATGAGTTCATAGACAAATTGTGAGGAGTTTTAGTGTAGATAATGAGATTTTGAGATCATTTCTAGTTCAATATCAGTTGAGAAGATATTTGAGGAAGTTAATTGATAATTATGTATTGATAGGATAAAAACTCCATTAGTGAATAATAAGGGTTATGAAAAAACTTAGAAAATGTATTAATATGATTAAAAAATTCATTCATCATTCATTTAGTCATTTAGTTGGGTGACTAATTATTAATGATTAATTTTTTAGTCATTTAAGTGATCATTTATTTGGTCACTTATCTTTGTTTAACCTTTTGATTTTATTTGATGACTAAATTAGTCACTTTAACTTATAAAATGTATTAAAAAAAAGAGTTTGATCACTTTTATTCATGTGACCAATTTTTTTAGTATTGTGACTAAAAGTTTTAGTCACATAGTCATTTATTTACCAAAATTCCACTAGTGAATAGTGGATAAAGAAGTACTTGTGTTGGCTACTTAAGCAGAGTTACCCACATTAGCATTGCTCTTAGGTTGTCAAAGTTTTCACTTTTTGGCTTCATGTCATTACCATCAAAGGTGACCTATCCAAAGTGGCAAAGCAATCCTCACCTTTCTTTGAATTTGACTCATACTACAAGTAATAATTTCTAGAGTCACCATTAGGAGACAAGTTGTCTTCAGGTTGAGTGGTCTCCTTGGCTAGCTCATTTGTAGCAGCCATCTTCTTATACTTTGCCATCTCCAGAAATATCTCTCCATCATGATATGTAGAAAGGTGGAACACACATATGTTCCCTTTCTTGGGTGGCACTTCAATTGCTAACCTTAGCTATGTTGGGGGTAATTGCAACACCTTCAGTTTGTGAATTTTCTTTAGAATGTCATAATATGACTATTGGAGGAAAGGGCCCAACTTTGAAATCTTCTTCTTCAAGGAAATCATCTCATTGGCAAGTTTCTGCAACATGGCCTCTAAGCTCGTTGTGCTTCTACTACTACTAGATCCAATTTAGATTTCTTTCTTCCACTTCCCAATAGAGATTAAGTCATCTTCAAGTTCTATTGTCGCATTTTGTGTTACTACCAAATCTTCTACTTGAGCTCTCCTAAGGTTGTAACTGATATATGGTGGTATGAATCCTAGGAAGAAAGTCTTCTGATTATTAGGAGTTGGCCTACTAGTTGTTAGAATCTAATTTCTAATATTATTGAAATTTTCCACAAACTCCCACATTGGAAGGTCAACTCCTTTTGATGTGAGCTACCTAGGTCAACAACATGTGTTCATCTTGAGCACTCTTGAATCTAGTCTCAAATTATTGCCTCATGTCAGCCTAACTTATGATGCATCCCATCAGTAAATGTTGAAATCACTCAGTCGTGTTGTCCACAAACATTCTCATGATAATGTCTTCATGTTAGGGCACGAACATGCCACATGCGGCAAAGAAGGAAGCAATGTACACTTCTACTCATACTTTTGTATTGTTGCTAAATTTAGGAAAATTCTTCCTTGATGCCCATGATAGATCATTGTTTTCCACCAAGCGCAGGTGAGTAGTTACATTCCCCCATGGTATTATCATTGCTCTCAGAAGATTGAATGAGATGGGTCATAAAATAACCCTCTAAGGTGAAATAGTGTCATGTAGAGTGAGATCTTGGCATGTCAAACTTATTAGATTTCTAACTCTCGGAGGACAAGAAGTTTGACTTTGATTCTGACAAGAGGGATTTTTCACCAAAGAGTGTGCCTTTTGGATATCCTCCATGGTATCTTCTATTCAGCTCCTGCCCTAAGTGCTTCATCAAAATGGCTTCAAAAGTGGAAAATTTTCTCTTTAATTCTTCATAGATAATAATCTATTTTCCCATGTCCCTTAGCACTCCTTGTATACTTAGACTCTAGATTGGACAAACTTCCTTTCTTGTATTGCTTTTCCAAAAAAGGATTTTAAAGTGCGCTACTATTGTTGAGCTCAACTCTGCTATAGGAACCTTTCACAATCCTCAGCAATGGCTTATTCTCTCTCCATAACTAAGATCACTCTTCTATATTCTTCTGCACTTTTCCTTTACCTCTAAGCTAAATTTTTTAGTTGCCCAATGTTGTCTTCTTGTTTGTCCTAAAAATCTAGATCTAGTTGAAGAACTAGGAATATTCCTTCATGAAAAAGCACCATTTTTCCTCATCGCTAGAAAACTACCATGACTCAGATATATAAAATAGTGTTAGAATGATTTTATATCAAAGATATTTAATTAATTTTATCCCTAGTAGAGTCACCAAAAAATTGTTGGTTGGCAATTTGTCCTCCTCTATTTCTCAGCAGAACTAACTCTTTCTTACCCCCAAGGGGTGATAGAACAAAAGTGACTGATAGATTGGGAAGTGTTTTTGGTTACTCTCATCTTTTAACTTCCCTCTAAATTTTAGAGGTACAACTCCCTCCTAGTAGATGTGTAATGAATTTGTTCTAGGTTCGTACTTCCAATTGGGAGCATGCTCTTAAGCAAAGAGTGGGAGAGGCTAATTCCAAATTTATTGTAACCAAAAAAAACTTGAAAAAGACTTAGATATTCTAGCCCGATGACTCCCAGGACCATGAAAACAACCAAACCACCTTTCAACACATCAAATAATTTTACTCCTACTCCTATATGAATCTACCAGCTACCAGATGTAATACAGATTTTACTCCTAAATGCAAACACGGGGAAATAAAAATGTAATTAAACCCAAGTGGAGCTTTGACCAGTCGAAACCATTAGTCTAACCATTGTTAAACTAATGATTCCCCATCTTGTTTGCATCTAAATTCCCAAACATGAATGTAATGTAGTTCAACATGGGAGACAAAAATGTAGAAAACCAAAGTAACACAAAAATTACAATAACCATTAACCCTAACAACCATTAAGATTAATAATTCCCAGCTTCAAGAAAAGATCAAATTCTCCATTGAATACAAATTCTCTATTCTCACACAGTAATCACAGTTATAGAGGGAAAACTTGCACCAAAATTTGTCGATCCTTTATTAATTATCAAAATGTTACATATATAGGCCCTTAGTCTCTGGCCATTACACAATATTACATTTGAAAAGAAGAAGAGAGAGCTAAGAATAGAAAAGGAATGACATATGTCATTCATTAAAGAGAAATCATTAATTTGAGGGAGTTAGTGCATTTGAGATCCCACTTTCATTTGGCTTGGTAGCTTCCAAATTAAGTATATGACTTTTTATTTCCCTAATGATGGCTGCTAAATCAGTTGTATTTGGGATTGACATGTTATTTGACTTGACTAGCCAATAATCGTGATTTGCAACTAATACTTCCATGGTATCTACCCTCTTCTAAAATTTTCATGAAACCTTTGATAACATCCTATTTAAGGAAGTTAGCATGTACAAATATGAAGGGAACTTTCCTAGATAGACCAACTCATCAATGAAGTCCTTGTAATCCTTTCTTATGTGATTCACATCCATGACTTCACCAAAGCTACTGACATGGGACTCTCTATGTAGCTCTTAGATATGAACATAGACCATGACCTCTACCTTCTTTAAGGATTCATATACCTTCTTTTATTGCTTCTCAGCCTTAACCATTCTTTCTCTCTTTAATTCAAGATACCTAGTGGGAAAGTGGCTCATTCCCATCTTTTAGGATACCTGCATTGATGGAACTCACCTTCTTCATAGTGATGATTTTAGACAACAAGGCAACAAAGTCTTTGTACTTATCAATATCATTTTTCATTAATGTCATGTTTTTGTTGATGGTTCTCTTTAGTTCATCAATTCTAATACACAAAGCACCCAACTTGTCTATGAATGGAAATCCTTGATCCATTCTCTGCCAATCTTTGAAAAATGTCTTTCTTCATGTAGCTTGGCCAACAAAGCCTCTCTATCCTTTGAAAATGGATCAAAAATCCTTGAGTCTAATGACTCTCCTACTTCACTTGATAATGGTGCAAACATTTGTCCAATATATTCTAGTAGCTCCTTGTTTGCCACCTTAATCTAGGAATTAAAAATATTTAAATCCTTCATATCATCATCAATTTCAACATTTATGAACCTCCACATTAGGTGCCTTCAATCGTGTTGTGGAGGGCCCATGTCAAACTATTGGACACTAAAATCAAATGGGCCATGGTCTACTAGATTTCCTCTTTTTGCGCCTAGGTGATCTCCATAACATGATTTCCAGTGTTTGCATCCTTTCCCAAGGCTTCCAACATTGGGATCTTCTTCATCTTCTTTAGAGCTAGTTCCTACTTAACTATCTACGTAATCAGGTCCTTAAGGGGTGTACTATCCTCTATTCTTTTCCTTTATCCACTCCAATATATTCTCTAGCTAGGACTCAGATTGGAGCACATTTAGGGATGACTAGAGGGATGTGACATCAAACAATTTCCTTGCCACAAGCGACATACTAGTCTTCCTAGTAGAAAATGGGAATACAATAGTCTTAGAAGTAGAAACCACAACTAGAATATCATCTTGCATAGTTGGTGCCTAAGGAGTTTGTAGAGGTGGAGTTCCTTGATCCTAACCATCACCACCTTCTCCTTGGTATACTCCATTAGACCCATCCAAATTGATTGCTAGGATGGAGGAATCCTAGACCTTCATATTTTTGGATTCTACCCTCTCCCCTTTCTTTACACCTTTGTCTCCCTCTTTTTATAATTCTCTTGTGGAACCTATTACCAGGACTAGCCCACCTCTAAAATTTGGGGTAGTCGAAACATTATCCTTCGGGGTTTGATCTCTTATATTTCTACCATCTCCTCTAACCATCTATGAAAGGCCCACTAAAGTTGTGATAATTATGGAAATAATACTTAAGGAAGTGGCTAGGTAGCTGAGAACATGATGATGAACCTCTTGTCCTCTTTCTCTAAGATTGGGTATATTCATATTACTTATCTAATCTTTTGATGAATTTTTAGTTAACTTTTCCAAATTGTCGATTGTGGGGCCAATAGGAGGACCCAAGTTTACAGGCACGTCTTTAACCTTGTTCAAATATGTAGAAAACCACATATTATTTCCATCATCTTCAATCTCTTTTACATTAATTTTTATGCCATACAACTTGAATTGCTTAATGGTCATCCTCAAGAAAAATATTTCTCGGCTCTCCAACTTGTCTGCCCTCTTATCCTAATAATCCTCTAAGGTAGGGACATGCTTGAACTATAGACCCAACTACAAATTATCCTTGATATATTCCACCAGATTAAGCTTGATTGTGATGACCTCGTAAGATGTAGGATTGCATCTCTCCTCAAAGTTCTTCATTATGTTCTTTGTATTTGACTTGGAGGCACATGAGTAAGCACCTACTACAATTAGGAAATGAATTACCACATTCTTGATGCTTGAACAAAGCTCATTCACCTCCAATATTTTCTTACATATCTCCACAACCACAATATGGTCATCCAGACATCTGTTCAGCTTCTAAGAGAAGCCATAGAATCCTACAATTCTAATGTAAGAGAAGGTTGGGAACTAGATGAAAAAGATTCCAAATTGAAGCACTTCATCCATAGCTTCCTGGGAAAAATGGTGCTCCGAGCACCTTAGCAACATCTTTCAAATTTCTCATTGTAAATTTCTCATTAAACTTTATTAAATTTGCATAGCTCCTATGCAATTTCAAGCATGGGTAGAAATCATAGACTAGGATGCTCTCATTGAACTCCTACACATGGAAATCCTAGTCACAACCAGATGGTTTCCAAAGCATAGATCAAGTAGGAGGTTATATAAAACTCCCTTTGGGCCTTAGCACTTTGAAGCCAACTAGAAAGATTATCACTAATGATCTAGTCCCAATCCACATGCTCACTCTCTACACATACTGTATGCACTAGATAGAAGTAGTGCTCTAAAAAATTTAGTAAGTCTTCATTACCTTTCAAATGATGCAAAAGGACCATAATGTCGATGACTTCCTTCTTCAAATTTGTGCCGTACAAGATCTTTGGAACTTTTCTCTTCTTGCTCTAAGGGGTTGGGAACCAAGTTACCATCATATTTCCTCTCCACAAAGTCTTCTTCTTATTACACATTGAGGCAAAATTCTAGAATTCCATCTCACTCTACACCTCCCTTGCCGAGATCTAGAAACTATTAAGCAATGTATCTCAATTAAGGGTGAGGATCACTTCATCCCCTATCATCTGTATTTGTTTGGTATTAGGATCATAGTGCAATGTGCACTCCATGATAAACACTTGTACTACTACTAGAAATCTCATCGCTTCAACTAGACCACTTCCCTTCAACCTTTGGGAAATTGGATGAATTGGGTCCACTTACAATCTCTGATATAAAATCCCAAATCATAAAATTTTAGTGAGGTCACTCAAGTTCTTTAGAGTATAGTTGATACCATTTAAGCTATCATAACCAATAAACCTCACAACAATGGAAATCTTGTAGGAGAGAACAATTAACTGAATGTAGATTTCAAAAATGGCTGTTAGAATTAGATAATGAATTATATTAGGATAAATCTTTCTTTATAGATATTTCTTTTTTATCATTAGTTGTAGATCCTTGTAATCCAATTTTCATTAAATTTTGACACACTTAAGGGCTCAACAATTAGATTTTGCATTAATGTTGAGTTTAATAGGAACAAAAGACATCATACACACCTTCTATATAGTTATTAATTTCCTTATGACATCTAATCTCATGAAAATCTGCCAACTTTAGATGGGAAAAGTGAAAACATACATTTTTTGACATCAAATTTGACTCCATATTTTTGGCTTCTGAGGGAGAACACTTCACTTCTAGTGCTGGAGAAGTGATTTCATTTCTTTCTCAAATATCCATTTTACTTTTCTTTTTCTCTTACTTCAAGAACTTAGGATACCACAACCACAAAAATATTATTTATGTGGGAATCCTTGAAATCACTTCTCCTCAAAACCTTCCTTCAACAAAGTCTCTTCTTAATATGTCTTCAAGTTTCGGGATTTTACTTAGTCATGGGAGTGATTCTTCCTTCATTTAAGGACTTCTTGAAAGTGCTTCACCTCTGGGTGGCAAGTAGTAGAGTAGGGGAAATTTTGAAATCCAACTTCTTTAAGAATATTGTGGACTAAGATGCACTTCTTCTTATCAAGGGAAGCCCAAACTCCTCTCTAAGGGAAAACAATGAAACATCATGTGAGCGTGTCTAACTAAATGATTTTCTGCATAGTATAGGAAGATGGAGTACATATGCAGTATGATTCCCAAAAAATTAACAAAGTGAAGAAGGGGCTCCTGATGTAAACAAATCCCAAATAACTGACTATGGACTTAGTCAATTTTTTGGAGCATGGGGTTGGATACTAAGGGGGAATCTTGAAAAATAGGGTGATAAAAAAATGGAGCAACAAAAATTTATTGTTCCATTGCATTTTTTGAGCGTTAATGCTTATTAAGATACTTTTCATACAATAGTGTTATGTTTTTTAGAGGTTTTTATGAACATAAGTCATTGGGGTTCACAATCAAGGTTTTCCTTTAAATTTTTTTGCATTCTGCCAAGTTTGTGTTAGGAATAGAAAAGTTGTGAGAGGAGATTTGTTATTTATTTGAAATTATGTGGTATTAAACAATAATGTGCCTCAACATTGTAATTTTCTTCATGTTTATCTCTAATGTTTGGCATACACTTTATTTAAGAAGGTCTTGTTAGGTACAATAATTTAATTTTATGTTGTCTTTGATGGTACACAAATGTCAAGTCTTTTACTGAGCAATCAGTGTCAACTGAGTTCACTTAGGCATTGAAGGATGATTTCCTTAGTATGTCGAGCACTCCAGAGAAGACAACACAAAACTAGTATTAACTGAGTTCACTCGATTACCATGGCATGGAACTAGTGTTAAACAATCTCACTTGATTACCAAAGGAAGTATGAAGGAAAGTCATTTTTTGAGTTAGTGTTGATTGAGTTGGGTGCTAACAAAAGATTTTACTATATCAGTATATTTGATCTGAGAGTTTTGTTGGTTAGTTCTAGCCAACTCATGGAATGAATTTCATTTTTTTTTAAAAGTGTATTAAAGATAACTTGACAAGGTGAAACATATAAATATAAGGTCAATTTGAGGATTGAATTATGAAGAAGCATGGGATTGAAAAGATAAATCAATGAAGCAAATTGGAAGGATATCAGAGTATCTGAGTTGATTGAGCTGAAAATAACATTTTGATCAAGCAGGATCAAGTATTCAAGCTAGAACAAAGATCTACAATTAGGAAAGATAGTTACATCAGCAATAAGGTCAAGTCATTGTTATTATCTAATAATTATATAAGTGAATCAAATCTCCTAAAGTTAGCCTAACCTCTATTTTCCAAATCCTCTAACAAGGTGGCATTTCTAGATTGAAGTGTTTTAAGACCTATAACAAGGCAACTCCTAACAAGGTGAACTAAATCCTTTAACAGGGTCACACCTAACCGTGTGTTTTTAACCTTTATAGGGGTTGGCTCCTAATAGGGCTCACTTTAAAAGAGTGAAAAATAGTAACTAGTTGCAATTGGTGGTTTTCATATTATTTACTTTATGATTCTTCAACTAAGTTAATTAAGGTTAAACACACTAAACATCTTAAGAAGTGATTATTTTAGTGTTTACTAAGTAACTCTTAGTGTAAACTGAGTGTTCCTGTGTTAACTGAGTTACAACAATATTTTAGTTTTAGCAAAGTTTTGGTTTTGTATTGTATTTACATCTTAAGGGATCTTGGATTTGTTTTTGTGGTAACTGATTCACCCCTCCCCTCTTAGTTACTCCTCTCATATTTCCAGCAATTGGTATCATAGATTTTAGTGCTTGCAAAGAAGGTTTCAAGGACTTATGCTAAAGATCAAGATGTCTTACAAAAGGGAGATTCCTAAGCTAAACAGAGATAACTTCCAAGCATGGTAGGAATTCATGAAGCTCTAATTGACAACCATTACTAACATAGGTCTAAAGTATCTGGAGAATAAATATGTGGTACCTACTAGAACTTTGATTTTGGATCATATTGTGGAAAATAATAACCATAACATAATGATGATTGACATTGTTTCCACTCTCAATTATGTTGAATTTGATGAAGTCAAAGATTGTGGCACTGCTCATGAAATGTGGAACAAACTAAAAGATATCTATGGAGGTGATGATAATTTAAGGAGAGCTAAGGAAGAATGTCTTAGAGGTTAGTTTGATCAAATGAAGATGAAATAATATGAGAATATTGTACAGTACAGTGAAAGAATCAAAGCTAGTGGGAGTGCAATCAAATCCTCAAGTGGGAAAATTGATGATGTAACAATGATAAGCAAGGCACTCAGAACTTTTCTTCCTATTTATGCAATTAGAATGTCATCTATTCAAGAAATGAGATGTGATCCTAATAATTATATAACTTTGGATGCACTAGTGGGAAGGTTGACAACCTTTGAGTTAGATAACTTTGATAATTATGTTCCTAGCTCTAGTAACCTTTAGTCTGCATTTTAAGCCAAACTATCACTCAAGAAGAAAGCTACAAAATCTAAAAGTAAGAAGTCTAACAGTGAAGATGAAGATGGTTTTGATGATGATCTTGAAGTCATGTAATAATTTCTTGCAAGAAGATTTCCCAAAGGCAAAGGAAAGTAAAAAGGCCAAATTTCTTTGATCTTCTTTTCTTGTTAAGAAGTTGGTCACATTGCTGCAAGGTGTCCAAAAAAAGAAGGGAAAGAAATATTTCAAAAGCTATAAAGACTACAAGGACAAACATAAGAAATCTTGTTACATGGCTAAATATTCTCATAGTAGTAATGAAGATAAAATGGTTTACATTGCTATAAAAGATGAAATTAGATGATGAGAATGATAAGATGGCCCTAATTTCTCATGTTAGTAAGACTCATACATTGATAATAGATAATGGTTGTTCTCACCACATGACTGGTGATAAATCTAGATTTGAGCTCTTGGAACACTATGATGGTGGGAATGTTAGATTTGGAAATGATGAACCTTGTTATGTGAAAGAAAAAGTTTGTATCACATTAACCAATGATCTTGGATGTGACAATGCTTATTGAGTTGAAGGAATGAAAAATGATTTTCTTAGTGTGGCACAATTGAATAACATTGGATTCAATGTAGAATTTATGAATAGGAGAGCCAAGTTGTTGGATGGAAAAGGAAATCTAGTTGGGATTGGCAATCAAACAAGAGGTAATCTATTCTACCTAGATCTAACTAAAAATTCATGTTTCATAGCTCAAGTAGAAGAAATTTGGTTATGGCATAAAAGTTTGTGTCATGTGAATTTTGATAACCTTGTCAACATAAGAAAGAATAAAAGGGTTAGAGTCATTCCTAGCCTAAAGAAACCTGATATGGGCATGTGCAAAATTGTCAAATTGGAAAGATGAGAAAGACAAGTTTTAAAATCAAGTATTATCATTCTAAAGAAGTTTGGATCTGGTTCATACAAACTTTTGTGGACCTATTGGCATATAAAGCTACTCTAGAGATAAGTACTTTATTTTTTTTGTTTATGATTATTCTAGGATGATGAGAGTTATGTATTTAAAGGATGAATTATAATCTTTTCAAAAGTTCAAATGGTATCTGGCAAGAGTTGAGAAAGAAATAGGAAAGAAACTAAAGTGTCTAAGGTGAGATAGAGGAGTTGAATTCATCTCAAATGAGTTTAATGAATTCTACAATGAAAGGGGAATCAAAAGATAGGTATCTACACCTGGTACTCCTGAACAGAATGGTATAGCTAAGAGAAGGAATAGATCAATCATGGATTGTGCAAAGAAACTAATGATAGAGAAAAACTTTGCTATCAAATACTAGAAGGAAGAAATCAACACTCTAGTTCATACCTTGAACCAAGTTCAGGTGAAGAAGGATTTAGATCAAACTCCTTATGAACTATGGTATGACTATAAGCCTAATGTTTATTATTTCAAAATATTTGGAAGCAAACGTTATATCTTAAAGGATTCAAGAAAAGGAAAAATTGATGTGAAAAGTGATGAAGGAATATTCGTAGGGTACTCTAATAAGAGAAAAGCATACAAATGTTTGAATCTATCTACTCACAAAGTTATAGGAAGTGCACATGTAAAGATTGATGAATTTGCAGAAGAGTGTGAAGAGCAAAGAAAAAAAGAACCTGAAAACTATAGAAATTTTTTTTTACTATGAACTCGATACTTTAACTGAAGTTCAAGAAAATGGCAGTCAACAGTCTTCACTACCTGAGTTCCAGCCAGTGCAACCCAAGTCACAATCAAAAGGACTTGAGTCATAGTCAAAAGGAATGGAGTCATAGTCAGAAGGACCCAAGTTTCAACTAGTGAAAACTAAGTCATCTGATAGACCCGAGTCACAGACAATGGGACCTGAGCATGATTCAGAAGATCATAGTAAACCAAGTAAATTCAGAAAGAAGGAGCCTAGACTTTCTAGATATTTGAGAAGGCATTATGCATTCGAGAAAATAATTTGAGATTAGCCATAAGGTACAATGATAAGGAACAAATTAAAAGATACATGTTTTCTTACTAAGTTTGAACCTAGAACTATTAAAGGTGCACTAGAAAATGAAAGCTAGATTGAGGCAATGAATGAAGAGATTGATCAGATTGAAAGGAACAAAACTTGGACTCTTTTTCCTAGACCCAAGGACAAGAATGTAATTGGCACAAAATAGGTATCCAAAAACAAGTTGAATGAGAATGGAGAAGTTTCAAGAAACAAGGCAAGGTTAGTATGCAAGATTTATGCTCAAGAAGAAGGTATTGATTATGGAGAGACTGTTGCTCATGTTGATAGACTAGAAAGTGTTAGAATATTACTTGCATATGCAACACACAAAGTATTAAAAGTATATCAGATGGATGTGAAATTAAAATTCTTGAATGGAATCTTAGAAGAGGAAGTCTACATTGAGAAACCAAAAGGTTTCATTGATCTTAGAAAAAGGGACATGGTTTGTAGATTACACAAAGCCTTGTATGGTCTCAAAGAAGCCCCAAGAGCTTGGTATGAAAGATTACATAATTATCTCATAAAGATTAGTTTTCAAAGGACTAATGATAACAACAACTTATGCATCAAAGAAGGACCAGATAAGAAGAAAATGTTGGTAGAAATCTTTGTTGATGATACATTAATTACTGTAAATGATGACTTGTGCAAATATTTTTCTATGTAAATGAGTAAATAATTTTAAATGTCACTGTTTGGAGAGATTAAATCATTTTTTGTCTTGAAAATTCAATAGATGAAGGATGGTATCTATATTACTCAATCAAAATACATCAAAGAGATACTAAAGAAATTTGGGATGGAGGATTCTAGACTAGTTGGAACACCTATGTCTAACAGACATAAACTTTCCAAAAATGATGATTCCAAGGAGGTAGACTAATACCTTGGACAAGTAAGAAGCATAAATGTATCTCTCAGCCTACAGCAGAAGTAGAATATGTTGTTGTAGTAGTCAATTGTTCAAACATTATGTTGTTCAAACAATTATTGTCAGGTATAAAGGAGGAGATCAAGGACCCAGTTGTTATCTTATGTGATAACCCAGTGCAATCAACATATCCAAGAATCCAGTGATGCATACAAAACCAAGCACATTGTAATAAACTTTTATTTCTTGAGAGATTTGGTACAAGACAAGGAGGTGATATTGGAATATGTGAATAAAAAAGAATAGATTGTAGACATATTCATGAAGTCATTACCTAAGGATTCATTTTTGTATTTAAGAGGTAAGCTAGGGGTCATTCCTTTATCTGACGCTCACTAATAAATTTTTAGTGATGCATGAACTTAACACTTTGAAGATTAGACAAGTTGATGTAGTATTGACAGAGTAGATTGCATATGAATCAGTACATCAGGTACATGGAAACTATATTGATTGTTTGGCATAAGATGTCAAATAGGGAGAGTTTTTCATATGACATAAATTTTTGTATTAGTAAAGAGGGGGAGTTTGTCATATCAAAATTCAAAAATTTTGAGTCAAATGTCAGAAAAGAGAGTTTGATGTTAAAGGGAGCTCACACTGATGTAGGGAGTTCTCATGGATGAGAATTAGAATGAAACCAAGGATATTATCCTTACTTCTATTTTTCTCTAAAAAAATTGTTGTATCATAACATGTTGTGTTGCCATTAATGCCAAAGAGAGATATTGTTAGATACAATGATTTAATTATATGTTGTCTTTGATGTTACACAAATGTCAAGTCTTTTACCAAACAATCAATGTCAACAGAGCTCACTCAGGCATTAAAGGATGTTTCCTGAGTATGTCGAGCATTCTAGAGAAGGCAACACAAAACTAATGTTAACCAAGTTCACTTGGTTATCAAAGGAAGTTGGCATGGAACCAATCTTAACTGAGCTCACTTGATTACCAAAGGAATTCTGAAGGAAAGTGGTTTCTGAGTTAGTATTGACTGAGTTAGGTCGGCTAACAAATGATTTTAGTGTATCAGTATATTTGATCTGATCGTTTTGTTGGTTAGTTCTAGCCAACTCATGGGATGAATTTCATTTGTTTGAAAGTGTATTCAAGCCAAATTGACAAGGTAAAACATATTTAAATATAAGGTCAAGTTGAGGATTGAATTGTGAAGAAGCATGGGGTTAAAAAGATAAATCAAGGAAGTAAATTGAAAGGATAGTAGAGTATTCAAGTTGGAGCTGCAAAGAAGATTTTGATCAAGAAGGATCAAATATTCAAGCTAGAACAAATATTTGAAATCAAGAAAGACAGATACATCAACAATTAGGTCAAGTCATTGTTACTCTTTAGTAATTGTAGTAGTGAATTAAATATCCTAATAGAGTTAGCCTAACAACTATTTGCCAAATCCTCTAACAAGGTGACATTTCTAGATAGAAGTGTTTAAATACCTCTTACAAGGACACTCCTAATAGGGTGAATTGAATCCTTTAACAGGGTCACACCTAATAGTGTATTTTGTAACCTTTAACAGGGTTGGTTCCTAACATGGCTTACTTCAAAAGAGTGAAAAATAGTAACTAGTTACAATTGGCTATTTTTCTAAATTGGGTTTCCACATTACATCTTGGTGTCTCTTGTGTTCATGTTATTTGCTTTATGATTTTGTAACTAAGTTAATTAAGGTTTAACACACTAAACATCTTAAGAAGTGATTATTTTAGTGTTTACGAAGTGACAATAACTCTTAGTGTAAACCAAGTGTTCCTGTATTAACTGAGTTACAACAATATTTCATTTTCAATAGAGTTTTGGTTTTTTATTGTATTGACATCTTAAGGGATCTTGGATTTGTTTTTGTGGTAATTGATTCACCCCTCCCCTCTTAATTACTCCTCTTATATCTCCAACAGGTCTATATGAAGAAGTATAAGTTGAGAGGGCTTATACATTGAGTTCGTTGTCACAATTGATTAATTCATTGATTTGTAAGTTCATACTAATTTTTTTATGATCTTGCAGCTCATTTTAAGTGAACAATTGATCAATTTGGAAATAACAAGCTTAGAATGAGTTTTTATGAGCTTATAGCCTACTTTGATGATCTACAAGTTTAAAATGATTTTTTATGAGCTTATGACTCATTCCAAGTGAATGGTTGATCCATTTGGTAATCTATAAGCTTATAATTAGTTTTTATGAGCTTGTAGCTCATTTTGAGTGACTAGTTTATTGATTTCACAATCAATGAACTCATAAGAACCTTTTATAAGATTGCAGCTCATTCTAAGTGAACAGTTGATTAATTCATTAATCTAGAAGCTTTTAAAATCTCATTATAAGATTCTAGCTCAATCTAAATAAGAAAAATAAACTGTTTATTTAAGAAAACTAATTGTCCATGTTCCATTGTGTGCATAGTTTACACACATTTCAATATGCTCCAACATTTGTCCATTATAAAATTTTTAGGAAAGTATATATCCTCCAAACATGGATGTTAAAATACCACTTTATACATTCCAGGCACATTCCATGTGACAACAATTATTTGGTGCTTTTACTTAGCAAATGATGGGATCAAATTGATTTAAGTTGAAATTTTCTCAACAAAATCACTTGGTACACATTGCAGCAGTGCCACCTTCATTTGGGGATTTCATAAGATAACTTTCACAATACATTTAACTAGAGTCATCATGTGTCAAAAGCTTCTATTTTCTAGGCATGGACTTCGTCCCCAATGACTATTCAAAATGACATCACCAAATGTACTTGCATAGGCCTCTTAAATAAATATCCATTATGAGTATATCTTGCATTTTTTGCATAGGGCCATTTCACCAAATCCCACTTTGTGTAAATCATTTCCCAAACTACTCAAATGAAGTTTATCTATGGATGACTTGAAATTCCACATTGTACAAATTATTGGAATAAGGAATAATCTATGTTGCACATGTGGAAACTTAAGTTTGAGTAGTTGGTAGCAAGAGTTTAGTTTAATTGTAGTTGTGTCATAGAGTTCTAGTTTGAGTAAATGACTAATTGTAGATATGTCTCTTAGATCCAATTAGTTGTCAATAGTAGTCCACTTGTCTTATTTCATGTGTGTGTTGTCAATCATGAAGTAATTTTTTTTCAATCTATTTACCAATCATTTAGAAATGTTGATGGGTCAATCTATTGTATAAATAGCCCTCTACTATTCAGTAAAATCAAGCTGCAAGTTTCTTCTTTCTCTATTTTCTTTTAATATGTTTTCAATTAAATAAAATCTTTATTTTTAATATGGTATCAAAGACAAGTATGAGAATCATCTAGTGGTGTTTTCAAAATCCTTTGGAGTGTTGAAGATGCAATATGTTCACAAAAGGAGGAGTTTTGTGATAGAGGTTGTTGCTACAAGTTCTATTAGCTAGTGCATTGATATCTTCAGTGTTATTTGGGAAGATTACTCATTGTGAGAGTACTCCCAAGCATAAGAAATTTTATTGGTAAAAAAAATTGGTTATTTTTCTCTTATTTTTTTTGATGGGAAGTCTCATAGATTATTATCTAACTAAATTAAATAAGTTAGATGGTTTGGAAGTTTAAGATGCAGATTCTAATGGAGGGCATAATGTTTGGGCCATTATAAATGGAAAAGAGGGCTACTTTTTTTGGTTTGGCTAAAAGGGAAAATACACCTACTTTTGAGAATTTGGCAATTATCCTTCTACAAGAAGAAGAGAGAAAGAAGCATGTGGATAATAGATTTCAAAGTATAGGGTCAACTTTTATGGTGACATGTAAGAATCCATACAAAGGAAACAAATGGTCAAAGAACAAAGGATGGGATAAATTTGACAACCAAAGGAACAAAGAAGAAACATGATGGGGTATCATCCAAATCAAATGAAAAGAAAAATAGAAATTTAAATTATTGTGGAAAACTTGGTCATTATGCATATGAATGTTACAAAAAGAAAAATAACGAGTCTGATTTAAACAACAAATATGAGGGTAATTTGTGAATGTTGAGGATACAATGAGTGATAACCTTCATGATTTAAAGTTATTCAAGTTTCTTATTATGCTCTTCTAGTTGAATCAAGTGATTACAATGACTAGTTTATAGATTTAGGGGCATCAACCCACATGTCATGTAATAGAAATTGGTTTAAATTTTATCAAGAGAAATATTATGGTAGAAAGATCTATCTAGGAGATAATAGGTCACATGATGTAAAAGGATATGGTGAAATAAGTGTACAACTATAATCACCTAAAAATGAACCTAAAATCAAACCTCCATGGTGGAGAGATGATCAATTTTGTAATTATCATAGAAAAAAAGTTCATAAAATTGAAGATTACATTGACTTGAAACATAAAATCCAAGATCTTATTGATAATGGGTTGATACATCAAATGACTCACTTGGTAAGAATATTTCTCTTAAGAAAGATCATGTTGACAAAACTATGTCTAGTGATGGTTTCCTTGATATCTCCACTTCTTCCAACACTTATACATCTCCAAAAACTTCAAAACTCTCCAACATACCTCCATCAAACACAGAACCTAGTATTTTCCATATTGATTATGTCTATCCTTAAGGTATACCTCTAAAAGAAACTCAAGCTAACCTTCACTTGGTTGCAAACCTTTTCCATGCTACTAAGACTAAAGATCCTCAACCTTTATGTGATGTTATGCCTACTATGCCCCACTTCAACTAGTCCCTCACTATCTTTTTGAGATTCTATCATGCAAACCTCACATTTTCCCTTGTCCTTAGAAGTGGATCCATAATAAGAAGAGGACTCTCATAAAGCTAAAGCTATAAAGAAAGATCAAGATCATGCACCATTTCATATCCTTCAATATGTCACTCCTTCATATCCTATGTCTTTTCCACTTCCTAAGTACGATGACGACACCATTTCCACCATTTCCCTTGAGCATACTGAAAATCATTAGAAATTCACTATTCCTATTCTATCTTTAAAAAAAATTCAAGATGAAAGTATCCCCTCTTGTTTTAGTTCTCCATGTCCTCTTCAAAATTATGCTCAAGCTTCAAATGCTTCTATCAAAGGTGTTTCTCCTATCAAAGCTACTCATTATCCTATTGGTGGTATTCTCCATGTTTCTCACTCTATAGATCTTTATATCCCCACTCACTATCCATTTGCATCTCCCAAATCTATCCTTGGTCCTTATCCATCTAAGTTAAAGCCTTCCAACTTTCCATCCATATTGGGACCTTATGTTCCTCTATCTCCTACTTTCACTCCTAGCTCATCCCCTAGATCTCCTATCATAGCTCAAGATCAACAAAGACACTCATCCTTGAAGAATTTTCATCCATCCTTCCATATAAACCATTCACATAAGCCTTATTCATCCAAAAATACCAAGTCTTTTGGAAGAAAATTGGATGATAAACTTAAGAACAAACACAAGAATCCATTTACAAATGAATATCATTATGTCCTATCTAATCGACAATGAATGAAGAGAAAGAACAATTATTCAAGAGACCACAAAGGTCCACTACCCAAAGAGATAATTCAAAGAAAATATGGGTTCCTAAACCCATTATTGAAGAAATATGTTATAAATTATCCAAAGGAAATGAAAAATCAAAAGCTATATGGATTCCCAAGTCTCTTTTGAAAGAATTGAATATTGAACATAAATCTAAGTTCACATTTAAGCTTCTAAAGACTTCCACTCCATTTTATTCCAATCATCTTCCTCAAAAGATTTTGAAGGCTTCCACTCCATCTTCTTCTAAAATTATCCTACCACCTCATACTTCTAAACCTTAATATATTTCCTCCATGATTTCAAAACCCTCCAAGGTGTGTGCCAATGTTGATCTTGCCCACTTTTTTACCTACCCTTATGCAATCCTTTCAAGACTACACTTATGTTCTATCCATAATCCTAGCTTTCCAAGGCATGAACTCTTATCATCCATATACTCCTCCTACTATCATCTCCCTTCCATAACCCTATCAACATCTTTGAGAATACATATCTATGATCTTGGCTTATCATGGCTTATCTTTCCTATAGGAGAACTTTCTAACTTTAAAAAGCTTGACCTATTTCTAAAAAGAAAAAAGAAAAAAAGAAAAAAAATGCACCTCAGTGAAAACCAGATCTTGTGGCACCTTGGTAGTAAAAGAAAAGAGAAATAATTTTTTCCTATGGTAAAAACTAGGTAAACAGGCATCATGGGTAATTATTCCATCATCTACCTATTCTCTCTTTTTCTTTGATCTTGAAAATGTTGAGCTATCCTTTCATATTGGTTATCGTATCGATCAACTTCCCTATTGTGCTTGCTCATTCACTCATAGCCTTCATATCCAACTTCATTCTTACTTATATATCCTATCACTATTCTATCCAATTGATCTGTTGGTCTTGATCATAAAGGAAAAAATAGTTCTCATGGGCTTCTTAACATGTCTAAACATTTAGATTACATGCTTTCATGCTATCTCTCTTATTGGCTTCCACCACTTATCCCATATGCTATCTTTGTTATTGTCTTCCATTGCTTATCCCATATGCTATCTCTCTTATTGGATTCATTGCTTATCCTATATGCTATCTTTCTCATTTCTTCCATCACTTATCAAAAACCTACTTCATATGACTATCTTTCCATAGCTTGGGTACTCTTGAGGAGTTAGTCTTTGAGGATCACTTTCACTTGCTTATTCTTTTTTTCTTATCCATCTTATCCACTTGTTTTCTACTCCATATTCTACACCATGCTTCATAATAAAACAAAATGATGTCATCTTTTTTGAGAGTGAGTAATCTCCAAGTCATTCAAAAAATACGAAAATAAATTGATATATGATGCTAAAAAAATCTTAAAATGTATAAAATGTCCTGAAAAAAAATCATCTTAGTGAAAACCTCACAATTGATGTATCACCATATATATATATATATATATATATATATATATATAAATATATAAAATTACAAAAACTCCTAAAAAAATATGCCATGTGGTGAAGATCTAGAAACAAGCACTACTTGAGACTCACACCTATGTCTATCAGTCTCACTTCAAACTTATCCATTCATGGTACATTTCATATCCTAGAATTAACTCTTGTCCTCCTCTAGGTGGCACAACTGCTTCTCTTATTAGGGTCTCTTTGTTGCATTGGCATTTCTTTGGAAACTCCTACAAATAGTGTTTCTCAACACTTTCCCTAGACATCAAGTGTTTTTCAACACTTATCGCATGCTTTAGCTATAGTGTAGGATGTCTCAATACTTCTCATTATAAGACTTGAGTCCTAAAGAGACAGTCATGTGACTTCAACACACACACTTAAACTAAAACTAGCTAACACTTGTTGGCTTATTTTCTTTATTTGTTGTATCTATGAATATTTCTTTGCTAAGTGTTTCTTTCCCTAATAGTCTCTTGAGGATGTCATGAAATAGAGGACTAGGGGCATGGAGCATGTTTTCTTTATTTTTTGCCTGTGGGTATACCTTGTTAATCTTAGGTATCTTGAGCATCTTTCTTGCCCTACTTGACACTTAGGATCTACAATGTATTATCCTTGTCTATTTTTTTGCAAGTACATGCTTATGGCCATCTTGACATTTGTGTCTCAATGCAAGCATAATATTGCTACACTAAATTTAGGGAATCTAACTGCACAATTCATCTTGCAATATGTCTTTGATGCATAGGTTGGGTTCCCATATTTCAAACTGATATACATCATATTCATATCTTCATAGGTCATCCTAGTGATGATTCTATGATCTTTTGATGTCCCTAATAAGGTTTGATGATAAAAATTAGGACCTACTTATATAACCCTTGCAATTGCACCTTTGCATACTAGCTTTAATTTTAGGGTACATTTTAGCTTAGCTTTTCATTTTTGAATGTTGAGAGTCTTCTTTATCTATCATGGACATATTAGCTGCCTGCATTCATCAGTTCTTGCTTCTTCTTGATCATACCTTGTTATCTTCTCTTGGCTTTCGCTCATCTCTTTGTTATCATCACATATATATAACCTTTTGACCCCATTTTGACCGAATTTTGACATCCTAGATTCATTTTTAGGATCCAAATTGAAATCTGAGTTCATCTTGATAGTAAAAATCATGTTTTAAAATTATTATTTCTTCTGCATAGTTGGCTAACTTTCTAAGGCTTAATCTTTAAATCTTACTGGGGCAATTATTATTTCTTCATTTCTTCATCATTTCTACTCTCTTTTTCTCTTCTTATTCATTTCATTATTATTGCTTTGACCTACTTCTGATGCTTTATCTTAATGATCAAAATTAGTCAAATTGGGGCATATTTTCACTGCTTGGTGGCCACTCTTTGGTCTTAATCACTTATCTACCATTATGGACTTTTTTTTATCTCGATTTGGTCACATCTAGCTCATTTTTGTATCCCTCTATCTCATTTCAATTTTGATCTTGAGGGGGCAAGAATATTCTATTACTACTACAAATTGCTTATTTGATATGATAATCTATTTTATTAGGAGCATACACTTGATCCTTTCATTTTCTCTTGATCTATCTACTTTTCTTGATATTAGTACTCTTCTTAAGTTTTGATATCATCTCTTTTTCCTAGTGTTCAATACTATCACTACCAGGCTGTGCATTCAAGGTTTTCTATATCTCTTTGTACTTCCTTCTTCAGAGTCAAATTTTTCTATTGCTTTCTTGGCTTCTTTATTCTTTGACATAACATGTTCCCAGATTGATCAAACATTAGTCAAAGAGGGGCAAATGTAATCACCCAAAAATGGTCATCTAGACTATTAGCCCCCTTTCTAGCATTTTTACATAATTCATTAATCACTTATTCTTGATCAAATCCTTAAAAATTTATTTATTTGATTATATACTATGGTTTGACCAATTTATTCTAAGTCTTTTATTTAATTGAAAGAAAATGCTCCCTTTAATTAAATAAAAATCCCCACTTCACACTTATCCTAAGTGTGCACTTATCATTATTCCTATTTTAAAAACAAAAGAAAATGCATTTTTGGCTACATATGAATGCACAAATTTCTATGTGAAAGGAATCTTTTATTTTTAAAATAACTTTAATTCTCCTCCACACATATCTTTCCCTCTAAAAAGTCAACTATTGATTGTGATTGGTGGAGTTTCTTGTGCGCATAGATCACTCAAGATGCATTCTCTGTTGGAAATAATCAAGACTAGCTAGGTTACTGAGAGGGGAGGAGTGAATCAGTAACCTCAATTTTTTTGACAAATTTGACACTTAATATCATAATCCATTTACTATTGGTAGATCTAATCTACTGCATGCATGAGAAATTGAAAACACAAAACACTTTGAACACAATATTTGGTGACCTAGAAACCTTCCAAATAGAAAGTAAAACTAGGTGGGGACGATATCCACAAAACTTCAATACTACAATATAAATTTGGCTTGTTAAGGCTTACAATGATCACTTCTAATGATCTACCCTGTTAGGAGCAATTAGGACTGCTAGGTCCACCTTGTTAGAGGTTTTACAAACATACAATCAAGTATGCACCAAGAAAAGACTGTTAAGTCTACCCTGTTAAAGGATTTGAAGTTGATTCACCTATTAGGATGAAACAGTAGATCTAACTTACAACTAAATTTATGATTAAGATCCTTGAAGTACATATCACCTCTTTGTGATAGATGTAACTTGACTACTTCTGATTTGACCTTGCTAAACACTTTGCTCTATTGCTAATTCACATTCACATTCTCATGCATCAAGCATTACTACTATTGTAATTGGATATGATAAAATACATTACATATATACCAACCCAATTCTCATAATTACAAGGTTGGCCAAAACACAAGATAACACCAATATTACTGAGTTAGCCCAAATATAGAAACTTGGGTTCTAAAAATTGACTTGGTGAATTTTTGATACTCGACGTCCACTGCATTACTCGACATCATCATACATTTGATAGAAGTAGAGTCTTGGTCCCTACTAATCAGTCAACATAGCTTCAAACTCAGTATATACTAGAGACTCGGTAGATACTATGTCACTTGGTAGAAAATTCCATGTTTACCATGCGTGCACTCGATAAACACTAACTTCTCATCACTCAGTTAACACTTGCTTCACATCATATGAATTGATGACTTAGTAGACAATGTGAAGCTTGGTAACCACTGACTACTCGGTAAGAACTAAACTGCTTGATCTAAACTGCTGGACTTCATACTGCCTGTATTCACTCGGTAACCACTTGGAATGCTTGGTATGAACTGTGAAACTTGGTAACCACTGAATACTGAATTAAGAGCTCAATAACCATACAAATTTTGAATAAGTTTTGTCACTAATAACAAACAAGACTTAATTCCAACATTCTCCTCCCTTGATTATGTCTCTTTTGCCTATTAATCTCTACTGTCCCCTTTTCTTTAAAAGGAAGGGCTCTCTCCTCATTTTAAAATCTTGGTCTTTTATGCTAATGTTATGTTGTAGGATTTTTAGGTATTTTTGTAACTTTGAAGACTTGGAGAATTTTCATTCTTGTACTAGTTTTCTCATACTTGTATTGTAGCTCCATGGCTTTCTTCATAGCTTAGTTTTCCTTTATGTTTTAAAATAGCTCACATAGTTTAACTAAGTAGTTATTGCAACTCTCTTGTTCGCTTGTTTCTCATTTATTTTAGTTCTTGCATCCTTCATCTTTCATTTCATTTTATTGTGATTCTTGGATTCTAGCACTCTTTCTCTCATCTTAGAATCTCTCATTCTATGGTGCAACTTGCAAGGGTTGTATAGCTTGGTTCATTTGAGAGCCACCATCTCATAGCCTTTGCATGTCATAGAGAGCTATAAGCCACCGCTTGAGATGCCCTCTTTCATAGGTATTCTTAAGATTTTGGTTTATAGAAGTGTGATATTTTTTGTACACACAACAAGTACCTGATGGTTATCTAAAGATACTTTCTAATTTTATGTATATCCCAAGAATTAAGAAGATTTTGATTTCAGTTTTAGCAATTGTTGATCAAGGTATAAAAGTTGAATTTTTGAAGATAGGTTATCAAGTTAAAGATATGGAAAATCACAATAATGTGATTGTTGAAGGAATCATAATGGGATATTTTTATAAACTTGATGTCAAAATGAAAAGTCATCATGCAATTACTATTACATGTGTATCTACTACAGAGCTGTGTTATAAGAGATATGGTCATTTAAATTTAAAAGATTTAGTTTCTCTATAAATAAAAGAGATTCCAATATTTAAGATGAACAAATCATTTATGATGGATGTGCATTAGGAAATTAACTTAGAAATGTTTGGTGTAAATAAATATTTACTATTTACACTTTGCTTACATTTACTTAGGTTAATACATATTCATATTAGTTGTCCCCATGCCATTATTTTGCCCCCTACTATTCTAAGGGGATTATTGTGATAGCCTAACCATTATTTTTCCCTCCCCTTACCATTATTTTGATGGGTGATAGGCCATTCTTTTTATAGGCTTATTGATTAGAGGGATTGGGGGGGTAGGGGGAGTATGGGGGATTATTCATATGAGTTGTCATGTATACACCTAAGAGTTTGTATATTCATATGAATTGTCATGTAAAAAACACAATAATTTGCATCTTATTTGAACACATGTCTACTACATCTCTTTATGAGATACACCTTTGTATTCATATCCTCTCATTATTACACATACTTTCATACACAATGGAGGATAATCCACTCTTGGTGGACATGTGCTTAGTTGTGATGCTTATCACTTGCATAACTCCTAGTCATCTTGATTTCCTTTATATACAAGGAACTTCTATAATGTATTCATCCAATTATCTAAATCTAAAATCCAATTATCTAAAACAAATTACCCATTATCATTTGATCATATCATTTTGTCTCTCTTGTGCTATCAATTGAGCTTCTAGATCTTTGCATTTTCATTCTTTGCCTTGGGAAAATTATTACATCATATCAGAGTTGAGGAAGATTCTTACATGGTATTAGAGCTTAAGGTAAATTCTTACATAGTATTAGAGCCAAAGGATCATTCATTGCATAACCATTAGAGGATTTGTATTGTAGGTCAAGATTGAAGCTTCCTAGTGTAAAACAAATGTTGGCATCAAATTAAGAATGTCCAAAAACCTTAAATAGGCTCTTGTTTCATCCAAATAAAAAATTTGAGGTGAAATCTAGATTCATTTGATTTTTAAGGTGTAATGGTGATGATTTAGAAAAAATAATTACAGAGATGATTTTCAAACAAAGATATCTCCCTCATCTAGAATCCTTTTTTCAAGCAATTATTTTTGTTTAGGAGTATAATTTTGTGGTCTACACATTGGTGCAGGTTGCTTGTAATCTTTGTTCCTAATTTTTTTTGAAAATCATAAAACCCAATTTTTGTAACTTCAAAGGCTTTGTTCAAGTTCATACATTTACATTTTTAGGTACTATTTTTTTGTAAGTGCATAATTTTTGGTCTACTTTCTAGATCTAGTTTTAGTTTGCAAAAATTTTGAGTGGACATATCACTTTCAGTATTTGGTTTTTTTTTTGGCCTATTTTGACACTTGTAATTAATTAGATCCTTGAGATATCTTATGTCTTATCTTGTTGATTATGATATAGCTTCATATTTTTTATTGTAACAATCAAAATTAGAAGTCCAGTTTGGCCCCAAAATCAACAAGTGGCTATTGTACACGCTATATATAAAGTGCCAAAATCATACATTAGGGGGGTTATTTAATTTCATTGCATTTTGGTGGGTGCATTAATTGGTTGATCTCATAGTTTCATGTGAGAAGTCATCATGGGATGTGAAATACATCCTATTGTCATAGATTTTACTGGGGATAATTATGCATTTTGGGGAAAAGGCATCATCATACATTGTAGATGGGTTAATCGATTGCATAATTTATTAAAAATAGATTGATACAAGTATGAATATGTATTTCAATCATTTTTTTGTCACTAATTTCAAACCTACTATTTGCTGGTAAAAAAAATTCTTATATGATTTGAGTACTATCCTTTTTTTGATTGATGAAGAGGATTTGATCAAATAAAGTAACACTAGCACCTAGAGAAAAGGTTGAGTTATGATATGGAAAAGAAGTACAAAAATTAGTTAAGATAGTGATACTATAGTGCATTGATAATCTACTTGAAATTGAAAAGGATGAATACACTGATTATGTTGAGAAGAACAAGTTAAATGAATTATTTCTACCATGCTTAACAATTTGCATAGTAGGTATTGAGAAAAGTTAGTGTAAGTTGAGCAAAAAATCAGTTGGAGCCAAGCAAAGTCAATTTTAGTGTAAGCCAAGTGATACAATGTAAGTCAAGTAAAGTTTAGTTGATGCTGAACACCAGTAAACTTTAGTTCGTGCTAAGTGTTTTGATAGTGGATGTCGAGCAATGTAGTATGTGTTGAGCATCATAAGAAAGTTAATGTTGAGTTTCAACATTATGAGAAAGATCATGAATTCAATGAATCTGATCCAACAAGTTTTGTTTCTTAGATTATGTGAATCATGTGGAAGGTAAGCTTGATGAGCTGGTGGCACATAATTCAAGATGAACTAATTTTTGAGGTGAATTCAAAGAGGATTGAAGGAGAAGTTACTAGAAGGGAATGAAATGAAATGATGGATATATTCATTGAATCCTACCTAATCCAACCTAATCCTAAAATAGATGATGGAGGATGAATGACAAAAGATATTAATTCTCTATATACAAAGATGGATGGTTAGAAGCAAAGGTTTTAATGTGTGAGAACATAAGGAAGACAAGGATTCTAGGGTATTGCTTCATTTAGTGAACTAAGAGAAGAGACTACATTGGCAAGAAAAGCAAGAAGGCTTAAGGGTATGGATGCTTCAAGAGAGAATAAGCTATCAGAGTTGAAGTGTGTGAAAGTCAAGTAGAATGGAGGACTAAAACAAAGATCTGTAATATGCAAAGTGTGTTATAACTTATTATCAGATCAAGCCTTACCATTACTTTCTAATCATTGTACCAATCTAAGGTAAATCCTTTGGATTAAGGTTGACCTAATAGTCATTTGTAAATCCTTTAACTAGGTGATATTCCAAGTGAATGATCCAAAGTCCTCTAACAACACCTCCAAGATCAAATGAAAGACCAATATAACTTCCAAAGGAGATTGGAAAGATAATTGCATGAAGATGAAAGAATGCTATTATTGATAATGGACTTGATTGACATCCAATGGATTGATTTGAAATGTACACAATAGGCCTCCTTATATAGGAGAGGTGATCATAAGAGACAATGATAAGGAGAAGATAAGCTATCACCCACACAAGATGGAATCACATGTCCACCAAAGGTGGATCATCCTCCATTATGCAATAAAGTCTGTGCAATGACGAGGATGATAATGTGATAAGTGCACTAAAGGTGGAATGAGATAACAACTATGACCACCTAGAGTGGAATTCTCCTACACCATGTGGTTAATTGTGGTACAAACTCCCAAGTATCTCAATCACAAACTACTATGCAATTCATTATCCTAAGTAAGCTTAAGTAAGTGTAATTAGTGAATATTTAATTACACCAACACCCCCCTCAAGTGAAACTTAGGGGAATGCACTTAAACTCACAATGCAATATGGGTCTCAACTACTAGGCCATTTTAGGTACCCATGTACAATATGCAATGCAATACATGAAATGTAATCTCTCATAAAGTGGAGAAAGAGAGGAAACCTCATGGGAAAAACCCTCCCCCAAAAATAGAGATGAAAATAAGATGCATGGATGGATGGAGTACTCAAGACCCCCCAAAAATTGCATACATCATGTATATACAAAGAATGATCCCACCATAGGAATGAAATAAGGAGACATGATATCCCCCCCATAATGAAGAAGCTCCAATGTAGATGAAGAGTACCTACAAGAAAAATATAATCCAATGCCTACAAGAAACATGTCTCCCCTTAGGAAGAGATAAATACATCAAATGATAAAGAAGCCACTCCATGTAAAAAGTGAGGAAGGAGGAAGAAGGTCTCAATGTATGCATCTTTATAGACTAAATAGATGTCTCCAAGCTCAAAGATTCTATCACACCATCAAGCTAGCCTATGAGATGTGAAAAACTAAGAGAACATGAAGAGTTGGGAAATCCAATCTCCAAAGAAGGTGAAGAATTATCTCGAAGAGAAACCTTCTCAGATGTATCAACCAAATCTGCATTATGAGACTCATCTTAAAGAGCATCTAAGAATTTATCCCACACTGCAAGATCTAAAGCATAAAGATAATCCTATTGAATAGTAGAATTCATGTCTAAAGAAGTAGGAGGTGGAGGAGTAGGAAGTTCAACACTTATCTCAAGAAAAAAATGATTCAAGTGTCTAACATTCTCCTCACATGAATTATTCACCCTTGATAAAGGGTTAGGTACATCATGAATATCATCATCATTATCAACAAAATGTGCAAAAGAATACAAGCATGATGTATGATTAACAACTCCCATAGCTATGACATCTCTAGTCTCCATGTCCCTAATATAGACATAATCAAGGGTGAACTCAATAATTTTACCTTGTGCCCCATGAGTAATTTGGTAAATGGAAGGATATTAATGGTCAAGGATAGTACACAAAGAACATCATTAAATGCACCCTCTCACATAGGAATAGAACCTTTCCCATAGACCTTCATGTATGTATTATTACTCATCAATA
Source organism: Cupressus sempervirens (assembly GCA_028749045.1). Taxonomy (NCBI): domain Eukaryota; kingdom Viridiplantae; phylum Streptophyta; class Pinopsida; order Cupressales; family Cupressaceae; genus Cupressus; species Cupressus sempervirens. The sequence goes on from CM053793.1 coordinate 538,993,646, forward strand.
TAGGTGGAGAATTACAAGGCTCAATAGAAGAAAACATATCCATAGAAGATGCCATATGATGTGATGCACCTGAATCAAGAAGCCATTTACCTTGCTCAAGATGTGTGGAAGCAATGAGTGCTTGTCCTTTGCCTCTAGATGATGATATAGATGTAGAAACTGCCTAATTTTGAGAAGAAGGAGAAGACACTGATGAGGGCAACTGGATATTGTTCTTTTGAAGAATGTAGTTGAGCTCATCATTCTTCTTATGGAAACATTTATGCTCATCATGTCCTAACTTTTTGCAATAAGCACATTTACCTCTTTTTCTTCTAGATTATTCCTCTCTTGAAGAGGTCTTGGATTAAATATTATGTTGTGAAAGAGAGTCATCACCTTTGTCATGTTTCTTAGGATCCTTGTGTTGTTTGGGAGCCTTTGGAGAGGATTCATTTACAACCAATGCTTCATGCTTTGAAGGCTTCAATTGACCCATGTGTGCTAACTTTGCTTGTTCCCTTATGAGTTGAGCTGTAAATTCATCAAGAGAAGGCATTTTATATGCACTATCAAGAGCATCCAATAGCATAGAATGTGGAAACAAAGATTGAATATTCAAGACCTAACTTGGAAAGAATAGATAATATCAATTGCTTATCATCTTTAGTAATGCCACAAATAGAAAGCTCCAATCTAATAGAATTGAACTTAGAGAAAAAGTCCTAAATATTGTCAAAATCACATAGAATTAGACCTATAAGCTCATTCTCCAATTTGAATTTTCTTATTCTATCAGGTTTACCAAAGATTCCTTTCAATATTGTCCAAGCATTTTGAGGATGTTTGCAAGATGCAATATGATATAAAAAATCATTGGAGATGGTAGATCTAAGAAAGCCAAGTGTTTTATCCCTTCTATCAAACCATTTCCTTCTTTTTGCAACATCTGTAGTTGGTTTTAGATCCTATCCAAGAACCATTCTAAGTAATCCAATACTCATCAACTGATTAGAAACTACTTGTTTCCATTCATGATAGTTATATGGAGTGAGTAATGGAACTTTTGAAAGATCCATAATGAATCAAATAATTATTGAAATCAACTAATAACTCCTTCAAATTACTAATTTAATTAAGAAAATTGAAATCCAAGTATTCACCAAGTGCAAATATAGCCAAAAAGGACCTATTTTTGAAAGTAATATGTCCACTCCAAATCACTGAAATCTGATTATGGATTTGGAAAGTAGAGGAAAAATCATGCACTTCCAAAAAAAATTGCACCTAAAAATGTTATTGGATGTGACCGAACAAAGCCTTGAAAGTTGAAAAAAATGGGATTTGCAGTTTTCAAAAAAATTCAGAGACAAAGATCTAAAATCACCTACACCATTGTGTAGATTGTGAAATTCTACCCTAAAATAAAATAAAATTACTCGAAAAAAGGAGTCTGTATGAGGGAGATATCGCTATTTGAAAATTGCCTTTGAAATTATTATTTTTGAATCACTGTCACCACACCTTCAAAAATAAAATGGCTCTAGATTTGGCCTCAGATGTCCAATTTGGATGAAACAAAATTCAATTAAGGGGTTTTTGGACCTCCTCTATATGATGCCAACCTCTAATTTTCACCTACAATAGAAGGTCACAAAATACAACTCCTAAAATCTCCTTCAAATTGTGATGTTTGAATTGCCAAATGTTGCACCAACAAGTCAAGCCAAGATTGCACTTATTGAGAAGAGGTCTTCACACCATGAGAGCTCTGATACCATGTTAGAGTTTTAGGTGACTCTACAACACCTCTAGGATCAAATGAAAGACCAAGATAACTTCCACAAGAGATTGGCAAGACAATTGCATGAAGATGCAAGAATGCTATCATTGATAATTGAATTGATTGACATCCAATGGATTGATTTGAAATGTACATAATAAGCCTCCTTAAATAGGAGAGGTGATAAGAGACAATCATAAGGAGAATATAAGTTATCACCCACACAAGGTGGAATCACATGTCCACCAAAGGTAGATCATCCTCCATTATGCAATAAAGTATGTGCAATGATGAGGATGATAATGTGATAAGTGCACTAAAGATGGAATGAGATAACTACTATAACCACCTAGAGTGGAATTCTCCTACACCATGTGTTTAATTATGGTGCAAACTCCCAAGTGTCTCAATCACAAGATAATATGAAATGAATTATCCTAAGTAAGCTTAAGTAAGTGTAATTAGTGAATATTTAATTACACCAACAATAAGTTATTATTAGATCAAGCCTTACCATTACTTTCTAATCATTGTACTAGTCTAGGGTAAATCCTTTGGATCAAGGTTGACCTAGCAGTCATTTGTAAATCCTTTAACCGAGTGACATTCCAAGTGAATGATCTAATGTCCTCTAATAAGGCTCACTTCTGACAAGGTGATTGAAATCCTTTAACTAGGTCACATTTAACAGTGTGCATTGTAACCTTTAACAAGGTTAGCCTTTCATAGGGCATCACTTTAGAAGAGTGAGAATGAGTAGCATGTTATTGATTTTTTTTCCCAAATTGGGTTTCCACATTAAATCATTATGTCAAATGTGTTATTGAATCTATTATGTTTCATGCTTACATTTCTTAGTTGATTTCATAGTAACCTACAAGTTCAAGTGATTGCATAATCTAATGGATGCATGCATGATGAAAATGATTTATGGATACGGGTTCACTAGGTTGTGAAAATTTTTATTTATACATATGGACCTTGGATAACTAATTCACCCCCTTGTCAGTTATTCTAAAGAATTCCAACATAATCTTTATGGTCTTGTATCTGATCTCAAAAAATATTGGAAGAAACATGCTTGGACACTAAAGAATAATCATATTGTATGAGTGATTCTTATGGATTTCATTATTGATGATTCATTTCATTCATTCTTCTACAAAATCAAGGATCTTAGGTGCACATACACAATTTGGACTCTTAGTTGGGAGAATTTTGGAGATCCTCATATTCCTCCAATCTCACATGATCTTGTAGCCGATTGCCTCATTCCACTTAATGATGCAAACAATGTTCCCTATGATGATTGTATATCATTTATAATTGCATGTAACACAAAACTTGAAAGTAGGGATGAACATGTTGGTCATGATGTGGTTCTCACTTCTCCTATTGAGATTGCATCTATTGTTGTTCCTAGTGATGCACAACCATGGATTTAGGTGATTTAATGAAACATGATATTCCTTGTCTTCTAGACTCAGTTTCATGGGATGAATTCTTAAAATATATTGCAAGATTGTTTGTGGAGTTCAATATTGTAAATTTGAGAGACCTTATTGATGCTATTAATGTTCTCTTTAGTTAAGATGATCCTTCTTTAGTTTTTGTGAGGGAACACTCTAACACTCATCTTCATTCTCTACTTGATCATTCTTTCAAGGTTGATGTGATGGTGGATACTTTGATACAGTAGTTGCAAGAGGTCTCTTTCACTTAAGAGAAGATAGATGAGTCTTTGGAGATTGCATTTCATGAGTCTAACACTTCACTTGAGATTCCCTATTACATGGTTGATCATACTTATGTGTTAGAGATTCTTTTTTAGTTTCTTGAAATATCCTATAATTTGAGGATTCTTCCTACTAATTGGGGAGGATTCTTTGATACACTTATGAAACCATTCCTTCTTAAAGAGAGGAACATCTTTTAGTTTTCATGGTGCAACTTTGAAATTGATCTAGGAGCATCTCTCATGAGTGTACATTCTACATTGAAGGGGGATACTTGGCTTCTCTTCATACTTCTTTTGATGAGACATTCTTTTCTTAAGAGTTTGAACTAGATTCCTACATGGAGCAATCATCAACAATTCCTTCTTTGTCACCTTCTTCTTTTGGTCTTGATCATGATTGGTTCATGGAATCTTCATCAATAAAGGACATGGTCACACATATTTAGACTTCATAGACTTACTACTTCATATGAATTCCCCTTCCATCTTTCTATCCACAATGGGAAGATTTCTTGCACTTGTACTAGGTGTATCTTCTTCCTAAAGGGAAAAACATTGTTTGTAGGCATTGGACTCTCTTTTGTCTTCAAGCACTTGTCATAATTGTAGGAGATAATTAACTTTGGGAGAAATTCCATTTCTCCTTGTTTCCTTTTTATGGAGGGATTCTATATTCTATATGAATGATGTGTATCATAATAGGGGGTCTTGATTACTCCATCCATACATGCATCTTGTTTTTTATTTTTCATCTCTCTTTTTGGAGGGGGAGTTTTCCCAATTGGTTTTCCCTATTTCTCCACTTTATGAGAGATTTCATTACATATATTTTAAACTTGCAGTTTGTACATGTGTACCTAATATGGCCTAGTAGCTGAGACCCATCTTGCATTATCATATAGCTTTTGTGAGCTTAACAAAATTCCCCTAAGTTATACTTAAAGGGGGGTGTCGGTGTAAATAAGTATTTACTATTTACACTTTACTTAAGTTTACTTAGGTTAATGCATATGTTGGAAATATAAATGGGAAAGAAAGTTCTGAGGGGGGGGAGTGGGGGTGGGGGTGGGGGGTGAATCAATGCTTAATACTTTTAAACTAATACATATCACCATTTATCCATCTCATAACTTAACATGTAAACTAAAATATATAAGCATGCATCACATCCATAGCATAATGTAAACACATAACACAAAATATTTTGGTTACCCAGAAACTCTCCAATGAGAAGGTAAAATTGGGGTGGGTATGACATCCACAAATCTTCACTACTATAGCAATAAAGTATGGCCAATTATGGCTACAAAGTTTTGATCATAAACTATGATCTACCTTATGAAAGGTTTTCCTTGTTAAAGGATTAAAAGACTAGTAGGTCTCACATTGACTAAAGGATTTAAACTTACAACTAAGTAAGCACTCTATTATGAGATTTACAAAAGTTTGTTAGGACTACTCTATTAAGAGATTTACCCTATATTATCTATCAAAATAATTTAGTACTTGATCCTTCAGTTAGCACTTTTTGCTAGATAATAGATCTCCTCTTGATTTTATATATCTTTTTTGACCTCTCATTTCTTTTCTTCTCAACTAATTTGTTCTAATCAACTAGTTTTGCAATACTTAAACATCATATACATCTTGAATTCCTTCTCACCTTTGCATCTGATACTTTTCTTTGCATCATGATCACTTCCCCTAGGGTTGAGCTCTTTACATAGGCATTTGGAAAATGGTTTAGGTTATAATAAATGGTTTTGGTTGATTTCTACTACCATTTAATGATTCCCTTCTTCTGATTGGTTGCATGTGTTGCATAGGAATGTGAGATATGAATTGATATTTATCTCTTAATATCAAAAATTAATGTTCATGTTCACCAAAAATGGTTTACATAAGATTTTGTGCCATTAACAAAAATCTATGTCATTAATTGGTTACTCAACATCAATAGACTTCTAGTGCTCAGCCTTAATTATGCTCTATTTGTTGTAATTTGGTTTCTAAATAGCTTGACACATACTATTGCTCAACACTTGAACCACTTGGTATACATTGTTTGCTCAGAACCTTCTATTTTCTCGGCACCTAAGTGACTCATAACACACTAACTACTCAACACCTATTATTGCTCAGAACTATCATATCACTTGGTATGTACATGTCTAGACACTTATGCTCAACATAGTCTATGCACTTGGCCTAAGTAGTGGCTCAGTCACAATGATGACCCACCAACTATGATATATAATGACTAAGTGTCTTGTCACTACTTTATTGACTAAGTGTCTTGTCACTATTTTATCAAAACCATAATGAGATTAACAATCTCCCCCTTTGACATGAGTGGAAAAAATATGTTGTCATGACATACATAATCTTATCTCATGCATAATTCAAACAATATATAATCTGATGCTTGGTCTCTATACAAAATTTCAGAATCTTAAATTATCAAAAAATGTTGTCATTACCTTGTTATGTTACTCACCTTGAGTAAATACTTCATTCTAGCTCCATGACTCCCTTTAAGTAGATAGAGCTACCTTGACAAAATTATCAAAATTTACAAAATCTTCAAAATCCCCCTTTTTTGACACTTATGTCTGTGAGGGCTATACACTCAAAGTATATTTATCCAAAAATGTCTTGTGTACTTCCATAATGATTCCTATGGTGGAATCCCTATTGTCTCTAGCTACATCTAATGATTGAATATGTATTTCAAGATTGGTTGCCATGTCAACTAGACCTTCTTGTGTTGAAAGATGAGAATCTCTCTATAACAATGTCTCGGCAAATGCTAGTTCTTTTTGAAAACCTTCCATGTGTGGGGTCAACATGGACTGAATGTTGATCAATGTTGATCTTATATTTACATCCTTTTCTTGCAACTTGGAAAGCCTACTCTATGTCAAAAATAGTCTCTGAAATTGTGATTGTCTAGTGCTAGGAGATATATTCAATGTTGTTCTTATAGACATAATATCTCCTTGAAACAAATCAATGGTTTGTTGAGTTTTTTTACTAATGAAATCAGCATTGTAGAATTTATTATATAGAGAGTAAATATTATCCAAAAAATTCTTCACACTGCCCATCTTGGTTGACAAGTCAACATGTCTCAGTTCAATTGCACTGGATATTTTATCCATGATCTTAGTGTGAAACTTCCTTTCAGACCATTCCAATAACTTTACATTGGTCTCTATATCCTCATCTTTTATCCTATCAACTATATGTATAAGTTGTTCTATGATAGGCTTATTGGACAATGGGTTTGAAATATCAAAAGCATCAATAAAAATGTCTTTGATCTCATGCAAAACCTATTTTTTCTTGTACTCTCTCATAAGCTTTTCCTACCTTGATTTCCTTTGTAGGCCCCCCTGGAGTATCTCCATCTCTTCTAGTGTCATTATTGTTGAATTAAACTATGGTAAAATAATCACTTCCTCTAAACTAATATCCTCTAGTGATGTAGTTTTAGCACTCTTAGTTGGGCTAGTACTTGACATTGATATCTGTAATGGAGTGGCTTGAGTACCCAATCTCTAAAGAGTCTAGTTGCTAGGAGGAGTTTTGATAATTGGCAAAGTAACCAGTGTCTGAATAGCTACCTACTCCTCTAACTCAATAGTCTTATTATCCCCTTCAACTTGACTATCCCCTTTTTGATCTTCGGTATTTTTGGAGGAGTTGAGTTTAGGACTATCTCCCTTACCCTTATTCAATTCATTACCTTTCTTATCAATTATTACAAGTGTTGGAAACCCTAAGCTTTGTAGACTTAGTAATGATATAGCTGGTGTATTTGTCTCCTTCTCTTTCATCTCAATGACAACAATAGGCATTGGAAATTTACATTTGTAAGCTCATCTTTCTTTGCTAAAAGCTTTTCTTATGATTGATCATTTGATTCTTTCTCTTCTGACTCTACAACAAGTGGGGGGACATTGGATGTGTCTAGTTGTTGTTCACCAGTGGATGCAATCTCAACATTTTGAGATTCATCAATCCTTACGAATATAGGATTTGACCATGGAATTATTGTATTGGTGGATTCTTGTTGTAACCTCTTTATATCCTCTTCACTTAGTGGATTCACATTTTGTGTATAATTATCAGGTATATCTTCAATAGTTGTAGAGTCTTATTGACTATCTTTCTCTCCTTGTAGAGGATTGATGCTCGGTACATTGATATATGTGGTTTCTTATGTGTCATCCTATTTTGTGTCATCCTTTTTCCTTCTCTTCCTCTACTCCTTTCTTCTCTTCTATTGTTTCCACTATTTTTGTGGTCAACCCATATATTGATTCACAAAGTAGCTTACTTTGGGTTACCACCTCTTCAACTTGATCCCTGAAAATATGAAATACTTTGTATTTAGGGGAAAATATCCATTTATATTTTTACACAAACTTTTTAATCATTCTCTTATCAAGTTTAGGCATAACTTGAGCTTAAGTAGCCTCTCTAAATTTTTTTTTTAGCTGCCAAACTTAACTTCCATTTCTACTCAACTTTTTCATATAAGCTTTTGGGTATAGATTTAGCAGTCTCTAATGGAGTATTCTTAAAAGTAGCCATCATATCATAAATAGCTTCTTCAACATAATTCTTATCTCCATTACCCAACTTATCAAAATCAATATGTGAAAATCCAAATAAATATGCATTATTCTTGATATTTTCACATAGATTATCAATATCAGATGATGGATTGTGGCTTACCACATTGAATTGATTAGTGTAATCCAATTTAGTCTTCTCATCATTTGAATCTTCTTGAATTTTTAAACTCCTCTTCAGTCTCTTAGTAGGCATGCTCGACTCTATTGTATCAGTCTTCTTTTTACCTTTTGCAGATTGAGCTTCCTTAACTTGTGTAGTGACAACCCTTGTGCTTGACCTTGTCAAAGGTGTAGTTAGTTTCTACCTTTCCTTCTATTCTATCTTCTTTGGTTTATCCACTTTCCTTTTTTGTGTCTTCCTCTTCTTTCCAATTTCTTTGGGTTCTTTCCTGACTTCCTCTTCATCCTTTGAAGCTTGATCTTCACCTTATCCTTGTGTTAGTTGTACAAGTCCTTAACCTTATTCTTCTTATTCTTCTTCTTCTTCTTCTCCTTCACCAAACTTCTCTTTCAATTTCTTCACCATTTTGTTCTTCTTTTTGATGATGGTGACATTTTGTAAGTTTATAGGTATCCTTGACATGGCTTCATCATAATTCCCAAAGGATGTAGCATCCTTGACTATCTATTCTACCAACAATGCCTCATCAAAATTTACCTCATAAGATAATGGTCTCAACCATCTAACCCTTGGAATAGCTTCCTGTACATATGTATATTCAACATCTACTAGGAAACAAATATCATTATAATGTTTCTCCGCTAGAGACACAAGAATTCTTGATCTCTGCTTCATTACTTTCTTGAAATCTTCAAAGTAACTAGTCATTATTGAATCAAAATTTTCTCCTAGTTTCTTAATAAATCTACCTATCTATTGAGTAATAGACCAATCAATCTTCCATGCTACCTTTTTAGATGTAGGAAATGTGTTTTGTACATATAAGAATATGCAAAAAATGAGTGAGCCAAAATTACATGAAGAACTATTTGCCTTTTTTATATCTTCCAGGTTTTCTGATAGTTGTTGAAGTTGTAGCTCAGCTAGGTCATATGTATGATCTTTCTTTACAATCTCGTAATCTAGGCCAACAAAAATCATGGCACACTATTTATTCAACTTGACTAGTAGAATCTATGTGCTATCACACACACTACAAATCCAATAGTAGGATCTTTAATTGTATCAATTGACATTCCCCTCTTGTTTCATACAACTCTGGTATTCTTCTCAATTACTTCTTTGGCATCACTCCTCAATGTGGGTAGGATACTCTATCACCCTATGAATAATCCTCTTTGATATTCTAATAGGTCCATTCTCCAACCATAGCTGATTTTCATAAATTTGGCTCAGTACAATATTAATGCATTCTATTTTGAAAACTTGGGGAAAATCTAGGGCACATGTTAACCCTTTTCATTTTACAATTTTGTTTTCTTCCCTCAAAATTCCATTCTCACACAACTTCTAGAAAGCCTCTCCAACCTTGCATGTATATCAACATCTTACATCTTGGATCATCAAAACCTTTGGTGCAATAGTTGGCAACACACCAGATGGATCTTCTTTGTCTACAATCTTAGGAATAGTGTAAAATGGAGGTTGTTGAACATCATTACTAATCAATTGTACATTGGTAACCTCTTTGCCTTCCTTTCTTACTCCCGCTAATGAATTCACTACCATTTTTACTTGCTAGGGTTTGAAAAATGTGAAACAATATAACTCAACACAAGTGAAATATATTTTAATTCATTGTAAAATATTCATGTAGCAGTTGAATTTGGGAGACAGTCATTGGAACCTCTTTCTCAAATTTCCTTCGTGCTCCTCTGGTACATGTAAATGACTTGAAAAATCAAGTATATAAACTTAAAAACCTTTTAATTAATGTTTAGTACATATACAACTATAAGCTTAGTCACTATAGGATTTTTTTAATTTTCTTGGTCATCATAGTACCTTATTACTCGATATTTACTGCAACACTTCCAATCCTTGGCAGCAACATAAAAAAAAAAAATGATATATTCTCTCTTTCTTCTATTTACTTCATTGCATCCTAATAAATGTTGATAAATCCTTTTCATTACTTGAATGCATGGAATTGATGTAAAATATATCATTTTAGATGTTAGTTCCACACGTACATTTGATTGTATAGTTGGGGGTGATGTGATCACCTGATCTATTGGATAAAGTGACCTCATCTTAACTTGATGTGCTGTAATCTTCTTTCTTTCTCTAGGTTTTGTTCATCTGGTTCTTTGCCTTCTCAATGTCTACCTTTTCTTTACCTTTGGTGAATTCATTGCTTGGTGTAGGTGACCAAATTGGATAGTTTTTTTCTTACATGATCAATCTTAAGAAAACTAAAGCATACAATCTCAGTCAAACATGTGTTGTAATTACCTTTGAAGTGTGTCCTGATGCAATTTTTAAAAATATGACACTATTCTTGGCAATAGTGACAACTATACCTTGTATTGTAATCCCAATTATAAGAATTTCCATTATGATGTACCTTTATCTGCTTGTTTAATGTTAACTTAGGTTTGGATTTGCATTCATATGCCTTGTTCACATACTTGTGATAGTTGTATTAGTATCCTTCAAATCTCCAAGTGTTGATGGTCTTTGTCCTGCATTCATGTGCTCAATGTCCTTGCTTCTTGAAATTGAAGTAGTGTCCCTTGAATTTTTGTTTAGGGTTTTGATTTTTAGTGTTGCTCTTGTAGACATTTGTTATATGACCCAATTTTCCTTAGTGATGACAAGTGGGCTCGTTGTTATTTCCTTTATTGTTCCTTTGTTCACCACTTCTAGATGATTCTCCTTTCTCAATAGTATAATATACCAAACCAACAGTAATATTGTTTGATCTTGGTGCTTCCATCAATTTTTTTGAGTACTTTATGGATTCACTAGGCTTGTTGAGATTTTCCTTTTCTATCTTCAATTCATTCTGTAGTAGGGTATTCGATGATTCCAAAATTGTAATCTCAGTGTCTTTCCTATTTAGTTCTTGATTTGCAATCATCATCTAATTCATCAGATCCAGTTGAGAGTTTTTCAATTTTTGCACATCTGATGACTTCTCCTCAAGTTTATTAGCCAGTAATATTTTGTCTTCTTTAATCATGAATCTATCTTCCCCAGGTTTCTTTTTCAGTTTAGTTGTCTCACATAATAATACTAACTGAGTTTCTTATTCCCTTTTTAGATTCTTGGCTTCTTTATTTAGGGAACTAGTTTTTTCCATCATATTTGCAATTTTTGCATCAAATTCATTTGAGTTCTTGCCCTCAAACAATCTAGTAGTGTCTTCTTCTTGATATTGAGTGTCATTTTGTTGATGGCCAATTTTCTTCTTCTTTTCAATGAATTTTGTAGCTCATTTCTTGCCTCCTTGAGTTGATGTAGGGAAATTTGTATTTTAATCTTCTAGCTCTCAATAGTCTTTCCCAGTTTGTAGACTTCCATCTTCAAGATCTTATCTCCAAAGCTATCAAAATTTACTTTCTAGAGAACAAGGATCTGATACCAAATGTTTGAAACATAAATGGGAAAGTAAGGTCTAAGGTGGGTTGGAGGTGGGGGTGGATTAGCAATTAAGACTTTGACACTAAATGATGGAGAACCATCTTCATCTTCACCACAAGCTTCCACCTCAATAGGGACAAGAAAACCAACATGAAAATCTTCCACATTTTTTTTTTTTTGCTGAGGCATGATGCTCCTGCATCCGACCCCCCTGGTAGGAAAAATTTTGTGAATATGGATTCACAAAATGAAGTAGCCACTATTGATAGATTTTTTTCCTCTTCCTCCAACACATAGATGGAACAAGTATCCGATGCTGAAATTTCTCCTTTGCAATGAACTCTATCCAAGTATAAATCTCATCCTCATCCAATCTTGTTGAATTAATCACACCTGTAATAAATCCAGCAACACCATACCAATCTTCCTTTGCATACCATACATCACAAACAAGATCCTCATGCAAACCATCATTAATATCATTCAAACTCATCTCAAAGGCAACATCCCATGAGTCATAGAAATTTCCCTGTTTGACATATTCATCTTCGCTTGCTGCTTTCATGTCATCAACAATGCATGTAACTACTTCTCCACTTTCTTGATCTCCAACAAAGGCACTATAATTTTCCTCCATTGCTGCAATCTTCAAATCTTCTTGATCTACTTCAGGTTCATAAATCTTGCCATCTTCATGCTCTTCTTTAGCTTTAGGTTTGCAAATAATTTCCTCTTCATCCTCTTACTCTTATTTTGTACCACATGTTTGATACTCCACTGGATCTTCTATCTTTTCCACATCCAAGGAATTATCAACATCCCTTTTTTGGTAATGTGCTCTTCGTTTCCGCAACTCAGCTTCTAATTCATTCACTTGCTTCTGCAAATCAACTAGCAATGCCTCTTGATTTCTTTCCCTAATTTTCTCAAGTCGAGGAATCCTTAGAATCCATCCAATCACAAAAGTCATCTTCTTCATTCTCTTCTCCATAATCAAGTCTTCAGAAGAAAAATCTCATCCAAAACAAGAACCTCATGCAAACTGCCTCACAGTCGACGCTCTATCTACACAATCAAGAACTTCTTCACAAACTTCACCCAACTCAAGGTCCTGGTGCAAACTGCCTTACGTTTGGTGATCTATCCGCACACTCAGGAACTCCTGCTCTAATAAACTTCACCCAACCAAGGTCTTGGTACAAACTGCCTCACACTTCGACGATCTGCTTGTACATCCATAGCATAATTTAAACACATAACACAAAAGATTTTGGTTACCTAGAAATCCTCCAATGAGAAGGTAAAACTAGAGTGGGGATGACACCCACAAATTTTCACTACTACAACAATAAAGTGTGGCCAATTATGACTACGAAGTTTTGATCATAAACTATGATCTACCTTATGAAATGTCTTCCCTATTAAAGGCTTACAAGACTATTAGGTCTCACCTTGACTAAAGGGTTTAAACTTACAACTAAGTAAGCACTCTGTTAGGAGATTTACAAAAGGACTACTTTGTTAAGAGATTTACCTTGTATCAATTGTCAAAATGATTTAGTACCTAATCCTTCGATTAGCACTTTTTGCTAGATAATAGTTCTCCTCTTTACTAGTTGTATTCAGACTTTCTTGATCTAATATATCTTTTATGACCTCTCAGTGCTTGTCTCCTCAAGTAATTTGTTATGATCAATTAGTTCTACAATGCTAAAACATCTTCTTCATCATGAATGCCTTCTCACCTTTGCATGTGATACTTCTCTTCACATCATGGTCACTTCCCTTAGGCTTTACCTCTTTAAATAAACATTTGGAAAATGCTTAAGGTTATTATCAATGGATCTAGTTGATTTTTATCACCACCTAATGCTTCCTTTCTTTTGATTGGTTGCGTGTGTTTCATAGGGATGTGAGACATGACTTGATACTTATCTCTTAATATCAAAAATTAATGTTCATGTCAGCCAAAAATGGTCTACATAGGAGTTTTTGCCGTTACAAACATCTATGTCATTAACTAGTTACTCGACATCAATAGGTCTCTAATGCTCGACCTTAACTATGCTCTATCTATTGTAACCCAACTTTTGAATGGCTCGACACATACTGTTTCTTAGCACCTAAATCACTTGATACACACTATTTTCTCACCACCTTCTATTTGCTCGACACCTAAGTGACTCAACACACACTAATTTCTCGACACCTACTAATGCTTGGCACTAAATATCATATCACTCGACATGTACTTATCTAGACACTTATGTTCAACATACTCTATGCACTCGGCCTAAGTTTTGGTTGTTAGGATTTAACCACAGATAGAAATAACAATTACATGTAAATATAAACAATATTAGAAAACAATAGATCACACAAAAGAGAACATAAGATACCAAGATTTAACGTGGTTCACCCAAAACTTGGGCTACGTCCACCAAACAACAAGTCCAACATTATTATGATCCAGTGATTACAACCTAATTACAATATGTAATTCCTTACAACTCAATACTACCATAAGAAGCAATTTTCACATCACACAGTGGCTCGGTTGCAGTGATGGCCAACCAACTATGCTAAATAATGACTAAGTGTTTTGTCACTACTTTGTCAAAACCATAATGAGATTAATAGCATATTCATATTAGTTGTCATGTAGACAACCTAGGAGTTTTCATATTCATATGAGTTGTCATCTAGACAACACAATAGTTTGCATCTTATTTGAGCACTTTTTGTCTACTATATTTATTTATGAGATACACCTTTGTATTCTTATCCTCTCATTGTTTCACATACTTTCATGCACAATGAAGGATAATCCACTCTTGAGGGACATGTTCCTAGTTGTGATTCTTATCACTTGCATAGCTCCTAGTTACCTTGATTGCCTTTATATACAAGGCACTTCTATGATGTAATCATCCAATTATCTGAATCAAAAATCTAGTTATATAAATCCAATTACCCATTATCATTTGTTCATCTCATTTTCCTCTCTTGTGCTATCAATTGAGCTTCTAGATCTTGGAATTTTTCATTCTTTTCCTTAGGAAAATTCTTACATGGTATTAGAGCTTGAGGGAAATTCTTCTAGAAATGAATTTTCAATAAGAACCAATGTAAAGGAAAGATTTGTTCTTGAACTAGTGCATCCAAATATGTGGGGTCCTATGGAGACTCAATCACTTGGGGGGTATCATATTTTCTTATATTTGTTGATGATTGCACTAGATACACTTGGTTGTATTTCTTAGGGAATAAGAGTGAAGTTTTTAAATATTTTAGAGAATTCAAAAAAATGGTAGAAAAATAAATAACTTACAATATTAAGATTCTTAGTCAGATCAGGAGGGAATATACTTCAAAAAAATAAATGAAATATTGCAAAGATAATGAAATTCTTAAGCAATACATAGTTTCCCATAGTCCTAAACAAAATTGTTATAGATGAAAGAAAAAATAGAACAATCATTGAATGTACTAAGAGTATACTAAAAGAAAAGAATCTCCTTAATAATGTGTGGGATGATGTAATTAATACAATTGTGTATTTTGAAATAGAAGACCTACCAAGTATCTTGCAAATAAAACTTCTTATGAAGCTCTTCTTGGAATTAACCTAATTATTAGTCATTTGAGAATTTTTGGAAGTAAGGCATATTGTCATATTCCAAGAGAGAATAGAAGGAAACTTGATGCAAAGTCATTCAAATGTATATTTTTTAGTTATTATATTGATCATAAGGCCTACATGATGTATAATCCTACTTTATAGAACTCAATATTTTACAAATATTGTTCACCTTTTACTTGCTTTCATTACTTACCTTTTTCATGCTTAAGGTAGATTATATGATTATGATCAAATAAAGGATTCACCTACTGCATTTATTTGTTGGACAAAAAATGACTATTTATCATATAAAATCAAAGGCTCCTATTTCAAATTACATTCCTAGGGCTTACTCATCACATGGCAGTACCTATCAATCAATCTTGGTTTTGATCCTATTTGAATTCTGAGAAATATCCTTATTCCTGTGCACATTGCTATAGCTACAGAGATGGAGCATCTTGTATCATTATATCATACAACGATAGTGGTTGGGTTAATATCAAAGACTTGATGACGTATCACTATATCATATAGTGATTCAGGTTCATCACTATGTGGGGTATAATTTATGGAGATATGGCAATTAGTGATAAGATTGGGGTTATCACTATATGTTATAATGACTAATCTTATCGGTGAGCAGAGGAGATATATTTTAACTATAGTGATAAGCAATAATCTTTCTTACATTAATATATCATATAGTGATCAAAGTCCATTGCTATGTGAGGAAGACATAACAAAGCTATAGTGGTTGGCGATAAAATAAAGAGATCACTATGACCTATAATGATTATCGCTAATCAAAATAATAAGGTTTTAGTTTTTTCAATTAGCGATAAGATGGAGGTTATCTCTATAAGATATAGAGATAATTTTTATCAATGATCAAAGAATGACAAGTTGTATTGTGGCAATGAGTGATGAAGCTAAGTGATTGTTGTAGTTTATAGCGATGATAGGTTAAAATTGATTGTGGATTGCATTTTGGGTAATGGAGATATAGTGATTAGCAATGAGTTTTGGTATATCATTGTATGTTATAGTGATAAAGTAATGCTTGTATCAGTGGCTAAAGATTTGTGATTTCCTTACCTAATAGTGAAAGACTTTATCAAAGATCGCAGACAAAGGACTTTTAGTATAGAGATGAGTGATGGAAGTTTTGCCATTGTTATAGTGATAGACATAAAAATGAAATCAGATTGCTATTTGTGGGATTAATATATAGTGATCAAAGGTATACATGTTTGTATTGCTTAGAGTTACAGCAATCAAATTTTTGAAAGTATTTTATAAGGTGCAAAGATAATTACATGAGGTGACTTTTGACAACTAGTGTAGTGTTACAACTATAAAAAAAGGCTTTATAATTTTGATTTGTGTGGGAGAGTAAATGCACAAATGTTGAGTGTTTGGAAATAAAACAACAATCATCCCTGGTTTTGCTCATGAAAACCATGAAGTTTTTGTTAATATCCTAATTTTGCAGAGAATTGTGGCAAAAGGAATTTCAAAGAAAGTACCATGGAGAGATTTGGTTCAACACAAAAGAGGAAAATTGAGAAAGTTTAAAAGGGAAAAGTAGAGAAGAAATAGAAGACAGATGACGAAGTACCACCCAAGAACTTGAATGAAGATATAATTGAGCAAATGAATTTCATAGGTCCAAAGTCTAGAATAAGCAATTTTGCTTCTCCAGACAAAATTGAAGAAAGATACAGTAAAGTTGGAGATATTTGGACTAAGACTAGGGGGTATGAGCTTTTTCTTTATTATTATGTTAGAACGAATCATAAGGAACCTATCTATCATCCCAGGAAAATAAATTTAGGGAAGATGACAATGGCTAATGTGTTTGTGAATGTGGAGTTACATATGGTCATTATCAACAAATACAATGCTAATGATAGATGCATATATGATAAAGATGGGGATTAATTCATGGTGATATATATTGAATCTCTAAATGAAGTTTTTAGAGTTATAGATGGTCTTACTAAGAGATTATCATTCATGAAATTGAAGAATGAATATGATAGATCAAATATCTCATATATAAAGTGGAAATTGATGTTGTTGTAAATAGAGATGGAGTAACTGAGAGGGGAGGGGTGAATCAGTTACCACAAAAATAAATCCACAGATCCTTGGATGTCTTAAAATAAAGTTGTTGTTGACACTCGATAACCACACAAATAAATGTTGAAACTAGATAGATGTTCTATTAACTTGTTAAGCATTTAAATGGTTAACATGCATGCATAAAGAAATAATCATGAACACAAGAGACACCAGATTTAACGTGGAAAACCAATTTGGGAAAAACCACCAAGTAACTAGTTACCAATTTTCACTCTTCTGAAGTGAGCCCTGTTAGGAGCCAACCTTGTTAAAGGTTACAAAACACACTGTTAGGTGTGAACCTGTTAGAAGATTTAATCACCCTGTTAGAAGTGGCCTTGTTAGAGGTCTTTAAAAAAATTCAATTGAATTGTCACCTTGTTAGAGGATTTATTAAATGGTTGTCAAACCAACTCTGTTAAGAGGTTTTGAATCATTGTTACAATGATTAGAAAGCAAAAATGAAGTGATCTGAAATATATGCAACTTATCTTTGCTGAATACAGATCTCTATTCTACTTCACTAGATCCTTATTGATTGAACACAACTTTGTAGCTTCATAAGGATATCTAATCCTTCCTCAACATTCGCTCATATATCCACTCATTCATACATTCGCACTCTTATGCATCCACACTCTTACATCTTATGAATTCGCAACTTGACCTTTCATATATACCTTTCAGATTGTCAAGTCGACTCAATTACAAGTTAAAAGAATTGAAAAAACATTAAATTAGTCGGCTCCACAAGAAAATTAAACTTAATTCTTTAGAACAATAAAATTCTTTGTTGCCTGACCCAGCTCGGTGACCATTGCTCTAGAATGGTATCCCCAGTGTTAACCAAGTGAAGTTCAGTAAACATTGCAAACCTTGCAACTTTCTTCGAAGATCGAGTTAACTCGGTAAACACTAAGCTTCCTTCATTTACCGAGTGAGCTCGGTAAAAGCTAACCTTCCTTCACTTACCGAGTGAGCTCGATAAAAGCTAACTTTCTCTTTGATGACCGAGTGAACTCGGTAGACATTGACTTTCCCTTTGTTAACCTTGGGAGCTCAGTTAACATTAACTTTCTGCTACAAGATCCTTTGATGCCCAAGTGAGCTCGGTAAGAGCTAACTTACTATGTAATGTACATGAACATTCGGTAGACACTATAAATTACTTTGCCAACCATCTGAGCTCGGTAGACTCTGTCTGATGGCTAATATGACATTTGTGTAACATCAAAGACAATACACAATTAACAATTGTATCCAAAAGATGTTGCACAAAATAGTCAAAGAGCCCTTAACTACAACAGATGGACCTTTGTTCAACATTAACATGTTTAAAACATACTTGGACATGACATACCAATCTTGTGGGCAAGTAGGAGGAATGGAAGTTCTTGATTTGATGGGGATTGGATGTATGGTGTTGGCTTCTAACATTCAAATGTTGAAGCCTAGACCTTATGACTATGCAGAGTATGTTGTTGATAACATTCATACTTCTTTTGTCAATTTTAATTATGTTGAATATCCTACTTTTAAGCATTATTCTTTGCTTATGCATATGATTTTGTATTTTTGTCAATTAAGAGGATTGTGGGGTGAGAATTTGAAATTAAATATGAGGGAATATAATGGGGAAGAGAGGCCAATTCAAATGTAGACATTAGCATGGGATTATATATATAGTGCCTCTTGTTACCTCAGATTTGAAGATCATTTTGTTCAATCTGTGTACACTCTTTTTTGACACCAATCTTTCCCATTTGTTAGCCCTGATATTAAGAGATTCTTAAGACCAAAAGATATTGGGTTGGGAGAGACAATCAAACATAATTGGGGAGATTGGTATACAGATGATTACTTCATTTGTTTTAGGATTGTTGGGTTTGAAGGGAAAGTGCTTGATAGAATTGCATACTTAGAATTGTAAGGTAGATGTTTGAGTCCAATAAGCAACATTTTGGAGGAAAGAAAAGAAAACAAACCTTTCTTCCAGTCACTTTGTCTTTTGGAGATTTTACTATTTGTGCTACAAAATCTTATGATAACATTAGGGAGAAATTGCAAAACAAGTATCACATGTATACTATGGATTTTTGGAGTCATTATGATCCAGGGGGATATATTCATGCATGTAAGAAATCAAAAAAATTGGGTGATTATATTCACCAAGGCATTGAATATGAAGAAAGTCATAAGAACATGAAATGGGTAGATGTACAACATAAAGTTTAAAAGAAACTTAAGGAGCTTCAAGAGAAAAGGAAACAAGCCAAGGAACAATTCAAGGATTATATTCAAAAGATACTAAATTCCCCTATTCCAATATCAATGACTATGGATAGACCAATACTTCAAGCTTTGCAACATGATGTACAAGTTCTTAACAGAGTAAATGTTGAAAAAGATGAGAGACTCCTAGAATCAAGTAGATTTGTGAGTGATGATGCCTTTATTAAATTTAAGGAGTTTATTGTTCTATTATACAACTACAAAGGAAAAATATTGAGGCAGAGTATTCAAAATATCTAACTAGAGAATGAACAAGAGTTGATGGAAAATTTGAAGGAGGATGTAAAGAGAGAAGTAGAGCACATGACTTTGGCTAGAGGGAGGCAATTTTTAAATGAAATAGGGGTTATGGATTTTATTGGTTGATATTTGAGTGATTCTTATATTTTTGACAGTTTGATTAAATTTGGTAAACATTATATGAAACTAGATGTGCAGGGGGTCAAAGATGTAATCGTTGGCTCAAGTCTTGTAGAGGATGAAAGATCAATGTTATTGTGGACTTTATACCCTCCCCACAAAAGGCCATAGATTATTCATGTAGATTAGGCTTTTGGACATTTGATGACACTAAAGGTAAGGGTGGCAGACCCTAACAAAGAAGTAGGTATACAATTTTAGATGGCTCTATTTAATCGCACCACTATGAAGTAGGTAACATTTGAAAGAGATCACTAGAAGGTATTGTATGAGAACATGTTAAAATCAGGAAAGCCATAGGTGCAACCTATTATCCAGTCATCTGATGATGCTCTGAAGGTTTAATTTAAAAGATTGCAAGAAGAAAATTCAAAATTGAAGGACGTGTCCATGATTCAGAGAAAAGTGTATGGTATAATGTTAAGGAATCATTTCAAGGAATTACTAATCAAATTAGGGTAGGTTTAGGATGTATATAATTCCTATAAGCCTATGGCCTTGCGACATAATGAGATATACAAGAAATTGGTTGAGGAAAAAAATGAGCTTGAAGAAGAAGATAATATACAAGAAGCAAAGAAGTTGATCAATGATCACATAGCATATTCACAAGAGTTCAAGGTTACTTTTTAGTTGATGGAAGAATTGGTGAAAAAACATGGGGTTATATCTTGGCATGATGAAAACAGAGATATAATTGACTAGGAGATATGGATGGGTATGTGTCATGTGATGCAGGATCAAGCCTTAGGAGCAACACAAAATGATGATCTAGAGATTTTGAAGACCATCCAACAAATGGAGCAGATTGAAATCAAATCCTGAGAGGTGATCTACGATGTATATTTTCTTGGAGATGATCAATATCAAGAGAACATCAAACAATGCAATGATTTTATTGAAGAATCATCATCATATTCAACAAAATGAATCTTTATTTTTATAAACTTGTTTAGTATGCTTGAAAATTAACTATTAGTTAGTCGATTAGTTCAAAATTTTGTAAACAAAGAGTCATACCCTTTCATTTTGTAACCAATTTGATGTCTAAATTATAAGGACCGAATTTGGAATAGAGATATAGAATTCATTATTGAGACATTATTCATATAGTTTTATAAAGAGAAGTCAATTTTGTTGTCTACTTTGGATTTTTTCATCTGTATGCACCAGCAACCCATATAATATGTGGTGAAAGTATTTCAAATTCAATACAAGGATTTATGTGCTTAGTTGATCTCTTGGTGATATCATTTATTTCTCTTTCATTTTGTTTCCTCTGATCAAATTCATATAAGTTTTCTTTAATTGACTATGAAATTGAGTGAATGCAATAAGGGATTTTTGTATTTGGAAAATAGTAGTGTTGTATGGACTAATCAATTTGCATTGTTCTCTTGTTGGGCTCTAGTGGGGAGTTAAATTCAATAAGATTAAGTATTGGAATTTTATTAAGCATTTCAAATAGTTCATACATTGTCAAGGTTATCACAATTTATCTCAAAGGGATTTATTGCTTGTCTCTGAGGGCTACATTAAACATTGTGAATGATTGATAGAAGAATGATAAAGAATCCATCAATTAAGGAACTAGTCTATTGATTATTGTTTTAAGTCTTCATGTTGATTGTAGAAAGGACATACATCCAAGTGAAAAAGGTCGAAAAATCACACATATATACACTTAAAAAAAATTTATTCACCTTTAATATTCATTTATCTTTTTAATCAACATTCAAATTCCCCACGTTATCTGCTATAAAAAGCCTCTAGGTTGTGAGGTATAGGCCTACCAACCTTTGTTCTACAAAGCCAAAACTGCAAAGGGTCACATTCATTTGAGTGGAACTTGTCAATTGGTGAATTGCTATTAGGAATTCCCATAATTGGATCATCATTCCATAGGAAATCTAATCTATCAATTGGGGCACCAACACTACTACTCATAAGATATTTTCTAGTAGAGATGTTATATTTTATGAATTTGCAGATGATGTTGAAGAAGAAGAAAAGGTGGACAAAACCATTTCATCGAAAGTATTGGAAGATGACAATGAAAGTTTAGATATTGTAGAAGAGTAAACTTGTGATCAAAGTGAGCATGAGATAAATCAAGTTGAGGCCACTCCATCCAATAATAAAATAGTAAGCAGATCTACAAGACAAAACAAGACACCAATCAAGCATAATGATTATGGTTTAATGACTCAAGTAATGAGTGTAGATGACAGTCAAAATTTTGAAGAAACTAAGAATTATAAATTATGGAAGAATGCAATGTAAGAAGAACACGTTTAAATTATGAATAATGATGCTTAAGAACTAACCAAACTACCAACAAGTACAATTCCTAGTGGCTTTAAATGGTTGTTCAAAATAAAGTTTAATGCTAATGGCACTTCTGATAAATCCAAAGCTAGATTAGTTGGAAAAGGGTACTCACAAAAAGAAGTGATTGATTATGAAGATACTTTTGCACTAGTAGCTAAAATGAATACTATTATACTAATGATAGTACTTGCTACTAAATTTGATTGGGTTCTTCATCAAATAGATGTTAAATCAACATTTTTAAACACTGATTTAAGAGAAGAAGAAAAAATTGTTCAACTTGAAGGCTTTTTAAAACAAAGAAAAGAGCATTTGGTATGCAAGTTAAAAAAGGCATTATATTGATAAATTATTCTTTCAATAAGGATATATAAAAAGTAAAAATGATCCAAATTTGTACATAAAAAATGATGAACATGGGAATGTTGTTTTGATTTCTTTGTATGTGGATGTCTTAATCATAACAAGAATTTCTATGGAGTTGATTGATGCAATCAAGGAAGCTCTATTAAATGCATTTGAAATAAAGGATCTTAGAAAAATGCATTATTTATTAGGAATTGAAGTGTGCAAAAATTAATGGTAGGACTTTGATAACTCAATGTAAGTATGAGAAAAAGTTAATTCAAAAATTTAATATACAAGATGGTAAAGCAACATGTGCTCTAGTGGAATAAAATTTTACGTTCTCTTGTGATAGTGATACTTAAGAATTCAATGGGACATTGTATAGGAAGATGGTGGGAAGTCTAAACTACTTGAACACTACAAGACCTGATAATTCATATTCTAACAACATACTTAACCAATTCATGGCTAATTCTCTTGAGGCTCATTGGAGCATGGAAAAAGAGTCCTTCAATACCTACAAGATACCATATATTTTGGTATTCAATATAGTAACCATTTGAGTGTTGAGTTGACAAGTTATTTTAATTTTGATTGGGAAGGAGATCTAATTGATCATAAATGAATAACTAGTTATTCATTCAACATAGTATCAGGTTTTATTTCTAGGAGAAGCAAGAAGTAACAAACTATTTCTCCTTCATTTACTAAAGCTAAGTAAAAAGCATTATGCAAGGCTACCTATGAAGCAGTTTGGCTCAGGAGAATTTGTGAAGATATGGGACAAAGTTAAAAAGGTCTCACTTCAATCAAGTTAATCAAACTTGCAAAAAATCCTATTTATCATGCAAGGTCAAAGCATATTAAAACACAACATCATTTTATAAGAGATAAAATTCAGTCTCAAGAGATAGAGTTGAACTATTGTAATACCAATGACAATGTAGCTGGTATATTTACTAAGTCCTTAGGTAAAATAAAGTTTGTAACCTTTAGAGATATGTTAGGAGTAAAAAAAAATCAGATTATTGCTTAAGGGGGAGTGTTAAAATAAGGAATAATCTTTATTGTACATGTGGTAACTCAAGTTTAAGTTGTTGGCAACAAGAGTTCAGTTTAATTATAGTTGTGTCATAGAGTTCTAATTTGAACAAATGACTAAATTGTAGAATTGTCTCTTAGATCCAGTTAGCTATCAAGAGTAGTCCACTTGTCTATTTTCATGTGAGTGTTATAAATTATGAAGTAGTTTTTTGTCAATCTATTTACTAGTGATTTAGAAATGTTGATGGGTTATTGTATAAATAGGCTTCTACTATTAAACAAAATTAAGTTATAAGTTTTTTATTTCTCTATTTTCTTTAATTATGTTTTCAACTGAATAACATCTCTATTTTTAATACAAATCACATAAACATCATATGTTCTCCAACAAAATTTATTTTTGTTTTGTCACTGCCTCTAATGGAGATGTCTAAATGGCTTATGACAAGATCAATAGTTACCATTTAATAGTTAAATTAAAACTGAAAATCTAATTATATTATGATTTTTATTCTAATTATTAAACACAAATAATTGGTCGTGTTACAAGCTATTTGATTCCTCTATAGACATCTTCCACTAGTAAATCTAAGGCACTTTTTCAAAGGCTACCCATTGATTTTTTGATGCCACACCACTGAAAAATTGATAGAAAGGTATCGACTCAATTTCATTGCAATCGATAGAAAGGCATGAGCCTTACAAATTTGTAATGCCAATTTTAATGACCCTATTGTATAACCAAAACTGGTCCGCTAACATTATCAACAGAAGTCCATTGAAGTAGTCGGTAGTCATATTGCATGGTTGCCATAATTGACATTGCAAATTTGCAATGTATCATCGATATACTGATGGCTAGGCATGATTTTTTTTTTTTTTAAACATTGTTTGGATTGTCTGTTGCATGATCATGATGGGCATGACCATGCCTAGGGCTTGTTATTCTTTATAATCATAGTATAGTCTCTACACAATGTAGTATGGTATATTTAGTACTATTACTACTAGTATGATATATACTAGTATGGTATAGTTAGTGGTATTACTACTTATCACCGACATCGATGATTATATGATTCTATAGATGTTTCCTTCATTGAAATAAATATGTATATGCAAAGGTTGAGGGACATCCAAGGTATGGATACACTAGTGGTGGTGACGAATGTCAATGGCTCCATCATGTATATGGAAGTTCAAGACATGGACACATCAATCAATTCTCTATAGATACTTCAAGAATGTGCCTATTGAGGAGGGGAAGGAAGAGGAAGTATCTCTTTCACTATCTACCCTATAGTAAGTAGACCTTCCAAATCTTTCTTATTGACCATAAAAAATTATCTTAGCTTGTAGATTGCATCCCTTTCTTCAAGAAATACATCCTTCTCATTAAGGAACTCCTTTAAGTCCTTTAATTATTGTCCAAGGATTACACCTTTTTGAAATCCATTATGAGAGTTAAGTCATGGTCCAATATAGGAGGGGGTTGTAGTGGAGATATTTTATGTTTCATGTAATGAGATCCAAAATTAAAGTTTTTACTGAGTCTTATGATGTGTTTTAATGAATGTATAAATTTTAATTCAAGGCCCTACTAGATAGGTAATAATATTCTAACTACGAAGGCTGAAAATACAAGAATAAGGCATCAAGCCCTTAAACCATTTAGCTCTCTTCCATGGACAAATGCATGAGTCTAGAGGACTATAACACATCTAGAGGACAGTAGCATGGTGCACTTCCATCTCATACTAACATAATTCAAAGGTCACATAATATAGAGAGTAGAAAATAAAGTGACTAACCCAACATGACAAAAAGAAAAGAATAGTTAATTTACTAGAACAAGTTGACTAATACAACTACATGTAAATGAAAAGAATGACTTATGTACATATTTATTATAGAGATATGATAAAATGTAAAATGAGAAGGGAAGAAATGATGAACAAAATTCATAGTGTCAAACCCCCATTTTGGTGTTTCCACCTCCACAAAAATCCAAAGGGATATGAATATGAAAATTAGTGATAGATAATCAAATTGGAATAAAAGAGACAACAAAGATAAATACTATAATGTATATAGAAATGAGAAATAGATTGAATATTTACTCAAAGAAATTTAAATATGTTAAAAAAGGGAGAATGGGGAGACTCCCCAAATGTAGTGCTAAGCATGAATACAAGACACGAAGCCCTAAATTAATGCCATCTAAATTAGCCTTTGTATAGGCTGACTATACTATGATAAATAAAAAAACTAGACCTAGGCCTGTTCATGATCATCATAAGATCATATATTGATTTTTAATTTATATGAGTAGGAAATGGAGAAGTATGAACATACATCCCAAATAATCCATACACCATACTATATTGTGCGTAGCTACTTCAACTGCAAGTTCTTGATTCCTAGGTGTACACACATCCTTATCCCCAAGGCTTGAAAATTATTTTCTTCCATCAAAGAACCCTAATAATTAATTCCAACATCAACTATAAAGTATAGAAGAAAATAATAATCCCAACAAGGCTCTAAATCTAAAATAATTATAATAGAAAATAATAATTAGTTGCATAGTGACTTTACTAACCCATTCAGATTCCATTCACCCTTAATTGTGTTTCTCAAGAGCTGGGGATATATGCATGAAGGAATGCTATTGATATTATTAACTGAAGACATGAAATTCAAAGAAGCATCATTTCTTACACAAGCCTCAAATTCTGGTTGGAATGTGTTAATAAGATCCTATTGAGTCACCTATATATCTCAATACACATTCATAATGAGAAAGTTAACATGAGTTTCAAATTATCCCAAGTTTCAAGTTAGGATTCAAGTTTCAACACACATTCACAATCTCACATTTAATATTAATTGTAATGATATTTTTAATGGAAAAGTAGTTTGATACACTACAAAAACAAAATCTATAATTGAACCCTAAGAATTATTAAGAATTTACAATAGATTAACAAATTCATAACCTCAAAATATAGTTAGATTAATAACCAACTACTATTACCTCAACATCAAAGTGGAAATGGTCAATACCTTCCCAAGCATCAACATCATAAGCACTATAATGCTTGCAACATGTAGAAACCTTAAGCAAGTTGGATGTATTATCGTTGGTATCTTGCAAACCTCTAAAATAGTTGACAATGTATCTGCTAACTGCAAGGGGATTCTCTTTGGGATTTCCTGGGTTCGACCCCATTGAGGAAAAGGAAAACTATACTATGATCATAATGAATAACTAAGCATAAGCATGTTCATGCCCATCATATGATCATGTAAAAGGCAATCCAAATAATCCTTTATTGGTCTTAGCTTTTATTAAACATACTCTTTTGAAACCAAGCAAGCCTATCTATGGTGGTTCTTTTACACATTGAATATGTTATGAAATTCTATTTTATAGTAAAAATATAGGTATCATCTACACAAATTAGGATTTTGTGTTCAATGTATTTGCAACAAAAATTTTGTTGACCCTATGTCTCCCTAAGTAGAAGACAAGTGCCCTCGAAAGTGGTGGACTGAATGATCTAACTACTAAATGTAGATAGTGATTATCACAATTGCAAAAGATTACTATCAACAAGTTTCTTGCAAACCCAAAAGAATATGACCATAATATCTATCATTGTATTAACATGAAATAGAGATTATTGAATAACCTTGTGGATTCTTTGTGGGGTTTTGGTCATGATTATGATTACTAAGACTAAAGATTTTATTGGAAACAATAGATTGAAATTTTTATTTGTCATAATTTTTTTTTCATATATTAAGTTCATGATTACAATATTAAGGCATATTTCTATCTTGTAATGAGTTAATACAAAAAGGAACATAGTTGAAGGATTGGAAGTTTCTCTTCTTTGGGGGTAATCATAATTTATAACTAATGTGTTGTTATTTGAATAAATGATTTTATTGTTTAATGTTGTGATAAATCCTTCTCGAATAGCTATTAACTAGATCTAGCCACCTATTCACTAATAATTTGTACCATAATATCAATCCCTAGTCTTGAATCCTCAACTTGTAATGGAAATATCATTTATTGTGGTCCATGAGAGAAATCATTTGTATTTCTAGTTGGCTAAGAAATTAATAGATATTTTACTATATTGGCTTCCATAAAGTCTAGAAGGTTAGTGTGAATATCATTAGCTTCCTCTTACATTAGGCAAGGCTTCCTTAGCCTATATAGTGTAGGATAGTTGAATTGATCCATTTTTTTCTAAGTTGCCACAAAAATGCAACCCCTTGGCCTAATTGTACTATACAGTCATTATCATGGCATTCATATATTCATTTATTATATCTGATGATCTTGAGCCACACACCATGTAAATATGTACATACACATTGTGTACATACCAAATAAACATATATACATGCCCTATCCTATAGCCCTTTGTTGTACATTGATTTGATGTGGTGTTTTAACTATGTGCTCTCTCTCTCTCTCTCTCTCTCTCTCTCTCTCTCTCTCTCTCTCTCTCTCTCTCTCTCTCTCTCTCTCTCTCTCTCTCTCTCTCTCTCTCTCTCTCTCTCTCTCTCTCTCTCTCTCTCTCTCTCTCTCTCTCTCTCTCTCTCTAGTTGTTCCAATCATTCATTCATTCATTTAAGATTCGAGAGTGAATATTCATTTTATCTCTTGTTGCGCCCTTGTGATCTATGTCTTTGTAGTGATCTTTTTTAGTGGAGAAGGAAGAAAGGGAAAAAGAAAAGGAAGGGTCTTGTATATATAGTGTAGTACAAGTGGCTTACATATAACCACATTAGTGACCAGTAGGACCAACATGAGGCTAGGCCAATTAATAGTAATGGTAGTAGTAGTAGTGATAGTACTGACTATACCATACTATTTTATTTAAAGACAAACTATACTATGATCATAAATAATAAATATGCCTAGGCTTGTTCATGATCGCTATATGATCATGCAACAGGAAATCCAAATGATCCATTATCCATCTTAGTTGCAGCCCCACAAACTCCTTTTTGTTTCCCTATGACCTAATTTTGCATTCAATTACTATCTACCACTACTAAGGACACATGTATCCACACACATTATACTTTGTCGACCTTTCTCTTAGATCATGTCTGAAAAAAAATGACCAAACCAATTTATGTGGAACCTCTAAGTAAAATACCTACTCACATCAGCTTAGAAGAGAATAGGGCTCATCCCCAACTAGCTCAAACAACCTTGTATTAATCATTGGAAATCCACATTCATGCTCAACAACAATACTATTAGGATCATTTTGATTAAGTTGTAACCTATACCATTTGACAACAAAGAGAACTAATTTGAAGTAATTAAACTTACACTCAATTATATCATCCAAGATGTGATAGTATCAATTTTGAGACTCTTGAGGATGTAATTCATTTATAGATGAAATCTTAGTCACCTAACAGACTACACTTATCCTAGAATCACAAGGTTTCTTTGTGTCATCCAAATTTTTGATGTGAAAGTTATAACCATTGCATAACATATCCTTGTGGTGTTTCACCTACAATAATATGTCAAACATCTAAAAATTATTGCGTCATGAGTTGATAAACATGAAGGTGATTAAAAAATTAATATGTACCTTGAAATCTCTTAAACTATTTGCTAAATCTATTTCCCTTTGTGTAACATTGGAATCTCCACTATGGTGAGCTTCTTTGACAATGAATACATACCTTCTCAAGTTAATGTGTGACTAGAATGTTGATATTGTTCAATCTATACCATTATCCAATATTTGCAATATACAAATATAGTGCAGCCCTCTCTCAAGAAACTCTACAAAATTAAGTAGATGACTTATAACCAATTTATTTAGAATATTAAGAAATAATTAATTACAATAAAAAATCTTATAATTTATCACCTCTCACTTTCCTCAATCTACATTTCCCCACCAAGTAGTCCCCTTCAAATTTTTTACTAGGGTCAGAATCTCAAATATAATCTATACGAGTCTATGCTACAAGATTAGGAAGATATTGAATGACTAACACCATAGTCTAGTATACCATATATCCCTACACAACATAACCCTTGAAATGTGATCTTTGTTGAACAAAAGTCTTCAAACAAATTAAGTGCCTCTTAACCATCCATATTGACCTAGTTTGTACAGGTCCACACAATTCAATCTCCTCAACTCTATGTACGAGGTAGTGTTCTTGTGTATTGAAAAAAGTTGAAGGTAAAAACTTTTGCATTTCACACATCAGTTGAGAAATTCTTCTCTTCCAATATTTTATATCTTTCTTACAAATTTCCTTAGATGACAACTACCAACACGAGATTCAAGACACAAATATGTATAAATATGAGACAATGAGATCTATTAGATAACAAGAAAAATAAATTGGGAATATAATAAATATATATGAAAAATTTAATATATATCACTTCTTACCTCATGTATTTTTCCAAGATCATATATCACTTGTTCGATGTTATTGTCGAAGTTATCAGGGAGAGATAGGGGTAGTAAGTACTCCAACAATTATAAACTAATGATTTCGATCTTTTCTAACATAACCCAATGAAAAGTACATGCAATTTTACAAATATATTATAAATAGAGAAGAATGTGACTCATTTTGATGAAGGTATTTTCAACTCTGGCCCAAATTCACCTTTCTTTGATATGAGATTGCTTATATTTGTAGAAAATCATATGGGAAATCAATTTTTTCATATGGCATCACTTTGTTGCTTCGTTAATAACCAAGGAAGGGCACTCATGTTAATTTGGTCTCCATTTCTATTTGATTCAATAAAAAATTCCATTGCACGATTGGATTCATTAATATCACTACAAATTTTGATAATTTTTTCTTTTTCATGCCTTCCATTCAATATTTTCCACAATGTCTCTATTATATTCTTTCTAATACACATAATATCAAACAAATGTCAACCTACTAAATTGTGTGGGATAACATTTTAGTCCCTTTGGAAGGTGCTTAGCAATTCCTTGATGACCTTTGATGCAAGCAAAGGATGAATAACTAGGGCCAAAGGCTCACCCAGCTATCCAAACCACCCTGCAAGAGTTAACACAACAAAAGCGAACACAAAGAATAGCAACCAAAGGAGGAAGAAGATTAAAATAATTTTATTGATTCATCAAAATATCTTCATACATGCCTAGTTGTAAGGCCTTCTGAGTTACGGCCAATTACAAATACATTCACGTTCAGTGATCCAACTACAAATTCGCACTTTCAGTTCTGCTCTCTAATCTTCTTCCAAAAAGCTTACCTAACTCTAATCCTAAACACTCTATATATACTTGCCAAAATGGCTTATAGATTATTCTAGAACATTACATAAGAGGAAGG
The DNA here is from genome assembly GCA_028749045.1 of Cupressus sempervirens. Classification (NCBI taxonomy): domain Eukaryota; kingdom Viridiplantae; phylum Streptophyta; class Pinopsida; order Cupressales; family Cupressaceae; genus Cupressus; species Cupressus sempervirens. The sequence goes on from CM053793.1 coordinate 539,024,909, forward strand.
CCAACCCAATAACGGTCTGGATGCATCCCAAGAAAATATCTTAAAATAAATGTCACGAACAAAATAAATCCTGCAAGTCGGCTCGCAAAAATCACGTTCAAATGCTGATCCTTAGGTACATTAGGTAACTAGATGAATGAAGAGTTGCTTGGCGTACACTGGGTAACTCGGTTAATGAAGAGTCACTTGGCATACACTGGGTAACTCGATGAATGAAGAATCACTTGGCATACACTAGGTAAGTTGGTTAATGAAGAGTCACTTGGAAAACATTGGGCAACTAGGTTAATGAAGAGTCACTTGGCATTCACTAGGTAACTCAGTTAATGAAGAGTCACTTGGCGAACACTAGGTAACTAGGTTAATGAAGAGTCACTTGGAAAACACTGGGTAACTTGATTAATGAAGAGTCACTTGGCAAACACTCGGTAACTAGGTTAATGAAGAGTCACTTGGCAAACACTGGGTAACTCAGTTAAGGAAGAGTCACTTGGTGAACATTGGGTAACTAGGTTAATGAAGAGTCACTTAGCATACACTGGGTAACTTGGTACCAACATGCAGAATGAACAAAATGAGCAAGATAACAAGGTAACCCAGGATGCTCCTACATCAACCTTCACAGTCATCAATTACATAATCAACAAAAAAAACACAATAAAAATATATAAATTCCAAACATAAACCATTAGGTGGAACAACATTACCTTGACGAGTAATTCTATTATATATATGTGTATGGGTGTATATGCATATATTATATATATACATAAATAGGATAGTATATGTGTATGTATATATACATACATGCATATACCTATATATGCATACTTATTTATTCATACACACACTTTCATATTTTCATATTTTTATAGATTCTTTAATTTTTATTTTTTATTGATCCCTCGAATTTTTCAATTTCTCCTTAGTTTAGTATTATTTATGTCCCTCTTGCTTGATCTCCTTATCCTTTGTATTGTTCAATTTCCCCACTTTAATTTCATTTATTCTTCTTTAGTTTTCTTTTTTGTCTTTATTTAGCTTTTATAGTTTTAGGATATATATATATATATATATATATATATATATATAGTCTCTTAGCTTTCACTTTTCATTTTATTATGATTTGATATCTTTTTTTGGCTTGTATTTTTATTTCTTTTTTTATTGTTAGTCATATCAGCCCAATTTTGTGAGCCCCCTTGACCACCTCATCCTTTCCTTTTTATTTACCAACCTAGGTCTGCAATCCACATTTCATTTTTCCCTTACTCTCTTGTATCTTGACGATGGATCATGTAGTATGATCCAAAATGTTGATGACAAAAAAACTTACACAATTATTCCCAAAAAATTGATAGAATAGTTTACATGGATTCTAAAAATTTGATAGCTTTGAATTCTATTATTATCCAACTTCCATAGGCGAGATGTCATTCTTCATGAATTTGACATAATTTCTTATTTTCTGTTGAAAATATGTTTTCTGATAGTTTGATACTTATGATTGATGTGGAGGAAGGGCCTATACTCATCAAACACCAATTTCCTATACTTTTTGAATGATGAGATTTCATCTTTGGACCATAAAAAACCACAAAAATGTGTCAGTCCTACGGCATCATGTATTTTTCGTACAAGTATTGCATGGAATTAAAATTGTCTCTATCCTATTGGTCTAGAGATTTCATAACTAGTGAAACCATTCCATAACTCCACCAAATCATTGATAAGAGGCTCATTATATACATTCATATATATAACTTGGTTATACTTACCCAATTGAATGAAAAACTACAACACTATATAATTATTATGTCCATTTTTTTGTGAGTTGTATAATCACATCTAGATAACTATTAAATGATAAGATACCTGGAACAATCATTGCCAACATAATGTGTTTTCTCTTTATTGACATCTGTGGAAGAATTTTATTATTGATAATAAAAATAGGCCACACCGAGTAAATAGATCTCAACTCTCCAAATGGATTGACACCATCCATTGCCAATGAAAGCCTGAGATTTTGTGGTTCTTTTGAATTTTCAATAGCCAAAGTTAAAGGATACTCTCATTGAGAGTACAAAAAACTATTTTGGACCTCATGCATTTTAGAAGCTTAGGCTCCTTGAAAAAGTAGGGTTGTGTTTTAGGCACATTAGGGACCACTATAGGGCTAAATTAGAAAAAAAAACTTCAAGTACAAGTGCCCTCATGCATTCCTTATTTAGAGTGGTAAAATATTGTGTTGGATGTAGGGGAGAGAAGTGAAAAACATGAAGGAAGCCCACCAGAAGAGAACAAAAGAAGGTATGTGATATTATCAAGAATGTGGTTATGTACTAAATAATCTTTGTATTTATATGATCTAATATATTTTAAAATTTTCATAGATTGCCTGACACATCAAAGATAACAAAGGAAACACTATATAAGCACAGGTAACACAAGCTCGACTCTGGTGGTTATTCAAAACTTGTCGTGCAAATTGTAAGTATCCAAATATATAATTGCAATCAATTTGGATTTGATGAAAAAGTGCAACAAAAAAGAAAGCCCTCAAAAGAGGACAAGCAAATAGCCTTCAAACAAGACTATCAAGATGTGGCTAAATAGTTAAAGGAAATGAGTGCACAAGTTTCTTATGAGGGATCTATTGTGGTAAATAATCTAAATAATTTTTATTTCAAACTGATTACTTAACCAATTAGTGTATTTGATGTTAAGTTCAAACATAAAGTGAGTATACTTATTTTAAGTAAGTAAATAATGATAACAATGGACATGACATCGGAATGCAGCTTGCCAATCTTTGCACAACACCCAAGCATGATGAAGTTGATGGTTTGGATGTGTGTCACAATGGCCAAGGTATACATTTTCAATTCAAATTGTTATATGCAATTATTAATACAAGTCAACATCTTAGATTTAAATTGGTGTAGTAATACAAATTTAATTGCATGAACAAGTGTTTGGATTAATGAAACATTTTGTATTGTAGCTACAAAGGATGTAGAGGCATCAATTCATGAGGAGCATGTTGAGGTTAAGGCTACTGAACAAGATGATTTGGCTAGATCAAGTAAAGAGCACCACATTTATGTTCTTTAATGTAATGAAATACTTGTAACAATTGTAATAAATGTTTTTAATTTAACCATTTTATTTGTTATTACACAGGACCCCCCTTTGCATCATAAACAAAGGACTAGGCATGCACAACTAAGATCATGTGGAAAGTTGGAAAGAAGAACTATTGAGGGTGGAAATGGTGATATTGTGTTGATCTCATATTGGTTTTCACAAGCGAGTGTCTATACACTTAAGGCATTTACTTAGTTCATGTAGAAAAAGTATTATATGTTGAGCACAACATGTATAAGATAGAGCATGTCAAGTCCACAGTGAGTGTTGAGTCACTCAAGTGTCAAGCAAATAGTGTGTGTTGAGTGATAAAAGAGTTGAGAAAGTAGTGCATGCCGAGTCATTCAAATGCCAAGTCATAGTATAGAAATTAGTATATGGCAAGCATCAAAGACTTCAAATGCTGAGAAACACAGTTTTGACATAGTTGTTTGTAATGACACAAACTACTATGTAAGCAATTTTTTAGCCGACTTACAGATTGAATTATGATATTTTTTGTGATAAGGACAAATCTTAAGTTGGAATCGCTATGCATTACATGCATCCAATCAAGTAAAGGGAAGGTTTAAGAGAAAAAATGGATGAATCATAGCCACTGATTCATAACTAACCCTAAGTCACCTAGATCTTCTTAAGGAGGACAAACCCTAAACTTAATTTTCACATGGAAGGACCAAACAGAGAATTTTTGCATGCACAAAAAGAGCATTCATGGTGGCTAAGGAATTGTAAAGTGAAATTACATTGCAAAATTAGTTAAAGGAGAATAGAGGAATGGAATAGTATACAAAAAAGGGATATCTAATCAAGAAGGATCAAGAATACATCAATTTAGAGGTGATCTATCATCAAGAAACATAGTACTAACCACAGGATCAATGCTGAGTCATTCTAATAGGGTAAGACCTAACAATCTTTGTAATCCTTTAACAAGGCTAACCTTTTATAAGGTAGATAATGTTTCATGATCAAACATTGTGACCTTCATTAGATACACTTTATTACTGCAGTAGTGAAGATTTGTGGGTGTCATCGCCACCCCAGTTTTACCTTCTCATTAGAGGGTTTCTAGGTAATCATATATAGTGTCATATATGTGTGAATATTTAATTTTTTACATGATTTAGATGTACATGCTTTATATGGTATTTCAATTTACTTATTGAATGTATGAGATGGATATGTGGTGAATGTTTTATGGGTCAAAGTTTAAACTACTGATTCACCCACCCTAGAAGTTTACTTTTCCTATTGTAATTCCAACAATTGGTATTAGAGCTCAATTCTCTAGAAGAGAAGCTTTGTAGCTTTAAGGAAAGATATTGAAAATGGAAGTCTGCAAATTGGGAAAGATCATTGAGAATCGGGGAATTGAAATACAACTCATTATACATCAACTGAATGAAGCAAGAGAAGACCTAACAAAATCTTTAAAGAGAAGGAAGGAAATTTTTATTGAGGAGAATGACACACAATACAGAGAAATGGACACTACTAAGCTATTTGGTAATGGAGACTCCAATGAATTTGATGAAGCAGTTGTAGATCTAATGGAAAAGACAATAGCCCAAGCTGAAGAAATCAAAAATATCAAGTTAGAGCAAGAATCACAAGACATACTACTATGTGAGGTGACTAAACAAAAAAATAAAGCTATGGAAGAAAAATCTATGATTAAAGAAGAGAAAAGAGTTTTGACCAACAAACTAGATGAGAAATCATCAGAGCTAACTAAGATTTCCAACATGCAATTGGATACTTTGAGTCAAATGATGAATGCCACCTATGAATTGACATTGAGATAACAACATTGAAGTTGCAGAATGAGAAATTGAATAATGACCTAAAAAGGGATAAGGAATTTTTTGAAAGTTTTAATAAACCAAGTGAAGCCATCAAATACTTTGAGCAATTATTGAGATCCTCTAGATCCAATAATGATACATCTAGACTGGGATACACAAGTACTAAAGAAGGAGAGTCATCCAAAAGTGCTAAAGAAAGGAGAAACAAAGGTAAGAATTCCAAACCTACTTGTTATAATTGTGGTAAGAAAGGACATACTACTAATGTATGCAGGAGCAAGATTGTAAATAAGAATGACAAGTATAAGAGCATGATTCATTGCCATAAGTGCAAAAAAAAAGGTCATCAGACACATGAATGTAGAACAAAGATCATGCACATACAAAAATTTGAAGGATACTATTATAACTATCAAAAATATGGACATAGAGCTTTTGAGTGTAGATCCAAACCCATGTGGTCATTAGACAAGCAAACAAAGGTAAAGAACAATGGCAACTCTTATAATTAGGATTATAATACAAGATATAGTTGTCATTATTGTCAAGAGTATGGACATGTTCTTGAGAATTTTATTAGGTCACACTTCAGAAGTGACTACAAAAGGTAGTTAAGTCAAACAACATGTTTTAGGTGTTTGAAGATTGGTCACATCAGTCAATATTGTCCAACAAGGTCAAAGGCACCAAGTTGTCAGTTCACTAAAGGTAAAGGCAAAGTCAAGGCAGATATTGAAAATGTCAAAATGAAAAGAACAAGACATGGAAGAGAAAGGAGGATTGCAACACATCAATTGGAGAAGGGATCACTTCACCCAATGGGTCAAGTGATCACACCTCATCAAACTAAGAAATCAAGATGTATGTGGGACTGATAATCAAAAGTTATATCATACATCAGTTCCAAAGGATTTAGTATTGAAAAGCCTACATAAGCGTGAATAAAGATATAAGATGTTATTACAAATCAAAGAAAAATCTTCAAGTTTTTCATGTTATTGCCAAGCATGAAAAGTTTCCTATGATTGCCGAGTGAAACGCTAGAGGATGTCGAGCTAATAGACTAACTAATTTTTGCCAAAATCTTAATGATTAGCAAATGAATAAAAAGACTAGTGGATACTGAGTGAGCCAAAAATTAGTTGATGTCGAGCTCATAGTTGTGTAAGCACTCAACATTAATTGCAGTATTTCAAAGAGGTATTTAATCAAATTCAGCTCATTTTTACATCATTCAAAATTGAGAAAGAGCAAGGAAAGCTAGAGGTGATCTAGAAATCCATCGGAATTGATTGCAAAAGATTTGAACAACAATTCAACACCATTTCATTAGATTTTACAAGTTATTTATCATGTGTCAAGCTACGCTATTTCTATTTTAAAAAACCCTAGTTTTGCAAAATGGCATCTAGTTCAAAGGGTGTAGAGGTAAAGGAGGTTTTAAATGTTCAATTGGTTAGTCATGAAGTTAAACAACCTATTTTCAAAGTCATACCAGATATTGCATACAAACAAGACCCCTCTAGTGCATTATCCATAATACCACCGAAAGTTCTAATGATTCAAGATGTCAAAAAGTATTACAACTGTAAGATTGGGAGTATTGGTGACATGGAAATAAGAGAAGCATATGGAAAGATTTGTAAAAATGGTGTGTTGAGTGAAGAATTCAAGATTGTAGATAAGAAAGGGTTAACTCATGCCCTAGATTTCCCTAATGTTTTCAAAATTGAATGGATTGGGATTGTATTGAGTAGGATTCATGATAGTTCACTATGGTTAGAAAATGGACTAATCAAAATCACCAAAAGAATAATCCATAGAGTAACAGGATATCTGACCCTAAATTGGCCAAAGACTATAAGGAGTGAGTCTAAAGAGGTTATTGAGAAAAATACAAGGGCTGTGTGGAATAAGAGAGGAATGACAATTGACACCATTGTAGATCCTCTAATAGATTTTGTTGTAAGGTTAATTGCACATAAGTTTTACCAATCAAGCAATGTGCCCTATATTGCAGTAGACGTCAGTTACAAGATTGTGAAGAAGGATCATACATATGATCTTGTTGAGCTACAACTATAGCAATTGATTGAGAACCTAGGAGCAATAAGGAAAATAAAGAGTGCTCGGTGCAAATTTGGATCTATTTTAGTATGTATTTTATTTTATGTTCAAAACACATTTCCTTCATTTGGCACTATGGCATGGAAGACAAACAGGTCTATGGTAGCTCAAATAAGAGAGTTCATTGAACAACTAGGTGAGAATTTTGAATCAATAATAACCAGTTACTTTGAGGACTTCAATCAATCTATGAATAAAAGATTGAGGATTCTAGTATCATTGGTTGAAAAACATTATGATGATGTTTTTTTTTCTAGTTGATGTTGATTATACATTTGTTCAAGTAGCAACTCCAAGAGTAAGATGGCTAAGGCCATTAGGCTATGAAAAATGTAGACGAGGCCTCTGCAACAATAACAACATTACTTGTAGTAGATACAGATAAAGATGCAAAAGCATTTGGTAATTATGAAATGGATAAATCTAAGATTACCATGGAACTAAAGATTGTCTCTGTCATCAAGAAGAAGGAGAAGTTGGTAAAGAAATTGAAAGCTAAATTAGGTGAAGGTGTCGAGCATGAAGAGGAAGAAGATGATGAGGAAGAGAACACTCAAATCCAAGCACCACTTATATTAACACAAGGACTATGTGAAGATCAGCAAGAGGAAGAAGCAAAAACTATAGAAGGTGCCAAGGAAGAACAAGCTGAGGAAGTACCTACTCCTATTGATAAGAAGAAGAGAAAGACTAAGGGACAAATAGTGACAAGATCCAAGAAGATTGCCAAACCAAGCCAGCCCAAACCTACAACACCTACCACAAGAGCTAGTTCATGTGTCACAACACAAAAGGCTAAAGAGAAAGCCAAACCTATAGAGTAGGAAGGAGGAGGAAAGAAAAGACCAAGAAGAAAGTACATTTCTTAAGTTGAATCTGATGAGGAAAGAACAGAATCTGATGACAATAGCCAATTCCAAATGGTGAGTCAAAATCTATCTTCAAATTTAAACAACCTATGTGAAAATATTAAAAATAATGCAGATTTGTCAGGATTTTCTCACATTTATTTTGATAATCTTGGAAAAGTTGAAAAGGAACAAGTGGAGGAGGCAATAAAAGCCATGATGGAAAATTTTAAGAAAGCCCCACTAGAGATTGCCAACTCAATGCCTAAAAGTTTATATGAAAGAGTTAAACAAAAATAGCATTATTGTTTGAACCTAGAAAAACAAATTATAGAGACATCACTTGCTTAAGTTATGCCTGAACTCAGTAAGGCACAAATTGCTAAAGCTATGAAGAAATATGTTTTTAGATTTGGTCCCAAATATAGAGCCTTCAGCATATTGTAGAACAATATTGAAGATGTTGTAAAGAACTCTACACAGATGTGGAAAGTCACATATGGGTTAGCTACAATAAAAGTAGGAGAACAAGTTCGCATTGAGGTTTAAAATGATGAAGAAGATGACAACAATGAAGGCACAACTAAAGGAGGTACAGAAATGCATATAGATGACTAGGCAATGTTGTGGTGTCCACAACACACGCCCCATTCCTCTCTAGGAATGGGGACCCCCTACTTTTTTTGACTCCCAGACTCCCAGTTCAAGAGTCGAAAGGAGAAAATTCGGTTAAAAAGTTAGAATCCTAGAGTCAAAATTGAAAAAATAAAAATAATAATAATAAAATTGAAAAAACACAAAATAAATTTAAAAGAAATAAATAATTTAAATTTTTTTTTAAAAAATTAATTAATTGTTGTGTGTGCTCAACCCCATGCGCGTGTCGAGGCACAGTGCCCATTTCGCTTGGCACGCAAGGAGTAAGGGGTTATAAAACCCCTCTTTCCTCCCTTCCCCCTTCATTTTTTCTCACTCCTTCCGATGCAATGAGTCCTCACCCCCCCTCTTGGTGTCTTTGCACCAAAGCCACGTGCCTACAATGTGTGTGCTAGGTGTCACTTGGCACTGTGTGCTACAGAGTTGCGGCCTATGTTGGGCACCACTCGTGCTACACATGTGAGTGTTGTGGCCCACGTTGTGCACATCGAGTGTTGCTAATGCCATGCACAGCTCACTAGTGCACCAACCTCGGCATCGTGCACCATGCACGCATTTTCTCACCCTTTTTTTTAAAAAAAAATTTACTTTTGCAAAAAAATTTAAATTAAAATATATATATATATATATATATATAATTTTTTTAAAAATTATAGAATGCTTTAAAAAAAAGTAATAATAATAATAATAATAAAATTTCAAACTAAAAAAATTGAATCCCCAAAGGGGGAGGTTTTTAATTATGTTCTTTTTTCATTCTTTTGCTATCTATGGACTAATAAACACTTTCTCTTGCAATGTGTAGGTAACATAACCAGATGTCATCCACATTCAGAGTAGCACACAAGCCCATCCTATTCAAGTTCCAAGGCATACCTTCAAAATCAAGATTTCACGATGACTATGTTGTGATTAGAGATACTGACCTTGAACACACAAATCTAGGAGATTTTTTGAGAATTTGAAAAAAGCCGATAGAGAGGTCAACCTTGGTGTCTGTATTGATCTATTCTAGATTAGTGAGTGCAACATCATATCTTGTTTTAGTGGAATCAGTTGAATTAATCATGACCTTGTCACAACACTTTGTTCCTAATGAGAGGGTGGTCAAGAGTCTCACAGGGGAAGTGGTATTGGATTTGTGACTTGATAACATTGAGGAGGTTTTCCACCTACCAAGAGCAGACCATTTTATCTAACTTTTCTATGAAGGGACTGAGAGATGGTATAAGGAGCATCAGCAAGAGGCCATTGACATTATACAATCCTCGTACCTCATTGAGAAGCCTCCTTGGGAAAGGATAACCAGCAAAGTGGATATGACTCAAGGATACATAAAGGATGACATTGGATACTCTATTATTCTCCTAAGTAGAGTCATGGGCATACCTGTGGCAAGTCATCTTACATTCATGGTCAACTTCATTGAGACCATCAGACATGCAAGGATACCACTAGATTGGGCCACCAAACTAACCAAAAAATTATGTGATCAAATAAGGATAGTGAAGGACAAGAAGGAGTTTTATATGACTTCTTATATGGTGTACCTACTTGTAGCGAAGGAAAAAAACTATACTAGTTTGTACAAGAAAGGCAGTATGCAGGACCCTAATGCCTCGCCATATATAACCTATCCTCGTTGGTGAAGAAGAAGCTCTCAATGCAAAGAAAGGAGTACAGGATTGTCAATGATGCATTCATCTTTGCGATCATTTGATTCATTAAGGGAGACTATGGGAAGAGGTTATCTGATGAAGCCAAAGCATAGATCATGGCTCTCAGAGCCTACTTCATTTAGTTCAAGACATTCACGTATCTTCGAGTGGGTGGTGCATCTATCAATCCTAAGAAGCTTTTGAGATACCCAAGTGACAAATTGGCACTATTGGAGATCTCTAGGAAAATTGAGTTGGCCTATGAGAAGATAAAGAGGCAAAAAAGACCCTATTGGGAATGGCCATTGGTCATTGGGCTATATCAGGTAAAGTAGAAACAGGATATTCTAACCTTCGAGTGGGAATGGGAGAACTATCCTCTTGAAGAATACAACTCTCCTTGGCCATATTTTGACAATGTTGGTAAAGTAGAAAGCCTAGCAGGAAAGGACTTCCATCATGAGGATGCCATTGAAGATCATTAGATGAACGCCACAAAAGACTATGATGTCCGCATCAGAGACTATTATAGGATGACTTTTTATGTAGCAAAAAAGGCTCTCCATTTGAATATCACTGATGAAATAAGGCTACAAGACTCCAAATAATTATTAGATCCCTTGTTCAATGTAGATAAGGTCAGTGAAAGACCCATTCTAAATGCAGAGGTTGACAAAGAGGAAGGAGATGACATCAATCATTCAGTAAGACATGTCGTTAGAATGACAAAGGATTGGATCAAGAAACCTTTTCCACTTGATCCAATTCCTAATATTTTAATATTCCATGCACAAGTTCTCCCATAAAGGGGTAAAGGAAGGAAGGTCACAGTTCCTATATTTGCGCTTCAGTCTCCAATTAGGCCAGAGATAGTCTACCAGCTTGATCGCCCAGTGGGATATTATCACCCTCCTAAAAGGAAGAGAAAGAGGAAGAGAACATCTCTTCAAAGGATTCAAACAGAACTGGTTGTAGAACATGTTTCTCCTCAGCAACATGAATAGAGCTCACAAGAGTCCCAAGGTATTGGAGCCACTCAAATCCAGGATGAACCTCAATTGCCTCCTATTGTGACAAGCCAAATAGAAGAGGGAGAAATTCTAGAAGTCTCCATTCCTCCTATATGAGAAGAGACCCCTTCTCCCTCCATCCCCAAGAAACATAAGAAGAGTAATATTAAGATGAAGAAAAGGTAAAGGATCAGTAGAAGATTAGTACCTAATCCATCTATCCCCGAAACTATTTTGCAGGAAGAAGAAGATAAGGAAGAAATAGAATCAGAAGAGGAGGAGGAATAGGTACCCCTAGAAAGAAGAACTTGGTTAGCAAAAATTGTAGAGTTAGAAAGAAGAAAGAGTGCCACCAATACCCCACCATCCACCCAAGTAGAACCATTAGAACTCTCTTCTTCAAAAGATGAAGTGCAGCACTGGGTGAATGAGCAAAGGGAAGGAGGTGAGGATTTTTTCTCCATGACAGATTTTGATTTCATGCCGATGGGTAAAAAGTTGGTTGGGGATAAGATCAGAGACACCACTACAGGTGAACTCTAATAGAAAGACTAGACACAGATGCTGCCAGATACACAAGGTCCTAATCTTACTCCTCCATCTCTGCCATAGATTACGGTGGTAGATAAGGGTTTAGTAACTCCCTCACCTCTGAGTTCGGAAGGGAACAAGTGCAAAAGGAACCATCACCATAAGAGAAACCAGAGTTGATGGCTATTGATGAAGCATCAAAAGAGGGACAGATGGTAGAATATGCACAACAGCCTTCCCAAGATTTCAAGGAGCAAGCTATAGGATCTACAAAGATTGAAGTTACAGAAGGAGAGTTCTCACAAGAGGAGGCGACTCCAAGTAAAAGCTATAAGGGGAAGGAGGTAGTTGAACACACCCCTTCATCATCAAGAGCTAAGGTCATAGAGAAACACATTCTGAGATATTTCCAAAAGGAGATAATGAGGAGTGGGAAGCCTCAGTTCTATGCTTCAGAGGATGATATATGTGATATTGTTGAGATCTTGAACAAACTTGAGTCTCCATTACATGATGCAATGCCATTCACATTTGTCACTACCATATAGAACCAAGATTTATTTCCATAAGTGGCTTTCCCTCTTGAAGGTATAGATGCAAAAATTGTTAGTCTTGAGGATTATGAAGTGAAGGATGTTATGTTGGGAAAGCCTACACGGGATTCAACCTGATCGATGATGACTATGGGAGTCAAAGAGGTTCTCAAGCACATGGAGCAAGATGAGATTGAACTTCGAACTCTTTGAAGGAAAGTTGAGATCCTAAAGGGATATCTACCCAAATTTTTTGGTCCTCTTGATCTTGAGCACCCCGAGGAGACTCTAAATACCATTCTTAGAGAAGGGGAAGGTGTACAACTTAATCCATTTTTAAGAGTTTTTCAAGAATGGCGAGAAAGCCTTGAGGATAGAGGTGTTACCACAATCACAAGAAATTTGAAGTTACTACATGCTACATAGGAGAACATGAATAAGATCATAGAAATTTTGAGGCAGGACTTCAGTATCATGGATGAAGTACGGGCATGGAGCAAGGATTTGTAGACTCTACAAGCCATAAAAGGGCAAAGGTATTGTAATTTGATCAATTTATATATCAAAGAAGAGCTAGACTTGATTGATGATTGGATAGAGAAGATATTGAATGGAAATAAAGTAATGGAAACATTACACAAGGAGATCCATCGGCTCAAGGACCAAGCCCGGGGGCAAATTTTGGAAGCAGAAAAGTTGTACAGTGATGCATGCTTGGACATTTTTGAAGATGAAGAATGAGAGAAGCTATTCCTAATTGAGGTAGTATTAGAGAATTTCAACAATACATTAGAGGAAGCATCTAGTAATGAAGACATCAAGCAAGCCTTCAAGATAGGGGAAGCACTGTTAGAGTTGGACACCAAACTTGGAGATTTTGTAGATACTCGAATTGAGGTGGATAACTATAGATAGAAAGTAAAGGATAAATAGGAGGCTTTAGATCTTCTATATGCAACCAAAATTACTGAGATGATAGATAAATTCAAGGTAAAACATCCAAACATAGCTTTGGGATGAAGAAGAACAAAACCCAGATGCCAGAATTTCAATTTTGACACTTTGTAAAATTTTGAGATTTTGACCCTGTCGAGGTCCACAGCTTTGCAAGTCTATAGTTATGTATTTTTCATGTAGCTCTATAGGTTCATAGCTCCACATTTTCATATAGGTTCATAAGCATGCAATTATGTAGGTCCAAATCTTTACAATTCAGAAGTGCACCGACAATTAACTACCAGTTCCAAAAATAGCACCTTCCATGCATCGGGAGCACATTCTAATGGCAATTTAACTCTGACACATGCCTAGTGAAGGACCAACTTCTATTTTGGCACCTCAATGCACTTCTACTTTGACTAATGACTTCTTCCTACTTTCTCATGCTTTCTCTATTTTTGACATGTAAAGGGCTCATGCATCCAATTAATGAATAAAATATGGATGGAGTCCCTCTAAGCACCAGATTAATGGTTAGTCTGTATATATTTAGTTTTTTTTAATATTTTAAAAGCATTTTATTACATGAATACATCTCTCACTGTCAACACAAATTGAGGAGATGATTTCTTATAAATACCTCATTGTAAAATATAACAAAAGTCATCGTTATTATGCAATAAACTTATGCTTTTAGTGCTCACATTTGGAGTGTAGTCATTCTTGCCTGAATGTGTCATATTTTTGTGGATTTTATTCATGAGATTTTGATTGAGCCAAAGGTTTATTGTGTTGTTTCTGGTTGTTCGATCTTTTAGTTCTAGTGTTTTCTATAGATTTATGAATTTCGCTAACGTAATGAGCTTGAGGAGAGATCACAAATTGTGTCTGCATAACTCTCTGTCTTGCATGAGCACAATTTTTGTGGCCTTGTGATTTGATGAAGAGTGAAACATCATTTGGTTATTGAAATTTCCCATTGACGATTGCATCAGTGGATTCCAAGAAGTGTTGCTCCTATTTTCATTGGTTTCCTACCAATTTTTTTGAAAGTTTAACTTGCAACATGTTGTTTTTTGTATCTTATGTCTATTTAGGATTTCAATTTCAAGTTATTTCAATTTCATGTTATTTGCTTTCAGTTTCATTATTTTCTTTGCTAACCCCTTTTTAGAATAGGAACTCATTTTAGTTGCACTATTAGATTGCATTCATTAAAAAACTAGAAAATACAAAAATATTGTTCTTTTGAGATAGAAAATAGTTTTACTTCATTTTGAGATCATAGTAGAACCAGCAAAGGCCTCCTTGTGAAAAATCACATTTATCTTCAATTGAGTAGATTTTGGTATGTCGCGAGACAAATACTAAACCTTGGAGTTGATCCCAAAAAGATTAGCTTTTCAAGAGAAGAATTGTGCAATGGATTCCTGTTGTTGACCTCATGTAAAATGACTACCCAAAAAAAGTGGTGCTAGAAGGAGGGCCCCTTTTGACTCCCAGAAAGGAAGAAAATTTGTTAAAGTTTCAAAATTTTGCACTTCTACAATAATATGCACTTCACAAAAAGTTAAGAAAATTTTCCTAAGTTTTTGACAAATTTAGGTCTATATCTCTACAACTCTGTAGGTACGCAGGTCTGTAGATTCATAGCTACATAGGTCTACAGCTTCACAGGTGCACAGGTGTACAAAATTCTGTGGTGCACAAAATTTAGAATAGTGAGAAAGTGTACTTCTCCAGAGGTGAGCTTTTCTCCAAAATTTGATGCAAGTTGGAGGATATTGATCCAAAATATCCATTTTAGTGAGCATTAAGGTCTATGCCAAGTGCACATGAGTTTCTTGAGCTTACCCACTTCCATAAACCATGTAGTGACAAGGGAACATCCCGAGTTCAACCACTTCTATTCTTACTTTCATCATCTTCTTCAACTTCACCTCCACTCCAACCACCTGGTAGACCACCGCATACTCCAATAGCTACTCCTCAACAACCACTATTAGGTCTGCCAAACCCTCCAACGGCATTTTTCACAAATTTTGTGGACTCACCAATAAACTTGAGAGGTGCACTCTGTGACCTCCCAAAGAATCCTGAGAAGTTTTTCCCAAGATTCATCTATGGTCAAACACAAACTACCAAAGATCACATCAAGGTATTCAAGGAAATTTGCAATTGCAAGCAAGTGGCTAATGATGACATGGTTCTTCATTTATTTCCCTACTCTTTGGGAGAAATTTCCTGCAATTGGTACGTCAATTTGCCACCTAGATGCATTGGAGATTGGCATACATTCAAAAAATTGTTTTTGGAACAATTCAAAACATTCATCAATCCAACTGTGATACACCAACAATTCATATCAATCAAAAGGGACCCAGATGAGATAGTTTCATGCTTCAACCATCGCTTTCATATGGCCTACCACAAGTTGGAAATGCTATACACCATATCGGTTTAAGCCACTATTCAAATTTATTTGAATGTTATGGACCCTCTTACTGCAATATTTTTAAGAAGACTTCATGTAGAAAATATTGACACATTGGACAAAGTCTTTGCAGAAGTGATCACGTTCACGAAGCAAGCCAATCCTAATAGAGGCGGAATGATGCTTCTAGCACAAGCAGTCCCTATAATACCAACATACCCCGTGGGAGCACCCATGGTGCCTAGCCAGTTCATACCTATGAACTCAATTCCATTACAACACGCACCTGCTCCACAAACTCAAACGATAACATATCTAGGGTATGAGCCTCCAAAAATAGCTTTCTTTGAACAGAAAGCAACGGTTCTTGTGGAAGCAGATAACAATCTTCTTTCAAAAGTTGGTCAAATAAAGAAGACCATGTCACAAATGAACAATGAGCTGACATGTCTTAGATTGTCACAAGGACAAAATAACAACTTCCAAAGAAATAATGTTGGCCCCTACAACAACAATTTTGGTCATAATTACAACAGGAACTTCAATGGGAATAACAACAACAATGCAGGAAACAATGGCAGAGGAAACAACTTCAATCCTCATGAATGCAACAATGGCTTCCAAAGGAAAAATTGACAATGGAACACTCATCCCAATAATGGAAGAATTCATACTGATAACAACAACAAAAATGTGCAATACGCTGATATCAATCAGTATGATGATAGCCAAAATGTGCCTAACAATGATGGTTCATACTATAATAGTAATCAGGAGGTGAATCAAAGCTCACAAGTAAATGAAAATCCTCCCCCTATTCAATTCAATGCTATGCTATTGGAATCTTATGATTCTACATAGAATCCACAAGTGGAACAATCAGCAAATGAAGAATTTTCATTCTCATTTAGCCAAGAACCAGATCTTCAACATGATGAGATGTTTGCCTTTCAAAATGACAATCAGAATACATACAATCTTAGAAATAGAAAGGATCCCTTGATGGATTCGATCCCTCCAGGTTTGCAACCAACTCCACCTGATCCAAGAGCAAGTAAGAATCCACCATCGGTAAGACCAGTGTAGGGAGGACAAAAGAATCAAAATCAAGTAAACATGCCAACGATACTGAAGAACCCAACTTGATCCACTAAAAAGTACAATGTAGTAGAAGATTTGAAGAAAACTAAAGCCAATATGTCCATGTTTGAAATGTTATAGAATTTTCCACAACAAAGAGAAGCACTCATGAAGACATTAGATAATACAAAGGTTTCCCACAATATGAACATTGTCTCGCAAAAGATAGTATCCCAACAAGTGAATGTTGCAGAAGCAATGCCCACTATGTTCAAAGAAAAAGTTGAGGTACCCCCATTTTTGCTAAGCATAAGGATATATGGGAAGAATCTTCAAAATGGCCTCATTGATTTAGGAGCTTCATGCAATGTAATGCCATTATCAATAGCTCAAAGGCTAGGAGTTAGTCCTCAATCCTCTAATTGAGTGGTGATGCAGTTGGATAAAATAGAGGTGAAGGTCATTGGAGTATTGAAATATGTACAAATATAGTTAACAGTTGACCCTCGCGTTCAAGATGTTATTGATATAAATGTGGTTGACATCCTGGAGACATATGGATTACTTCTGAGTAGAGAATGGATGAAATGTCTAAGAGGATGGTTTTCTACAGACTTCACTCAGTTGTGGTTGCCATGGAAAGGATTGAACAATCAAATCAAGATAGATGTTGAGCCCAAATTGAAAACAAT
The DNA here is from genome assembly GCA_028749045.1 of Cupressus sempervirens. Classification (NCBI taxonomy): domain Eukaryota; kingdom Viridiplantae; phylum Streptophyta; class Pinopsida; order Cupressales; family Cupressaceae; genus Cupressus; species Cupressus sempervirens. Next base: position 539,042,376 of record CM053793.1, read on the forward strand.
GATCATGGATTACAATGCCCCGAATGAGATAGCATTTTTACAATTGGATTTGGGTTCATACAAAGTGATGGTATTGGATATGGTTCCAAGAAATACACCTCAAGATCAGAATGAAGAACCTATAGTGCCAGTGCCCAAAAGTGAAACTGTAACACAGTTCATATATAGCATGGTGACTAATCTACAATGTTTAGAAGAGGAAGTTGATCCTAGTATCCTCCTCCTTCTAAGATTTTTTTAGTTACACAAAGTTAGTCACTCTAAATTTGAATGTTCATCATGTCAAGAAGGAGTTGCGAAGGTATTGACCCACATGATGGAAAACAAGGATACAAAGACCTTAACAAATAAACTCACAGAAAGTCAAAATACTATGAACTCATCCACCTTGTTGAAAAGACTGAAGAAGAAAGTGAAGATCTAAATGTGTCATACAGTGATACCTCTTTAGATGGTGGAGGTTTGTCTTCTTCTCCTCTGAGGATGATCAAAGTCCAAAGAAGAAGATGATATGTGAAAGGTAAAGGATGGACTCCAGTAGTCATTCATCATGAACCTAAAGTTGAGGAAATCAAAGAGCTGATAGGGGAAATTCAAGATAAACAAGAAAAATACACACTTCCTCTATCTATAGGTTATGAAGGGAACTCATCAATTCCTACACAAGGAAAGTTACAATGGGTTTCTAAGAAATAGTCATTCAAGGCTCAAGTGAAAGAGAAATTAAGGACAAATAAGCATAAAGTTAGAAAACCCAAGGAAATTGCAATTTGGACACTCTGCTTTGATGGTTCTAGGTGCAAGATGGGAGTCAGTGCAGGTATCAAATTGGTCAACCCAAAAGGTAGGTCTTTCTATGTTGCATATCAGTTACAGTTTAGATGCACTAACAATGCTGTAGAATATGAAGCATTAATTCGACAACTCCTCTTTACACTAGAGAAAGGAGTCAGCTCTCAAAATTGAAGGGGATTCCCAATTGGCCATACGACAAGTAAAATCCATATACTCTTGCAATGAAAAAAGATTACTTGCTTACGGGAAAAGGGTATGGGAAATATTGGATGACTTTGAGGCCTTAAACATTAAGTCCATTCCAAGAAGAAAGAACACGGTAGCAGATGCTCTTGCCATCTCATCTAGTGCATTGCAACTAGTTGAGAGAACCAAGTTGAAAATATTGACCAATTCTACTAAAAATTCTAGGAGAAAATACTTTTAGGCTCAGTTCCTTACAAGGGGAATTTTTTCCTTTTTTCTGAACCATTATTTTGAAGCCTAAAAGACGCAAAAAAAAAGTTAGATTTTATTTCCACATTTAGCTTAGATTTTCATTCCTGCAAGTGTGATTATTTATGCAAGTGTGTTTTCTTTCATGTTTCATGTTTTCTTTTAGTCATGTGTTTCCTTTCAAAGTTGCGTCAGTCTTGGGGGTAAGGTGTACTTGAGGTTTTGTCTTAAGATTTCACTAACCACTCTTTGGTTCCAATTTTAGGAAGAGGTATTTCTTTGTCATTACATTTTAACCATTGTGTGTCCTATACCAACCAAGTGACATATTTCTTGTGGAAATAGGGGATTTTCAATTTGGAAATCAGAGGCCTAGACCACCAAGTTCTCAACACTTTGCAAATTTAAAGATTTGATTTTTTTAGGTGTTGTCCAATTTGAAGTCAACGATGATGAGAGATGATACAAACTTTGACTAGTTCAAATAGGAGGGGTCTCCTCGAAAAGTTGCTAAGATCATTGTTTGGCATGAGAGTTTTTTAAATGTTCTAAAAGAGGAACACAAGGGATGTTCATAAGGGATTAAATCCAAGAAATGACATTGATGTTCTGACTATATAGTCTAAGTGCAGTTAGGATATAGAAAAGAGAGAGAGAGAGAGAGAGAGAGAGAGAAAAGAGAAAATGCGGTGTTAAGTCTGAAGGATTCTAAAGATCTAAAATGGCAAAAGATACATTCTCAAAAAAAATTATCTTGTATCCAAAGTATTGTTCCATCAAAAGTAACAAATTGAATGACATGGAGTAATTATTCAAAAGCCATAAATCTAAAAAAATGTGGCATCTCACCAAGAGCCCTCGAACTAATTCTCTCATCTGGTCAAGTAATTGATTGATAAAAAGCCTTTGTGGAGATTCTGAATGAATGAGCTAGGAGTAGTGGATGATTGTCTCGAGTTGTCAGAAAACTTTGATTCGCTACATCCTAGCACATCAAAGGGAATGAATACACAACGCACACACATTGAGTTTGAAGGTTTCAAGTTCTGAGATTTTGATTGAAGAGTCGTTTGAAAGACACTCGAGATGTTCAAAGTCTGGTTAGTGTTTGACACACGTTGGAGGAATTGATTCTGATGAAGAAATGCCTTGGTCATTTCTCCCTTTTTCAGGGCTATTTTTTGTGGTGTCCACAACACACACCCCATTCCTCGCTAGCAATGGGGACCCCCTACTTTTTTTTACTCCTAGACTACCAGTTTGAGAGTTGGAAGAAGAAATTTTAGTTAAAAAGTTAGAATCGTAGAGTCAAAATTGAAAAAACAAAATAATAATAATAATAATAATAAAATTGAAAAAACACAAAAAAAATTAATTAATTGTTATGTGTGCTCACCCCCGTGCATGTGTGCAAGCAAGGCATGTGTCGCACATTGGTGCATGCACCAAGGTACAGTGCCCATTTTTCTTGGTGCACAAGGAGTAAGGGGTTATCAAACCCATCTTTCCTCCCTTCCCCCTTCATTTTTTCTCACTCCTTGTGACACGGTGAGTCCTCACCCCTCACTCTTGGTGTCTTCGTGTCGGAGCCGCGTGCATGCACTACAGTGTGCGTAGCGCCATAGACCCACTACACGCACGAGCACCACAGCTCGCACTGCGAGTATGACATTGTGACCCACACTGGGCACACTGAGTGCCACCTGCCCTACATGTACCAGGCGTCGCTCGCGTCGCGTGCCGCATGTTTCCCACGCACCTTGCGCACATTTTCTCACCCATTTTTTAAAAAATTAATTCTTGCAAAAGCTTTAAAATTATATATATATATCTATATATAATTTATTTTAAAAATTATAAAAAAATTTAAACTTTTTTTTATTTTAAATAATACAAATAAAAAATTTTCAAATAAAAAAATTAATGAATCCCCAAAGGGGGACATTTTTACTTATATTATTTTTCATTCCTTTATGCTATCTAGGGACAAATAAATGTTTTCTCTTGCAATGCGTAGGTAACGTAACCAGATGACATCTACATCTAGAGCAGCACCCAAGCTCATCCTATTCAAGTTCTAAGGTGTAGCTTCAAAATCAAGATTCCACGATGACTATGTTGAGATCAGAGATACCAACCCCAGACACATGAATCTAGGAGATTTCCTAAGAATTTGCAACAAGTTGACAGAGAGGTCAACCTTAGTGTCTACATTGATCCATTTTGAAATAGTGAGTGCAGCATCACATACTATGTCAATGTAATCAGCTAAACTAATCGTGACCCTGTCACAACACTTTGTTCTCGATGAGAGGGTGGTCAAGAGTGTCATAGGGGAAGTGGTACTAGATTTGTGACTTGATAACATTGAGAAGGTTTTCCACCTACTAAGAGTAGACCACTTCATCTGACTTTCCTATGAAGCGGTTGAGAGATGGTATAGGGAGCATCAGCAAGAGGCCATTGACATTATACAATCCTCGTACTTCAGTGAGAAACCTCCTCGAGGAAGGATAACTAGCAAAGTGGATATGACTCAAGGATACATGAAGGATGACATCGAATACTCTATCATTCTCCTAAGTAGAGTCATGGGCATACCTGCAGTGAGTCATCTCACTACATTCATGGTCAACTTCATTGAGACCATTAGACATGGAAGGATACCACTAGATTGGGCCACCACACTAATAAAAAACTTGTGTGATCAACTGAGGACGATGAAGGATGAGAAGAAGTTTTATATGACTTCTTATATGGTGTACCTACTTACAGTGAAGGCAATGAACTATCTTAGTTTTTACAAGAAAGGCAGTATGCAGGACCCCAATGCCTCGCCATACATAGTCTATCCTCAGTTGGTGAAGAAGAAGCTCTCAGTGCAGAGCAAGGAGTACATGATTGTCAATGATGCATTCATCTTTCTGATCATTTGATTCATTGAGGGAGACTATGGGAAGAGGTTATCTGATGAAGCCAAAGAACAGATCACGGCTCTCGAAGCCTACTTCGTTTAGTTCAAGACATTCATGTATCTTCGGGTGGGTGGTGCATGTATCATTCCTAAGAAGCTTCTGAGATACCCACATGACAAATTGGTACTATTGGAGATCTCTAGGAAAATTGAGTTGGCCTATGAGAAGATAAAGAGGCAACAGAGACCCTATTGGGAATGGCCATTGGTCATTGGGTCGTATCAAGTAAAGTGAAAATAGGATATTCTAACCTTCGAGTGGGAATGGCAGAACTATCCTCTTGAAGAATACAACTCTCCTCAGCCATATTTTGACAATGTTGGTAAAGTAGAAAGCCTGGCAGGAAAGGACTTCCATCATGAGGATGTCATTGAATATCATTGGATGAACACCACAAATGACTTCGATGTCTGCATCAGGGAATATTGTAGGATGACTTTGTATTTAGTAGAAAAGGCTCTCCATTTGAATGTCCCTGATGAGATAAAGCTATAAGACTCCAAAGAATTACTAAATCCCTTGTTCAATGTAGATAAGGTTGGTGAAATACCCATTCTAAATGCAAAGGTTGACAGAGAGGAAGGAGATGAAATCAATCATCGAGCGAGACATGTTGTTAAAATGATAAAGGATTAGATCAATAAACCTTTTCAGTTGGTTAGGGATAAGATCAGAGACAACCCTACAGGTGAACTCCAATAGGAAGACTTGATGCAGATACCGCCAGATACATAGGGTCCTAATCTTACTCGTCCATCTCCACCATAGATTACGGTGGTAGATAAGGGTTTAGTAACTCCCACACCTCTGAGTCCAGAAGAGGAACAAGTTCAAAAGGAACCATCACCACAAGAGAAACTAGAGCTAAGGGCTATTGATGAAGCATCAAAGGAGGGACAGATGGTAGAATATGCACAATAGGCTTCCAAAGATGTTGAGTAGCAAGCTACAAGATCTATAGAAACTAAAGTTATAGAAGGAGAGTCCTCACAATAGGAGATGACTCCAAGCAAAAGTGATAAGGGGAAGGAGATAGTTGAACACACCCCTTCATCATCAAGAGCTAAGGTCATAGAGAAACACATTTTGAGATGGTTCTAAAAGGAGATAATGAGGAGTACTAAGCCTCAATTTCATGCTTTAGAGGATGATGTCTATGATATTGCTCCATTAGATGATGCAATTCCATTCACATTTGTCACTACCATATGGAACTAGGATTCATTTGCACAAGTGGCTCTCCCTCTTGAAGGTACAGATGCAGAATTTGTTACTCTTGAGGATTATGAAGTGAAGGATGTTATGTTGGGAAAGCCTACACAGGATTCAACCTGACAGATGATGACTATGGGAGTCAAAGAGGTTCTCAGGCACATGGAGCAAGATGAGATTGAACTATGAGCTCTTCGAAGGCAAGTTGAGATCCTAAAGGGATATATAGCTGAAGTTGTTGGTCCTCTTGATCCTAAGCACCCCGAGGAGACTCTAAATACCATTCTTAGAGAAGGGGAAGGTGTACGGCTCAATCCATTTTTAAGAGCTTGTCAAGAATGGCAAGAAATCCTTGAGGATAGAGTTATTACCACAATCAGAGGAAATTTGATGGTACTGCATGCTATGTAGGAGAATGAGAATAAGATCATAGCAATTTTGAGGCAAGACTTTAGTATCATGGATGAGGTACGGGCATGGAGCAAGGATTTGCAGACTCTACAAGCCATAAAAGGGCAAAGGTACCACACTTTGATCAATGTATATACTGGAGAAGAACTAGACTTGATTGATGATTGGATAGAGAAGATAGCAGATGGTAATAAATTAATGGAAACATTACATGAGGAGATCCATCAGCTTAAGGACCAAGCTCGGGGGCAAATTTTGGAAGCAGAAAATTTGTACAGTGATGCATGCTTGGACATTTTTTAAGATGCAGAATGAGAGAAGCTATTGGTAGTTGAGGTAGTATTAGAGCATTTCAAGAAGACATTAGAGGAAACATCTAGTGATGTAGATATTAGGCAATCCTTTAGGACAAAGGAAGCATTGTTAGAGTTGGACACCAAACTTGGAGATTTTGCAAATACTCGAATTGAGGTGGATAACTATAGACAGAAAGTAAAGGATAAATATGAGGCTTTAAATCTTCTAGATGCAACCAAAATTACTGATATGATAGAGAAATTCAAGAGAAAACATCCAAGCATAGCTTTGGGATGAAGAAGAACAAAACCCAAATGCTAGAATTTCAATTTTGATCCTGTCGAGGTCCACAAATCTACAGGTCCATAGCTAAATTTTCATGTAGGTCCATAGGTCTATAGCTCTACATTTTCATATAGGTTCATAGGTATGTAGATACGCAAGTCGGCAGCTCCACAATTCAAAAGTGCACTGACTGTTGACTGCCAGTTCCCAAAATAGCACCTTCCATGCATCGAGAGCGCATTATGATGGTAGTTTAACTCTGACATATGCCTAGTGAAGGACCAACTTCTATTTTTGGTGCCTCCATGCACTTCTACTTTGACTGATGGCTTCCTCTTACTTTCTCTCTCATGCTTTCTCTATTATTGACATGTAAAGGGCTCATGCATCCAATTAAAGAATAAAATATGGATGGAGTCCCTCTAAGCACTAGATTAATGGTTAATTTGTATATATTTAGTTTTTTAAAATATTTTTAAAGCATTTTATTGCATGAAGATATCTCTCACTCTCAATGCAAATTGAGGAGATGATTTCTTATAAATACCCCATTGTAAAATACAACAAAAGTCGTCGTTATTATGCAATAAAATTATGCTTTTGGTGCTCACATTTGGAGTGTAGTCATTCTTGCCTGAATGTGTCATATTTTTGTGGATTTTATTCATGAGATTGTGATTGAGCCAAAGGTTTATTGTGTTGTTTTTGGTTGTGCGATCTTTTAGTTCTGGTGTTTGCTATAGATTTACAAATTCCACTAATGTAACGAGCTTGAGGAGAGATCACAAATTGTGCCTACATAATTCTTTGTCTCACATGAGCACACTTTCCATGGTCTTGTGATTTGATGAAGAGTGAAACATCATTCGATTATTGAAATTCCCCATCGATGATTGCATCAGTGGATTCTAGGAAGCGTTGCTCCTATTTTCATTAGTTTCCTACCAATTTCTTTGCAAGTTTAACTTGCAACCTATTATTTTCTATAGCTTATGTCCATTTAGGATTTCAATTTCATGTTATTTGCTTTTAGTTTCATTATTTTCTTTGATAACCCCTTGTTAGAATAGGAACTCATTTTAGTTGAATTGTTTGATTGCATTCATTCAAAAACCAGAAAATACAAAAATATTGTTCTTTTGTGTGTTATTTTGAGACAGAAAATAGATTTACTTCATTCTGAGATCATAGTAGAAAAAAGGCCTCCTCATGAACAATCACATTTATCTTCAATTGAGAAAATTTTGGTATGTCGCAAGACAAATACTGAACCTTGGAGTTGATCCCAAAAAGAGTAGATTTTCAAGAGAGGAATTGCACAATGGATTCCTATCGTTGACCTTGTCTAAAATGACCACCCAACAGGCAATAGATGAGAAAGAGTAGCAAGAAGAACAGAGTGTACAAGATATACAATTGCTAAATATCAACCCTCCACAAACAACAAGTGCAAATACTGAAACAATCATGATAAAGGATATTTTTTATCTCACTGCTTAGAACATCAATCCCCTAACAACGGAAGATTTGAAAAAGATACTTGATCAAACTACACAACAGGCTAAATTGTGTGACAACCTTGTATTAGTGAGTGTAGATGATATTTAGAAATCAGTGACTGACACTACAAGGGAAGAGGTGAAAACACAAGAACCAGCTACCGTAACCCCTCAAGTCACTAGTGTACAACCTTTAGATAAAATACCATAAATTGCATCAAAAAAGTTTGATATAGTTGAAGCAGGTAAAGTGGAAACTCATGCCACTACTGATACACAAATTCAATCAAGTCGAAAAAAAACTAGCACAAGTTCAAGGTGCAATCTAGAGCATTGTGGAAAAAAAGGACAAGCCTGAAGATACTGAGTTGACATCCAAGCTAAAGGAGAAAGCATCCATTCAAGCCCTGGTAACTTTACCAGAATCTGACACTCCTTCCAATCACACTCTTCAGAGGTCGAGCACAGATGCAACACCTTTGCAATTTTCAGTGTCGAGTCTTAGTTCATCAAAGGTAGAAGAGGTAATAACATATGGAGATGTTAGCCTTGATGAAGAATTTTTTTTACCAAAATTCTATTCTGCCACAATGACAATAGAGTAGATGGGTATACTACAAGAAGCCCTAGACAGAAAGAAACATCAAGAACTTCTCAGAAGGGAGCATAGGCAAAAGCAAACATTGCTTGAAATTAAAGACATCTTCCTAGATGCCTTCAATCTACCTACTCTAGATGAAACCAAGCCACTTATAGAAAAATTGACCAATATAGTGGAAAAGGTAAGTGATGCAAACCTTGATACTAATGCCAAGTTGTTAGAATGGTCTAAAAAGAAATTTCAAAGCAAAGTGAATGAGAAAATATTAGGTGACATAACACTTACACAAGTTGCATTGGTAACTAAGGTAGAGAGTGTGAAGAAGATACTTGAGAACATTTTCTCACTGTATACCAAACTATGCAACCCCACACTCTTCAAACAAGAGACAAGGAACCACATCCTCAGCTTGGAGAGTAACATGCAATCATCAGGTGCAAAATTGCCTATGACTCTAGCTCAATGTGAAAAACATTTTAGAACTTTATTGCAAACCCAGAGTTAGTTAGCAACATTATCTACAAAAGAAGCCAACATAAGGGCCAAACTAGTTAGCATCCAAACCATATTGACTCCTCACATGAAGATTTTGCACAAGGAGTTAGGCTATGCAGAAACTCTTATGAAGAAAGACCCTAATCTTTCTACATTAGATGGCCTAGTCTACCTTGCTAACAAGCTAGCTATCCAAATTAAGTCTTTGGATGTAGCTTGTGAAAATTGGGATGTAGCTCTTAAGATTATTCTTGGGGTCCATAAATATTTCTTGAAGAAACACACTATCAGTGTATAGCCCATTGACATTAGTGTAAAAAAGGAGGAGAAAGTAAAAGGGGGAGAAAGAGAAATCACCAAAGGGGGAGAAAGCTATCTTAAGCAAAAGGAGAGAGAGAGAGAGAGAGAGAGAGAGAGAGAGAGAGAGAGAGAGAGAGAGAGAGAGCTAAGCTAAGATAGAGTAAGAGCATGGGGGAGCAAGTATAAAATAAAAGAGTATCAATTGAGGCATGTTATTATTGTGGAGTCTGATTAGTCTCCAAGTGGGAGATTTTTGTGATGTGGAGCCTAATCAGACTCAAAGGTTTATTCGGCGTGATTTTCCTCCAAATTATTTTTATAGGGGTTTGGGGGTAATGCCCCCAAGATGGGGTCAAGGGGAATTCCCCTGCAGGGTCCTAGGGTAGTGCCCCAAGTCCACTCCCTATCGCAGTACAGGGTGGGGTTGAGGGGAAATGCCCCTGTGGGGGTTTTCGGGGGCAACGCCTCCAAACCTAAAAATGACCTTATATTATAAAAGGCATCAGCTATTATTTTTCTATTATTCTAGTCCTAATTTTGTAAGTGGAAAAAAGCTTGTATAAAAAGGCTTAGGGTTAGGTATTTTCATAATGTGTGATGCAAAAATTAGTTCTTGCGACAGTATTGAGTAGTAAGGGATTACAGATTGTAATTAGGTTGTAGTCACTAGATAATAATAATATTGGACTAGTTGCTGGTGGATGTAGCCCAGGGATTGCATGAACCATGTTAAATCTTGGCATCTTGTGTTCTCTTTTATGTGATATACTATTTTCTAGTATTGGTTATATTTGTATGTAACTATTATTTATGTCTAAAGTTAATCCTAACAAGTGGTATCAGAGATAGACGGTCATCATTTTTTTAGCCAGACCGTCATTATTTTATTTTTTAGTGATCCTCTATAGGAAGGTCTCATGGTTGAGTAGGAGTCTTATGGTTGAGTGGGAGAGATGGTAGACAAGGTTAAGCTAAGGGTTGAAAAGTTTAATAGGCAAAACTTTCAGTTATGGAAGATGAAAATGGAAGACTATCTTTATCAGAAGGATTTATAGAAGCCATTGGAAGGAAAAACCAAAAATTAGGGATCTATGAAAAATGATGACTGGGATCTTTCAGATAGAAAGGCACTTGGAAGCATTAGATTATGTTTGGAACCATCAGTGGCATTTAATATTACAAAAGCAAAGATGGCAGAAGAGTTGATGGAAACCCTAAAGAAATTGTATGAAAAGCCCTCTGCTTCAAACAAGGTATTTCTCATGAAGCATTTATTTTATATGAAAATGGTAGAAGATGGATTTTCTTCCGATCATTTAAATGATTTTAACACTATTACTTGTCACTTATCTTCTATGGGTATCAATTTTGATGAAGAAATTAGGGCTCTCTTGATTTTGTGTTCTTTGCCTAAAAGCTGGAATGGATTGGTTATGGTTGTGAGTAATTTTGTTTCTAGATCTAGTACCCTAAAATATGATGATGTGATCGGTGTTATTTTGAGTGAGGAAACTCGTAGGAAAACCTCAGGTGGATCTACATTAGGAAGTTCTTTGAACACACAAAGTAGAGGTAGAACGACTAAGAGAGGAAATAATTTTAGAAACTGTAAGAAATCAAGAGGAAAGTCAAAGGGGAAGAGGTCTCAATACAAAGGACTAAGAGATTGTTAGTACTATGGGAAATCAGGGCATAAGAAAAAAGATTGTTGGACTCGAAAGAAAAATGAAGGAGATAAACAAAAAGGGAACAAGGAGGAAAATGTAGTAAATAAAAAATTTGAAAAGGATACTTTGCTTCTATCTTTAGAAAGTTTTGATGATTTATGGGTTTTAGATTCAGGTGCTTCATTTCATGCTACACCTCATAGAGGTTATTTCATTGATTATGTCCAAGGGGATTTTGGGCTTGTTTGGGATAATGAACCCTATCAGATTGTTGCAAAGGGAAAAGATAAGATTAAGTTGCATAATGGGAATTATTGGCTACTACATGAGGTAAGACATGTTCCAAGGCTGAGTAGGAATTTAATTTCAGTAGGGCAACTCGGTGATGAGGGTTGTGCAGTTGATTTTAATGATAAAAATTGGAAGGTTTCAAAAAGTTCTCTTGTAGTAGCAAAAGGTGTGAAAGTAGGCACCTTATATCTTTGTACAAGTCATATTTTTCCTTCTACTTTGATTGTTTCAGAGAAAAATAAATGTTTAGGAACAATTGTTGTAGTTGAGCAAGGAGAAAAAATAGTTGTAGATTCTGATACAGCATTGTGGCACAATAGACTTGGGCACATGAGTGAGAAAGGTATGAGAGTACTCCATTCAAAGAATGTTTTACCAGGTCTAAAATGTGTTAATATGGATTTCTATGAAATTTTTGTGTATGGAAAATAAAAGAGAGTGAGTTTTGTGAAAACTAGGAAGGAAAAAAATAGTGAGAGATTAGAGCTTGTGCATACAGATGTATGGGGAACAACATAGGTATCTTCCCTTGGAGGATTTCATTATTAAGTTACATTTATTAATGATGCAACTAGAAAAGTATGGGTTTATTTGCTTAGACAAAAATCAGATGTATTTTAAACTTTTAAGAAGTGGAAATGCTTGGTTGAAAATGAGACTGGAAATAAATTAAAATGTCTCAAATCTAATAATGGTGGTGAGTATTGTAGTCATGAATTTGAAGATTATTGCTCTGTTAATGGTATTCATAGATAGAAAACTATTCCAAGGACTCCATAGGAAAATGGAGTGGATGAATGCATGAACAAGACTATAATGGAGCGTACACAAAGCATGAGGTTGCATGTAGGGTTTCCCTTAAACATGTTGGTAGAGGCTATCAATATTGTTGTATATTTGATTAATAAAGATACCTCTACTCCTTTGGGTTGTGGTATTCTAGAGGAAGCATGGACTAGTAAGAAGGTGAGTTATTCTTTTCTCAACACCTTCGGTTGTGAAGCATTTGCTCATATAGATTTTGAAAATAGAACCAAGTTGGAAGCTAAGTCAAAGAAATGTGTATATGTTTGATATGGCATTAATGAATTTGGTTATAGGCTTTGGGATTTTGAAAATCTTAAAATTATAAGAAGCATGGATATCACTTCAATTAGAAAGTGTTATACAAAGATCTGTTGTAGCAACATGAGAAGAAAGAAAATGATTATGTAGTGTTGGATGATACTCCAAAAGTTGATGTTCGATCAATTCCTCATTATGTGCAATAATTGCAACAACAAATACCACACACCCTAGTGAATGTTAGACAATCAACAAGTAGACCTCTAGAAATATTTTCTCCTTCTTTGTACTCTATTTTACTATTAGATTCTGGTGAACCTAAATGTTATGATGAAGCTATGCAAGTGGATACTAAGATTTAGTAGGAGTCTACAATGAAAGAAGAAATGAACTGTTTGCTAAAAAATAAGACTTGGGATTTATGCAAGTTTCCTGTAGGTATAAAGGCTTTATAGAATGAGTGGGTTTATAGGTTGAAAGAAGAGGATGTAGGTATGAAAATATTTAAATCCAGGTTAGTTGTAAAAGGATTTGCACAAAAAAAAAGGCATCAATTTTGATGAGATATTTTCTCCTGTTGTTAAAATGACTTTTATTCACACTGTTTTAAGTATTGTGGCTACTGAAGATTTTCATTTGGAGCAACTTGATGTTAAAACAACCTTCCTTCATGGTGATTTTGATGAAGAGATATATATGGCTCGACCATAGTGATTTGAGGTCAAAGGTAAGGAGAACTTAGTATGCAAATTGAAGAAAAGTTTATATGGCTTAAAGCAAGCACCTCGGCTATGGTTTCTAAAATTTGATAGTTTTATGCATGAGCATGGATATCAGAGGTGTCATTCATATCATTGTATTTATTTTAGGAGGTTGGATGATGAAAACTACATTATTTTATGTTTATATGTTGATGATATGCTTGTAGTTGGGTCTAACATGAATCATATTAAGGGGCTAAAATGCTAGTTAGCACATGCATTTTCTATGAAAGATTTGGGGGCAGAAAAATAAATCCTTGGTATGAAGATTTGCATAGATAGGAAGAACAAGAAATTGACATTATCTCAGGCTGATTATATCAAGAAGGTGTTGCAATGTTTGTCTATGGAGAATGCTAAAGTCATCAGTGCACCTTTACATAGTCATTTAAAGTTGACTAAGGAGATGTGTCCCACAACACAAGAAGAGGAGGAAAAGATGTCTAAGGTACCTTATGCTTCAGCTATAGGAAGCTTGATGTATGATGTGGTATGTGCTAAGCTAGATATTGCACATGCAGTGGGAGTTTTTAGCAGGTATATGAGTCATCCAAGGCTTGAGCATTGGAATGTAGTTAAATGGATTCTCTGATATTTGAGAGGAACATCCTATAAGTGTTTACACTTTGGGGGCTCTAATACTAATTTATAGGGCTATTTTTACTTAGATTTGGTAGGAGATTTTGATACCAGGTGGAATACTATAGGTTATTTATTTTCTATTGGTGGGGTAGTTGTTAGCTAGGTTTCTAGGTTATAGAAGGTTGATGCTTTATCCACTACAAATGCAAAGTATGTTTTTGTTATAGAGGTAGCTAAGGAGATGATATGGCTTCAATTCTCTTAGAAGAATTGGTACACCCTCAAAAGGATAATTATTTTTTTACAAATAGTCAGAGTGGCATTCATCTTGCAAAGAATTCAGCTCTACATTCAAAGACAAAACACATACAGTTTTGGTACCATTTCATTCGGTTAGTTTTGGATAATGTACAGTTAAAGCTGGAGAAGATCCATACAAATGATATTAGTAGATAGGTTTACAAAGGTTGTGACAAGGGAGAAGTTTATTTCCTCTTCAACTTTGGTTAGTCTTCTAGATTGAACATAATAAAAGAACAATAGAGTCTAGGGTGGTTTGATATTCCAGTGGGAGCTACAAATTTAGTAGTGCTATGATTAGTCTCCAAGTGGGAGGTTATTATTGTGGAGTCTGATTAGTCTCCAAGTGGGAGATTGTTGTGATGTGGAGCCTAATCAGACTCAGAGGTTTATTTGGCATGATTTTCCTCCAACTATTTCTACAAGAGTTTGGGGGCAGCATCACTAAGATAGGGTCAAGGGGCAGTGCCCCTATGAGGTCCTGGGGCAACACCCTAGGTGCACTCCCTATCACAGTATAGGATGGGGTCGAGGGGCAATGCCCCCATGGGGGTTTTCAGGGGTAGCACCCCCAAAGCCAAAAATGACCTTATATTATAAAAGGCATCAACTATTATTTTTCTATTATTCTAGCCCTAATTTTGTAAGTGGCAAAAAGCTTGGATAAAAAGGTTTAGGGTTAGGGATTTTCATAATGTGTGATGCAAAAATTGGTTCTTGCGACGATATTGAGCTGTAAGGGATTACAGATTGTAATCAAGTTGTAATCACTGGATGATAATAATATTGAATTGGTTGTTGGTGGACGTAGCCCAAGGATTGGGTGAACAACATTAAATATTGGTGTCTTTTGTTCTCTTTTATGCGATCTATTATTTTTTGGTATTGGTTATATTTGCATGTAACTATTATTTCTATTTGAAGTTAATCCTAACAAGGCATATCTACTCAACAAGAGTAACATTTTTGTATAGAACTAGATCTAATAACTCAGGGGGAGTATAAGATTTTGAGGTATAAGTTGTTGAGATTTTGTACAATAGCTAAATAAGAGATATGTTATGCTCATAAGAATAAGGATATCAATGCATGAACAAGTGTTTTTGACACTCATGTCAAAGGGGGAGATTCTTGGTCTTAGATTGGTTTTGACAAGCGAGTGTATATACACTCAAGTCATTTACTTAATTCATACTGAACAAGTAGTATATGCTGAGCACAACACGTATAAGATAGAGCATGTCAAGTCCACAGTGAGTGCCAAGTCACTCATGTTTTGAGTCACTCAAGTGCCGAGCAGACAGTCTATGTTGAGTGATACGAGAGTCAAGTAAGTAGTGCATGCCAAGTCATTCAGATGCTAAGTCATAGTATAGAAATTAGTATATGACGAGCATTAGAGACTTTAGATTTCGAGCAACATAGTTTTGACATAGTTGTTTTTAATGGCACAAACTAATATGTAAATCATTTTTTATCCAAATTATGATATTTTTGTGATAAGGATGAATCTTAAGTTGGAATCCCTATGCATTGCATGCATCCAACCAGGTAAAGGAAAGGTTTAAGTGGCAAAATGGATGAATCACAATCGTTGATTCATACCTAACCCTAAGTCACATAGATCTTCTTAAGGAGGAAAAACCTTAAACTTCATATGTGTGTGGAAGGACCAAAGAGAGAATTTTTGCATGCACAAATAGAGCATTCATAGTGGCTAAGGAATTGTAAAGTGAAATTGCATTGCAAAATCAGTTAAAGGAGAAAAAAGGAAGGAAATAGTATATAGTAGAGAGACATCTAATCAAGAAGGATCAAGAATACATCAATTTAGAGGTGATCTATCATCAAGCAATAGAGTGCTAACCATAGGATCAATGTTGATTCATTCGACCTAACAGTCTTTGTAAGCCTTTAACAAAGTAGACCTTTCACAGGGTAGATCATGTTTCATGATCAAACATTGTAACCTTCATTGGATACACTTTATTACTGTAGTAGTGAAGATTTACGAGTGTCATCCCCAACCCAATTTTATCTTCTCATTGGAGGGTTTATGGGTAATCATATCTAGTGTCATATATGTGTGAATTTTTATTTGTTTACATGATTTAGATGTACATGCTTTACATGGTATTTCAGTTTACTTATTGAATGTATGAGATGGGTGTGTGGTGAATGTTTTATGGGTCAAGTTTAAACTACTAATTCACCCCTACACCCCCCACCCCCCCATCTCAAAACTTTACCTTTCCTATTGTAATTCCAACATATTGATGACATGGACATTCCTCTTTGAAAATTTAGGAATTCCAAAAATCAAAGAAAAATAATAATGATTGTCATTTATGCAATTTAATTGATAATGACTTATTTTTATGTCTCAATGAATTTAATTACATGTTAATGAATTTTCATGAATTATATATCGTGTTGATGAATATTGATGAATATTGTGTGTTAATGAATCTTAAGTGTTAATGAATGTTTTCATTGATAATTATTGAATGGTAGATTTTATTAATGGATGAAAGAATGAATGAATATTAGATGTCTACAAGGAATTTTGAGAAATTTTGATGGGGGGTGGGGGGTGATGAGCTTCCACCTTCACATGGTTGGCCCTATTTAGTTGAGCATATTAAACTATTTTTTTAAAAAAAGTGAAGTTTAATAAGTTTGTTCCTTATCTAGGGTCTCAAATGTACTTAAACACTTTCCACTAGTTATTGCAAACACACAAAGATTACAAAGGAGATTGGGTGCATGCATTTGTGTGTGATGTCACTATGTATGAACTCAGTTTTGAAATTCCTCAAACTTCAATTGACATTGTTACAATGGTATTGTGGTGATTATTAATTTTACTAAATATGTTAGAATCTTTTGGTTGGTATTATTCATTCTAAGAAATTTTAATTTTTTAATTCCATTAGTCTTAGATATTATTTTTCACTTTGTAATGAATATCCACTAGTTATTGCAAACCCAAAAAGATTACAAAGGATACTGGGTGCACGCATTTGTGTGGGATGTCACTATAGATGAACTTAGTGTTGAAATTCCTCAAACTTCAATTGACATTGTTACAATGGTATTGTGATCATTATTGATTTTACTAAATATGTCAGAATCTTTTGGTTGGTATCCTTCATTCTAAGCAATTTTATTTTTTTGTAATTCCACTAGTATTAGATATTTGTTTTTCACTTTGTAATGAATATCTCTATGCTAACATGATAAGGGGCATAAAAAAGACACAAAGAGAGCCTCGTCATGGCTTATGACCAAGACTGGGTGGTTATCAAGTGAAAGCATAAGGTAAAATTTTCCTTTGAAGATGTTGCTCCAAGTTGCAAATAATGGATGCATTTCCCCTCCCGAACACATTTTTGACCAATCATTTGGTTATTGCAAATATTACTAAGAAGAAAACTTTCAATGATCTTAATTGTGTTCTTGATTAAAAAACAAAAGACATTTAGGCTCTTTGGCACTCTTCTTTTTAATTTTACATTTCACTATTGGGCCTTATATATATCAAGTATGACATTTTTTTTATATATACATAGTTTTGCTAATAATATTAGTGACTTAATATGCATTCCCTAATATGAATATTCAAACTAGCATGAGAATAGTGAAATTTATTTCTTATGTATCTTGGACCTATTTTTGGAGGTCTTATAGTTTCGTGTACATGGTTATTTGTTGGGAAAAGGGAATAGTTATCTCTAGTACTTCTACCTTGGCTCAAGTTTGAAAAGACTAGCTAGGATTTATCGTCACACTTCAGGACATCACCATTTAATCCAGATCCACACCCAAAGGTATGTTTTTACAATTTAGTTTGCAATTTTGAGATATTCTAATGTTTCTTGGGTAAATGGTGTTATTTAATTAGCATATTTCCAATGCTAATCTTTGCATCAACATGCATTTAACATCAATGTAAAGGTGAAAAACCCAATGAAATGATATAGATAGGACAAAGGCTAAATGTTATTTAAGAAAATGAGTAGTTCGATCATTATTGTGTGGCTTCCGTTAAATATAGAAATCAATAGATAGTGTAATAAGACAAATCATATGAAGAAGAAAGTAACTCTTATCTTCATGCCCAATTCCATTTGTGAGGTAGTGTCTAGATATATATATTTCGCTAATTAGAACCAATTCTATGTAACCATCTCTATATCTTCCTAGCTATGTATTTCAATATTCAAGAGAGTTTGTCAAGTGGTTGAAGAAAGACTCTTTTAATACTTAGAAGCCTTTTTCCATTTTAGTTGTTGGTAATTATTGAAAGTACCAATTGGTCCAGGACCTATCTCTCCTTATTATTTATCCTTTAAGAACTTTCCAAACATATTTAGTGTTCTTGGGATAGCTTTAATAACCATGCCTTTACAAATGGATTCATCCTACTTGACTACACAACAAATTGTCATAGGCCACTTATGACCTTCAAGATTTGTTATCAACAAACATGATTTCTTTTAACTTTTTCTTTGGTACTTGCTTTGAAATACCACTTCTTTGAGGAGACCATTCAAATTTTCATATATATCATAGTTATTATAATATGGATTGAAATTTGAATGGATGAGATATGGCTTGCTAAATAGATTTTTGTATTGGCAGAATATTCACCATTGAACTTTGTCCAAAGTGAAGATCACATAAGCCCTCAATTATTGTTAGACATTTCGAGAAATTTTTCTATTCTTTTGATACACCTAATTGATAATGTTGCATTACTAGGAAATGCGCATTTACAATGAGTGTATTAAATAATTCCATGGAACATAAATAGCATAGTGAAAATGAACTAACAAGATTATGTTCATGTGGCTCTTTTTATCATTTTTAAAAGTGAAATGAGTATTTTTCCTTTTCTCTTGATAGGTTTTAAGCCTTAATGCCCAAATATGGTGAGAATTTGAATAGTTGGTGATAGAAATAGAATTCAACTTATTCTTTGAATAATTTGGAAGTTGCTCAATAATAACAATCTTCCATGAACAAAATTGCACAAATAATTGATTGTGATTATTAGGTTATAGAAAAAAATTAGCTATGAAGAATTTGAATTAAAAAGTAACCATAGAAACCTCAAATAAATAGACAAAGCACTTGTACAAAACTCTAAAATAAATTTACTAGGACATTGACATCAAAACTCTATAAAACTTCATGTATAGATCCAACTTACTAGGACATTGTTCAAAATAACATTTAGAGATTCTTGCCAAAAAAAAAACTATGTAGTTCAATATCTCCAATTCTAAGCACAAAGAAACATCAACTATACTCAATACTTTCTTTCACTTTTGTCAAAAATAATTTGAGCAATAACATTGCAAAGGCATTCTTATACATCGTAGATGAACCATCCGCTATGGATTGTCAATAATAAAGGAATTAAAACCTGGTTTAATATTAGTCACACTTATGAGCACTTTCATGAGTAATTGTTAAGATGGTCAACACAATTTTGTAGACATGCAACTCAAAACATGGTAAGTTGCATGTGCTTTAATCTGTGAGTTGGTTTTTTTGTTGTGCTAGAAAATAGGGTCAGAAGTTGTATACCTGATTTTTTTAAGAGTTCATACATCCACTTGAAATGAGTTCACTAAAAGCTCCATGTCCATTATAATGACATCAAAATTACCTATATATGTTTTCTCTCTGGTTGTGCCCTTGTGATCTATTATGTCTGTGTAGTGATCTTTTTCAGTGGAGAAGTAAGAAAGGGAAAATGAAAAGGGTCTTGTGTATACATTATAGGATAACCGGCATACATGCAACCATATTAGTGGCCAATAGGAGCAATAGGAGGCTAGGTAAGTCAGTAGTAGTGGTAGTAGTAGTAATAGTATTAACTATACCATACTATATTGTATAGAGGCATACTATACTGTGATCATAAATAATAACTAGACCTTGTTCTATTCATTCCCATCATATGATCATGTAGAAGGAAATCCAAATAATCCTTTATTGATCTTAGCTACAAACCCACAAACTCCTTTATGTTCCTCTATTACCTAATTTTGAATTCACTTACTTTCTACAACTACTGACAATACAGATATTCACACATGCATGCATTATCTTTATAAAGCTTTCGAGAAAATCATAGGAGGAGATTTTAATACCACCCCCTCCCCCCACCCACCCACACACACACACACAATCCAAAACCTCCCCTTTCCCTCTAATGATAATGATATATACACATACACTTACAACACCAAACAAGTTTGTCTATGGTGATGCTTTTCTTACACATGTATGCACTAGATTGAGGGAATCCATTTTAAACTAGCAATAGGATTTCTTTTGTCATTTTGATTTGTGTCTCTCCATATATCCCATCCCATACCATTTCCCCACCTTTTGTAACACCCATATAAGTCAAAATAACATCTCACCACAACAAAAATTAGATTTTACAAAAGGCTAAGTGGGTATCTAGAAAATTGGTTAGGGTTACCTTAGCATATATAATGGAGGATAGTTGAAATAATTCATTTTTTTTTCTTGTGTTCTTGTGAGAAGATGGGGATGAGAATTAAATAATGGAGGCTCTTAACTTTGGTTATAGTCATGATACCGGGTGATTCACAACCTTCTCCTAGATTCAAATTCCATCCCACTAATGAACAACTCATAACACATTATCTCATGAAAAACGCTTTACATAGAAATTTTATGAGAAATGCCATTGGTGAAGTGCCATACGAATTTGACGTGGTGTTCTAACCATAATCTCTTCACTCTCTCCTCTTTACATACACACAAATCAATGATAAAGAGAAACTATGGGGATACATAATGGGAGATTTTGTTTAGTTGGGGGAATGGAAGGGAAACTAAAATTCATTAAAATTTGATTGATTTTGTTATAACTTATGCACCCACCTAGATTTTCCTTTCATTCATTCATTTAGGATTCATCACTAAATATATATTTTGTCTCTTGTTGTGCCCTTGCGATCTATCATGTCTTTGCAATGATCTTTTTTAGTGGAAAAGGAATAAAGGGAAAAGGAAAAGGAAGGTTCTTATGTACAAAGTGTAGTATAAGTGGCTTACATACAACCACATTAGCGGCTAGTAGGAGCAGCAGAAGGCTTGGTCAATCAATAGTAGTGATAGTAATAGTAATAGTATTAACTATACCATACTATATTATGTAAAGAAAGACTATACTATGATCATAAATAATAACTAGACCTATGCCTACTAATTCCTATCATACAATGATATAGAAGCCAATCCAAAAAGTCCTTTATTGATCTTAGCTACAGCCCTAAAAACTATTACATGTTCCCCTACAACCTTATTTTGTATTCACTTACTTTCTACCATTACTAACAATATACATATTCACGCACGGACACATTCTCTCTCTTAAGCTTTTGAGATACATCATATAAGGAGATTCTAATACCCCCTCCCCCACCACAAAATCAAAACCTCCCCTTCACCTCCTTTAATGATAATGATATATACACATACTCTTCCCACAGCAAACAAGTTGTCTATGGTGATTCTTTTCTTACATGCATATGCAACGGGCTGAGGGAATCCTTTTTTTTTTAAGACAGGTTTTCATCGGTATTTAGATGACCATGATAAATTATGACACAACATTGTGACATAAATGTTATACTACCCATGGAAACAAGATTTCAACATCGGCGGTCTATTGTGATACCTTGGCATTGCTTATATAGAATTTTTGTTACAACTTTATAAGTTTTGACGGTAGGGGAGAGGACCCAGTAGTTGAGCACCCTAACTTCATGCTTCTCAAAATCCTATGTGAAATTTTCAAATCACTTCCATTTTTTCACAGCGGCTTACTTGGCAAGTCCTCTGCTTATAACTAAGGTTTCAGAGCCACATCATCAAATATGATGCTATATCAACATGCTTTTTGCCAAGGTGTCCAAAATAACCCCAAAAAAAAGTGAGACCAATCGTAGTGCATTAGAGACCCCTAGACTTGTGCAGCTGATGTGGCATCACACTGTTGGTTGTTTTTTTGGGAAAAGGGACACATTTCATTCAATTATGGGTAGTCTCATTAGCAAGAACAAATTTAAAGTCACAACTATTGGTACAATCTTGTAAAAAATATTGGATATTAAATTAGAAAGTGTGGGTATAAAGTTAACAACTCCTATAACAACCATTGGAACATGTTCAGGTATTGGGTCCTCTCCCCTAACTATGCTAGGCTAGG
The DNA here is from genome assembly GCA_028749045.1 of Cupressus sempervirens. Classification (NCBI taxonomy): domain Eukaryota; kingdom Viridiplantae; phylum Streptophyta; class Pinopsida; order Cupressales; family Cupressaceae; genus Cupressus; species Cupressus sempervirens. The sequence goes on from CM053793.1 coordinate 539,064,607, forward strand.
CCATAAAAAATGTGACAATGACCCACACTATCACAATTTGGGATGCAATCACACGGACGCCATGTGGTGTCAACAAGGTGATAGTAGAGTGTCACAATTTTGACAGTTTGTTGTCAAAAAAAAAAGGACCAAATGTAGTAGTGAAGTTGGAAAGAAATGAAAAGAAGGGTCAAAGCAACATTGAAGGCTACATCCATTATCCATGTTATTAAATATTATTTATATTTTACCAGAAATTATTCAATTTGCATTACAATTAGAATCTAGTGATTTCAATTATCAAGGCAATGGTATTTAAGTGTTTCAAATCGTGAAAAATAGTTGGAAAGATTGCATCAACATTTAAAATAGGTGCAAAGAAAGTGCAATATGTAAACAATGCAAAAATAATGAGTATTTCCAACATATGAGTGTGTGAGTGTTAGAGATATGGAATACATAGGGGGTCAGTATTCCACAAACATTTTTCCAGCTATGGATATTATTAACAAACTTTAAAATTTCATAGATGATCAAATTGAAAAGTAAACATAAGCATAATACAATGCAACTCATAACACGATTATTTGTTAATTAAGGAAATTATGGCCAAGGGAAAACCTTGGTGGAGATGGTACCTATATATGATACACTAATTAAAAGTATCCAATGAAAGAGCATGTAAGGAGTCTATTGCATTTTTATAGTGTATTTGTCCTTGTTAGAGAACCAGGCCTTACTACAACCCTCAACCTTTTCAGGAGTTGGTGGTATAATACAAAAGAGTGCAAGAGGAGCCCACTTCTCAAACATGCATTTACAACTTTATAATGCTATCAAAAGATATATATATATATATATATATATATATATATATATATATCTTTTATAGTGTTGATATCTTCAATATATGATCTATCCTTTTGATTCCTTCTTCAAAAATAATCATATAATTATATTGCTCTGAACAAGAATCAAATTCACATCTATATTGATCATAAAAAGTGTACATATCATATCATCACAATATGATGCCACAATTCGTTCAATAAAATGTTCTTCCTCTATACCAAATTATTTGTTCTGTCAGCCTTGTTGCTTGATACTTTGCTAAATATTTTCAATAATCTTTTTCCCACATGTGGGTTAACATCTAGGATATCATCCCAACATTTTTAAGTAATTTTTTTGGTAAACTAAAATATTCCTTAACCAAAACTTTTTTATGTCCTAGTAAATTGTTACTGGTAAGTCTATAATAACTCCTTTGGTACATAACAAAATCTTAAGTGCTTTTATGCACATGTTGCATACACTATATTACACCTTCATGTAAGTGCACATAAGCTCAAATTCATTCAGTGAACATATCTAAAAAAAATAAGTTGATTGTTCTCTATTTTTTTGATATGTACTTAGACAATTTTCTGAGTTACCATACTTCAATCTTATCCTTTTATTTTTCTATCAAAAAATAGGCTATATGTTTCCATAAATAACTACCCTAACATAATACCTTATCCAAATTTCCAACAACCTCCCCCCTAGGCATTGATGGAAACATATGGGAAAAATTGGTTGTGTCCAAAATTACCAAATTGTGGTGTAGGGCACCCATGCAAAGAAAAGGAGCAAGGGTCTACATCAAACAACCAAGATGATAAAAACAATGATTTCATTATGTTTAGACATGATAGGTATTGGTCTTGGTCACCTATAAAGGGCATTGCTTCAAGATATTTTATAAATCCTTATTGCATTAGTTCTATATGACCCTTAGTTAGAATTATTTGTTAGTATTGGATTAAATAAGGCCACCATGGTCTAAAAACAAAGCTTTAATTATTTTTTCTTCTTATATTAAGTGTAGGAGTTGGTTTTGTTGTTTATAAAGCAAAATTGCACTTTTTGCAAAAGTTGCAAAAACTTGAAAACTACCTCCAACAGCCCAAAATGTGGTTGTATCCATTGGAGGAAGGATATTTAAGTTATTTTCATCTCTCTCTAGTCAGGAGAGCACCATTGTATGGAAGGATTCACTTATATCAATAAAATAACTCTATTTTGTGCAAAAAAACCATTGTATTTGTTGTTGGTATAGTTCTGTACAAAGTTTTCCAAAGTTTGCAAGTGATATGGTTGGATAGGGGAAGGAGTTAACAATATGTAGAAGTTTATTTAAAGTCATTCCATCAAGTAGGGTAGAAGTTACGTTCATCCTTGCAAAATTGGTCTATTGAATCCTTAAATCTAGGGTATCCATCAAAGATAGAGCCCTAACTTGACTTCCCACTAGTGGATTTGTATGGCCAATTCAGGGGATCAAGTTAGGATGATGTCCAAATAGGTTCCAAAATCATAGACCAAGGAAGTATGGTTTTTAATTTTTCCTTCCTTGCCGCAAGCAAAACATCCCTATGTATTTAGCAACTAGGAATTGAATTTGAAGGATTAGATTAATAAGAAATATTGATTTGGCAAAGAAGTGATGAAACCAATGTAGTTTGAGGTTAGAGAATCCATTAATATCAATGATCCAATCCCATGTGCCCATTCTAGAGTAGTTCCTTAAGAAATCGCGTCCAATTAGGCCAATTAGGTTTGTGAGTCTTGAGACCATTTTTGAATGTCAGACTAGGGTTGGAGTCTATAATTTTGTAGTCTCTGAGAACTCCCAAAAGGGCATTATAATATCTAATTTTTTTGCCAAGTCTTTTGGAGGTATATCAAGTTATTTGTGAAACATCAAGTTAGGAGCGTTGATTGGGCTTTAGGCCTAAAAGTGCAATTTTCTAATTTTCACAATTTGGAGATTGGTGAAGGAAAGTTATTGTAGGATCTTGTCAAGGGTAATCCATTGTTAGTATACAAAAGGAGTTGGACCTTATAAAAAAAATTATTTTACACCTTGGGAATATCAAGCAATTTCTTCAAACATTTGTGCAACATCCCAATTTTAGGTAAAACCATCTTTTGTTGCTAACACTCTGCATCAAGATGATAGCCACAAGATTTAGTAGTACAGTATAAAGTTATCCTATCAAAGCTTACAATTGATCACTTCTGGTGATTTGCCCTATTAGGAGCAATAAGGACTACTAGGTCCAACTTCTGAAAGGATTTATACAATACAATTAAGTATGCACTCAGTTAGGAGATTTTGCATAAGACTATTAAGTCCGCCTTGTTAAAGGATTTGACTGATGCACCAATTAGGATGAAACAGTGGCTAATCTCTGATCTACAACTAGGTTTGTTGAATGAGAATCCTTTGATGTAAATTGATCACCTTGCTGTGACAAATAAGACTTTTTTTTTTCCTTATACTATTTGTAGCCTTCTTCTAATTTGCACTCATGCTTCTTCTTATTCTTTTTACTTATTACTCATTTGGATATGAAAATATTTATTACATATATATCAATCTAAATCATTACCTTCTGGAGTTGGCTACAATACCAAATTCATCATAATTCACCAAGTTGGCTCACTGCTGAAATTCGAGTCCTAAAAACTACTTGGGTGAACTCCTGACACTCAGAAACATAGTAAACTTGGCAAGCCTTGGCGCTCATTTGACATGGTGCTCGGTCCACATTGATCACTTAGGAGTAGTCACAAACTTTGTTAGCACTTGGTGACTCAGTGAATACTGGAGAACTCGATAAATAATGAAGGGCTCGATTGACACTGCAACTCGGTCAACACTACCTTCATTCTACTTCGTTAACATTGTCATCTCGGTAGACACTAATAAACTTAGTTAACACTACAGATCTCAGCCAACACTAATTCCTATGTGGTTTACATTGATGAGCTCAGTAGACTCTACAAAGCTAGACAGACTCTATTGTCTATATGTGAGGCTTGGTGGCAACTATAAAGCTTGGCATACGCTACTATTTGTATGTGAGGCTCATTAGCAACTATAAATCTCAGTAGCAATGTAATCAATCAATTTGATTAAGTGTTTATTCACTAATTGACAAATTATTTGACCATAAGGTCAATAATTTATCCCTTTGGCATTAGTGAGAAAAAACACTTATCGTACCAAAATACTAAATACTCAAAAATGTAAGTCAAAACTCCTCCTATCAATATACTTGGGTATGCAACTTGGTTTGACTATTGTGTTGTTGCTCGATAAAAATTGACTCTGTTTTGGATTTTTCAAAAAAATTGTTTTTTAGCTTTGTTGTACATATAGATATATTTCCCCTTGTGTGTGTGTGTGTGTGTGTGTGTATTTATTTATTTATTTATTTATTTATCTATTTTCTTTTCATTTTGTATGATATAACTTATTTCCCCCTTTTTTTACGCAAATGCCAAAAAATACATATTTACAAGGCAATACCATAATGTGAAAGGAAATCACTATGTACCTTTAAAATTATGGACATGGTTTTGTCCCAATTCTCTTGCAAAACTTTTGAAGCATGCAAAGCTATCTGCACTTTAGTTGATAATTCCATCATGTGATCAGCAATTGAAAAGTTGATATCATGATTAATGTTTTGGCATGCACAATATGTTTGTGTATTACATCCATGTTGGGAATTATCATACCCTGTATTTCTGCAAGTGTAGCCCTAATTCTAGCTTCTTCCCTCAACAATTATGCATGCAAGTATGTTAGATACTTGATTTCTCTTTTTCTTTTCAGCTCTGAGCTTCTATTGTCTTTCTCTTTTCTTCCATAGCTCACCAAGGGTGTCCATTTGATCGAGAGTTAGATTGGAGAGATCCCAATCTGGTATAACTATGTCTTCCTTTAGATCAATTTAATCATTGGAGGCTTCTACCTCTTTACAAGTTTACTTTTGTACAATAGAAGGAATAATCTCCTTTCCTTTGCTCAAATCCTCTGTACTCAATTGAGGCTTAACCTCAACTGTTATTTCACTTAATGTTAAAACACTCAATGTCAAAACAATATTTCTCAATGGAGAAATGCAATAACAGTAGGAGAACTTACTATTCCTTGTTGAGACTTTGTCTAACCTTTTGCTAAGAAGAGTGGAGCCTACTACTTAGTAGATGAAGTGGTGGAAACAACACTCATCATTGCACTCAGTAGAATTGCTCCAATAGTCAATTTGGTGCTCGGTGGAACAATGTTTACTTCAATTGACTTGGTAGTGGCCTTCTCTAAGCTAGATGGCACTAAGGCTTTTCTCAAAGAGAGTGGGAGGGAGGCCATTGCCTCTACTGTTATCTTCTCAGGATTTGAGTCTTGAATGCTCTGTATTTTAGGAAGATCTCCACTTTTTTTTTTATCCTCCTCATCTTCTTCATCATCATTCTCTTCCTCATCATCCATCTCATCATTTTTTCTCAACATCCTCTTCATCATCCTTATCATCTATTTGTGCAACCTCCTTAGTAGCTTTATGCAATCCATATATATTTTTCCATGCAATTATGTTTAATTTCACAATAGATTCAATATCTTTTGATAGAATCATGAATGCATTCAACTTGGGGGTTAGCTTTTGTTCATTCTTCTTCAATGATTCCTTCACTTCCTTGTCAGAAAGATTTGACATAAGTTGTCTCAAGGTTTGTTCCTGTTGGGTGGTCATTATGCATGAGGCCAATGGAAGGAATCCATTGCGCAATTCCTCTCTTAAAAAGCTAATCCTTTTGAGATCAACTCCAAGGTTCCGTATTTGTCTTGCGACGTACCAAAATCCACTCAGTTGAAGATAAATGTGATTGTTCATGAGGAGGCCTTTGCTAGTTCTACTATGATCTCAGAATAAATTGAATCTATTTGTTATCTCAAAATAACACACAAAAGAACAATATTTTTGTATTTTCTAATTTTCTTAATGATTGTGATTCTAACAGTGCAACTAAAATGAGTTCCTATTCTAACAAGGGGTTAGCAAAACATATAATGAAACTGAAAGAAAATAACATGAAATTGAAATAACTTGAAATTGAAATCCTAAATAGACATTAGCTACAGAAAACAACATGCTTCGAGTTAAGCTTTTGAATAAATCGGTAGGAAACCAATGAAAATAGGAGCAGTGCTTCCTAGAATCCACTGATGCAATCGTCAGTGAGAAACTTTAATAATCATATGATATTTCACTTATCATCAAATAACAAGGCCACAAAAACTATGCTCATGTGAGACAAAAAGCTATGCAAAAATAATTTGTGATCTCTCCTCAAGCTAGGTATGCCACTAGAATTCGTAAATCTATAGCAAACACCAAAACTAAAAGATTGCACAACCAAAAACAATGCAATAAACCTTTGGTTCAATCACAATTTCATGAACAAAATTAACAATACAATGACACATTCAGGCAAGAATGACTACACTCCAAATGCGAGCACCAAAAGCATAATTTTATTGCATAATAATGGCAGCCCTTGTTACATTTTACAATAGGGTATTTATAAGAAATCATCTCCTCAATTTGTGTTGAGAGTGAGAGATATCTTCATGCAATAAAATGCTTTTAAAACATTAAAACAAACTAAATGTATACAAACTAACCATTAATCTGATGCTTAGAGGGACTCCATCCATATTTTATTCATTTATTGGATGCATGAGCCCTTTACATGTCAAAAATCGAGAAAGCATGAGAGAGAAAGTAGGAGGAAGCCTTCAGTCAAAGTAGGAGTGTATGGAGGTGCCAAAACTAGAACGTGATCCTTCACTAGGCATGTGTCGAAATTAAATTATCGTTAGAATGCATTCTTGATGCATGGAAAGTGCTATTTTTGGAACTAGCAGTTAACTATCAATGCACCTTTGAATTGTGGATCTACATACCTACGTAGCTATGCACCTCAAAAATGAAGAGCTGCAGACCTGTAAACCTACAGAGCTGCGCACCTCGATAGCTCAAATTGCCAAAAAATCAAAGTTGTCAATTTTGAAAATGGTTTTTGGGTTATGCTCAAATGGGGTTTTAGATCACTTTTTGTGTACATACTTTGCCCCTTTTTGATGATTTATACCCTCTTTATAGCCAATCACTTTCATAAACTTGAACTCCTACTTCTTCGATCTAAAATCCCAAGGCACCTGTGTTGAATCTTGTCATTAATAGCTACATAAGATGAGGAACCTATTTCGCTTCATGTGTCCAACCTCTGTATCTGTGACCTTTTTCTTCTCTCCAACTACCCTATCCTTCCTAGTGAGAAACCAAGTATTCCAAATGATCAAATGTTTGAAACTTTTCATATTTTTTTCACAAAATTTTCTAGGCATTTTTAAATGGCCTTTTCGAAGGTCTTATACTCAAAATATCAGGTTGAAACTTTCATTGGTCCCTAAAATTAGGTAACTAAAGGCTCGTTGTTTTAGGGATTGAAATTAGATCTTCAGTTCTTCTTTCCAACAGTGTAAATAGATTTGAATTTCAAGCTCTAGGTCAAAAGTTATGACCTCGACAAGTTAAGGATGTCATTTTTACCTACACAAAGAAGCACATATTAGTCCGTAGAGATGAAAATGCTTAATTAAGACAAACACCTCTAATGACACCGGAACAAAAACCCTAAAAAACTAGTTACTCAAAAACACCAAATAAAACCTTAATTTTAACCTTAGAAAGCACACAAAAAAAAAAAAAAATTAAAATAGCGCACCTTGGTGATAAGACCCAAAAATCCAAAAATTCTTCTAAGTGACAATTTTCAAGAGTTAGAATTTTTCTTCAACTTCAAAATTTTCCAAAGTTAGATTTTTTTCCAACTTCAGAATTTTCCAGAGTTGGATTTTTTTTTTTTCAACTTCAGAATTTTTCGAGTTAGATTTTCTTTCCAACTTCAGAATTTTCCAAAGTTAATTTTTTTTTTCCAACTTTAGAATTTTCCAAAGTTAGTTTTTTTTTTTCAGCTTCAGAATTTTCCAAAGTTAGATTTTTTTTTTTCAACTTCAGAATTTTTCAGAGTTAGATTTTTTTTCCAACTTTAGAATTTTCCAGTGTTAGATTTTTTTTCCAACTTTAGAATTTTCTAGAGTTAGAATTTTTTTCAACTTTTTTTAATTTTTTCTAAATTTTTTTTGTGTTTTTTCAAATTTTTGACGACTCAAATACTTTTAACTATAAAAACTTTATCCTGACTCTCGAACTGTGAGTTTGAGAGTTGAAAAAAGAAAGAAAGTAGGGGGGTCCCCATTCCTAGTGCAGAATGGGGAGTGTGTTGTGGACACCACAACAGTTCCCTGATATCCTTGGCAACATTGACTACATTTTCCCATTGATGTGAAACAACCTTTAGTAGGATATCAGGAACTTGTTTTGTTAATTCCTTTGGAGAGTGCTTCCACTTAGCCATTTTAGCCACTAGGGCTTCTTCATTTTTCTTTTGTTCTTCCTTAGTTCTAGTTTCATACTTTGAAAACTTAAAATCAGACATACCTCCACCATCTTGTAGTCTTTTTAGTCTTTGTTCAAAGGTGGGGGTAGACCTTTTGAAAGATACTTGTTGCTCCTCTTCATCTTCTTCATCTTCATCTTGCAATTTGAGCTTCTTCCTAGATTTTGCAATTCCGACAACAGTTGGTCTTTTTTGCCATCAAACATTTGGCTTTACCGTCGAAAAAGTCAAGGGGTGTACATCAAAATTTCAACCAGCAATGGATGCAAATGAGGAAATAAGAGTTCAGGCTAGACTAAGGAAATTGACAAAACTCACGTCGATAAGTCAACCTTTTTGAAGTCAAAATTTTGACGCATAGTTACTGTGACAAAAAACTGACTAGAAAAGATCGACGACAGGTTTAGTCATCTATTCAACCAACTCTGGTCACAATTTCGACCTTTTCTCGTCAAAATTTAGGGCTAAGTTTACTAGTGATAATTTTGTGTTCTGACTTAACTTTTTCACTGTGTGAAGATCAAATAAAGTGATCAAATTTCTATGCTGAAAATTTAATGGTATTTTACTTCTCCCTTGCTAAAGAGGGAGTGTTAATGTTTTAGCATCAATAGAAGTAATTAATGTTTATCTGATATACTAATCTGTGTTTATGTTTAACAAATAAAGTTGTTACTATTGATCATTAAATCTATATGCATGCATGCATACATATATACATACATATGTTGTATGTATGTATGTATGTATGTATGTGTTTTGGATAATACACATTTGCAATATAATCATTGGTAGATAAAAATATACATATCTGTAGTCACATTTATATTGTCATGTTATTATATGTGATCAGGCTCCTTGATGTATCATATACGAGCACACTTTCATGTTTCATTTTTCCTTAACTAAACATGACAATAATCATGTCACTAAAGAGGCATGACTCTACATGTCCAAAGGCCGCGTAGAGCCATGACTCTTCAAGGGTCATGACTCTCAACCTTGTATATAAAGGAAGTGCAGATCGTTGAATAACATCATCAATCCACGGCATTTTGTCTCAACTACCTACACCCAATTTTTCATGAACACTTCTCCATCATATCTAATTTGCAGGTATATCAAAAAGTCATCTCAAATCATTAGCAATAGAAGATAAGGAAGTCGACTCTACACCCATAGTCCCAAAGATCTATAATATTCAAAGAAAACAAGGCTGCTCAACAGTAATACAAGTAAGAGTTACATTATTCTTGTAGTAATTGTTTTATCTATCAGAGATCAAATAAAACTAACATGGTATCAAAGCCATTCTAATAAGAAAAACCATTACACAATATATGTATAAAATCTTAGTCCTGAAAAAGGGGCTAAAACTCTAAATTGTTAAAATGGTGAATCATGTGAGACTAGAAGATAGGCTTGAGGGTGCATCTAATTTCTCTTCATGGAAAATTAGAGTTATGATAATATTAAGGGAAAATGAATTAGAAGAATTTATTGAATCAAACGTGGCTATGCCTAAAAATGGACCAAAGAAAGTAACATGGAAAAGACATAATAACAAAGCCATGAAGATCATTATAGATTCTATAAAAGATCATATCCTACCATCCATATCTAGTCTCAAGACTGCATTTGAAATGTTCTCCACAATTCGAGATACATTTGAAATCAATAATACTAGTATATTATTAACTTTAAAACAAGATCTACTATACATAAAGATGAAAAATGGGGAATTAATCACCTCATATTTTTTAAGAAAATTTGAACTAAAAGATCAACTTGCAACAATGGATAGTCAAGTTGATGTCAAGAACTTAGCATGATAGCACTAAGAGGTCTTCCACTATCATGGTAAACATTTATTCGAGGATTAAGTTCTCGACCCGAACTTCCAAACTTTGATATATTAAAAAATGAATGCACTCAAGAAGAATCTAGACTAGTTTCAAGAGGACTAAGTACAAATCAAGAGGAAAAAATCCAAGCACTTCATGTAAAATCAAATAAGAAGAGAAAATCCAAATACAAAAAAAAGGAGTCTAACAAATATTACTCATCCTATTAAAGGAATTGGTTCCTATTCAATTCAACTAAATTCAGGAATCACACTACAACTCAAGAATGTTTTATATGTACCAGGAATAAAAAGAAACCTAGTTTCTATTTATGGTCTTGCTGATCAAGGTCTTAGAATCACATTTCTAGAGGACAAAATCCTAGCTTGGCCCAAGAATTCTAATATTAAGAAAGTCATTTCTATTGGATTTAGAGATGGAAGTATTTATAAACTTTGTAATAGTCAAAATACAAAATTAGCTCTGAGTCATGAAACTTCAAACTCCATTAAAATTTGGCATAGGAAGCTAGGTCACCTTCACTATCGAGCATTATTATCCTTTGAAAAATTGTAAAAGGTCTTCCTAGCCTAAAAACTAATCACCCAAATATTTGCAAAGGATGTGCCTTAGGCCAAAAAAATACTAAACAATCATTTCCTAAAAGTGATCACAAATCTAAATGCATCCTTGAACTGATTCACACTGATCTTTGCGGTCCTATGTCAGTACCTTCTCTTAATGGATGCTTCTTCTATATAATTTTTATTGATGATTACTCTAGAAGATGATTACTCTAGAAGAACCTGGATCTATTTTCTATAAAACAAAAGAATCAACTGAAGTCTTAGAAAAATTCAAAGAATTCAAAGCCTTAGTTGAGAATTAGTCAAGACATAAAATAAAAACCCTTAGATCAGACAACGAAGGTAAATATATCTCTGATATTTTTTAAAAAATTTGCATTATTGTTGGGATTAAGAGGGAGTTTTTTGTACCTTATAATCCTCAACAGACTAGAATTGTGAAACGTAAAAACAAATTGATTGTTGAATCAACCAAAGCAATGATGCATGATCAAAACCTTCATACTTCCTTCTAGGTTGAAGCATCTAATACTGCAGTCTACATGCAAAATAGATGCCCACACTTAGTTTTAGAAAACACCACTCTAGAAGAAGTATTTACTGGCATTAAACCTGACCTAAGTCATTTAAGAATTTTTGGATGTCTAGTTTACATTCACATACCTAAAGAGAAAAGAACAAAACTAGAACCTTCTGGGAAAAAGAGAATATTTATTGGATACAGTGAAACAACTAAAGGATACAGAATCTTCATTCCAAGACAAAGAACAATTGAGATTAGTAGATATGTAAAATTTGAAGAAGATATTGCCTTTAAAATTTTTAGAAACGGTGATAAATCTATTTCTAAGTCTATTCATAAAGAAGATCAACAAATAGAAATTGAGAAGGAGAATGATTCTGAAACTTCCTCTTCCACTATGTCTATTCATGAAGAATCTAGAAATACCACTAATAAAAAGATGCCACTCTAGGCAAGGAAAATGATAGAATAAAATCATGTTGAACCTAATGAAGTAATGCGAGAGAGCAAAAGAACAAGAAATCAATCATGTTATGTTGCATTATTAATGAACTTATAAAAATAGAACCTTCTAATGTTAAAGAAGAACTTTCAAATCAATCTTGGAAAGAAGCAATGATTGAAGAATATAACTCTATATTAAAGAAAGCACTTTATGGTCTCAAACAAGCTCCTAGAGCTTGGTATGAAAGGATAGACAACTACCTACTGAAGTTAGGATATTCCAAAAATGAAGTTTATCCCAACTTATATTTCAAAACAGATGGTGATGATATGATTATCCTTGTGATATGTTGATGATTTTTTGATAAAAAGTGAGGAATATCTCATAGAGAAATGAAAACAAGAGCTCACAGTAGAATCTAAAATGAAAGACTTAGGTCTACTTCACTACTTTCTTGGATTAGAAGTTTGGCAGTAGGATATGGAATTTTTCTAAATCAGGGAGAATATATAGTATATATCTTAACTAAATTTGGTATGATGGAATGTAAACCTGTAGCTACTCCTATAGAAGTAAATCTACATAAGTTGAAAGATTGTGTAATCAAATCAAAACCTACAGATTCTACTTACTACAGGCAGATCATTGGATCTTTAATGTATTTGGTTAATACTTGTCTTGACATATGCTATGCTACTCACACCTTGAGTCAGTTTATGTGTGCACCAAAGAAGATAAATCTACATGTAGCTAAATAAATTTTAAGATACTTGAGAGGTACTATTGGAATAAGAATCAAATATGAGAAGGTCAACATCAAACTTCATGGATATTTAGATTCTGATTGGGCAGGCAGTTCTATTGAATGTAAAAGTACTTCTAGATATTGCTTCAATCTAGGATCTAGCATGATTTCTTGGTCCAATAGAAAAAAGACTTTAGTTGCACTAAGCTCCATTGAAGCATAATACATTGCATCTTCTTTAGGTGCTAGAGCAGCAATATGGTTACAAAAGTTGTTGGCAGATTTGTTTAAAAGACCTTTGAAGCCCACTGTGATTCATTGTGATAATCAAAGTTGCATCAAGCTTTCAACCAATCTAGTATTCCACAATCACTCCAAACATATTGAAATTCCTTTTCATTACATTCGAGATATGGTGAATTGAGGAATCATTCAATTAGAGTATATCTATACTAATGAGCAAACAGTTGATATCTTTACCAAGCCTCTTGCTAAAGTGAAGTTGAAATACTTCAGAGAAAAACTTGGTATGATTAATTTGTAATATTGAATATTATATCAAATTTAAATTCATGTGTTTTTATGCTTCTATTTTTTGTTAGTAGCATCATATGCAATGAAAGGTGACAATCTTTCATGTACAAATTTATTCAGAAGGTAATTATTTACAAGGTGATGATCTTGTGAGTAATAGGCATGTTATCATGGACATCTCTAGACATTGTTTCAAGCAATTAGAGATCATAGATAACAAACTCATGTTATTGTCATGGATATCTCTAGACATTGCCTTGAGCAATTAGAGACCATGAGTAATAAATTTTTAGGAACATTTCTAGACATTGTTTCAAGCAATTAGAGGTCATGAAATATTATCTTATTACTATGGACATCTCTAGACATTGCCTCGAGCAATTAGAGATCGTAGGTAACATTCTCATTGTGATTACTCTAGATATTGTTTCAAATAATTATATATTTTAATATGCATTATGATAAATGTTCATACACTAGTACATTTAACCCTAAATTTTGACCAAAATATAAATTTCTTACTGGTTGGTCACATTATAAAGGAAACTCTCTTTTTTTTATAGCATGCCCGTGTTGGTCACAATTGCGACCAATGCTTTCTATTTTGTGTTGGTCTCAATTATGACCAACACGTCAACATAAAGATATTAAAAAAAAGTGGCAAACATAATTTTGCATTTCACTTTCAAGTTGCATTTTGGAAAACGTAGACCAGTTATGCATTTACATCCTCTCACTTACTGGGTACAGACATCCAATCTTCGCCTGCTAAGTTTCTTCCCACGTACACCTCTAGAGTAAAGGGTCATCGGGGTTGGAGACAAATATCCATTGATTGGCCAAGGAGAGAAGTGCATACGCCCTACTACTTAAATTGGGGCGGGGTTGGTGGGGAATGAGCCACTCTGCATGTCTAGGAAGATAAGTGCATGAGGATTTCTCTCTCTCTATTGCAGCCTGTAAGTCATTGTTTGCTTTGGACATTGCTCATATTTGCTTGATTTTTAATGGGAATTGTACAAGTTTTGTATTGTATTTTGCATGGATTGATAAAAATTAATAATAGTTGTTTTTAAGAGCTTTTACATAAACTTATTGCTTTTTGTTATCAGTAAATATTGTACCTAGGGTTTTAAAACAAAATGGCTATCTCACCTTTGAACCATACAGAAATGGAGATCTTGACTAGAGAGGGAGGTATCCCAATGTATTATAGGATTCTACACTCAACAATTATGCAACTCACCATCTCCAAGTCCAATTCAATTTTTTGAGATTAGGCATTTTGATGTGAGTAACTTGGATAATGTTACTAGCAAAATTTTTTGGAAGTAGGAAGGTGTAAGAACTGCCCCTGCAAAACCATTGCCACATTAGCAATCTCCATAAAATGTGGAAAAGTCAATGAGAGTCAAATTCTTTAAGATATTGACCAATCAACATTAGTTTATTTAACTATCATTTACATTAACAAAATGATACATATACATATATGCTCAAATTTAAAAGAAAACATAAGTTCTTTACCAGATTGCCAATACTAGATATCAGATGGTCTAACCATGATGACTAAGTTGAAATGAGCTCTAGAACCTATCTAAGAACACAACAAAAAGAATATTTTAGGAGTGCTTTACCACCCTACCACAAAGCTATTAAGCTTCCTTGAAATATTTCTTGACATGAAAGATACCCAGCTCGGCAACGAGATAGTCTAAACAAGTAAAAACTTAGAGGAGTAATGGAATCATGTCATTAAAATAAAATCATGGTCTAAACACCATTCACTAACAACATTAGTGTATGAAAGAAAAATCATTAGCATTCCTTAATCAACATGTATAGGTTTGTTTTCTGTCATATTTGTATTTCCACTATGCACTACCAACATATGTACATCCTTTCAAAATAAATGTAACACTTAATGCATTCTTTTTAATCTATACCATTAAGTACAATGTTAGTTCTAATAGGTCGTTAAAATGTAAATAACGAGGAGAGGTTATCAAAATTCCTCATTCTTCTCATAATATTCTTCAGTAATAAATAACAAGGATTCATATCATTTCTTTCGAACTTATTAGTTGGAAGCATACTTTAAATTCTTACATCATTATGAGCTTTCATCCAAAATAGCATTATTCCAAAGTAAAAACATGTGTGAGCTACAAAAATCTCAACGAAATAATCTCATAATTTATAAAAAATCTTGGTGAGCTACAATAATCTCAATGAAATGAGACAAGGTTCACAAGTTTTAGATGCTAAAAGTAACATATCTGAATTTAAATGCACATTTCTAAACAAAATCCAGAGATTTCACTATTTCACTAACTCAAGAGATAGTTATTGTCTACAAATGTATATAGCATTCATGCAATAATTTTATAATTCGAGCCTCCAAGACCAGGGCATTATAAGTTACAATAGGTAGGGGCAGTTTGTGGAAACAATGTGTTCTTGAATTTCAAGAAACATAGTAACTTCTACAGAGATTAAAAAAAAGAAACAAAACTCCACTAATATTTGCGTCACATCTGCTTTTAATCTATTAGGCCAATTTTTGAAAGCAGTTGTATATTATCTTGAAACTATGATAGATTTTCAATAAAGAAGGTTGGGAAGATTACTGGATAAGAAGTAGCAATCGAGTCTTTAGTATCAAAATCAATTCCATTTCTCATGTCTATTTCCATTTGTTTTGTTAATTCAGTTCTGTGGAGACTGGCAACATTCATTAATTTCAGCTTTCTTGGGCTTTAACGTTCAATATTTCCTTCCAATGAAATTTTTTCTAATAGTTTCAACATGGAGGCCAAAAATTGGCAAAAAGGTAATACACAATATCAACTAGGGCCCTAAGTAATCATTCTCTGACATCTCATCTACAATACTCTAAGTGGCATAATTTTCCCTTTCCAAAGTATTCATGGGAGAAGAAAATAATATAATGAGTAGCATTTGAGGATGGTACGTTATCCTTCAACTATTGGATGAAGGGCGTCCCAATTTTTATTTTCCTTTTGTTCCCTCAGGTTATTATTTCCTTTAATTTAGAATCCTTGATAGCAATGCAAGAGGGAGATGCGGCTAAAGGTGGATGCCTAATCAAGTAAGACACTCACTCAGATAGAATGTTCAATCCTTACTTAGATTGAATCTATCAATGTTCATCTAATTCTTTCCACACCTATACACAAAGCTGATTTAGTGAGAAAGAACATAATAAAGAAATGGAACCTAAAGTTTAGAGGTCAATGCTTGTAAACTTCATAGCTTGATTCCTTAGTTTCTCTGGGTTCTTTCCAAAGCTCACTGGTATAGCTACAGTAACTTTCCTCAACAGATAGAGATTTCACACTGTCTCCAACCTAATCTTCCCCACCCTTGGTCATGCCAATTCCGCTATCCACAATACTTAGGCACTTGTTCATTTTTTCATGAACAATTCGAATGAGAAGCTCAGGTTGAGCATCCAATTTTATCTTACTCGTCAACCCTTCAAACCGAATCTTGTCTAAAGTATCAAAAGCATTGTTGATAAGTTCCCAAAGAAAAAATCTCTATGTTACTATAAAAGGTGTTCAAAAGCTTATTAATTTTGGCCTGAAATGCAAAGGTCTCAACTTCTCCCATATTTACATCTTCTATTGTCGATTTGACAGTAGCAAGCACTCACCTCTAGATTAAAGCTCAAGAAAAATAGAAAAGGGCTTCACAAATATGGATTGCACTAAAGCCAAAATTGAACTCTCTACCCCCTACCACATCAAATATGCACATGAAATATTAGTAAGTAGTAGTTGCCACCTCCCCCTAATTACTCACCTTAGATACGCCAAATAACTCAACAGAACAAGAATCAGGTACTCAACTGAATTACTCTAACCTTCCAGATTTGTGACAATGCACAAAATTTGATAAGAAGCCAATTTAATAGGTTTGAAAATAAATAACTACATTCATCATTTCCTTTTAACCATACCATCAGCCGCTAATACTAATTTTAATTTTATAAACAATAAAAAGTTTAAGAATAATTCCATGTGGAATTAAATTCACTGATTTATTAGGTTGAGGGAAAATAAGTTGTGACATCCCTCCCCTCTTAGGAGATGCATCGTCCTTAATGCTTGAAGAATATTGCATCCATAATCAAAGAGAACCATTTTCACAATTTGGCTTCCAATGTTTCAATGCTTAAAATTATACATATATTCTTATTAAGAAAGTATAAAAATCAACAAGATTGTGTACCATCTACTTCAACAAAATTGTCAAATTTATCACTTGAATGAAATGTAATTGTGATTAGATATATTAACATACATAATTGAAGTAACACAATTCATGGAGAAACATAGATACTTTGAATTATTTAATCATTTGAAGAAAAATCCTATGTGAATGTGTGAATTCCATTACCATTCTATAGTTTTACAAGGTTAGGCTACCTCTCTCTGACAATATTCCCCCTTCCTGATAATGTGTCATTCCCTTTGTTACGTTACAAGAACAATACCCAATGTCATTCCATCATATATTAAAAATCAAATTGACCTTCCAATGAAATATAAAATCATATACTTCCTTATCTCAAGAAGTCTCAAATTTTGTAACATATTGACTTAAAATCACATGATATCATACACATGTCTGTGCACTTACCATACCTTGGCATCACCTATGGATTTTTCCTTGCTAGTAGGTACTTCTTATCCACATCCTGACATACTAATTAGTATCTCAAGGAGATCAACTCAAATATTAGTATTCAAAAATTTTGTTCAACTTTATGACTTCTTAACTCATCTTATAATCACAAGCCATATGTACCATACATACCATCTAACATGTGCTTGCTAAGTAAGTAATTGTCCACATCAATAGACCAGTGTCTATGAAACATAATCAAGTAATGTAATCTCATTAAATCTAAGTCATCCTCATTAGATCATCAAGAAAAATAATGGCATGCACATATAAAATCATTAATGTAATCATTAACATTTTATCATCATTATGCATCTTAAAGTGTCATATAGCTCCAAATTAACAACATATATTTAACCAATATTATAGATAGATCAAGGATAGAACGTCTCACAATCAAATGTGTCAAGTAACATTAATCCAAGTTCTACACCAATAGATAATTCAACCAAATCCTAAACACAAAAGTCAACCAAAGGGTCTAAGTCTATGTTGAACACCATATCGACTAGGAGTCAAACAGATAACTCAAGATGACTACATCGTTGATCATTATTCATTGACCAAATTGACTAAAAAAGAGGTGTTAACAACTTTCTATAAAGTAAAAGTCACATGCATGGTGGATCATCACATATACATAACACCAATGCAAAAATATTATCAAAATAGATACATACCTGTCTGCATCCTCATAGAAAGACCATATTTTCATACACTTGCCACATAGGCCAAAAATTCAAATTAGGTTAGTCAAAAGTCGTCTACAATTAGTTGAGTCAACAAGTAGATACAATTTCTTCCAATTAAGTTTGCAACTTCATTCTACTTTCCAACATACATGTCGAAATGATAGGTGTAATTTTTTATTTATTTTTATATCCAATTATTGACCAAATTGTCGAACACAACATATCATCACATGACTATGTCATAAATGAAAATATCAGAAGAAGTTGACCTACATGTCCAACTTTATTCTATCATATGTAAAACCATATCCTGCTAAGTAATTACCACATTATCATTTGCGAGAATCACATAAATAAGAAAACTATAGCTTGATTAGTTAACATTTTTTTCACTACCATAATCAACGATTAACAATAATTATCCATTTACAAATGTAACACATGACATTATCCAAGGAATCCATCCATCAAATGCATGATTTACTAAATATATGAAGTATAATGTAAAGAATCATACCTCACTGGCCATCATAGAAAACGTCGACCTACATGTTGGACATGGAACAATAAGCACACCATACAAGTGCAGTGGCATCTATCATATGATCAGCACCATTAAGTAAATCATCTAGGTATGCTCACCAATCACCTGCAAGGATTAGTAATCAATTTTTATCAATTGAGTGACCTTAGGCCTGCATGCCCATTTTGTCACCATAGTGTACTTAACCAACATATAAGCACATGTTGGGATGTATGGCCTTTATGCCATTAAATCATCACATAATGATGTAATTAAGTACATCTCAAATGATGAGCAAAATAGTCAAACTGAGATGACATTTTCATTGTGTTCTTCAGTGAATCCAGTCTCCAAAGCTGTAGGACGTCTTCCACCTGCTTCCTGAGACAGAAGTGTGGCCTAGGCACTTTAACCTCACCAACCATAAAGTGACACTTTCCTCAAAATTCTTCCTAACATGAAGTATTCCCTGACCCTGGCACGAGAAGCCTAGCTTCCCAGAACAAGATGGATCGGATGGATCTAGTGCGACCGTGTAACATTTCTACATTGCAACCATGTGCCTAGTAGTCTAAACAGAAAATGTAGCTAGGAAATAAAATAAACTAAATTGCAACCATGTGCCTAGTAGTAGTAAAACAAAATATGCATAACCATGTACAACTGCAATATCTAGAAATAAAATGGCTTGGCCAAGCATTGTTAAAAATCTAGAATTACCTGTAGAAGAAACAAGAACAGACATGTATCCATTCTACAGAACTGGTAGATAGAGAAACTAAAACATGAAGATATCCATCTATCTGTCCCATAATTGCTACATTACACCCTTCCATGAAGGAAAATACACAGCATTTAACCTTCCTTGTTTGTCCACATTCGGCACCCACACTGGAAGGTAAGCTTTCCAAAATAATAAAAATAGCATAAGATAAATACAAAAGGAAGAATGGCATGTTCTTCACAATATACTCCCTTATACATCCAATCAATGCTCCACAATGAACATCATAGATGAAATCACTTCCAAATCACAGGACTAGCAACATCAAAATGCGCGCACACACCCTAGCCACCTCAAGATCAAAGAAATCTTAAAAACAAGATTCATAATTCTTAAGTAAAAGTCCAAAAATGAGATACAAACCAAAATAAAAGTGAAAAAGAGTCAAGTAAATAGCTCACATAAGAAATTGGTGGCTTGGTGGTCAAAAAGAACATAAAATCTCAAGCTAGTCCTTCATCACATCCAAGTTCATGAAACCAAACATAATAAAATGAAACCCAATTCACTTAAAGCACAATGACTCTCACTAGTCATCAAGAGGAAGTAGATATTTAATGACACCTTGCGTCCAAGGGTTGCTAAGAACATAACCAAACTTCTCATGCATCACATGCAATTTATCTTGATAATCACATATTTCTAAATGAATAATGGAACATGCAATACTTTTGCAAATGATAACCATGTTCTTCCTACTTATCATATTAGGTTACTCAATGAACCTCATGAATATGGCATAAAATAAAAATAAATTTTGGCACCACATGTGCACCACATGCCATTTACATAATAAAAAGACATTTTTCATTGCTATCACAAATCAAATCTTCATTTGGTAGGCTCTCATAGCCTAATACAAAAAGTAAACCATCCTTTGACTATCTCAATAGTTCAATTTTAATACTCCAATTCGCACATTATACCATCAAATGTTTAAAATAAATATAATCATAAACATATGAGGTATGCAATCTACCAGTCATTCCATAAACTTTTCATTTTAACAGTCTTTTAAGGAATGCAATTTTAAACTCACAAACATGACATGCATAAGGAACATCAAATCCTTCTATGTCTAATGTAATCATAGCTAAGAGACACAATACGCAACCCATGTCATCAACTCATACTACATAAAGTAAACAAGTTGACTTATAGTTGTATATCTAGCATAGTGAACTCAAGGTCCAAGTGTGGAACCAAGAGCTCTGATACCATATGTAAGAACTGCCCCTGCAAAACAATTGCTACATCAGCAATCTCCATAAAATGCGAAAAATTCAATGAGATTCAAAGTCTTTAAGATATTGACTAGTCAACATTAGTTGATTTAACTATCATTAACAGTAACAAAATGATACATATACATATATGCTCAAATTTAAAAGAAAATATAAGTTCGTTACCAAATTACCAATACTAGATACTAGATATCAGATACCAGATGGTCTAACCATGATGACTAAGTTGAAATGAGCTCTAGAACCTGTCTAAGAACACAATAACGAGAATATTGTAGGAGTGCTTTACCACCCTACCACAAAGCTATTAAGCTTCCTTGAAATCTTTCCCGACATGAAAGATACCCAGCCCGACAACAAGATAGTTTAAACAAGTAAAAACTTAGAGGAGTAATAGAATCGTGTCATTATAATAAAATCATGGTCTAAACACCATTCACTAACAACATTAGTGTATGGAAGAAAAATCATTAACATTCCTTAATCAACATGTATAGGTCTATTTTCTATCACATTTGTATTTCCACTATGCACTACCAACATATGTACATCCTTTCAAAATAAATGTAACACTTAATGCATTCTTTTTAATCTATGCCATTAAGTACAGTGTTAGTTCTAATAGGTCATTAAAATGTAAATAACGAGGAGAGGTTATCAAAATTCCTCATGCTACTCATAATTTTCTTCAGTAATAAATAACAAGGATTCATATCATTTCTTTCAAACTTATCAGTTGGAAGCATACTTTAAATTCTTACATCATTATGAGCTTTCATCCAAAATAGCATTATTCCAAAGTAAAAACATGTTTGAGCTACAAAAATCTCAACGAAATAATCTCATAATTTATAACAAATCTTGGTGAGCTACAATAATCTCAATGAAATGAGACAAGGTTCACAAGTTTTAGATGTTAAAAGTAACATATCTGAATTTAAATGCACATTTTCAAACAAAATCCAGAGATTTCACTATTTCACTAACTCAAGAGATAGTTATTGTCTACAAATGTATATATCATTCATGCAATAATTTTATAATTCAAGCCTCCAAGACTAGGGCATTATAAGTTACAACAGGGATGGGCAGTTTGTGGAAACAATGTGTTCTTGAATTTCAAGAAACATAGTAACTTCTACAGAGATTAAAAAAAAAGAAACAAAACTCCACTAATATTTATGTCACATCTCGTTTTAATCTATTAGGCCAATTTTTGAAAGCAATTGTATATTATCTTGAAACTATGATAGATTTTTAGTAAAGAAGGTTGGGCAAATTACTGGATAAGAAGTAGCAATTGAGTCTTCAGTATCAAAGTCAATTCCATTTCTCATGTCTATTTCCATTTGTTTTGTTAATTCGGTTATGTGGAGAATGGCAACATTCATTAATTTCAGCTTGCTTGGGCTTTAACATTCAATCTTTCCTTCCTATGAAATGTTTTCTAATAGTTTCAACATGGAGGCCAAAAATTGGCAAAAAGGTAATACACAATATCAGCTAGGACCCTAAGTAATAATTCTCTGACATCTCATCTACAACACTCTAAGTGGAAGAATTTTCCCTTTCCAAAGTATTCGTGGGAGAAGAAAATAATATAATGAGCAACATTTGAGGATGGTATGTTATCATTCAACTATTGGATGAAGGGCGTCCCAATTTTTATTTTCTTTTTGTTCCCTCGGGTTATTATTTCCTTTAATTTAGAATCCCTGATAGCAATACAAGAGGGAGATGTGGTTAAAGGTGGATGCTGAATCAGGTAAGACACTCACTCAGACAGAATGTTCAATCCTTACTTAGATTGAATCTATCAATGTTCATCTTATTCTTTCCACACCTATACACAAAGCTGATTTAGTGAGAAAGAACATAATAAAGAAATGGAACCTGAAGTTTAGAGGTCAATGCTTGTCAACTTCATAGCTTGATTCCTTGGTTCCTCTAAGTTCTTTCCAAAGATCACTGGTATAGCTGCAGTAACTTTCCTCGGCAGATAGAGATCTCACACTATCTCCAACCTAATCTTCCCCACCCTTGGTCATGCCAATTTTGCTATCCACAATACTTAGGCACTTGTTCACTTTTTCATGAAAAATTTGAATGAGAAGCTCAGGTTGAGCATCCAATTTTCTCTTACTCGTCAACCCTTCAAACCGAATCTTGTCCAAAGTATCAAAAGAATTGATGATAAGTTCCCGAAGAAAAAATCTCTATGTTACTATAAAAGGTGTTCAAAAGCTTATTAATTTTGGCCTGAAATGAAAAGGTCTCAACTTCTCCCATATTTACATTTGCCATTGCCGATTTGACAGTAGCAAGCACTCGCCTCTAGATTAAAGCTCAAGAAAAATAGAAAAGGGCTTCACAAATATGGACTGTACTAAAGCCAAAATTGAACTCTCTACCCCCCAACATCATATATGCACATGAAATATTACTAAGTAGTAGTTGTCACCTCCCCCTAATTACTCACCTTAGATACACCAAATAACTTGACACAACAAGAATCAGGTACTCAATTGAATTACTCTAACCTTCCAAATTCGTGACAGTGCACAAAATTTGATAAGAAGCCAATTTAATAGGTTTGAAAATAAATAACTACATTCATCATTTCCTTTTAACCATACCATCAGCCGCTAATGCTAATTTTAATTTTATAAACAATGAAAAGTTTGAGAATAATTCCATGTGGAATTAAATTCACTGATTTATTTGGTTGAGGGAAAATAGGTTGTGATAGAAGGGCATTGATTTAGTGAAGATGAACATTAGGATGCATATGAAATGTTCTATGGGAATGGAGATTTGACATTGGGTATGCCTAAAACCTTGAACTAGCATATGCCCTAATTAGGAGGACTAAAACCCTTAAACTTAGGGTTTTGCGGTTTAACAACTTAGAAAAGAGTTGAAAACCTAAACTTTGTAATCTTGAAGTACTTTGAAATGGGAGTTTGAAAGTCCATTTTGGTTTGGAGGTATTTTGGAAGAATTTTGAATTAAGGTCCAAAAATTCAATATGGAAGCCTAACTATTTTAGGTTTGTTTTAGGCCTATCTTGCAATTTCTCTTTGCTGGCATTGGTAATGAAGCTTGTAACCTCAAAAATAGTTTTTCTAAGTTGATTGAGTTGATTGAGTCATGCATATGGGATGCCTTTGTAAAGTTCGAGTTGATAGGTCCTACGGAGGGCTTGTGTGAATTGCTTGGAAGGTGAAGAGTCATCTAGGAGATTGGTGAACTACCATGAAATAAATATACCCTACAAGGGTCATTTTCATTTGAGTGAATGATACTGATAAGTAACATGTAAAATAAAGCAGTGACTGACAGCAAGCAATGTTAAGGGACATTAATATTGTATTACATTGTCAGCAGCAATTCTATAAACAATAATGACAACTTGATATACAAACAACACCCATTTTATGTGGTACATTGTGATTAATAAATTGCAGGGATCAAAATATTCAAAGCAAAAGTGGAGAACTCATCAGGATCAAGTTGGGTTCTATAAACCTAAAATGCAAAACCCCCAAAGTCTATAATGAAATAAGGAAATACAAAATAAGTATAAGATCAGAGCAAAAGTAGTTTCCTTGCAAGGAGAACCAAAGGATTCAAAATATGTTACTAAGTGGTTTTGGATCTATAATGACATCCTCAAAGTATCAATAAACAAAGCATAATTTGAATTGTGGAATCCAATACCATGGAACCATTTATAGCCATAAATACTAGTACTTTAAACAAAAATAGGTTCATGCTCCAAGAACAGGTCTCTCAAAATGTATAAGAGCAAAAGGCATATTAGAATAGGGGTCTTCAACCCTCTCACAAATAGTTGACACATATGCAATCATTTTTTTAACCCTACTTTTCATGCTTTTACACATGTCAAGACAACTCCACTATACCTAAAATAAGGGTTAGGAAAATTGGTCAAATTTAAGCATGAAGAGTTGACTTTTGAGGCTTTAGACATAGTTTCAACAACATCAATAATTAATTTATTAGTTAACATTTTGGTTCACAATCAAAATTTCATAGGAATCAGGAGTTTGTTTGATTCCCAATTTTTATGTAAAATAGTTCTATCTACAAGGAACCACAATCTCTTAAATTTTTAGTTTTGTATTCGATTCATGGTGCATGAGACTTAAGAGTGTTAAATATTTTCAACATGGTAGGTTTAACTGGTGATTTAATTGGCTTTTGTCTCTTGATAGTCAACCTAGTCCTTATGTTATAGGGATCAAAAAGAACGCTTCTAAGTTTACTACCAATGGTGTAATATGTTTGGATAGTGATAGTCTTTTTTCATTAATGAAGTTTTATGTGAAGCCCTATTATGTAACATGCAAAAAGAAAAAAGATCTAGCACATGGAAAACATTATCCATTAATTAGGTAATGCAATAGGAATGTACTTCTTGGTGGAAGGGATTTTGTAAAATATTTAATAGAGGTTGGTACTTGATGAAGCTAAGCAAGCATACTTCTCTTGAATGCATTTTGACTTTCCTTGGCCCCTGTAACTTCTCAATGAAGTTTCCTTCTCTTATATTTGCCACCCAAATTGAAATTTTATTGATACTAAAGTTGTTCCTATTTTCAGTCTTAAACAATTAGACTTTTCATCCACATTTTATTTTTCTAGTCTTTGTGTAAACCAAAATCTAGTTCAATGAACATAATCTGAATTCAAATTTGGAGTTCTAAGATGCAAGAATCCAAATACAGGGCTTATAGCATTTATAGCAAGGTTACAGTTGGCGCCACTGCATTTTATTTAATTACTATTATTTTTCTTCTTGTCATGAAATATTATTGTAACTAGATTTAACTGTGGCAATGCAAGCTTGAAAAATCTATAGATCCATTATATTAATGATGGAGTTACTAAATTCCATACATTATGCATAGTAGAAATTCTAACCAGACCTTTATGACAACTTTTGTGACATTAATATAATTTTCACTAGCCATAGTTTTAAAAATTTGACATTTCCACTTTAACTAAAATGAATTACAATTACTAAGGATTGTGGGAGCTAGCAAAACCCTAGCCTACAAGACCCTCCTTTTCTTTTATAGTTTTACCCAATGGTCTTTCATCTAGTAGGACATTAGCTCAAATACTGGCCTCCACTTTTGAGATCACTTGAGCTTAAAGCTCAACTCTAGTTAACGTCTTTAGTAGGATTTATCTTGATCGTCAGAGGCAAGGAGACCGATGGTGATGTGAAGGCTTTGCATATTCATAAGCTAGAGAGATGATGATTAAAACTAAAATTACAAGGGTTTCTTAAATACCTGTAGATGGGAAAGCAAAGTTGAATTAATCTTCATAATGCTTATAGCACCTCTTAAAATATCTACAAACACTCACAATTCATTAAACATGCTATTAGTTTGGCAAAGACCTTTTTAAAATGAAAGTCCCGCCTATGTTATGAATTTTTTTGTGCAAGAATTCTCCACCTTTAAGAAATTCTTCCAACGTTCCATGGACATTTCACAAATTTGCATAGTAGATGATACTTTTATTCATGGGAACTTTTTATGGCTTGGGTGGAAAAAAATATACACATGCATACGTGCATGTACAAGTGTTGATACATGTGTCTTTGTATTTGTATATTTTCAAAAAATCTAGTTTGTGTGTGTTTTACAATCACGACTAGTCCAGTTCGAATTGTGTAATAATATATGATAAATGTTTAGATGCATAATAGAGAAGGTAGACTTTAAACATGAACAAGAAGATCATAAATCATATAACAATGACATATTGAAAATGATAAAATTTTGACTTGAACAGTGATAAAGTTTATTTTTAAATGGTATTGTATCAAAGCTTCAGACCGATTATGTATTGAATTAAGCTTCATGAAGGTATTATGATTTCATTCAGGAATCACCTTTGAGATTCAAGTTTTCAAATTTTGGAGTTTCATGTTGAAGGTCATTGATGCATATTACTTGCAGTTTTTAAAGAAGGATTTATGATTGATTATCACTTGCAAGGGCGTAAGGTTGCTACACTCACACTTGGAAATGGTAACTTTCTATGACTACCCAATAGCTACATTCTCCAGTAGTTTAAGATTTTGTGAGAAATTGAAGATATTTTGGTTCTAGGCCATACATCTCCATTTATAGGCTAAGATATCTTTTTGGGCATCCTTAGGGGGTGAATCTACTAAGGTGATTTTGTCTATTGTTTGATCATTTTCAAACTGTTACTATGATCTCTATTTGCAAGCCATATCATCTTTTTGGGAAGCAACCAAATTGATTTTGTCTTTTGTTTGAAGTTTTTTGGAAATGTTATTGTGACTAGGTTGCAGACTCTACAAAACATATAGCAAAGGAATTATTCTGACTGAGTTGTAACATTGCCCTGGTTGGCGATACCCCTAATTGTTGAGTGTGAAAATTAAAGAGCGATAAGCTACAATTTGGAGGTGTTTTTAAAGTTACATGGTGAGCCCATGAAATTCTTTGACACTCTTGAGAATCTTCATGGATAAAAGATAGGGTGATGTTGTCTTATAAGCTTTCCTTGGTGGTTGCCAGAATATATCAATTAAAAATCAGTGATTTTTAGGCCCTTTAATGAATGATTTTTCCTCACAATAGATCATTATTATACCTTAACAAAAAAATTTGGTTTGGAATGTGATTAAGGTTGTTTGGAGGGACATAACAACAGAACATTAGTGATTATCAAACCCTTTAAAGAATTATTTTCCTCACAAAAGATTTTTATTATACCTTAACAACATTTTTTGCTTCAGATTATGTTTAAGGTTGTTTAGAGGACCTAACTCTCAGTGATGGGTATCAATGGAATCCTGTGAATTGATATGTTCCTTGCAATCTGAAGCTATCTATGAAGGTGAGTTAATTAAAGGTTGATGATCAATATTAGAAAGAGTAATATATGTTTGGAGGCACTCAGACCTACACCTTAAAGAATGATTGTACAAATAGGTGAGTTTGTGGTGATAGGTGGAATTGTAAGCATCTATACCCTTATACTTGATTGTTTGAACCATAGTAGAAATTCTAGTTCCTTGCCACTTATCGGTGAGGCAAAAAATAAAATTCTCGACGAATATTGGAGAGAAGTCGGCAACTTCTTGAGAAAATATTGAGAATTTTGAAAATACTTAAATTGAATTAAAAGTGCAGATTTGTCTTTCCATTTTAACCCACATGTTGTTATGAAGACATTATTAATTACACTGATAAGGTGCATTTTGAATTTCTAGTGCAGCATTTTGGAGCATTTCAGATTTCTAGTGCAGCCCTAAACTCAAACTGTTGGGAGTATTTTGAGCATACATTGAGCATTTCATTGCAGCATTTCGAGTGTACATTGCAACATTTCAAGCATACATTGTAGCACTCTAGCACTATTAAAGGTATTCAATCATTGGGGAAGCCCTAATTTGATACTTGCTAACATATAAACAAAATTTGGACCTGAACAAAACAAAATTACCTTTGTTTAAGAAAAATTTAAACCCTCATTTGAAGATTTGATTAAGAGTTGAAAAATAGGTGAGAATTTTCTGACAACTTTATTCTTTTAGCAAATTATATCTTATTTGGGAGTTTCATTGATAGATATGCACTTGTGATCTTGTTTTTCAAATTATGAGTAAATATTATGGTTACCTTTTTTTTTTTCTCTATTTTCCAATAGATGATGTTATTCAGGGTGATCTTATGCTTGATAATGGTATACTAAGAATTATATTTGTCAAATTCAAAAAAGATGTGAATTTATATTCTAGTGTTGATGTTAATCTTGATACTTTTTTTCTTTACAATAGGATATTGTTGAATATGCTACATGGTTTTGAATTTATATCTTTTATTGCCACTCAACCATTAAATTTCATACTAATTGTCACCTTAGTTACACAAGAATTGTGCCTACCTCTTTAATGTGAGAATAGTGATAGTTCAAAAAGTAGTTCAAAGTTAAAAGAGTTCAAGAGTCATCAAAAATTTAGAAGAAACAAGAAGTGGTGTCGAAGGATAAACAAGAAATAATAGTAACTCTATTTTTTTCTTACAACCAAAACATGTTTCTTGGGTCCTCCATCAATGTCCAATATTAAGGACTATAGATGAATCAAAAGAGGTAGAATTGGCACAAGGAGAACCTAGTATTAGGAGAGAAAAATCCTTGGTTTTGCATGAAGGAGAAAGGAGCTCTAAAAAGGCAAAGAAGAAGATATAGGAGAAGATAAAAAAACCAAAAGGTATCTTGTTGGATACTCAATTGGAAACCCTTCCACCTAGACATGTTGAGGAAATAAATGAGTTTGATTCTATCATACCCTTAATGTCAATAGCTATTTAAGAAATTCATTTAGAGGGCATATCTCATATCAAGAATCCCAATTTTATTTCCTAACTAGCCACTATTTTTGTATCTAACTCATATTTGTCTATAGAAAGAGTGATGCCACAAACTCCTGTTGAAGTTATATGATGCACAGAAAAATAGATAGATAGCGAGAGAGAGAGAGAGAGTACAACAGAGGTGGTGAATAGGTGACAACAATTCAAAAAAATGGTCATTTAACAAAGCAACTATAACTTATATTTATCCCCTGGCTATGAAACTTTCAACAGTCTTCTAATATGACTCCAAACAAATAAAAATCAACTCAAAATGACCCTAAGGTCTCTACAACTATCAAAGCCCCAATTTGGTCTTCAACAAGCCCTTAAGGCTAGGGCCTCCTCAATGTACCCTCTCCAAGCACTTCTAGGCTTAACCAATGATTGATTCACCATAAATAGGACAATACAAGACTATACAATTCATTAAAACTATATCTCTTTCAGGTAGATTAATGGTTGCTGCTCCCAACCAAGCATTTCCTTAAAGAATCCGTCAACATACAAATCAACTTCTCGAGGTGATCACCTGCAATATTGTCTTCATTATTGTATTTATAAGGTTATTTTATCATAATAAAAGTCATGGATTCATCCCAAGTCACAGTAATCACATTTTAGGGATGAATCCTTAATTCATGTTTCCAAATCAATGCAAACCCCAACACCTATAACAGACCAGTCAATATAATTTGCCAAAAATTGATATAAGGAAAATGAATGTGATTCAAAATGATCAAATTCAATATGCTTGAGCCATAGAAATGATTTGGAATCAACAACACATCACATGGATACCGAGAATGCAAGAAAACCTTTTTTTTTTTTATTACCTTCTTCCTCACAGTCCGTACAAAATACTTCACTAGTCTATACCATCCCCATTTTCCAGGCATTAAAG
The DNA here is from genome assembly GCA_028749045.1 of Cupressus sempervirens. Taxonomy (NCBI): domain Eukaryota; kingdom Viridiplantae; phylum Streptophyta; class Pinopsida; order Cupressales; family Cupressaceae; genus Cupressus; species Cupressus sempervirens. The sequence continues at coordinate 539,094,917 of CM053793.1, forward strand.
GTTGTTTATAATATTGTTCCCAACTTCCATAACCAACTCCAAGTGGTTATAAGTGTTTACAATTTGTTTTATGCCTTAAAACTCATTTTCCCTCCAATTCGCATATAACCGTTAATATTCAAATTTTTTGAATTTCTAACTATTGTTTTATTAATTTTTTTGTCATTCTAACTTATCAATATTTATTCTAATTTGTTCCTAGGACCTAATTGACCCATAAAATCAATCTAGATCCCTATTTCACACTATTGGCTACCCATACAATATGTTGGTCCTAAGTCCTTACTAGGACTTCTAGGACATTTAACTTTTAAATCAAATTAATTATTACAAATTGCCATTATTGGCTTCAATATTTCCCAATTAACATTCAAACATGATTTTGATCCTCTGACTCCATTTGGTTTTAGGTGATTGGATAGGTGCTTGTATGTAGCAAGTGCAATATGTAGAGGTAGAGTTATGGAAGGTCAACTAAGTATTTGTTTCTTTTCATTTTTTATATTTCTTTATCTCTTTATCAATCTATCTCTCTATCTATACTTCTTTCTATTTGTCTCACTTTAGTATTCATTTCTATATGTGTCTTCCTCTTAATACTCCATCTTTAGGTTGCAAACAAATCATCCTTCTTCCACCAACGAGTCGTTCCATTCAAGAATGATCATGTATGATGATGTCAACGCACAAAAAAATAGGGAGACAATTTCTTGACTGTGGTCTAACTTAAAAAGAAAAGGTGATGGAAAATGTTATTGTCCTTGCAAAAATTGTAAGGTCTTAAAGACTCGAAGATATCTAATCAAAACAGCTGAGGAACATTGTAGGCAACATGGTCAGATTGAAGGGGGAAATGAATATCATCCATTGGTATGTATTTTAATAACTTATAAATTATATAAAACATGATTTGATGATGACATCATGGTCATGGCTAATATAAGGTCATCATTTTCATATAGGTCAACGTCCCTGAGTTTCATGTTATGGACCATGACAATTCAGAGAATGTTGATTTCCAAATGAGGGAACAAGGAGGTGTAAATATTGAAGTAGAAGGTAATGATACCATTGAAGACCATGATGATCAAGATCACGATGATCAAGATGATCATGATGATCAAGATGATCATGATGATGATGATGATGTTGATGCAGAGCTTGATGTACCTATACTTGAGAAGGCACACGAGTCCCTATATGAAGGCTCCAAAATAACTCTTCTTGTCATTTTATTGTTGTTGGTGAACTTGAAGGTTATGAATGGTTTATCCAACGTAACAATGACACGTATGTTAAGATATGTCATCTTCTTTCATTATTTTACTCATAGTTCCCTTACAATTAACATTGGGTTCATGTAGCAATTAATATTTTTGAAATTAACAAATTATATTTTTGGTCATAGGTTGATAGGTGAGAGTTTGTTACCACCATCAAACATTCTACCTCGCTCATACCGAGAATTATCTTCCATCATGAAAGATATTGGAATGGATAATCAAACAATACATGCATGTTTGAACGATCATATTATATCTCATAAACAGCATGAATTTTCAACACAATGCCCTATTTTTCATATAGGTAGATATCAATCAGATCGATTAACAAAAAAGGTGCCTCACAAGGTTCTTCAATATATTCCCATTATTCCACGTCTACAATGATTATTCAAGTGCAATAGCTTGACACAATTTATGGATTACCATGTACGCAATAAAAGTCAAAATGACATTATGTGAATGCCTATAGATGGTTTGACATTTAAGGAAATAGAAAAATTGCCACACTTTAAAGAAGAACCTCATAATCTCAAGCTTTCATTGGCAGCAGATGGTGTCAATCCTTTTGGAGATATGAGATCTACTTACTCGGTGTGGCCAATTTTTGTTATCAACAATAACATACCTCCTTGGTTGTCCATAAAGAGAGAGCACATAATGTTGACACTGATTGTTCCAGGTATTTTTTGATTTAATGGTCATCTAAATTAATTTATTATTACTAATCCATCAAAATGGTCATAATAATTATGTGATTTTTTTGTTCATTCAACTAGGTAAGTACCAAGTTAAAGATATCAATGTATATATTGAACCCTTTATCGACAAGTTGATGGTGTTATGGAGTGGGGTTACTATGCATGACATCTGTAGACCAATAGGACAAAGACAATTTCAATTTCATGCAATGCTTGTATGGACAATACATGATGCCCCTAGGCTAACACATTTTTGTGGTATGTTCTCTTCTTAAGACCTCTTGCTTGGTAGGTTATAGTGACAACACAAAGTTAACACATTTAATCCAATTATACACGATCTTGTAGGTCTTCAGACAAAGGGAAAATTTTCATGTCCAGTTTGCAATCCAAAGACAAAATCTCATCATTCAAAAAGTTTAAGAAAGTAGGTGTTCGATGAGAATAGATATTTTTGTACAAAAATTATAAGTACCGAATTACCAAAAAACATCTTTTCAATGGGAAAGAAAAGACTATGTCAAAGCCACAGAGAATGACACCTTGCCTATGAAAGTTGGCATACAATAAAATAAATCGTCGAGGTAATTTCATTCCATCTAATGGTTTCTGTTTCAAATTCATATTTCAATATTGTGTTTTGTTTACTGATGATGTAATTGATGCTTGTGAAGGTTGTCAAGGCATCAATGACCAACTTCCAAAAGGACTAAAAATTTATCCTACATAATTTACTAGGTTGTTGTACTACAAGAAACTCCCAATTGTGCATTTTTTTTATCCTACGCATATTGGAAAGAATGTAACAGAGACATTATGGAAAATCTTGGATGGAAGGCGTGACAAAGACCAAATTGTCAAAACTTGTAGTGACATTGAAGAATACAACCATGCAATGAAAAATGGCATTTGATCAAACAAAAATGGAGATTAGATTAATACAAGTGCCCTTAGTTGGTTATTGTCAAAGTAGCAGAGCAATGCTATAAAAGAAGTCATAAAAAAATATGATTTCCCACAGGATTTTCTACGAACATAAACAAACTCATATCAAAGAAAAGTGAATTTGGGCCAGGTTTGAAAACACACGATTGGCATACATTTATTAAGGTAATTCATGTTATTTTGTATTCACTATATATTTGTATACTCCATGTAGTTTTAATTGCATTCTTTTATAAAATATTGACAAGATCATTTTAAAAATATTGTTGTATGTTCTACCTCTATCTCTCCCACACCACTTCGCCAACAATGTCAAATAGGTTATATATGATCTTGGAAAATACATGTGGTGGTTGTCATCTAAATAAATCAATAAAGATATAAAATATTGGAAGAGAAAAATTCATCTTCTTATGTGTGAAATGCAAAAGTGTCTACCTCCAAGTTTTTTCAATGCACAAGAACACTACTTCATACATCAAGTTGAGAAGATTTAATTGTGTGGACTTGTACCAACTAGGTCAATGTGGATAGTTGAGAGGCACTTGAAATTTTTGAAAGGCTTGGGAGAGCACATCCTGAGGGTTCTATGGCAGAGGGATATATGATATACCAAACCCATGGTGTACATTAGTGAATATCTTCCTAAGTTTGCAGCAAAGATCCATGTAGATCATATTTGGGATCCCAACTCAATTAAAAAATTTGAAGGGGAGTACTTGATGAACAAAGGTTGATTGAGGAAAGTGAGAGGTAAATCTAAGATGTTATTGTAGTTAATTAATTCTTATAAATCTTCGATATAGGTTATTTATAATTGGTTTTTTTTTTAATATAGGTGGTCGAGAGTGGGATACAATACATTTGTATATTGTGAACAATCTTGATTGGGTGAAAGTATGGATTGAACGATGTCAACAACATGGTTGCTCATTAACATGGGAAGGTGTTGCTTCATTGGTTATAGAAGCTCATCATAATGGAGATTCCAATGCTACGCCGATGTTAGTTGATCTAGTAAAGGGTTTAAGAGGTGGAGAGGTACATAGAAATTTATTAATGATCATAACTAGACGTATGTTTCGTATCAACTCACAATGCAAATAATTTACACATGCTTCAAAATTTGTAGGTCAAGCACCACAAAGCTATGTACTATCATGGCGATAAATTTTGCATTAAAAAGTTGGATGACACAAAGAAAACCTGTGATTCTGGGATAACCATAGTTTTCAAGGTCACCAATATATCATCTAGAAATGACATACATCCTCAACAATATCAAAATCAATACTATGGCATCTTGGATGACATAATTGAGTGCGACTTTAACTCCTTCAAAGTAGTTCTATATGTTGTCAAATGGTACAGGTTACGACTAAATCAAAATAATCCAGATAGAACAGTTATTCAGCATGATAATGGATATACAATGATTAATACAAGGTCGTTTGAGCCAGTTGGAGATGAGCCCTATATTTTTTCAAGACAATGTGAGCAAGTGTTTTACTCAGAGGTTCCACATAAACAGGGTTGGTCATTTGTTGTTAGACATGATCCAAGAGGAAGGCCAATAAAGTATGATGTTATGGAAGAAGAAGATATTGAAGATGATGAAGAAGCAGATGATGAAGATCAAGATGATGGTGATGACGATGATGGTGATGATGATGATGATGATGGTGATAATGATGATGATAGTGATGGTGATGATGGCGATGATGATGATGAGGGTGATGAAGAAGAAGATAATTGATGACTACAGACATCGTCACCCCTTCTGGTGACGATCTTGCATTCCATATATAAGGTAAATTTGTTCATGTTTACAATGTTGCATATTATTCATGTTGTCTTCTAAGTATTTGTAGCACACGTGTATCATGTAATTTTTAGCTAACTTAAGATAAATGATTAACATATGCAAGAAATATGATTACATATTTATTGTGTTCAATTCTAATGATTACAACATATGTTATTTATAATTACCATTGTTTATATTGTGTATGATTATCACCCTTTTTGCAAATAGTCAATTGACTACAGACATCGTCACCTCTTTTGTTGATGATCTTGCATTCCATATATAAGGTAAATTTGTTCATGTTTATGATTTTGCATATTGTTCATGTTGTCTTCAAAGTTATTTGTAGCATACGTGTATCATGTAATTTTTAGCTAACTTAAGATAAATGATTAACATATGTAGGAAATATGATTACATATTTATTGTGTTCAATTCTAATGATTACAACATATGTTATTTATAATTACCATTATTTATATTGTGTCTAATTATCACCCTTTTTGCAAACACTCAATTGACTACAGACATTGTCACCCCTTCTGTTGATGATCTTGCATTCCATATATAAGGTAAATTTGTTCATGTTTACAATGTTGCATATTGTTCATGTTGTCTTCTAAGTTATTTGTAGCATACGCATATCATGTAATTTTTAGCTAACTTAAGATAAATGATTAACATATGCAGGAAATTTGATTATATATTTATTTTGTTCAATTCTAATGATTACAACATATGTTATTTATAATTACCATTGTTTATATTGTGTCTGATTATCACTGTTTTTGCAAACAGTCAATTGACTATAGACATTGTCACCCCTTCTATTGACAATCTTGCATTCCATATATAAGGTAAATTTGTTCATGTTTATGATGTTGCATATTGTTCATGTTGTCTTCTAAGTTATTTGTAGCATACATGTATCATGTAATTTTTAGCTAACTTAAGATAAATGATTAACATATGCTAGAAATTTGACCCCTTTGGCGTGGATCATGCACAGTGACATGGATCAGCAAGTATAAGTCAATAAATAGACATAATTTTCTTATATTCTTCTTGTTTATCATTGACCACGTATGTTATAAATAGACATATTATATAATCATATAATGTATATATAGACAAAGAAGGTCTATATAGAAATATAATTGTATAATCACTTTCAACTTACTACATTTTATATCTCTCACGTATAGACAAGGAAGAACTGCACGTATGAGTCACGACTTGATTATTCTATACATATTATTTAAATATTATCAAATTTCCATTTGATGGATTGCAGGACCCACCAAATAGGTACTTGTTAGATCTATCTGCATCGAATGAGGGAAATGAGGAAATGGTAGATGAAAGCTCTACATGTAGTACAGCAAAAATAGGGAGATCAACTAGAGGTCAAAAGATTTTAAAAAATTTGATAAATGCATGCAATTTTTCCTAATGGGGGGTTATGTTCTTATGATGATGAAACCAAAGGCAACATCAAGGTGCCCTTTTGATACACACACATTGAGAAAGAATGGGTACCCAATGAGCTACCTCCAATTAACACATATTTTTGTGTTAATGAGAGGATATATCACATTGCTCCATCATCATTACATGGTTTGGGCCTATTTTCCATGGATGGGATATAGGTATGTTACAAAAAAGTTGTCAAATTTTTCAAGTACGTCGATCCATGTTACAATTACAATGATTGGATGCAGATTGTTTGATATAAAAAAAGTATGCATAGGTATGTACTATTAGCTAATTATATACAATGGAAAGACAATGATCAAAGTAAAAGATTTGCTATGAACATTGATGGGAGACCAAAAGAAATAGGTAATATTGCAGGTTTTATAAATAGTATGCAACCTTCCTCAACTAGTAAGCAACCCAATTGCATATTTGAGGAGCGTGAGGGCAATGAAGTTTTTGTTTGTGCAATAAAATCAATAAGTGCAGGGGAAGAACTGCTAATAGATTACCATTTAAATTGCATAGATACAAAGATAGTTACTATCATGAGGGTTGTAAGTACTATATACCATTTTGTTAATAAGTTTTTTTTTTTTTTTGTCTATTGCTTTCAGTTAGCTGAAGTTTTTATGTTTAATCTTTGTGACAGGATGATATGGATCCGACATATGATAGAGGCCACGAGGATGCTACTCCCACCCATTCTTCAGCAAGGGTAAAGCTTATTGAAATTGTAAAAATTAGATAGTTGAAAAATGTTATATTATTACGTTATTTTATTTATGGTTTTTGATTTTTTATGATAGTTTTACTGATATTCCTCTCACAATCTGATGTTCAGGATAAGGGAAAAGCACCTACAGTAAGTATAGAGCCACTAACTACCCCTTCTGATGATGATATTGCAGAAACTCCCAATGTAACAATAATGTTGAAGAAAAAAATTTTAAAAATTAATTTAGAAATAATGAGAACTTTGGATGAAGCAAATATTCCATCTGAGGAGATGATGAAGAGGCTATCTAATTTGAGAGCGCAAGCTCATCGTTATGAAGTAAGTAGTAATGAATCTTTAGTTATAACAAAATTTCAATAAAGATTTATATTTTATAATCTTTTATGTTGTGAAGTAAAATATGTAATATGTGTTCTTGTTACAGGATTTTTTGGCAACTGATCCAGAACCTGGTCAAGGACAATGCGGTGAGGCCAATAGTAGCAAAGCTCCGACTACCACTGGTAAAATAATCTTTTAGTTGACAAGTTACATGAAATTTTTTATTTTGAACATTCAAAAACTTCTTAAGTTAACTCTTACTTTTATTATTTCATAATATCTTTGCTAACAATGTATTGTTCAGGTCATCTAGTGCAAGAGACTACTAGGAGGTTGACAAACATCCATACGAGATTTTTGACTGCAATGTCAGCAACAAGGGGACGTCCAGCTGGTAAATCCTTGTTTTGCTATATTTGGTTTTGTGTTAATTATAAGTTGATAATTTTTACTTTTATCTTGGGTGCATCACATAGTGGATTTTTTTTTTGTGGTAGGAGATGCACCATTTGCTATGCTAGATACAGATCATAGTGCATGTATTGGTGATAATTCACCATCATTTCCTGGAGCTACCTGTGTTTCTAGCACGGGAGCTATGCAAACATTGTTGTTGATTGAAAATGATGAATCAATGCCTTTAAAATGTCCTAAGATTCCAGGTACTTTAAATAATTATTTTTTATATTTTAATATGCATTTACCTATTCATAAGAAGCTTTGGATTGATTATCTCATGAATTTTTTTGTAGGAAATGATACATTTTATAAGAAGCTTTATGACCTCACACTACAAATATTCGAGCCCACCATACGTACAAAGTGGAACATCATAAGTGAACTAATTTTATTCCACTATTTTTTTTTCATATCATTAATTGGTGCAACATTTTTCCTTTCATTCGGGTCTTTTCTTTTACTAGCTATATCTAACAATTTTGTATTTTTTCTTAAAAGGTGGAACTTTCAAGATAAAAAATTAAAAGATCAGCTCGTCAAAGATTTAGAGCATGAGTTTGGTATTAATATTTTTTATCATAAGAAAATGTTACAAAAAGCTTGCAAACATCTTAAGGTTGTGAGGGACTCATATAGAAAGAGTCTCGTCCTAAACCCAAAGTACAAGCGTCCTCCCTTTATTATAGTGAGGGAATGGAATGAGTTCATTTTGGATGCAAAGGAAAGGGGATGGTCGAAGAGAAATTACAACAAGAAGTGTAAGAAGGTATGCAATAGTATTAACTACTAGTACATTAATGTAATAATTCACTAATTAGTTCTGATCTTTATATTTATATCATCTAACATATTTCAAACTTTTCATAGGTTGCAGGACACATCAAAGGCAACAAAGGCCAGGCTAGAAGGTTGGGCAGCACAGACTTGGCTTTGGGGGATATTCTAAAATCAAAGCACGAGTTGTAAGTAGCAGTAAATGAATTGCAGAGAAAAATTATTTATAAAATGTAAATAATTTTGTTAATTAATAAAAAAATGCAAGGCGCTGATTTTAATCTAGAGGCCATGGAAGAACACAAAGAATTGCCTTCAAGCAAGGCTATGCAGCCGTGGTTGAATGCCTATGACAAGCTTCCATTACCCCAACTGCACAGTCTCCTGCATCATGTGCACAAGTAAATATGCCAAAAAATATATTAGAAATTCAATACTTGAGCAACAATCTATTTGATAATAATTTGTGTGACATTGCAATGCAGCTTGTTAATCGTGACATGGATCATACATCGCATCATGAAGCCCCTAATGTGCATCGTACTGTCCATGGAGGCACTCATTTGCTATTTAAAACTAATTATGTAATTATTAATACAATTTAACATCTTTAATTAAAGTTGTTGTAACCTTTTTGTGTATATTTTAGAGGATATAGAATCATGTCGTGTTGAACAACTGCCGGAGGATGTTCAGACTGATCAGTAGGTAGCTCATGTCACACATTCAATTAAAGAAAATCTATGTTTTGTTCTTTTAAATTAATTTTTTGATTTATAGTTATTTTACTTAAATAAAAACTCATAATTCACTAATATAAAATGGTGTGAATTTAACTCATGAAGCACTTTTTATTGCAGCAGACCCCCCTTTGGTGCAGTGGCCTCATGTTCCTTAAGAGATGAGGAGGAGACATGCGTTGCAATTAGAACCAGTAGAGTAGGGGGATAACGAGGACATTGATATTCCTCTTAGAAATTTCATGAAAAAAAAATAGCAAGAAAGCCAAAAAGAAATGATTGTTGTGTGTTAATGACTTATTCATGAACGTTGTGTGTTAATGAATTTTGTGTTAATGAATTATTCATGAATGGCTTACTCAAGAATGTTATGTGTTAATGAATTTTGTGTTCAAGAATTATTCATGAATGTTGTGTGTTAATGAATTTTATGTGTTAATGAATGTTATCATGTGATGATAATGATTGAATGTTATATTTCAAAAATGGATGAATGAATGAATGTTATTAAAATGTTAATGGGGAATTGAGAGTGATGTGGGGGGGGGGGGCGAGTGGAGGGGCCAAATGAGCTTCCACCTTCATGCGGTTGGCCTTGTTTAGTAGAGAATATTAAACTATTCTTGAAACCAAGCGAAGCTCAAACTTTAAAGATATGCTTATAGTTAATAGTGACAACCAATTAGCAAATCCAAATGAAGTTCTTCGTTACAGGTACTTTTTTAGTTTTTAAAGCACAATGTCATGTTTTAATATTGTGTAGTTTTTTTCTTAAGTCAAAGTATTCTTTTACTATAAGAACATAATTTATGACCATTTTAGTAACTATTCTTACATCACTTTATGACAAATCCTGTTTTGGAAAAGATGGTGATAAGTGGTATTGTCTATTCCTTGGGAGATTGGATTGCATAGGTCTATATCTCAAAATCATTTGCATGTGGTAGAAATGCATACTTACAACCATTTCATTCTACATTTAAAAACATTGATGACACTCTAGACACAAAATAATGCTAAGTATGGAGATAAGTATTCATAAACAAGATGGTGAGAAACATAAGTATTCATAAACAAGGTGGTGAGAAAGATGGTGAGAAAGTGAGTATTTTGGGTGAGTAGTACTCTCTAATCACATGTTTTCTACTTCTTCAAATATTGGGTTTTTATATTCTTATGGTCTAATTGGTACTTTTTCGTGTTTGTAGGATGGAGAAAGTAGACATTAAGTCTGCAAGTAGCTAGCTCAAGATTGTGGGTACAGTGTTGTGTGTGTCTGGAGCCATGGCCATGAGCTTCCTACGTGGTCCTGCTATAAGCCAACTCTGGCCTTCATCAGACCTCCCTTAGAAAACATCAATTCCCTAAATTTCTACATGAGGGGAATCCACACAAAACTGTCACTGGATGCATTTACCGCTTAATAGTTGTGACAATCATGCCATCGGCCATGATTGTACAGGTGGAAGCTAAGATCAATTATTATTATGTTTCATGATTAATTAAGTTGAGAGGCTCACAATTCACAGATATGTTGTAGACTCTTGCCTTGGTTCTATTTGATTTTGTCATCCTCTTTTCCTAGTTTTTAGTCCTTTCTTACTATAATAGAAACATTGGTCTCATTCATGAAGCTCTTTGCTTATATAGTAGTTGTATTCTTGAGTTGTGACTAAAAATTGAGAGCATGCAATGCAGGCAAAGACAATGAAAAGCTTTCTAGCCCCATTATCCCTGTCAACACTCACTGCACTTTTGGGATCCACTAAAATTGTTGCTTTGATAGTGTTTTTGGAAAAGGGTGTTGATAAATCATCATGGTCTTTGGAATGGGGTGGGGTTGTCACTGTTTTTCTTGGGGTGAGTGAAACAAATCTTATCATTTTATTATTGTTAATGTTTTGAATCAAATTTCATCATTCATCATTTTAATCTGGGAATATTTTGATTTTCCTATTATAATTTTTCATATTTTGATATTTTGATGATGGATCATAGAATTGATCAAAAATACGAACAAATCATCATAAACAATAGAAGTTTCAAATTATTAAATTTCCCCACAATTTTTCAATGTCCTAGCTGGGACTTCGTGGGCAATTCAAAAGCCTCACTTTCTCACCATCTTGTTTATGAATACAATTTTGTTTATGAATCTTATCTATTTGATAAGTATGGAGAGTATGGAGATAAGTATGGAGAGTATAATAAGAATTCATAAACATACTTATCTATTTGAAAATTGCTAAGCAACTTTTGAAAGTTGCATTTTTCAATTTTGAACATAATGAAGTCCTAAGACTCTCAAACCTTCCTAAGACCTATATAAACTTATTCTAAGGTCTTTTCAACCATTTTGGACTATATTCATTATTCTAATCCTATTTAGCTCTTATAGGTCTCTAAGGATTCATGGTTTATAGAAACACCAAATGAACCTTGAACCTTTACAAATGGGCTTATAACAACATGAAATTATTCCTAACATCCTAAAAAGAACTCAAGTCCCTTGAGTTGGTATTGTGTCCAATTGATACCCTGCCTTTTCGATCTTTGTTTGAGTCATCCAAGTTGCATCTTCATTGGGTGTGTCCTTCCATTTGACTAGGTAGGAATAATAGGTGCCTCTCCTGGTTTGTTTTGTAACCTTCTTGTCCAAAATGCATTCAATCTGAGGTTTAGTGACCTTAGGTAACTGAGGAACATCAGCACTGTCCTTATGACCTGTTCCTGCATCACAAATATTAGTAGGTGGCTTATATGCATAAAGATCAAAAATATTAAAAATTGGAGAAAGGCCTATGTCTGATGGAAGATCAATATTATATGCATTGTTAATCTCCATACTCTGACATCAAGGACAAAGGGTGTCCTCTAAAACATTGTATGGACTTTGTGTTACCATACATTACTCGGTAATACGAAAAGTCATATCTATAACTAGACCCACATATCCTTCTTTGCAATTCATGACTTCAATATTTACATTAGCACCTATTGTTGTGTACAGCTTACAAGACTGATATATACCAATTCTAGTGTTGCTCTTTTAACATTGGCATCAAATGCACTCCACAAACTGTGGAAATGGCCACAGAATGAGCGAAATCCATCTGGAAAGGTGATGCTCTTAATTTGGAAAGAATTTATGTGTGCTTCTTAGAAAATTGTATTTTAAGTGACTAAGACAGTGATCTTCTCTACAGTCTATTGCCAATCTTCAACCACAAATGCGGCAGCCAACTAGTGGGATTGTGATGACTAATGATATTGGTGCTACGAATCCAAAAGAAGTTGATGCTTGCATAGCTTTGTCTAAGAATGATTCCTATGTAATGTTTGCCTCTAGTGGAAAGGTCTCCTTGTTCAATATGATGACATTCAAGGTGTAATTTTCTTTTGGTGGCCTTTAAGCTTCATTTTTACCTTTATTGTACACCAAGAATGTAAGTGTAACACCCCACTTGGGAACCCAAGAGAAATAAACCTGACATGTTACAATGTTTACTGAACTATTTTTTTTTTAAAGTTTAAACAACATCAAGATAACATGAATGCAGAAGCAATATGAACATACACATCAAATACAGCTAATCGCCTTCTTCTAATTTATGAGTGTTAGAGAGTTTGATTTTAATATTGATTAACATTAATTTTATTAAAGTTTTTAACAATAAACAAATTAAATTTTAAAAAAGCATGTGCCCCACTTAACCTTATTTGGATCGGCAGCCTATTATTATAAATAGGATACTTTTAAAGTTTTATTAAACTTTTATTAATATTTTCATTAAAGTACTATGTTAATAGTCTTTTTAAATATATATTAACTTTTAATTATTATTTCGATTTATAATGTTTATTAATATTTATTAATTAATTTAAAAATACTAATTTAATAAATTTAATAATTAATAAATATTATTAGTTAAAGATTGTTCTTTTTCAATAGTTTTGTTTAATAATTATTTATTACTAATAAGTAATTTATAATGCTAATTATTAATTTATGTGAGTATGGATATAATTATTAATTGATTTAATTAAGATAATTTAATTTAATTTAATTAAGAATGGAAGTTAATTTAATGGAGTTTAAAACTTATTTAATTGTTATTGCTAATAATTAACAATATTGATTTTTTATAAAACTATAGTTATTCTATTTAAAATCAATAAGTCGTTATTAACTAAATAAATGAATGGGTTATTGGATGGAATAAATGGAGAATCTTATAACTTGTAACGTACACTGAAACTTTACTTGTAACCCAATTATGTATTTTAACTATGAAATTGTGATGTTGCTTGTACTATCTATGCTTTTGGATTTTGGAGTCAATTAGGTGTTGATCAGTTTAGGATGTACACCAGAGGTTTTTGTAAGATTTCTTTTATACTATTTATGTGGCTGGATGTCATGATGTGTTTTGTGATTCAAATTGAGATTATATTTATGAGATTTACTTGTGGAGCATTTATGTGTTCTTGGATGGGAGAACCATCTTATTATCAGGTTGCCTATTAAGGAACCGAGTTTGATCATTATGAGTGTTGTAGTATGGGACACAACTGTGTTTTTTATGTGCTTAGGAGAGGTTGTCTAGGTACGTGACTTGGGAGTGGCTTGCAATAGGGGTCTGGGACCCAAAGTGGTCAGTGCCAGGGTAACCTAATGCAAGTTATGTAATAAGTGATAATCTAGTAGTTAAAACTTTTGGGGGCAAAACACACTAAAAAGATAAGTTAGAGATATTTGATCCACCCATGCCTTGAGTGCTTATATAGACTAAGGATGGGAATGGGATGAGTGCCTCATCTTCTTGAGAGGGCTTTCTGGTTTCTACATGTGTGATGTTGAGGGTCCGGGGTTCAGAGTAACAGTCCAGGGTAACTCAACGCTTGAGGGTTTGGGGTCTATTAAGAGATCAGTTCAAGGTAGCTCAAGCATCCATGTGATGACACTCCCTAGTATGTAGCCTGAGTCTCCTCTGTAGATTATGTGTACCACTGGTGGTGTACTTATTGATTGTGTTTATTGTGGTTATTACTTTCATTGATGATGATTGGTGATTCATGGATGATGTACTTTTGACATGTGGTTATTGACTTGAGGAGGATATCTTTCGTTGACTTTATCTTATAATCTTGGTATTTGGTTTATACTTGGTTCGTGTATGATGTTTGGTTATGTGGAGTTGGTATTGGATTGAGTGTTCTTACTTTTGGATTATTTTATCTTCTTGAGTAGCATGTGTTACCTTTGAGGTAGTTTTGGCTATTAGGGGTACCTTGCCTAGGTATGTTTTATGTTTGATAGTCGTTTGTGGATCATTCATTATCTTCCCTGCACGGTGGGAGTGGAAGCCTGACTAGGTAACCACGTGGTCGAGAGATAGTTTCTTCTTACCATTTGGGTTTCCTCCATATTGCAAGCTATTGGATGTTCATTGCAGAAGATGTACCTTTATCATTCTTATTTCTTATCTCAGAGACTTCTTTTCAAATGATGTATATATGTTATCATGTATTCTAATTTATTGTATCTATTTTCACATACCCTGCAACATGTGCAGTGGATGTTATTAATTGGATGTACTTTCATTGTATTGTTTATACTTATGTATTTGCTTATGTGAATATGTATTTGGTATTTCTTTATGATCATGTGACATTGTACTTGAAACTTAAACTAATTAATTTAAAACTATTAAATGTGACTCAACGTAAAGGAACCCTTGAGGAATTGAAAGTAAATCTGTAATTGATTATGTGTATTTTATGTGTATGTTCATATTGCTTCCGCATTCATGTTATCTTGATGTTGTTTAAACTTTTTTTTTTTTTAAATAGTTCAATAAACATTGTAACATGTCAGGTTTATTTCTCTTGGGTTCCCAAGCGAGGTGTTACAGTAAGAGTGCTTGAATGGAGAAATGTTAGATGTGTTTTGATTTCTTTTTGGGAGGTTTCTAGATTTTGTTCTTGCAATCTATTAGTATATCTTTCTTCCTTTGTGATTTATTATTTTGATGCATCACAGAGTATGCTGTCAAAATTCTGTGATCTATGTATCAAACTTTTCTTATCTAGCTTAGTATCTTCAATATATATAATAATTCAAATATTTAAGGTCTATAATGTAGATGTATAGAGTTTGACTACCAAATTTATTTCGAATTTGAATGCTCTTGAAATTGTTTGCATATATTTTATGTGTCAATGTTTTCTATGATCCATTATCACCTTGTCTTTTCTAGATCATTCTTTCAATAATGCATTATAGAGTATGATCCATGTTCTTACAATCCATCCTCAGGATTTTTTTATTTTTTTTAATTCATTATATTGATGGGTGTTTGAACTCTTTGAAAATCTTTATTATAGACCAAGAAAGTAAGACTGCCTAATTTGTTTTTAGATTCAGTTATTTTTATCATTTTTTCTTATCAATATTTTAGATCATGTTCTATGATCTACCATCACAACTTTCGTGTTCTCTAACTTCCTATCTTGATCATGATAGATGATGGAGTATGTGCCATTGCCATAATGTCTTGTTAATAACTCATAAATATTGATGCAAAAGAGATTTACGAAGTCATATCAAAATCTTTGAAATTCATTAAATTCTGAGAAAAATAGTGTACACTAAGTAAACTACTTATAAACAGAATCTTTATTCACTCTGAATTTTCTTTTTTTTTAGTTGATTGTGTATTTTTGTAAACTAAGAATTAGAAATCATAGCTTTATCTATCATCATAACTTTTCTCTTTTCTAGCTCATTATCTTGTCTAATCCATTATAAACCTAACCACACTCATATGAAAAAGTCTTAATTTGTATCTTAAATCGGAAAGCTTGTCGACTTGATTGCAAGTATCTCCAAAATTATATTTATGATCTAGCATGACTTGGTGTTGGCATGTTATGTATAGAATTGAGACTCATATGAATGAAGTGAAATTTGAACTAAGAAAGAAGGAAGGCTATTCTTTATCGGCTAGGGCCACTTATCAAATCATGGCAACTATAGAAAATTGTTGCTCGGTTGCCCAACTAAAGTGGGAGAGGCTAGACTAGAAAGTCATAGCCAGGTAAGGTTTGTTTCTTTTCAAGCTCACTATACTAAATGATACATCATGGCAGTTCTCTTTTTCACTAATTCACTATCTATATTATTCATTCTAAAATATGAATTGCAAAGTCGATGCAAAAATGTTATACACGGTCAAAGTGAATTGTCCTTATTCTATTCATTTTGTTTTGGTGTTTATTTTATAGGAAAAGTATTTGGGGTCATTCAATATGATGACATTGTTCAATATGATGACATTCTAACTTTTGTCTTTTCAAAACTTTTTTAAACTAACCAGGTAAAAATGAAGCTTAAAGGCCACCAAAAGAAAATTACAGGCTTGGCATTTTCACACACTTTGAATGTATTGGTATCTTCTGGGGCCAATGCCCAGGTTTGTCTTCATTTTGTATATCCATTGCCATCTCATTTTGTACATTCACATGTTTATAGATTCAAATTACCAAATGTTTGGCCAATGTTCTGACAGCTCTGTTTCTGGAGCATTGATAGATGGGAGAAGCGAAAGTGAAAAATTTTACAAGTGCAGACAAGAAGATCATCACCACCGGTTGGGGATACAAGAGTACAGTTCCATAATGATCAAGTTCACTTGTTGGTTGTTCATGAGAGCCAACTTGCTATTTATGATGCTTCTAAGTTTGACTGTTTGCATTATGTAAGTCTTTGTCAGAAATTTAGAATTCAATTTAGTAAGTGATAATGATATAAGCTACCTTCTCTATATGAGTGTAAACTGATATCACATTTGTTTGTACTGCAGTGGACACCTCATGATTCTCTATTTGCTCCCATTTCAAGTGCAGTATATTCATGCGATAGCCTTCTCATAGTTGCAGGCTACTATGATGGTGTCATTGGATTATTTGATGCAGAGAGCTTGAGGCCACACTGTCGTATTGCACCTTCTACATATTTAGCTTCAGGCATGAATAGGTAAGTTGGCCCAAGGAGGCAAAATTTATGTTATGTATGGATAAATGGATCCCCAAGTATTTTATGATTTAACTCAAAATGTATCCTTTGATTATTCACGCAGTGTCTATCCTCTAGTAATACATCACATCCATCTGACTCAAATCAGTTCACTCTTGGAATGATTGACAGAGGAGTTTATGTCATTGAGCCTTCAGAATCAACAAGAAAGTGGGGTGTGGGACCTCCTCCAGATAATGGTACCATTGGATCAAATCCAACATTAATCAATCAAGATTTAGAACTAGCTCCAAGGTAGTTCATCATATTAGAATATGGAAAATGGTGCCTTGTACTACCTTTTTATGTTTATCACTTACCTATCTGCAACTCCACAATCGGTGTTGATGACAATCTCTTGCCCTCATCATGCTCCTTTCGATATTTAGTTTTGTAACCTATATATATATATATATATATATATATATATATATATATATATATATATATATATATATATATATATATATATATATATATATATATATATATATATATATATATATCTTCAAGAGCATAGTGCTTCTTTGTGCATAAGTTTGAGCTTTTAGAGAAAATCATTCACTTATGAACATTCCATCAAAGATGATGTATACTGAGGATATGGCTTTTCTAGCTATTAAGTGGAAGTTTCACATTTTTTAAACATTCAAATAACTTTACTTTTATTGATGCAGCTGAACTATGATTGCCTTTTGTGTTCTTGACAAATGGTAAGCTTTCAACTTTTGTGAAGCCATTACGGATGCAAATGAACTACAACTAGTGAGATGTCAATTTTAAGGCAATTTTTGTTACTATAGTATAGTTCAATTGCTAGAAATAGGCTCAGTGATTGATTGTGTTTTAATATTATGTCCTAGATGCTCTTGCCAAGGAATTGATCAACAAGCAGCCAAATAAGGGGTTATAGTTATATATGTGCTCTTATGATGATGTGATTGGGACTATAAGTTTTTTTGTCACAGCTATCTATTATAGAGATTAGTTAGTGTTATTGGCTTTCATTCTTGATAAATAATTCTTTCCTAATTTTATTTTTCCCTGCAGTCTTCACAAGCAATGGTGTCTCAAGAACAAAAATTAAGACGGGTTGTGCCAATTATTGTAAAGGCTTTGTTCTCATAGGAGCCTTTTAAACTTCACAAAATTTGATTCCAAAGCATAATTTCTCAATGGAGACTCAGGATATCGTGCACATTTCTTCCTCCTTCCCATTGTTTTGTATGAAATAAATCATGTGATATGAATGAAAAAATGGTGTGGAGGTAGAAATGTGCACGATACCCTGAGTCTCATGCATTGAGAAATTATGCTTTAGAATCAAATTTTGTGCATTTTAGAAGGCTCCTATGAGAGCAAAGCTTTTCCAATAATTGGCATAGCCCATCTAAATTTCTGCCAAGAATTGGTCTCAATTTCAACCAACATGTCTTCCCTTTGTCATCGAATGTATGGCACCACCGTAGAAAATTAAGGGGTCTTGGTCACAATTTCGACAATGGTTGAAAAGGATCTTGGTCGCAATTTCGACGACAGTTGGTCTTTTTTGCCATCGAATGTTTGGCTTTACCGTCAAAAAATCCTAAAGGGGTCTACGTCAAAATTTTGACCAGCAATGGACGCAAATGAGGAAATAAGCATTTAGGCTAGACTAAGGAAATTGATGAAACTCGCGTCGATAAGTCAACCTTTTTGAAGTCAAAATTTTGATGCATAGTTACTCTGACTAAAAAAGATCGACGATAAGTTTAGTCATCTATTCAACTAACTCTAGTCACAATTTTGACCTTTTCTCGTCGAAATTTAGGGCTAAATTTACTAGTGATAATTTTGTGTTTTGACTTCTAACTTTTTCACTGTGTGAAGATCAGATAAAGTGATCAGATTTCTATGCTGAAATTTTAATGGTATTTTACTTCTCCCTTGCTAAAGAGGGAGTGTTAATTTTTTAGCATCAATAGAAGTAATTAATGTTTATCTGATATACTAATCTGTGTTTATGTTTAACAAACAAAGTTGTTACTATTGATTATTAAATATATATGCATACATACATACATACGTTGTATGTATGTATGTATGTATGTGTTTTGGATAATACACATTTGCAATATAATCATTGGTAGATAACAATATACATATCAACAGTCACATTTATATTGTCACGTTATTATATGTGATCAGGCTCCTTGATGTATCGTACACGGGCACACTTTTGTGTTTTATTTTTCCTTAACTAAACATGACAATAATCATGCCACTAAAGAGACATGACTCTACTTTTCCAAAGGCCGTGTAGAGCCATGACTCTTCGAGGGTCATGACTCTCGACCTTGTATATAAAGAAAGTGTAGATCGTTGAATAACATCATCAATCCACGGCATTTTGTCTCAGCAGTCTACATCCAATTTTTCATAAACACTTCTCCATCATATCTAATTTGTAGGGATATCAAGAATTCATCTCAAATCATCAGCAATAGAAGATAAGGAAGTTGAATATGAACCCACAGTCCTAGAGATCTACAATATTCAAAGAACAAGGCTGCTCAACAATAATACAAGTAAGAGTTACATTATTCTTGTAGTAATTTTTTTATCTATTAGAGATCAAATAAAACTAATAGCTTCTTCATAGGTACCAAAGTATGGTGCCTTAGGATCCACTGGCTCATTGACAAGAGCCTCAATTATGTCTCTTGTATCATCAATGTTCACCTCATATAAAAGAGGTTTCACCCATGCCACCCTTCGCCTAATTGCTTGTATATGCACCTTTTCACTATCCACAAGGAAGCATATATCTTGCTCATAATCATCAACTAGGTGTTCGGGTATCCTGAATCTGCTCTGCATTCTCTCCTTGAATGTCTCAAAATATGCATCCATGATGCCCTCAAAATTTTCTCCTATATCATCTATGAATTCATTTACCTGATATACAATAGGTATATCCTTCTTCCAAACCACAGTGCCCTTGAAAGGAAAGAATTTTTGTACATAAAAGAATAGATGGGTCAAGAGTGATCCAAACTTACAAGGATTAGTCTTTGACGCTCGAATGCTCTCCATGTTCTTTCTCAATTGGTTCAGCTACAACTCGGCAAGGTCAAATGACAAATTATTCTTGACCACTTTGAATGCTAGATCAACAACTTCACAAGGAATGTTGTTTAATTTGCTCAAAATGTAAATTTTGTGGGCAATTACATGTATCCTAAACTTAATGTCCATGTCTGTGACTCCATTCAACTGCATACCTCTTCCATCCCACTCGGAAAGAGTCTTCTTTGCTAATTCAACCTAACATAGGGTTTTGACAGTTTTTGCCTTGTTGGTCATAGGTAACCCTGTAATCCTATCTATCATCTTCTTTGTGATCAAAATAGGTTGATCGAGCCATAGTTTAATGTCGTAAACTCTTTTGAGAATAAACCTAATCCACTTTTATTGAAAGTCCCTCGGCATGTGCAAGATATGGGTTAGACCCATTGCTTCCAAATACTTGTGCTTGGGTTTCAAACTTCCATCCAAACAATGCTTCATATGCCTAGTTCAACACTAGGGTTCCTAATTCCTGAATTGAACAATGATAAAATGACTAGATGTCATGAATTAGCAGCACCTTTGTGGGATTTGAGATTGTGCTCCAACTAGATCAAGTTCTTCCGCAATCGCTGAACACAATTTGAATGTTGGGGCTTCTTGTTCAACACCTCAGACCAACATTTTGAACCTTTCTTCACATTGCTACTAGAGGAAGATGTCATTTCACTCGGTGATGCAAGGATTAATTTTGACAAATCTTCTTGAAATCATTAGGGGCTCAAGGATGCTCTTCACTCTTTGCTCTGAAATTTGTGGTGAAATAATAACCTTCAATTTATTTCTTTTAACCAAATTTAGTATTTAAGTTGCCATTAATGCATCGTACAATAGTTAGCTCAGTAACAGTTATCCAACTTAGCAGATTCCTTCAAACTCAGTAACTCGGTAAAATCTTCAACTCAGTAAGAACTTCAACTTGGTAAGAACTCTGAACTTGGTAGAGTCTCCAAATCGATTGAGTCTTTAACTTGGTAGAGTCTCCAACTTGGTATAGTCTTCAACTTGCCATCTGTATCCAAGCCCAGTTGGGTCATGCAACATGACCTTTCTCGATAAGGTCTTGTAACCCAACCTTGCTTGGTAAGGTCTTGCAACCTGACCTTTCTCAGTAAGGTCTAAGAAATTACTTTAGTTATCATCCAATTTGGTGATCCAGTGCATCTAAAATGTTGAGTTAGACCTTCTTTCTTGCTGACTAGAACTGATATGAGATGTCTCCTTCTAAATCATAGTTCTAGTAATCTCCATAGATAACTAGTTTGAAATGGTTGAGCCACCCAACTCATTGACTTGAGTGTCAACATTTTCATGACTTTGACTTGCATTCTCTAGAGATTTCCTTGTCCATTGCTACCTCATTTGACTTCTAGTATTGTCATCTTTTGTTTTTGTCTCATCTTCAACTTTACCTCAGTTCATGTTGTTTCTAGCTAGATATCTAAGTTCTGTGCATACAAAGAATATCTTTGTAGGGTCTCTCTTCCTCATGTGAGTTCTTATGCAATTTTCTCCAATGTGCCCATACTCACCACAATAGGGACATCTGCACCATGTGTTATAATCCCAACCAAATATGGCTTTGGCTATTTGTTCTATTGGGTTCCATTTCTTGGTCTTACATTCTAAAGATTTGTGCCCTTGTTTGTTGCAATTGAAAACAATTTCCTTCAAACTTGGTTTTTTCTATGCATTCACTAGCTCTATGTCCATGTTTGTTACAACTGTAACACTTTCTATTGAATATTGGTTTACCATTGCTCCAACACTTGTGATGTATGCCCTATTTTTCCACAATGATTACAAGTAGGCCTTTTGTTCTTTTGAGCTCCTTGTTGAGATGATTCACCTTCATTTGTATAACCTGATCCTACTTTGCCTTTGTGTCTAAATTGGTTTTGCTCATTCAGTTGATTCATGCTTTCTTGAGATTTCATCCTCTCATTGGTTTTCTTTTCCATGTTGAGATCATTCTACAAACTTTCATTCTTTGTCCTCAAGTTGATAAGCTCTTGATTTGCATCATTGAGTTCATCAATCAAATTTGTTTTTTGAAGAGGTAGCTAATGAATTGCATTGTCCTTTTCTTCTATCTTTTCAATTAGCAATCTCTTCTCTTCTTTGGTTGTGTTCTTTTGTTTCATGTTTTCACACATTCTGACTGATTGAATTTCTTGCTCTCTTTTCAGCTTTCTGATTTCTTCATGAAGAGTGAGATTCTTTTCAAGTAGGTCTTTGATTGTTGCATCAGCTTCATCTAAACTTTTATCTTGGTATATGTCTTCAATTATTTCTTCAATGTAAAGATTGCCATTCATTTGTGTTGCTAGTTCTTTCCTTCTTTGCAAAGATTGAGAGAGTTGCTCCTTCATTTTTTTGAATTGATCCATGGCTAATTGTAGATCCAACTTTTCATTTTCAATAGCTTTCTCCAGTCTATATACTTTCATTGCCTCTGATCTTTTCTCAAGCTGCTAAACTTCTGATGTGAGAACCAATGCTCTGATACCAATTCTTGGAAATGTAGTATAGACTAGGTGACTGAGAGGGGGGGTGGGGAGGTGAATCAGGAACCAATAAAACTTATACTTTAATTCACCAATTAAACCTTCACATTATAATCTAGTCTAATTGTATGCATGAAAGACAGAAAGCAATAAAACATTCATAACACTTGACACAATATTTGGTAATCCAGAAACCTTCCAAATAGAAAGTAAAAGTGGGATGGGGATGATATCCACAAGCTTTAATACTACAGTATAAAGTTAGCCTATTAGAGCTTACAATTGATCATTTCTGCTAATCTTCCTTGTTAGGAGCAAGAAGGATTGTTAGATCCACCTTGTGAAAGGATTTATACAATACAATTAAGTATGCACTCGGTTAGGAGATTTTGCATAGGACTATTAAATCCACTTTGTTAAAGGATTTGACTAATGCACCTGTTAGGATGAATCAGTGGCTGATCTTTGATCTACAACTAGGTTTTCATAATGAGATTCCTTTAATGTAAACTAATCACCTATAAGACTCTACTTTTCCTTATATTTTTTGTATCCTTCTTCTAATTTGCACTCGTGCTTCTTCTTATTCTTGTTACTTATTACTCATTTGGATATAAAAATGTAGGGCCCATTTGCCGTTGCACCAAAAGCCATGACTATTAGTGAACATGGAACACCACATAATTAACCACCTATGGGCAGGGAAGCGTGTCGCATCACCCAACAATCTCCCCCTCGACGCGCATACCAGGTGCTTACGCGGGTCGGGAAGGCACCGAGGAGATTTGAACCCATGACCAGGCCAAAACCAGGCTATGATACCAATTGTAGGGCCCATTTGTCGTTGCACCAAAAGCCATGACTATTAGTGAACATGGAACACCACATAATTAACCACCTGTGGGCAGGGGAGCGTGTCACATCACCCAACAAAAAAGATATGTTACATATATACCGATCCAAATCATTACCTTCTGGAGTCAACTACAATACCAAATTCATCATAATTCACCAAGTCAACTCACTACTGAAAATCGGTTCCTAAAGACCACTCAAGTGATATCCTGACACTTGGCAACACAGTCAACTCAGCAAGCTTTGGCACTTAGTTGACACTAGTGCTCGGTCTACATTGATCACTTAGGAGTAGTCACAAACTCCATTAGCACTTGGTGACTTGGCGAACACTAGAGAACTTGATAAACAATGAAGGGCTCGGTTGACACTATAGCTCGGTCAACACTACCTTCATTCTACTTCATTAACATTGCCAGCTCGATAGACACTGATAAGCTCGGTTAACACTACTTCTTGCATGGTTTACACTGATGAGCTCGATAGACTCTGCAAAGCTCAGTAGACTCTGCTATCTGTATGTGATGCTCGATAGCAAATGTAAAGCTCAGCATACACTGCTATTTGTATGTGAGGCTCGGTAGCAACTATAAAACTCAGTAGCAATGTAATCAATCAATCTAATTAACTTTTTAGTCACTAATTGACAAATGATTTGACCATAAGGTCAACAGTGTGAATATCAACATCAAATTAGTGATGACCAAAGACAATGTTAGATATGTTGGAGAAAATAAAGGCTATTTCTTTTCATGAAAATATCTGGACATATAATTTAACAAATTTGGTTTTTTTTTTTTTTATTAAGGTGAAAGCAGGTTTTGAAGGAACCCCCAAACCATTTACAACTACTCTACGAGGAGATAATCAACTAAGCATTACCAATGAGATCAACTATCGAGATATGGCAACAACCCAAAACAAAGGTTAAAAGAAGAGCCCCATAATAGTAGACCAAATGAGACCGACATATCCAAAATAAAAGAATGAAGTCTCAATCTCCCCCAAGAGAATCAAAAAAAACCTCAACCAAAAGAAAATTGGTTATTACTAGTTTGTGTGAATGCCAATTTAATGAGGGCAATCACTAAACACTATAATCTTGAGAAGACTTCCCTTTTCAATACAAAAGAAAAATTTCTCATTAAAAAAAACAAATATGATGATAGCAAATAAGAAGAGAAAATTGCCTAATTTTAGGATATAAGAACTAAGAAAAGGATAAAGAAGACTCATTGAGAAAATGTAAGAACCCTATTATGAGATTTAGACAATTGTTTCATCGAAGTGTATTTTATCCGTGTTAACTTTTAAGCCTTGATTATGAATACATGATACAAATTCTTTTGGTAGTCCCCGTTGTAAATGTATAGTTTTATGAGAAAACTGCACCCTTTGGTTATATTGCAAGTATTTCATAAAATATGCACAAGTCCTAGCCTAATATTGAGATGGATCCTGTAATGGTGCAAATAAAGTGGCACTTTATTTTGTTTCATGTCATTTTTTGTTATTCTTTGACTATATGGAATTTGTGACTTGAGGTTAGGTTAGAGGAAGATGATAATATTCTACAAGAACCATTAGAGATTTATAATTTGCATATAGACAATATGAGACAATTCACTGTGCAATTCTTGAAGAATACTTAGTCAAAGAAGTATACTTAGGTCAGCCTATGGATTGAAGGTTCTTAGAGAAAGTGAAAACATGTTTGTGGCCCAAAGAGCTTCTATCCAAGAAAAAAATAACTCAAGATTCGGGCAAATGATTTCTTTGCTAGCATATCACAACTATTAAGGAATATTGTTTGCTAGTAGCAACCGTATGCCACCAAAATCTCTTCCTAGTAGAATTTCATTTTAGAACTCATTTTGGAAATAAATAAAGCTAAAGATGAAAGGACTCACTTGAGAATTGCCAAAATTGTATTTGTATGCCTTCATCACTTGTTTTCTTAGCTTTCAATGTATCAACCAAACAAGGGCCAACAAACATTTGAGATACTAAACCACCAAGACCATTTGATCCACAATTCTTTATAGATTACTTCAACACACCATACTAAATGTCTAGCTTTATGCACCAATTTGATGAAATAGAGATATGCCACCAAAATATCTTCCTAATAGAATTTCATGTTAGATCTCATTTTGTAAATGAATAGAGATAAAAATGATAAGACTCACTTGAGGATTGTTAAGAAAAAAATTTGTATGCCTTCATCACTTGTTTCTTAGCTTTCCATGTATCAACCAAACAATTGCCAATAAATATGTGAGATATTAAACAACCTAGACCATTTGATTACCAATTCTTTATACATTACTTCAACACACAATACCTAATGTCTATCTTTATGCACAATTTTTGATGAAATAGAGGACCAAACAAAAAATTGTTGCACATAATTGAAAGTGACTAAAAATAAAAATAAATAAATAACCAAACTAAAATTAAACTTCAAGGGGACAAAGCACTGGAGAAGACCCAAAATATACAAAGATCATGTGATGAAGTTTACAATTATGTTCTTACAAAAAGAATGATGTCAACTATTTACAAACATCATTTGAAGAAGGATCAAAATTCCTTCAAGTACTCCTACACTCCTTGCTTCATCAATTCCCTCTACATCATCACCTACATTGGTTCCAAAGATTCGTATACTCATGTCTCCCAACAAACACTATCTTCTACAAAAGAAGTTGTGGTTGAATTTCCAACAATTGAGTTGAGGTTAACATAAGTGGAAAGGATGTGAAAAATGAATTTGATCATAAGGATAAAATTGTGGTTGAACCTCTACCTATGAAAATTACATTGCTTAGTTACAAACAAGGAGGAGATCTTGGTGGTGATTTGAGGGAACTGGGTTTTTCAAGTCAATTTATAGATAGTGATGATTTTATTCAAACTTAGTATTCAAACAATTCTTATGTAAGATTGAAGGACAAATGTATCAAAAAGGATTGAGAATAAATTAGGAAACATATCAAAACAAAACGAAAGTTGCAGATTAGGTTTGAGTAAGGGTGCACAAGGAAATTACTAACATGAAATCTTAGAAGGGGCAAGAAATAGTCAGCGAGAATGGTATACTATTGTTGAAAGGCTAAGATATTTCCTCTAGCATTTCTTTTTATACACACATGAAGTAGCATGAAATGAACTCTTAGATCTCAAATGAGGAGGTCCATGACTTGTACTTTTGATCAATATCTAACCAAAGGCATGGTGTCTTAGTTCTTTGATCAATCTTCCTCAATAGCAACCAGCCCCAAGTGGTGAGAGACCCAAGTGATGAATTATTAAACAGCTTTATTGTTACTAGATGTAGTGATACCACTATGTCACAAGAAGCATAACTGATAACGCACTCTTCTATGTTTTCTTAAGTTACAACCAATAGGTTAACGAGGGATGGTCAACAAGTAGATGTCATAAACCTACATTTTTTATTTAGTTAAATTTTCTGTCCATTTTTCTAGAATTTGCACCATGTAGTCAAGCTATTAATTTAGTTCAATTCTTATTGTTGTAATTTTTTAGCTTAAAAACTTGCAAAATGTTTTTTTTTTCCTATCGTTGGAAGGTAGACGATCATCATCTTTCATATTCACATACTGCGTAAAATAGTTAGTTGAGTAGGGCAAAGAGCACCCACTTACCTTACCTTACCCTCCCAGGGCCCTAGCCCTTTCCTAGAAACCGATTCCAATGGGGAAATCTTCAATTGAGAAATATTCACCTTATAATTGTCATACTTGGAAGACTAGGATAGCTTGATTACTTCAATACCACATTTTATAGTCCTTTTTAACTAAGACCTAACAAAACTTGACTTTTCAATTCTTGATCCTTTAGCATAAGG
Organism: Cupressus sempervirens; assembly: GCA_028749045.1. Lineage (NCBI taxonomy): Eukaryota > Viridiplantae > Streptophyta > Pinopsida > Cupressales > Cupressaceae > Cupressus > Cupressus sempervirens. The sequence continues at coordinate 539,122,583 of CM053793.1, forward strand.
ACAACATACATTAGCCTATGGTTTTCTTTGACATGCATGTTTCAAACAATTGTCTATTTTATCATGATTCATGTCCCACTTGTCAAGCTATGTGACTCAAATTAAAGGATCGTGTCAAGGGTATTAATAAGTTTTGTGGACATTGTGACATCTTTGGTACCTAATTCCTTCTCCTCTATTAACGAATTAAAGATGAAGTTCAAATCATCAAATCAGTTGGACAGAGTCATGGAAAGGATAAGATAAGCAAATACCATATCTTTTTGTTTTTGTCAAAGCTTTGAGGCCTATATTAGTTCTTTGCTTCCATATTTTATTCCACCATGGATCTTTTACATCTTGCATACACTATGCCTTTATTTGATGTGTTTTCTAAATCACTAAAATGGGAGGGGGGCAATTTCATACATATTGATTTACTTTGTAGTTTTAAATCATACTCTTTGGTTTCTTAGTCATTTATAGGGAAATAAAAGAAGCAAATAGTTGCAAACATGGACCAGTATGGTCATTGATGTCAAAATATTCATTGATTGATATATTGTGGCTATACAATAGATCAAGTATGCAATAATATTTTTGTTGTGTCTAGCCTATAGAATAGTACCACGTTTCTCTACATATGAAACTAAAGTTTCATGGTTTGCAAGTTAGATCGATGATAATGCATGGTCTATATGTTTAACATTTCATGTCACAACAACAGAGACAAAAAATATAGCATTTTATAAAGTAGCATTGCTTGTCAAGATAGTTCTCAATTATCCACCACACTACTCATACTATGTTCTTGCAGTTTTGGGGGATAGTCATATTTGTCTATATATTATAAGTCTTCAAAGTTGCATATTGCAAGTATGAACACAATTATTTTTTGTTAAGGAAAAAAAAAGTTTTGAAGGGACTTGAAACCCTTTACATTAATATTACAAAAGATGTAACATCATAGCCCACCAAAACATATTAAAAAAGAGACAAAACCACAACATGGGTTTTACCAACAAGTTCTCACAACCTAAAACAAGTGTTATACAAAAATCAGCAAGCAACCAAAAACCAAAGAAAGGACCAAAGAAAACTAAAATCCTAAGCATCAACAACTAGGGACCATCAAGATTTACCTTTAGTATTGCCATGTGAAAACGAAGAGTAATGTCAAAAGAGGGCGTAGATGTCTTAGCTTTCTTACCCTTAACAATTATCCAACCCTCTTCCACCTTTGTGGCTGCATCATACCAATCTGACAAACCCAATATCGATACACCATGATCTTGAGAAAGAACACCTAAAGAGAGAATGTCACCATCTCAAAGTCATTTCATGTTTTCTCCCTACAGGCAAAGCATCAACATGGATGCTACTAAAGTGATAGCCCTATACAATTATACTTAGATGTTGGGGGCCCAATCCCATGCTAAGGAAACAACAAGAGGGACTTGATATTGCAATCCAATTTTAACAAACACTCCACATGAAACCAAGTTAGTCTAAGAAGAAACTATAATATCTTGCATTATCACTTGAGATAAGCTCCTATGAAGTTTAGATTTATTTCCAACTGTGTAATGTTTTTTTGAAGCACCTTTCCACCATCATGAAGTAAATAAAACCTTCTTTTTGAACCCATAGTTCTCAGGCTGATAACTAGTTTTGAAACATCTTCTACACCTAAATGGAATCCCTTCATAGTCCAAAGGTTGAACCCAACTGCCCTTAGAAAACTTGATTAAGTTCTCAGCAACCCTTTATAAACAAAAATGCAAGAATATGAACCTAATTGATAAGTAGGAGATAATTTCCACAGCTAGTCAAATTGTGATATGAATATCAAGATTTAACTGTGTGATTTTGAGTCAAACTCGAGCGCGCTCAGGCTGGAGTAGTACTGGGATGGGTGACCTCCCGGGAAGTCTCGGTGCTTCACCCCTGTGAGCATCACCTAGATCCAATGAGTGCTAAGTGTTCCATTTATTGTCATGAGAGATGGATTCATGTTGAATCACTACTCATCAAACATGGGTCATCGAGTTTGACTCAAAATCACACAGTTAAATCCTGATATTCATATCACAATGAACCTAATTGTTATATCTCAAGATTGCATTGACTAATTTCCAAGTGATACTAGAGTTTTCAATATTGGTTTGTTGTTCCAACTCAAATGAATGTGGAAGTGTGAAACAATATTATTAAAATGTTGTTGACCATCATCTCATGTACTTATCCATTATAAATACGAATAGCCATTGAGAAATGCATAGAAGGCATGGCAATGCAATAATTCAAACATTAGAGAATATTGTAAGTTTATGTCAAGGGCGAAATTTATTTGGACCGAGTAAAAATAAATTTGAAATCTATAATTAATGCTTTCAATTTTTTTGCAATAATATAAGTGTCGACAATGAGGCATTTCATGGTATGTGTGATATTTTTAATAGATACAAGCACTTACTGTTTTAGATTAGTAGATACATAGATCTCCACATTAATAACTAGATCCCATAAAATTATATATATTATAAAACAAAAAACAAAAAAAATTGCTATGGTGTTAATTGCAAATGCACCTAATTTCATTATTCAGTATTCCTTCCACTTTCTCTTGCACATTTATGCAAGTACAAGAAGAACACATTGCCATATGGATTATTAACATTGGAAGACAAAAAGCTTTACTAGATTAAAGAATTTAACCCAACCGAGAACATGGCAAGAAAGCTTATCCCTGCTATTAAAGGTAAGGCAAGGTGGTTAGTGTCACAATTGAGAACAGGGTCTCATCACCTTAAACGCAAGATGGGTGGATGGAACACCCAAAGAGGCTTGGGAGAAGAGAACACGTCTGTTTGGTAGGACAAGAGCAATTGAAATTAAATGGCATTTTCACTTTGAATGCACAACATACGACAACATCTGAACATATTATGATTCATCCTTAAAGAGAACAGCATGCATAGCTTATTTGAAGTTGACAAGATTAACCAAAATGCTAGATTTTTTGTTAAGATACATAGTAGAAGATAGAAAATTTAGAAAAGAATATGAAAATTGCTAAGTGTAGCATTCCTTTGGTCCATTAGATTCCCTAGTCCGGTGGATGTCATTAAAATCATTCGTTGATTCATTCAATATGCAGGTGCCCACAGCCCTCCCAATTGATTGACCTTCAAGAAAAGGCATAGAGGTACACCACCCATTTAGAAACATTATTATCAACCTTTACTTAACAAGATGTTAGTGTGCAATGGTCCTCACCAAAGTAGAAAAATTTAAACAATGCTTGTGCACACCTCATTCAATCCATCTAGTACCACTCCTAATTAGCTAGGGGCAAGTATAGGCGTAGACATGTCTTTGCACATAAATGCATATAGGTGGGTCTATGTTTGTTTGATGGGTGTCTCGTCCAATCTACCTAGGACTACAGGCACGTGTTATGTGCATGCATGAGATCTCTGGATAGGTAGGTGAGTCTGACATCCATAGAAATCTGCAAGCACTAAAGTTTCTAAACTTTATTATTTTGAGTGCAAGTCATAAGCAACCAAATTATCATGTTTTTACACAAATACCTTAACTATGTTTTCCCGTGGAAAACAAGAGAGTTTCTGCAGATCCTATTATGTTTGTTAATGATAAAAAACGGCTAGAGGATAAAAATCCCAAGCCAAACAGAGCTAGTATGAGTTTTCAATTCTCTTAATCTTGTGATTATTCGCCTTATTACCCAAGTTTAAGGCTGTTAAAAGAAGAAATGCTTACTCATGAATGATAGACATTGAAGTGGCGAGTTTACAAAAAAATCTTCTCAAGTAAAAGATGACCAACAAATAAATATTCACTTAAATAACATCACACCATGAAATCAGATTCAATCTATCATGCAAGCTGATTTTCCCTTCGATCTCTAGCCAAAATAGTATGTTTACTTTTTCAAACTTGTTTATCAGAGTATAAATATGATAAACTGATATTATTCGATCATACATTTTTTCAATTGATCTATGCGTTTACGCAAGTCCAATACTTGGGGTTGTGTTTACTTGGCCCAAACTTTTGTTGAGCACAATGCCCGCCGAAAATGAACCCTCAAGTCTTCTTTGCACTTGAGCATTGTATATTTGTAGTTCATGGTATTGTTTATTAATATTTTGTACCACGCACTGGGTGTTTTGTTTCGTACAGATGGACCGCCAAATCAGGCCTGCACACACTGGCTAAGGAGCTGGTTAAGCCCCTTGCTCCTTTTCATTGGCATGCTACCCAAGATCATTTTGTGATCCATTTTGGTTGGATAATTTTAAGCATGAGGGTTGCAATTGGGTACTTTGTTCTATCAGAACTTTATCAGGCACAGATGTAATGATGAATAAAAAAGATCACGTAGCTTTAGATGTTATCTAATGATGATTTTGTGTTTAAAAATTGTCGATCGCTCGCAGCTATAGGCCAGTGACAATCAAATTACATCAGTGATCCCCGGAACATGGGGAATTTTAGGCTCTGGTTTCTTGATTTTGTCAACCACAATTGCCTGAGTTGTAAGGATCATGCCTGCAACCGAAGCCGCATTCTGTAGAGCGCATCTTGCAACCTTGGTAGGGTCAACGACTCCGCCATCAACAAGATTTTCATATGTGTATGTCATTGAATTATATCCCATCTCCCAGCTGGAAGATAAAATCTTTGCCACTACAGTTTCACCCTCAACACCAGCATTATTTGCAATCAATTTTGCAGGAGCCAATAGTGCCTGCAACAAAAATTGTATAAGAATAATAACTGAAATTTCTAAAAATACTTGGACTTGCAAACGTAACTGAAAAGCAGCATAATTTGAATGTTTATTTTATAACTTGGACTATAAATTCCTCACAATGTAATGCTCATCGAAGTACACAAAATAGTTCTCACGAGAAAATAATAGCTATGAAATGCACCTTCTGTACAATGTCAGCCCCAAGACGCTCTTCAGGGCTATCAATAGATTCTTTTATGAATGGCACATAAGAGGAGAGATGCACGTAAGTAGCCCCACCACCCGGCACAATACCTTCCTCAATAGCTGCAAATGTTGCATTCTTTGCATCCTCAATTTTAAGTTTTCTATCCTCAAGTTCAGCTTCAGTGGAAGCTCCAACCTGAAATAAACAATGTGCTTTTAGTTAGTGCAGTTCAAATATCAACAAAAATTGCTTCAGGTCTACACTGCCACTGTGATGTGCATTCAAAAAGTGTAAAATTTCCATACAGAACACTCTATTGGGCAAAAAGAATAATACAAATGTACCTTAATCACAGCCACTCCTCCACAGAGCTTTGCAATTCTCTCTGATAGTTTATCTCTAAGATAGGATGAATCAGCCTTTGCTAGTTCATTCTTGATATGAGCAATCCTTGCATCAACTTCATCTTTGGTAGCTTCATCAGCAATAATGGTTGTTGACGTTTTGGTTACTTTAATTTTTCTTGCAATACCTAGCTGCTCAATAGAGACATTCTTAAGAGTATAGCCCAGTTCACCGGCCAGAAAATCCGCACCTATCAAAAACAAATATATCCAATGAAAGCCTAACCAAGAGGAAACTGGAAATTATCAAGTTCATGTAAAATTTGAATTATATTAGCTTTTAGACTTGGTGGTAATTAATAATTATCTGTCTCATGTAGGATTATACACTTAGTGAGGTCGTGATGCCAGCAAAGGTCCCTGCTCACCTCGTAAAACCACTGTCAATGGAATAATCTTCAATTTATTAGTATAATATTTTAGACCTGGGACATAATATAAGTGACTCCCGGCATGAGCTATTAGTATTAGCAGCAAAGGATGCCCCACACACAAAATGGCTCTACAACAATGTGCTTCTGTATTGGTCATCCACATCCAAGAACAAAGAGATAACCCCAGATCCTTCTACAAGATTGTCAAATTAAACAGATTGTCCTTATCTGCTAAGGCAATAATTTACCTCCGAAGTCGAGCAGAACCTGTAGAGCAGATCCTCACCATTGACTACAAACGCATTAACCTGTAGAGGTAAAAAGATCAACTAGAAGCTAATAACAGCACATTGTGCTGCCAAAACCATGGATCTATCTTGCATTCCATATTACAATGGCTGCCCATGCACTGCCATTTCCCAAAGAAGACATCTATGATGTTCATAGTACATACAGGTGAGTATGAGCTGCTCTAACAACAAGAAGCATCAAATACACCAGCATGGACAGGCCAAAAGATATGCCACCATTTTGCTATGCATTATAGACGTTCACTTTTCTTTTCCTAATTTTACCATGTTGTTTCTCTTGCGGCTAATTGTGTATGTGTGATGCCACTATTGTTTCCAATAACCTTTGTATATACAAACATTATCTTGGTCTTTTACTAAATGGGCGACCCCCTTGCTATTACGGAAGTAATTGGAAAATATTTGCTTGTTATTAACAGAGACCAAGAGGTCATTATATACAAAAGAATGGAACGATGTTTCCTTAGAAAATGATCATAAAGAATAGAAACATTCTATTCTAGCTGAAAGAAAGCTAAAAAAGCTACAGCTAACTAAAGCTAACAATAGATTACCATTAACTATTAATAGATGATTATCTATTATCGTAATACCCTCCCTTAATAGTTAATCTATCTACAACACCAAGCTGTCCTCTAAATTTGACAAAAGTATCTGGACCAAGAGGCTTGGTGAGAATGTTTGCAATCTGATCTGTGGTAGGAACATACTGCAAATCTATTGTCCCGTCTTCAACCAATTGTCATATGTAGTGACAATGAACATCCACAAGCTTGGTTCGTTCATGGAACACTAGATTTCAGGCTAACTTGATAACGCCTTCATTATCAACAAACTGAGCAGTCAGTCATGCTGGTGACATCTACATATCCCCAAGCATTCAATGAAGCCAAATAGCTTCACATCCTGCCTTAATAGTCCCTCTATATTCGGCCTCTGTAGAGGAGAGAGAAATTGCCTGTTGCCTCTTACTAGTCCATGTGACGGCACCGGATCCCAAACTGATAACATATCCAGAAGTTGACATTTTATCATCAACAGAGCTTGCCCAATCTAAATCAATGAACCCACTGAGTCTAGGATTAGAACTTCGAGAGTAAGAAGTCCATACTCTGAAGTGCCAATGCCTTTCACATAACGAAGCACACGCTTTGTTGCCATCCAATGATCAGCCTTAGGAGTTGTCACAAAGCATGAGATGTAGATGATGTCAGTAGCAAAGAGGTAGATGAGGTTACCTACTAGTTGCATGTAGTATCATCAACGAAGCCAAATAGCTGGTGAGATCTGCATATCCCCAAGCATTCGACGAAGCCAAACAGCTTTACATCCTACCTTAAAAATCCCTTTCTATTCAACCTCTATAGAGGAGAGAGAAACTGTCTGTTGCTTCTTACTGATCCATTTGACGACACCAGATCCCAAACTAAACACATATCCAAAAGTTGACTTTTTATCGTCAACAAAGCCTACCCAATTTGATCTTATGAACCCAATGATCAGCCTTAGGAGCTGTCATAAAGCGTGAGATGTAGCTGATGTCAATAGCAAAGAGGTAGATGAGGTTGCCTACTAGTTGCATGTACATAGTATCATCAACGGGAAGAGAATCAGACTTGGCTAATTAATTGAGACCTTTCTCCATGGGTGTAGATGCAAGCTTGCAATCCTGCATACAAAATTTGTCTAATAGAGCCCTAGCATATTTGGACTAAGAGATGAATATACTAGAAGACTATTGTCAAACCTCAACACCTAGGCAATCATGCATGAGCCCAAGGTCAATCATATCAAAAGACTGGCATAAATTATGTTTGGTTCCCTGAATCAAAGATGTTGAACTTCCAGTGATGATCAAATCATCCACATAAATAACAAGGATGATGTCATTGTCAGTACTCTTAATGTACAAATTTGAGTCTAAAGAACTCTTCTTGAAGCCTTGATCACTAAGGTACTTGTCAATTTTTATGTACCATGCCCGAGGGGCCTGCTTCAAGCCATAGAGAGCTTTTACCAATCTAAGAACCAGATGGTCTTTACCAGCAACTTTGAAACCAGGAGGCTGCGTCATATAGACCTCTTCATGGAGATCACCATTCAAGGAAAGCATTCTTGACGTCCACCTAACGGACCTTCCAGCCAAATTGTGCTGCCATGACTAGGACTAATTTGATGGTGCTCATCTTTGCAGTAGGAGCAAAGGTCTCCTCATAATCAATGCCCTGATGCTGAGAAAAGCCCTTCACAACTAAACGAGCTTTGTAATTATCCAAAGTACCATCACATTTGTATTTGATTTTGTAAACCCATTTGCAACCAATGGGTTTCTTCCCTGGTGGAAAATCAAAAAGGACCTAGCTGTTATTCTTTAGCAAGCTCTGGTGTTCTGATGTCATGGCATATACTCTGGAATTCCTTTAGCCTCGAAATATGTTTGAGGTTCAAACACACTATGATTATTGGCCATGGGAGCAAAGTTAACAGACTCTATAGGTTTGCTCTTTTTCCAAGCAGTTCTCCCATCAATGAACTCATTATCATGAAGATCAGCAAGTGTCTTAGCCCACCACTTCGGCCAGAGAGGAGAACGACCAACATTAATATCAGGAGATGCTTGGTGATCAAGTTCCTCATTAGAAGAATCTGGATCAAAGTCAGGTGAAGCATCTACATATCTGGTTGATCCTGTAGGAGAAGCTAGAGGTGTCTGTATAAGGATCACTGGTATAACTAGAGCTGCAAGAGCCACTAAAGCCCTCCCATCAAGTGGAACTAATGGAAGCCTAACTCCCAAACCAAGAGCTTTCATAGGCTGGTCTAATGGATCAGGAACAGTAGAAACAAGCATGAATGGTCCTCGCTGCTCATCAAAGACTACATTACGACTGTAGATGAGACGAGATGTCTCAACATTGATCAAGCGGTAGGCTTTGTGAAGACTATTGTATCCAACAAACATGAGTTTCTAACTCTTGGCATCCAACTTCGTGTGTGATGCATCAGGGATCCAAACAAAAGCAAAGGAGCCAAAAACCTTCAGGTGACTGATTCTGGGCTTGCGACCTGACCAGGCCTTTTACGGAGTTTTACCTTTGACCGCCACTATGGGTGACCGGTTCGACAGATAAACTGTAATGTTAACTACTTCTACCCAGAACTTCTTCAGAACATGTCTATGTTCGAGCATGGATTGAGCCATCTCGGTGATTGTTTTGTTCTGACGTTCAACTACACTGTTTTGTTGTGGTGTGTGGGGTGTGGTTAACTACCATTTGATGCCATGAGTATTCAAAAAGCTAGAGAATGCATTAGAACAAAATTCTCCCCCATTGTCTGACCTAAGAGTAATAATAGATTTCCAGACTCTTTTTCAACTAAAGGTTTGAACTTCTAAAATACAGGAAATGCAACTGATTTCTTTTTAAGGAAATACACCCACATTTTTCTACTGAAACCTCAACAAACAACAAAAAATAACTAGACCCAAGACTAGAAGGAGTGGCCATAGGGCCGCAGATATCGGCATGAACAAGTTGAAGTACCTAAGAAGGTCGCCATGAATCGCCACTAGTGAAAGGTGTGCGATGTTGCTTCCTAGTCCGGCATGCATCACAAACTCCAAGATGTTGAGTCTGAATATATGGCAATCCAAGGACAAGCTCATCCCGAGCAAGCTGAGAGAGATAATGCACATTGAAGTGCCCATATTATTGATGCCAAAGTGTGCTAACAGAAGACTACCAAGCAGCCATAGCCAAGTCCCAAGAATCACCAGAATTAGTAAGTCGGAAAAGACCATGATCCTTAAGACCCACTTCAACAGTAGACTAAGTCGCTCGATCAATGATGGTACACTGATGTGAACTGAAGGTGACATCCAAGTGTGGAGAATGTCGCAATAACTAACTGACTGAGAGTAGATTTAGTTCCATCCCTAGAACATGGTATACATCGAGGAAAATGAGATTCCTCCCAGCAGATTGAATCTAAATGTTGCCTTTGCTGACTATAGTGTACTCTTCTCCACCACCGAAAATAACAGAATCTGAATAAAGCTGGTAGGCAATAAACCAATCTCTCTGGTGAGTAAAATAATGAGAGGCCCCTGAATCAATGTCCAAGAAGACGACTTCACATGTTCAATAGGTCTTTTAGCCATGAAGGCATAAAAGAAAGATTTTGTGTGCTTTGTGTGCTTTGCACTATTTGCTTTGGGTTGCAAACCTAATTGCTTAGAATGTGCAGCTAATCGTTTTTGACATTCAACCTTCATGTGCCCAAATTTGTGACAATAGTTGCATTGAATGTTTTTTCTTCTGGGAGCCGCCTGAAACTAGAGCAGAAGACTTCTTCTGAGACAACTGTTGAAACTTGCCTTTATCCTTCTGAAAGGATTTAGCAGCAAAAGCTTGCTCTACGGAGGTGGAGTTGGAATTGCTACTGAACTGTTGTTTCCACCAGTCTTGCTAAAGTAGAAGTGTGCAAAGATCAGATCAACACCAGAAGATGTGATGTTGAGAGTCTTGATAAAATGTTCATAGGATTTTGGTAAACTCCGAAGAGTGATAACCACAATGTCCTCTTCCTCCATCTTGCGACCGATGGCAAGCAACTAATCACGGATTTCCTAAATCCTATTCAGGTGAGCCAGGAGCGAGGTGCACTCATCCATGATAATAGAAAACAGAGTGTTCTTCAAGAAGAAAGCTTTGTTTTTGTTAGAAGTCTCATGAAGACCTTTGAGATGGGTCCATATCTCAGCAGTTGTCTTGCCAGATGGAATCTGAGAGAGTTGATCATCAGCCACGCATCACTGCCTCTCGATTATTCATATCCCAACTATCTTGATCAGTACCAGAAGCAGTCGGACGCTTCGTAACACCCAGAACAATTTGATCAATATTCCGATATTCAAATATTGCTATGATTCGTTGCTTTCAAGTGCCATTAATTCAACCATTGAATTTGGAGTTGTGCTCGAGCATAATGTTTTTCGAAGATACCATGGTACATTTTTCAATGAAAATATGTAAAAATATGTGAAGGCATGTTCTTTGATGCAAAAAAACGGAAGAACCAGAAAATTTGGAGAATGACCCAAAAGAGAGCTCGAAAAACACATAAGAAAAATGTTGTCGTTTTTTTTTATCCGATGGCTCGGAAATTGAGGCACGAAAATCAAGGTGCCCAGAAAAATCTGACAACAACCCAATTGAGCTCTCGAAAAATCCACCAAAAGTCTAAAATCAAAAATAAATTTTTGAGCTCAAAAAACTAGGGTTTCGAGCAAAAAACCAGGTCGACAGCCATGGAGGTCAAAACAGCAGAAAAAATGGCTTTTAGCAGGCAAAAAGCTTGTTGTTTTTGTAGAAGGGATGTTTTGATAGGCGGAGAATGCAAAAATGACACAAAAAATGACTTCCAGGCATTGTATTTGGGCCAAAAAATGGTGATTTTGCAGAGACACTACAGTAGACACACGACCTCAAAAAACGGGCTGAACAAGGTTATGGATGCTGCATTTTTGAGACAGGAAGTCAAGGCCCAGTAGCTCGCGTTCATGGAGGAACTAGGTGTGATTTCTTCAGACTTTCCCAACCTTCAACTTTCACAGAATTTTTCCAGACTTTACCAATAGTGATTTGCAGATTTGGAGCCAAAAAACAGACGTGATTTGGCAGATCCAAGCTTGAAAAAAAATGTGATTTGCAGACTTGTCTCTTGAAAACCCTAGCCAAAAAAAGGTAATGAACAAACGAATTCCTCATGAAAACAGAAACCCTATATGGGTTTTAGAGAAAATCCGAGAAATAATTTCGAAAGAAATTATAAATTTGTCCAAAAAATTTGAAGTATTGGCTCTGACACCATATTACGGAAGTAATTGGAAAATATTGGCTTGTTATTAACAAAGACCGAGAGGTCATTATATACAAAATAATGGAACGATGTTTCCTTAGGAAACGATCGTAAAGAATAGAAACATACTATTCTAGCTGAAAGAAAGCTAAAAAAGCTACAGCTAACTAAAGCTAACTAAATATTTACAATAGATTACCATTAACTAATAATAGACGATTATCTATTATCATAATACTTGCAAATAGTTTTCCTTTCCCTCTAGCATTGAACTCCACTCTGGCTTTGCTGTTCTTTCCCACTGAAGACTCGTATTTGTTTCTAATCATCAATGCAGTTCTTTTTATCTTAAAAATAGGTGTTTGGTATAAATTTATGGGTTTCAAATACCGAGGGTAGTTTCCAAACTTACACTCAAAAGTCTCAAATAGTTCAATCACATTTGGATTTTTTCCCTCTGATATGATGAGATTTAATGCAATATCAAAAACTCACCAAACAATGGCACAAGAATCCCCTTCATTTTTAGTTTTCATATAATAAAAAGATGACCTTTGTCCAAAATTGTTTAAAAGTTCAAACATCATCACTACACAAACTTACCTGTCATTATAGCAATATCCTGGAGTAGACCCTTCTTTCTATCACCATATCCTGGAGCTTTGATGACTGCGACTTTGATTAGCCCACGCATTTTATTTATAATCAAAGTAGATAATGCCTTCCCCCGAACTTCTTCTGCAATCACAAGCAATGGAACACCCAACTGTCTGATCTTTTCCAGAACACCAATTATATCTTTTTCTCTTACAATTTCCTGGTCTGTGACCAGAACTCTGGCATTTTCAAACTCCGCAGTCAACTTTCCTTCATTAGTGACAAACTTAGAAGAGATATAGCCCTTATCAATCTGCAGACAAAAACAGTTTCAACTATTACCAGAAAAATACAAAAGACACAGACATTCTCCAAGGGACTGTTTAGAGTGGTATGTATTCCATCTATCTCACCTTCATACCCTCCTCAACAGTAACAGTGGTTTCAAAAGATGATGAAGATTCCATATACAGTACTCCATCAGGCCCAATTTTATCAATTGCATCAGCAATCATTGTTCCAACCAAATCATCATTTCCAGATGATATTGAAGCAACAGCTGCCCAATAAAATTTGTTCAAGGTAAGAATTTGTCACATTACATATGGTCTATGCCTTGCATGAAGGAGCACTGTAAATGATCATGTCTATACAAACCTTTAATATCCTTTCGACCATTTACAGGTTTCGACTTTTTCCTCAGCTCCTCAAGAAGCCCTCGCACTGTTTTATCTATTCCCTTTTTCAGAGCAACTGGGTTAGCTCCTGAGCGGACATAAAGAAGCCCAAGGTTGATGATTTCTCTTGCTAGAACAAATGCTGTTGTTGTTCCATCACCAGCTGAGTCATTGGTCTTGCTAGCAACCTGCAAAATTACCTTGCTCAGAATCAATTTAGCCACTATTACTGCATAAAAATCTCCATGTATATTAAAAAATTAAAATGTAACTCTAATAAATATAACCTCTCGGATCAATGTTGCTCCTATATTTTCCATTCCATCAGGCAGGTCGATTGCACGAGCAATAGTGATTCCATCGTTAATCACCTTTGGTGTTCCAGAATTGTCTAAGACAACATTGCGACCTGAAAATTTTCATTAGTAGGTTATGACCCTCATCTTAGAAAAGCAGAGTGGACATTAAAAAATAGACAATACAGTAAAAATTGAGCAGAGAATTAGAAATGGGTCAGAAAGTGAAAACTGAGAGCACAATAGGAAATTCACGATTATGTGAAAAGCGAGTAAATAATTATTAATGGTCAAGAGATGAATTTACATGTAGAAATAGATCTGGGAACAAAGGATACACTATGATAACTGGGAAAATCTTGTAAATTTTAGCACTGTCATGAGGCAATAAAAGACTGCAAGCACACAAGCAGCTCTGAGCAATATTAGTAGTGAAGGAAGATGCTTACACACAAAATCAGCGAGCGAAACCCAATATCCTGCATCCTGATGGGCAGAGTTTTCAGCACGCATGGTGCTTACAAGTCTCCCTTGTCTCATAATAATTAACAATTTTATTGTGCATGCATAGACAATTTTATTATCATTCAAACTTCAAGGCTAAGTTAGTAAATACACCCATTAAGTATCCCAATCCCATACCCAATCAGACCAAGTATCAGTCTAACAACAAGAGCATATCAGCAACGGACAGCGTGTATCCCTGACACCCCAGGATCCTTTTGGATGCAGCAACTACACGAACTGGCCACTCCCATGTGTTCCGATGACCTCTAGGCATGGTATTTATAGAAAAAGTAAAAAATGAAAAATAAAATGTATTTTTAGAGATTTAGACAAAAACAATACCTAAAAAGTGCCTCCAACCCTAAATTGCACCCACTACATTTCTTTTGACAAAAATAATTATATTTTCATATAAATTTATTTTTGTTTTGCCATTTTTGCATTTTGGAAGACTGGTATTTTTCCAGAGCAGAAAGATCAAAAAGTGTCAATGGGACATATCTAGCTCTCTCAATGTAATATCCCCAAATAAAGATAAAGGAAAAAATACAATATTCCCAACTATATGCAACAGAAAACTCTAAAATTTTATTTGCAAATATGAAATTCTTAAAAAAAATCAGATTTAGATTCAGATTATTGATCTAATTTTTGTGCTAATTAAAATAAGTTTCTGAGAATTTTTTAGCATAGAAAAGTTTCAGAAAAACACTCTAGATCTGCCCAAAAAATTTAGAAATGACTTGCATTGACTTTCTTTTATTTTCTTGAGATGAAAATGATTAATAGCATGAAGATTTAGACAATTCAGACACAAATACCTCAGAAATATCTTCAGACCCTACCTGCCCTTGCCAAAACTCCCAGAAACCTGTGCCAGGTCTGTTCTACTTGTCCTTTTGTTTCTATCTTCTATGATGATCAGTAACATGAAGACACCTTGCAGTAGATTATCCAAAGCTTAACGTAATGCTTGAACCTCACCTTCAAAAATGGTCCCTAAAAAAGAATCACAGCTCTGAAAATTGTGCACTAGAGCATGACGAAATCCCTCTGACTAAAGCACGCCCTTCTAACTAGGGGAGCCATACCTCTCTCCGAAGCAAAGGATCCTCGAGGGTTTCAGACCTTAGGCCAGAGACTGCAGCAGCAATAGAGAAAAAGCTAAGAACATAATGAGATCCAAGAAACCTAAAATGTTATATTACGACTCTCAAAAGAATGATTTAATAGGTGATAGATCCATTGCAAATTCAATCTGATGATCCAAAGAAAACCCCTTAAATGAGCCAAAAGGCTCCTTGGAATCTCAGACCCCCTTGACATTTTTGGTGCATGTTTAATAAAATCACCTAAAGCACAGGTCTCATAAGTCACTAAACTTAAAAGGCAGGGAGGCGGGGGGGGTGGGGGTTAGGCTGGAAATCACTAGTTGCATAAGATGTGCCCGCAACTTAAAATCACTTAAGTAAAAAGACATGCCCACAACTTAAGAACAGAATAGAGAACAAGCCAAAGACTCATAACACTTACCCAATAATGCTCTAAGTCCTCTTCCTCTTGGGTAGTTGTCCCCAACTTGCATCCTCCAAGTCAAGCTTTTCCACTAGATAAGATATTCATAAATTATTTTTCTCCTTAGCTTCTTCTCTCTTTCTTGCAAAATTGTCTCCAAAATGAGTAACAACTTACCTTCTTCATCCATGGGGAGCAATTCTACAAAAGAAATCACTTCTTGTCCAAGAGACTTCTTGAGGCATGGCACATGGAACAAATTATGGACTTTGTTTATCAATGGTAGCTCCAACTCATTCACTACTTCACCAATTCTTTTAATCACTTCGAAAGGCCCATAAGGCTTCGGTTTAAGCTCTTCTCCTCTACTTACTTTCAATAAGGATTGTCTATAAGGTTGAAGATGCAAAAGAACCATGTCTTCCACCTCAAAAGACCTCTTGACCAGCATATTTCTTTTTTACCATTTCTGTGCAATCTGAAAATATCCTGAAGCGTCTTAAAGATATCTTTATTCACTTTGGCCCACTTGAGCTTTTGGAGCACTAGAACAAAAAATAAACAAATCCACAAATGTAGAAACTTTGTGACTAAGCTTTAAAAGGGGTTGTACCTATGCTCATATGATATGTAGTGTTGTGACAAAATTCTACCAATTGTAATAACCTAGCCCATGCCTTTTGATAGACCAAAACACAATTTTCCAAGTAGCCTTCAAGCCATTTATTTACAATTTTAATTTGCTCGTCTGTTTGAGGATGATAACTAAAGCTATTATTGAGTCCTGTTCCAACCAGCTTCATCAACTCTGGTCAAAAAGAGCAGATGAATATGTGATCTCTAGCACCTCAAATTCCCTTTGTAATGAAGTATGAACACTTGTTCAAAACACAGACCAGCAACTTAGGGTACTTTAAACTTGAAAGACAATGACATTAAGTGACCATATTTAAGGAGTACCACCACAACAAAAATACAATTCCTACCATTGATCTTGGGCACCCTGAATTGACACCCATTCATATTTATTCCCACTTTTGATTGGTAGAAAGTGGATGTACCAAGCCGGCTAGAAAAGAAACTTAAGCTTTTTCCCTTTGGCACTCCATGCCTTCCCCCACATGCTAGATCCTCTTTCATACCTTTCCATGAAAATATTTCACAGTTGTACCTGTATGTCTTCAAATAACCCCAATTACCAACAAGCTGGTTGTTATGGACACCAATAAGAATCTTATGTTTTAGCTTTCCAATACATAATAGATTCTATCTTTATAATAGAAGATGTCATTCATCAATACTTTATACCTTTTACCAATGATTTTACTATCTAGCATGTCATGAGCATGCTGTTAGTTTCAATATTTTACTAGTAGGTGATGTTAGAAATAGGAAATACTGAGGTATTTCACAAACTTTAGCCCAAAACTGGATATCTTTAACAACTTTATAACTTGCATAAGAAAGTAAACTAACTATGCTAAACAGTAAACACAACCATTCAATAAAGTCACTCATAACACCATATTTTGTTAACTAGGGAAACCCCGGTGGGGATGGTACCCACAAAATGATCCACTAATCAAAAGTATCTAGTGAAGGATATTGACCCTGCTAGGAGTCTATTACATCCGTATAGCGTCTCAGACAACCCTATTAGGAGTTGTTATATACAATTACAAAATGTATGCAAGATGACCCCATTGCCCAAACATGCAATGTACAATTAAGTTCTTCAATAAAAGGAGATAGATACAAAAACCTCTTTACACTGCTGCTGATATCTTCAATATCTGATACTGTCTTTGCTGCTCTTCAAAACATTATCACGATTCGCATTCCTCTAATCATACATCAGAATTCGCATCACAAAATATTACATCAATATCGCATTCACTCACATAACTTCACATTTAGCAATCTTCTTTTATACCTTGCTAATTATCAAATATTTGCCCAGTCAACCTTCATACCTTTATATACTTCATGAAAACACAATATTAACTCTTGCTGACTTAGGGTTAACATCTAGGATGTTGTCCCTAATTAGTTAAGTAATTATTTTGTAAACAAAATAATTCCTTAACCCAAAATTACCCATTTCCTTATGCTCAGTTCTGCCTGTACACTGTTGTAACTAGTAAATCCGTCATAACTCTGTCCGTACTGACCATACTGTCCTATGGACTTGATTATACAATCCTCATACTCTATACTATCTGCCCTCAAGTGCGCACAAGCTAATATAGCCTCTGTAAACCGCGCTTATCAAAACCTCATCTGTTCTGAGTCCTGACACATAAACTATGTAACACTTAGATAATTTTCTAAGTATACATGCCATAACTTTATCTTCCTATTTTGCTCACTTCATATAGCTGATATGTTTTCATAAATGACAACATCAAAATATCTAACTAGCTAAATTGCCAACAGGTGATCCATCCAAGAGGCTGAAATTCCTGAAAGTGAGCAAAATGAAGGGTTGCTATAATGCATCAGAAAAAATATCATTATTTTGTTGACAAATTCAATATCAAAGTTTATTATGGTCGCTCCTCACTATAAACTTGCTGCCCAAACATTACTTTTCAAGTGCATACATGATTGCCAACATTTCCTCATCATATTACAGAACCTCTTTTCAACCTCATTCAATTTTTGGAACTCATAAGCAATTGGATGCTTGTCTTGCATCAAGATCGGGCCCCATATAAATACTAAATGCATCACAATCAAGCACAAAATGCTTAGATAAATCCAATAAAGCGAAAATGGAAAAGGTGCTTATCACCATTTTTAGATGGTCCATGGTCTTTTGAGTCTCATATGTCCAAACAAAGGCATCCTTTTTGGTCAAATCTGTCAAAGGAATTGTTGATGAAAGAATCCCTTCATAAACCATCTTCCTAAGTGCATAGACCAATGAAACCCATCAAATGCGATATGATCTTTGGCAGTGGCCAATCAAGTACAGTTTGAATCTTCTCCTTTGCACTGCCTTCACAAACATGTCCCAAATATAATGCTCATCCCTGTTGAATTTGCACTTAAAGGCTTTCGCGAAAAAAGGAGATAGCTCCTAGAACAATTAACACCTCATCAAGATGTCAAGTGCGCTCCTCCCAAGACAATTTGTATGCCAAGATGTCATCAAATTAAACTAAGAATTATTTCCACTACTACTTATTGAACATATGGTTCATGCAAGATTGAAAGGTAGTTGGATCATTTAATAAACCAAAAGGCATCATCAAATACTCAAGATATCCATACTAGTACCTAGAGGCTATTTTATGCACATCCCACTTCGGAACCCGATCTGATGGAATCCAAAAATAAAGATCTATTTTTGAGAAATAGACTACTTCATGTAGCTCATCCATTAGCTCATCAATATGCGGAATAGGATGCTTTTTCTTGATGATCCTATTTAGTGTGTGATAATCAATCTACATCCACTTGGTGTCATACTCCTTCACCAATACATCATAGGAAGCAAAGGGGCTAGTACTAGGTTGTGCATGTCTTGTTGTAATGTCCCCAAGTTAGTTCAATTAGTTTATGCATAAATATAATTGAATTATTTTCTTTAAATTAACGTTTTCCATATTATAAATATAATAACTATATGCGAATTTATAATAAACTATATGCCAACTGAGAAATTCATGCTATCCTTATTATTACTCCAGTCTATGAGAATGCTAAGATTTAACAGGCTGCCCTCAAGGTTTTTCAAATCCAAGCCCTCAACTGAAAGAATCCCTTCATAAACCATCTTCCTAAGTGCATAGACCAATCAAACCCCTCAAATGCGATAAGTTTTTTGGAGGTGGTCAATCAAGTACAGTTTGAATCTTCTCCCTCACATTGCCTTCACCAACATGTCCCAAATATAATGCTCGTCCATGTTGAATTTGCATTTAAAGCCTTTCTCTAAACATGTCCGCAAGGCACTTGGGGTTGTTGATCCCTACCCTATCTTGGAAATGACCGATTGGTTGGATTTACAAAGGCCTCTCCCTGAGTAGATCGTTGCACCTCTCTTACAGACTTAATAATAATAGGTCTTGAGCATGTACTTATATATTTGTTTATAACAATGGCTGGCTATCAATGTTTATTAAATTTATTAAGATGGTGTAATCAGAAAGACATTCAGAACATACCAATTATTTATTTATAATCTGTGTCTTTCTTCTACGGTGCCTCTATTGTGTGTATGTCTGTAAGTATTATTGTTGTCTACGGAGAATAATATCCCATTGATTATTATCCTACAATTTACTCTTGCGATAAATTCCTAGATGTTATTATGGTGCTTTTTTCTCATATTCCTTTGTTATAGTCTATATTCCCCCATTGATTGAGTTTGAATTTAGCTTTTATATCTTTATAACCAAGAGGTGACAGCTTTTGGAGTTCAAAAGTCATTTCCTTCCATTATATTTGGTTCTTTCATTAGTAATTATATTATATTGTATTTGGTTACTGTTCATTTATTTATTTTATTCAATCCTATTTTTTCAAATAGTAGACATCACAGTCTTACCGTCCCCCAAATTGCTTGTCCTCAAGAGTTATGTTGATTTTATAAAAGTTTTTTCTATTATTAATCTGTAAATTTATAACCTTTGAGTCTTACTATTCTAAATAAATTAAATATAGAATCACATCCATTTGAAAGTATGAAATACATGAATATATGAAGACACAAAGCATAATGAATAATACACTTTAGTGCATGAAGACACGAAGAATACACATTAACGCATGAAGACATGAAGCATACACATTATACTCACCTTGCTAGATTTCTTCCTATTGAAATAAATGTGTCTTTCTATCCAAAACATCTATAATTTGTTTCTTTGCTTCAATATTTTCTCAAGCACACATTATGTGTTTCTAGCTTCCTTTTTATATACAAGAATGATTCTTTGTTTTGTTCTTTCACCCTACAAGTTGGCAGGATGGTGTTTTGATACCATTTGTTATGTCCCCAAGTTAGTTCAACTAGTTTATGCATAAATATTCTTGAATGAATTCTTCAGATTAACTTATTCCATGCTATAAAGATAATAATTGTATGTGAGTTAATAAAAAATTATAAGATAGGATATTTTTATTAATGTCCAACAAGAGACCACAAACAGGTATAAGGGTCTAAAAAGCATACAACAAGACTGTAGCCAGCAGCAAGAGCACCAAATAGTGTCTATAGAAAGAACAAAACAAGAAAGCAAAAAGCCAAAACAAGAGAAACCTAAGAACTCCTCACAAGTGTGAAGTTGTTCATAACCAAAGGGTACAGTTTGGGGCAAGGGAGAGCCCCAAGCCATTTCAAAGAGCCACTAGAGATAGGATGATGTTGTCGCGAGTACCTTCTAGGAGGTCTCATAGATCTGGTGTGTCTTGAAGAAAGACCAAACGACCTCTTCCTCCCCTAGGCAAGAGACCTAGGAGACCTAGCAGAAAGTGATGAGCTCGTCAGAAATCTGTCTCGACGGGAACTGAAGCTCACGAGTGTGATCCCAAAACTACATGGCCTCCTGCTAATAAAGGTTAAGACAGTGCTGACCAATGTATCTAAAGAAAGCGGATAGGCCTAAACGCCCTCTGAACAAGCAATAAACCCTCCCCCAGATCTCATAGTAGATGGGGTAACGGAAAACAAAATGAGTCTCCCACTCCACCTCCCCATGAGAGCAGAAGCGGCAAATCCTGTCCCATCTATCAATTTGATGGTTTGTCTATATGCGTCACCAATGGGAGCCCATCCTAAAGGACCCCAAGGAGATGCATTGGGCATGAGTCCAACAGCGGGTGAGGTATTGAGGACGAACAATGATCCCATTCTGAATATCTATGTAATGCTTAGCATAGAAGGTCATACTCGGGCGGAGTCCCCCTAGAGGGTTATTCCATGTCGTGATAATATATTGTTTGTAGATGTTGATCCAGACATGCTCATTCAACTCGTGCCAAGACAAAAGGATGTGAGCGGGGGCATCTAGAGAGAACTAGAACAAAGGAGGCAATCAATCACGATCCCAACCAAACCAAAAAGAGCAGACCTGGGTGAACCAACGGATCAGACTTTGCAAACACCTCAAAAGAGCAATAGACTAGGTAAGACTATTTGTGATGGCCCTCAAAGGAGTCCACGAAGCCCCAAAGCCAATGGAGAAACCAAACCAGATCAAAGATAGTCCTATGCTTGAAGGGATAGGCATCGAACTCCGCCAAGATGATACCGTATGGGGGGGACTGATGACATCTGATAATGTGTGGAAGGAGGGTATGGACTCTCTCAATTGAAGCTCTTTCAAACTTTAGGAGAGAGGGGCCCCAAACGATAAGAGTCAAAGGACAGTCAGTCTGACCAAGGATTCCAAGACGGATATCCTGGTCGTGGTACTATGGCATAGCCAGGGAACCAAACCCTTTGTTAACTTGGGGCTACATAGCAAGTTTCAAGCTGAAATGGGGTTCGGAGAACACAATCCCCAAGTAAGTATAGGAGGTGATCTCAATCTCATCACCCTAAAAGTAGAAATAGAGATGTGAGGTCCTCAAGCAATTGAAGACCATCACCCGAGTCTTGCTCAAGTTCACAACTAACTATCACAAATCACAAAAGGAAGCCTAACCATCAAAAAGCCACTAAAGCCCCTTTAGGCAAGAAGCCAAGAGGACCACATTGTCGGCAAAGAGCAAAATGGAGAACAAAACCTAGTGTAAGTAGCATTCATCATCAAGAAGTGAGAAGTCCCAAGTGAAAGTCTCGAGCTTATCAATGTAGATAGGGAAGAGAGTAGGGGAGAGAGGACACCCCTACTTTACACTCATGGTACTCTGAATGGGATACAAAAAACCTTGCGGAGTCCTAAACCTGCCCACCACACTCTCATATAATCTCATGATAGTTGTCAATAGTCTCTAAAATTCCGATTTCCCTAAGTCTCTAGAAGAGGGCTATTTAAGGAACATAATCAAAAGCCTTGTGGAAGTCCACAAAGTAGTAGTAGGCTTTTGTCGAACAATGTCGAACCTCCTCGATAATAGAACAAAGACTCAAAATATGGTCCATGGTATGAAATAAGTACAAAAACCAGCCTAGTCATGATGGTCTTATAGTTATCGGGGTCCAAGGCCAACTCGGTCTTATGAATCGTATAGCTAATGTGACACAACCAAGAGTAGGGAGAGCCAATAAAAGCCACTCTATTAAAGAGAACTGTGAGAAGGGAGCCCAAAATAGTAATACCAAGCTTAAAGAGCTTTGCTTGGAACCTTTCCTCATCCGTTGTCCTGCTACTGTTCATGAATCTAATTGCCTCACTGATATTGGAGAACATGAAGAGGGGGCAACAAGGTTGGGGGGGGCTAATGCAGAGTGGGGGTTGGTCGAGGATCTCGTACAGAGTGGAGATGTGGAAAATCAAGGAATTGTGATCCAAGGTGGAGGGGGGGTAGGGAGGCAAGGGAACAAGGTATGCTAGAATAGCTTTGGAGACTACAAAGGTATCTATATTGCATCATGAAGAACATCCACTTCTTCTAGCAAAGAAGGCGGCACTAGTCAAGCCTTCAATAGGTGAACGAGGAGGAAAGGGTACAGAAATTGGCGAACCGAGCAGTGAAAGGACTTGTAGTCCTCATCAAACCGTTGATTTATGGGGCAAGTACTCTTGTGCTTGGGGCAGCGAAAAGGGGGGAGGTACGATGGGGAATGAAGAGAAGGGTGGACTCCCACAACTTGGAAGCAAGAAAAGTAAACATGGAGAGATCATCCCCAAAATTGGTGAAGGAATTTTGGTGGAGTCATCTAAGGTGATGGATGAAGAGGTCACAGTCGCTCTCGGTGAAGCAAAAAGGAGGTGAAGGGGCGAACTCCAAAGTGAGGGCGGGGGGGGGGGGGGGGGAGGCAGAAGGAAGGGGAAGACCCTAATGGTGACGCTAAGGAGGGCGTGATTGGCTAAGGGAACATGACAAATGGTGCAGTGAACGATGGAGTGCATGACGGAAGCGCAAGAAAGAGTGTAGTCAACCACACTTGTACCACCACAGTGAGGCTAGCAAGTGAGAAGACCAAACCTAGGGAAGCAAGAAAGCCCAATCAAGATCACCAAGCCCAAATTATTGTTTCATGTCCTTCCACTGTGAACTTTTTTATGTTAAACACCTTTGCCAAAACTTGCTAGGAAATCTGATCTATGGTGTGGATGGCTCCATGTTCCTCGCATGCTTAATAGAATCTTGCAAAAATGGTTGATCAAACGCCTTAAGAAACCTCTAAGAGATACTGACAAACCCTTTACAAAAAAATAAATCAAACTCCTCTCAGTCACAACAGAAACAATTCCTACCCACTATTGAAATCCTAAAATGTATGCATTTAGTGTTCTAACCTGTCTCAACAATTACCAAGCTTAAAGAGCTTTGCTTGGAACATTTCCTCATCCATTGTCTTGCTACTGTTCATGAATCTAATTGCCTCACTTGTAATTGGAGAACATGAAGAGGGCGTAACAAGGTGGGGGGGGAGGCACTAATGCAAAGTGGGGGTTGGTCGAGGATCTTGTACAGAGTGGAGGTGTAGAAAATCAAGGAGTTGTGGTCCGAGGTGGAGGGGGGGTAGGGAGGCAAGGGAACAAGGTATGCTAGAATAGCTTTGGAGACTGGAAAGGTATCTGTATTGCATTGTGAAGAACATCCGCTTCTTCTAGCAAAGAAGGTGGCAGTAGTCGAGCCTCCACTAGGTGAACGAGGAGGAAAGGGTACAAAAACTGGCGAACTGAGCAATGAAAGGACTTGCAGTCCTCATCAAACCATTGATTCATGGGGCAAGTACTCCTGCGCTTGGGGCAACGAAAAGGGGGAGGTGCGATGGGGGATGAAGATAAGGGCAGACTCCCACAACTTGGAAGCAAGCAAAGCAAATATGGAGTGAGCAACCCCAGAATTGGTGAAGGAATTCTGGTGGAGGAGTCATCTAAGGTGATGAATGAAGAGGTCACGGTCGCTCTTGGCGAAGCAAAAAGGAGGTGAAGGTGGAAAGGGCCAACTCCAAAGTGAGGGCGAGGGGTGGGGGCAAAAGGACGGAGAAGACCCTAAAGGTGACGCTAAGGAGGGCGTGATTGGCTAAGGGAATGAGACAAATGGTGAAACAAATGATGGAGTGCATGAAGGAAGTGCAAGAAAGAGTGTAGTCAACCACACTTGTGCCACCACAGTGAGGCTAGCAGGTGAGAAGTCCAAACCTAGGGAAGCAGGAAAGCTCGGTCAGGATCACCAAGCCCAAATTATTGTTTCATGTCCTTCCTCTATGAAGTTTTTTATGTTAAACACCTCTACCAAAACTTGCTAGGAAATCTGATCTATGGTGTGGATGGCTCCATGTTCCTCGCATGTTTAATATAATCGTGCCAAGATGGTCGATCAAACGCCTTAAGAAACCTCTAAGAGATACTGACAAACCCTTTACAAACAAAGAAATCAAACTCCTCTCAGTCACAATAGAAACAATTCCTACCCACTATTGAAATCCTAAAATTTATGCATTCAGTGTTCCAACCTGTCTCAACAATGCCAACTCTCTGTAGCGTGCCTATAAAGTCTTTTAATCAACAACTCTATCAATGTAGGGAAAAACTAATCATAAGAAACTATCCCACCATGACCATATGTCACTAGACCATTATACCACCATTCAAGTGTTGCTCACTCAAGCTTAAGGGTAGCAAACTTGATGGCCTCAATCTCCATGTGATTTAAGGCAAGGTAAGCATCCAACTTTTGAGTCCAAGCTCTACTTGTACCCTTGGATGATCCATCAAAGCTAGGAAAGGATAAATGACCCAAACTTTTCTATAGCTCATTATTTTACTTGCCTTGATTTCATTGGTTTTGCTTTGGCTTTGTGCATATACTGACCTCCATTTAATCTATAAAAGTGATAGTTGGCTGAAAATATGTCCCTAAAGCTTGGTACTCGGCCAAAATTTCAGCATCCTCATTGTTCCCAATGGGTTCCTACCGTATAGGCTCATCATATTTTAGAAAGACGTGCATGAAAGGTCTAGACTATAACCCCAAAGATTTGCTAGTAGAGTGTTGAGTGTTTATTGTTTTATGCAGCCTTGCTACTTTCCTCTCTTTCCAAATGCACTATATTCTTTCATTTATTGTATTAAGAGCCATATGACTCAAATACGTATTATTGTCCTATAAATCTTGCAAACATGTGTTTTGCCTCTTATTCAATTGATACTGGTGGCTGATCAATGTTGCCCATTATTCCCTTTTGTTTTTCAAGGTCAAGATAACCCCTTCTAGACATAAACCAACCCAAATAGGTTGCCAAGACTTGCAGCTCCAATAACATTGTAATATCCCATTGTGAGGTTTTCACACAATCACTCCATTACAATGGGGACTTTCTCTTTTTGTTTTGGCAACAGTAGTGATCTTAGATGCTTTTAGGTGGTCTTAGGTGTTTTTAGTTGGTAGCAATTTTCAAATCTTCGAGTCAAAAAGATAAGTTTGAGCAATTTTGGCCTATTGGGGACCTTCTCTTTTTGTTTTGGCAACAGTAGTGATCTTAGATGCTTTTCGGTGGTCTTAGGTGTTTTTAGTTGGTAGCAATTTTCAAATCTTTGAGTGAAAAATATAAGTTTGAGCAATTTTAGCCTATTGGGAAGTCAAGCCTGTCTAGGATGTAAGTGAGAGCTAGGCTAAGAAAGTTAAAGATATGGAGTTGAAACAAAATGACTACTGATGAAATGAGTTAGAGTCATTAGAAATCCTTGTTTCAGCTTCAATTAACCTTATAAAACCTAGAAATGTTATGGGAGGTAACACTGTTGAAGGCGTGTTGAATCCATAAATTTTGCTAAGTCTGGATTTTTTTGAAAAACCCAAAATTTAGAATCTTTATTATAACTCCTATGAAATTGAAACCTATCTCAAACATCTTGGCATTATTCATATAAAATATAACTGAAAGTACCTTATACTCGAATATTGTATTTTATATAAATCCTCTTGCCCTCTGGTCTGAGCAAAGGACTAAGTCTAAACATGTAGTCGTAAAGAGAAAGTTCCTTTAAGCATGGTGTATTTCTCTTGCCCCATAGGTATCCAAATCCCTCCAACCCCCGAAAATTTTGACCCTTGCAAAAGTGAGTTCCGAATGCAAAATGGTGAGAAAAAGTGAAAGAAAATGAAAAAATGTCATTTTTTAGGTGAAGTTGCAAAGAGAAAAATTCCACTGCACATGATGGATTCCCCCTACCCTAGAGGAATGAAAATTCCTCTAGCACCCAACCTTTCCGCCCCCTTCTTATGGCTTAATATGCCTCCCAATTCCGCCTATGGGTAAGTTTCTGATGCAATTGGATGAGAAAATAAGTATATTTAAAAGTCAAAATCTCAAGAATAAAGTAAAACTCAAAGTGATGAAGAAGCATGTTAAGTGGAAAATTCCTTCACGCAAGGTGATATCCACCAGCCCTAGACAATCAAAATTCCTCTCTAATCCTGAATTTCCACCCTCATGTCTTAATTGAAAAAGGGCATCATCACATGAGACAAACTCATCCCCCCTAGTTGGAATGAATGTTGCAAATTTGAGGTGTAATCAAGTTTGATATGGCGAGTATAAGCAAAAAAAAAATCTACTACCCATGATTTCTATCACCATATTGAAGGCAAGATGAACAAGAAACCAATGAAAGGTTGAATCCAAGATGAACAAAAGAGATGATTGAAGAGACGAGAGGAAATTCCTCAAGGCAGGGCAGAATCCGCTACCCTTGAGAAATTATAATTCCTCTCAACCCCAAATTTTTGTCTTGCCCTTATCTAGATAGAAACATTTATGTGGCTTCACAACTTCATGAAATGATGAACAAGAAACTTGAAAATTGTAAGGGAGATTGAAACATTGGCAAGATCTTCTGAGCAAGATGTAAATTTGAGAAGTTTGAAGTGACAGGATTCAAAATTACTCTCCATGCCTATGTTTCCAACTTGCATGAGACATAATAAAATTCAATCGAATTCTACAAATCTGCATTGCAAGGAAGAAACAAAGAATGCATTAAGGATTTAGGATGTGAAATCAAAGGTGGCAAGTTGAAACCAAAATGCAAGAGGCGATTCCTCTAGGCATGACGAAATCCACCAACCTTAGAGGAATCCAAATTCCTCTCCATGCCTTAAATTCCACCCCTTACATTAAGTTGGGAAAATGCAAAGCAAAGCCCCAAAGCTTGAGCAAAACAAAATTTGATGGCAATCTGCTTCAGGAAGGAGAAATTAAGAACAATTGGGGCTGAGTTTTTTGAGGTGGAGGCTGAATTTGAAACAAAGAATCCAAAATTCCTCTTGATCCCTTTATTTCTGCATGCCATAAAGACATGAATTAAGTCCTCCAAAATTGGGTGATGATCAACAAAAATGAAAGAGTAAGAGATTGGCTGAGCTAAAAGAGAAATATTGAGTTCGAAGAAAAATGAAGGAGAAGAGGAATCCAAATTCCTCTCACATGCTCAAATTTTGCCCCTCGGAGTGGAGCCTATATGGAGGGAGGAAAGGCGATCCAATGAGTGATTAAAATGTCTTTGCTATCCTCTAAACAGGTCGGCCTAGAAAAACAAGAAAAATTATCAAATAGAATGATTTTATTAGCTTAAAGAAGCCAAGTCGACCTCTATATAACACATACCTCTTCAAGTTATCACCTATATAATATTATAAAGGGGGCAATACGAGTTCATTTAACATCAAAGAAAAAAGCGAACATAGTTCTACTAATTGACAACGAACTCCTCTTTATAAAGGAAGTGATCTCTCTCTATAAGGAAGCAAATTCATTCTCAAAGGGCAGTGAATTGCATAAGACAGCAAATTGCATTGAAGGAGAGATAAGTTATCTTGAAGAAGCAGCGATCTTTGAGCATTCAAAAGACAGTTTTCTTTCAAAACTCAGAGATGAGGAGGGTGAGAAAACTAAAATCTGGGCATGTTATTATTGAAAAAACTCACTTATTTTCCACATTTAAAGTGAATTCCTACCAAGTTGTTAGGTCTATCAATAAAATCAAGATTGGGAGTTGTGAGAAGAGAGATCTTTTGTCTTGAAGTTAAAAAAGATCCATAATCAAATGCCTTTCTGCCTCCTATTTGATGTAGAAGAAAGTGGAATTTAGTTGCAATTTCATTTCATATTTGCTTCATGTTTTCTTATCATTTTGTGATCTTAATGCAATTTCTCTTCTGTTTTGCAAAGTAAGTTGTTGAAGAGGAAGCTTCGTGATCAAGGAGATAATGGTAGGTCAAGCTCAAAACTTCAAGTAAGAGGATGATAAAGGACTTCAAATGGAAAGGAAGTTCAAAATCAAATTATCAAAGTGCAAACTGAAGACCAAGATCAAGATGCAGTTCAAGAAAGCATGGATACAAGAAAAAGAACAATCATGATGAACTTGTTCCTCAAGAAATCCAAGTTCACCTTCAAGGATCCAGCTATATGAAAAACTTCATCACTTTAAGAGATTCAAGTTTTAAGTTTGAAATATAATCAAGCTCCAGTCATGGCAATGAGAAAATTTACAAGAGGATGAAGAACATCTCAGAAGATGAAGCAATTTGGAAATTTGCCATTGCAATTGAAGGCATGGAAATGTTGAGTATTAGGAGATATTTCCTCATCGGCAAAGGATTGATCAAGTCTATGACATTAGGATGTTGAGGTGGCACCCACTTATCTTCTACCAATCATAAAACTCCAATTACACATGTGCAAACGCACTCAATCTTATGCCAAGTGTACAATTTTCTCATTGGCTCTCAAAAAGCACTGTAATTTTCTTATTGACCCCCAATGTGGTGCTTTCATGTAATTGGATAATAGGGTGGCAACCATAATTAGGGTTTGTAATGGGAAATCTTAGCCCTTGATCTTGAATGGATATTGACCCTTCGTTGTAATTGAGCGACTACAAAATGTCAAGGCCTTCTCATATTTGTAATAAATAAAGAACTAATAGTAGTAGTAGAGCAAGAGAGGAGACTTGACGAAATTGTTGCCATACTGATATCAAAGTAATTGATGATTCATTGTTGGTATTCATGGTGGATTACTTAATGTTGCTTTGAAATATTGCACAGTCCCTTCAATTCCTCACTTAGATTAGGTCTGATTTCATGTTAACTATGAATAGAAGTAGATCAATGGAAAATATTGTTGAATAGTGATTAATGGTGAAGCTAGTGTCCATACCTTTCAGTACTTGTTGATTGTAAGTAACAATGCAAGGTTAGATCTAGGTCTAAATTGCAAGTGTTTGACTTCTATTGGAGATGTTTATTTAGATTGCACCTTCATAGGGTATTTACATGAATATTGACGATGTAAAAATCATTTTTGCATCCTTACAAACTAGCAGCCTCCTATGCCTAATTGACACTGCAAAGTAAACATTGGTTAGAAGCTCACTCCATCATCAACATTCTCTTGCATTCTTAGGCTTAGATTAGATTCTCTAAACCCTTTCTCCTTTACATCATATTTGGTTGGAAGTGTTTGAAGAAGTAAAAGTCAAGCTGATGTCGATTGAATGAATAGCATAAGTCCCTATATCATAACCAGCATATCACATCATAAAACTAAGTGAAAGGACACAATAAAGAAGGAACCTTCGATTGTTTCATTTGATCACAATTCATCTACAAGTTTAGCATATGAGCATCCTTATTCAAATGGCAGTTGGAGATTTGGTGTTTCATCTTGGAATACTAAGTCTTTGACTATACATGTTGTAGTGGAACAAAACTCACATCAACATATCCCCAAGTAGGGATAAAGGAAAAACAACAACATTCCAAAAAAATTGCTATACAGAACTCTAAAATTTCATTTGCAAGTAGGAAATTTGTCAACAAACTCAAATTTAGATTCAAATTATTAATCTAGTTCTTCTGGAAGTTTAAATTAAATTTCCGAATAGTTTTTAGTATAGAGAAGTTACAGAAAAAACACTAAATATGCCCAAAATCTTCAAAAATGATTTACATTGATTTTCTTTTATTTTCCTAAGATGTATAATCAATTGTGTCCAAATTTAGCCACAAATATATCAGAAATATTTGCAAACCCTATCTGTCTTTGCCAAAACTCCCCAAAAACCAGATCTAGATTCATTATGTTCCTTTCTGTCGCCATCTTCAGTAATGCTTAGTAATATGAAGAAACCTTGTTGTATATTATTTAAATCTGGACCCTATGCTTCAACCTCATCTCCAGAAATGGCCTCCAAACCTGATAAAGAATTGCAACTCTAAAAATGATGTGCCAAGGTATCCCAAGTCAAAGCCCTTCCATCAAAACACATCCTTCTAACTAAGGGGTGCCTATGTGCCTCTCTAAATCAAAGGATGGTCAAGAGTTTCAGATCTTAAACAAAAAAATACAGCAGCAACAGCGAAAAGAACGATAACATAATGGTCTCTAAGAGTATTACACAATAATTGGTAAAATACTCGCTTGTTATTAATAGACACTGAGAGGTCATTATATACAAAAGAATGGAACGATGTTTCCTTAGGAAACGATTGTAAAGAATAGAAACATTCTATTCTAGCTGAAAGAAAGCTAAAAAAGCTACAGCTAACTAAACCTAACTCAATATTAGAAACATTCTAATATTTACAATAGTTTACAAATAGATTACCATTAATTAATAATAGACGATTATCTATTATCGTAATACCCTCAATGGTTAATCTATTTACAACACCAAGCTGTCCTCTGAATTTGACAAACTTATCAAGACCAAGAGGCTTGGTGAGAATGTTTGTAGTCTAATCTGTGGTAGGAACATACTACAAATCTATTGTCCTGTCTTCAACCAGCTGTCGTATGTAGTGACAATGGAAATCCACATGCTTGGTCCGTTCATTGAAGACTAGATTTCGTCCTAACTTGGTAACGCCTTCATTACCAACAAACAGAGTACTTGGTCCTACTGGTGACATCTACATATCCCCAAGCATCAGACGAAGCCAAATAGCTTCACATCCTGCCTTAACAGTCCCCTTGTATTCGGCCTCTGTAGAGGAGAGAGAAACTACATGATGCTTCTTACTGCTCCATGTGACTGCACCGGATCCCAAACTGAACACATATCCAAAAGTTGACTTTTTATCGTCAACAGAGCCTGCCCAATCTGAATCTGTGAACCCACTGAGTATAGGATAAGAACTTCGAGAGTAAAGAAGTCCATACTCTGAACTTGAAGTGCCCTTCACATAACGAAGCACATGCTTTGCTGCCATCCAATGATCAGCCTTAGGAGCTGTCATAAAGCATGAGATGTAGCTTACTGTGAAGCTGATATCAGGCCTAGTAGCAGAGAGGTAGATGAGGCTGCCTACTAGTTGCCTATAGGTAGTATCATCAACGGGAGGAGATTCAAACTTCGTTGATAACTTGAGACCTTTCTCCATGGGTGTAGATGCAAGCTTGCAATCTTGCATATGGAATTTGTCTAACAGAGCCTTGGCGTATTTGGACTGAGAGATGAATATACCAGAAGACTGTTGCCAAACCTCAACACCTAGGCAATAATGCATGAGCCCAAGGTCAGTCATATCAAAAGACTGGCATAAATTTTGTTTGATTCCCTGAATCAAAGATGTCGAACTACCAATGATGATCAAATCATCCACATAAACAACCAAAAGGATGATGTCACTATCAGTAGTCTTGATGTACAAATTTGAGTTTGAAGAACTCCTCTTGAAACCTTGATCACTGAGGTACCTATCAATTTTTATGTACCATGTCTGAGGGGCCTACTTCAAGCCATAAAGAGCTTTTACCAATCTAAGAACCTGATGGTCTTTACCAACAACCTTTAAGCCAGGAGGTTGTGTCATGTAGACCTCTTCATGGAGATCACCATTCAGAAAGCCCTCTTGACATTCATCTGATGGACCTTCCGGCCAAACTAGGTTGCCATGGCTAAGACTAATCTAATGGTGCTCATCTTTGCAGTAGGAGCAAAGGTTTCCTCATAATCAATGCCCTGACACTAAGAAAAGCCCTTCGCAACTAAACGAGCTTTGTACTTATCCAAAGTACCATCCGATTTGTATTTGATTTTGTAAACCCATTTGCAGCCAATGGGTTTCTTCCCTGGTGGAAGATCATAAAGGACCTAGCTGTTATTCTTCAGCAGGCTCTGGTGTTCAAATGTCATTGCCAATTCCCACTTTGGAATTCCTTTAGCCTCGAAATATGTTTGAGGTTCAAACACACTATGAATATTGGCCATGAGAGCAAAGTTAACAAACTCTGTAGGTTTTCTCTTTTCCCGAGCAGTTCTCCCATCAATGAGCTCATCATCACGAAGATCAACAAGTGTCTTAGCCCCACCACTTAGGCCGAAGAGAAGAATGACCAACATTAGTATCAGAAGATGCTTGGTGATCAAGTTCCTCATCGGAAGAATCAGGATCAAACTCAGCTGAAGCATCTAGAAATCGAAGTGATCCTACAGGAAAAGCTGGAGGTGTCTATACAGAGATCACTGGTATAACTGAAGTTGCAAGAGCTACTGGAGCCCTCCCATCAGGTGGACCTAATGGAAGCCTAACTCTCAAATCATGAGCCTTCATAGGCTGGTCTGCTGGATTAGGAACAAGAGAAATAGGCATGAAAGGTCCTCACTGCTCATCAAAGAGTACATCACGACTGTAGATGAGACGTGATGTCTCAGTGTCAATCAATCGATAGGCTTTGTGAAGACTAATGTATCCAGCAAGCATGAGTTTCTGACTCTTGGCATCCAACTTGGTGCATGACGCATCAGGGATCCAAACAAAAGCAAAGGAGCCAAAAACTTTCAAATGACTAATTATGGGCTTGCGACCTGACCAAGCCTCTTCTGGAGTTTTACCTTTGACTGCCACTGTGGGTGACCGGTTCAAAAGATAAACTGCAGTATTGACTGCTTCTGCCCATACCTTCTTCGAAACATGTTTGTGTTCGAGCATGGATCGAGCCATCGCGGTGATTGTTCTGTTCTGGCGTTCAACTACACTGTTTTGTTGTGGTGTGTGGGGTGTTGTTAATTAGCATTTGATGCCATGAGTATCCAAGAAGCTAGAGAAATCATTAGAACAAGATTCCCCCTTATTGTTTGATCTAAAAGTAAATAATAAATTTCCCAGACTCTTTTTCAACTAAAGGTTTAAACTTTTTGAAATACAGGAAATGCATCTGATTTCTTTTTAAGGAAATATAAACACATTTTTCTACTAAAATCATCAACAAACAACAGAAAATACCTAAGCCCAAGAACAGAAAGAGTGGTCATAGGGCCGCAAATATCGGCATGAACAAGCTGAAGTACCTAAAAAGCTCACCATGAATCGCCACTTGTGAAAGGTGTACGATGTTGCTTCCCAACCTGGCATGCATCACAAACTCCAAGCTGCTGAGTCTGAATCTCTGGCAATCCAAGAACAAGCTCATCTCGAGCAAGCTATGAGAGATAATGCACATTTAAGTGCCCATATCGTTGATGCCAAAGTGTGCTAACAGAAGACCGTCAAGCAGCCATAGCTAAGTCCTGAGAAGCACCATAATCAGTAAGTCTAAAAAGACCATGATCCTCAAGACCCACTGCAACAATAGACTAAGTCAGCCGATCAGTGATGGTGCACTGATGTGAACTGAATATGACATCCAAGTGTGGAGAATGTCACAATAACTGACTGACTGAAAGTAGATTTAGTTCCATCCCTGGAATGTAGTACACATCGAGGAAAATGAGATTCCTCCTAGCAAACTGTATTTGAATGTTGCCTTTGCTAACAACATGTACTCTTCTCCACCACCAAAAATAACAAAATCTGAATAAGGCTAGTAATCAATAAACCAATCTTTGTGGTGAGTGAAATGACGAAAGGCACCTGAATCAATGTATGAGGCAAATGACTTCACATGATCTGTAGGTCTTTTAGCCATAAAGGCGTAAAAGGTAGATTGCATCTGCACAGTGTGTTCTGCATTGTTTGCTTTGGGCTATGAACTTGATTGCTTAGATTGTGCAGCTAAGTGTTTCTGACATTCAACCTTCATGTGCCCAAACTTGTGGCAATAGTTGCATTAAATGTTCTTCTTCCAGGAGCCATCTGATGCTAGAGCAGAAGACTTCTGCTGAGACAGCTATTGAAACTTGTCTTTATCCTTCTGAAAGGATTCAGCAAAAGCTTAGAGCTGAACTGTTGTTTCCACCGATCTTAATGAAGCAAAAGTGTGCAAAGATCTGTGAACTTCAGATCAACACCAGAAGACGTGATGTTGAGAGTCTCAATTAAATGCTCGTAGGACTTTGGTAAACTCTGAAGAGTGATAACCACAATGTCATTTTCCTCCATCTTGCAATCGATGGCTAGCAACTGATCACAGATTTCCTAAATCCTATTCAGGTGAGCCTGGATTGAGGTTCGCTCATCCATGATAATAGAAAACGAAGTGTTCTTCATGAAGAAAGCTTTGCTTTTGTCAGAAGTGTCATGAAGACCTTAGAGATGTGCCCATATATCAAAAGTTGTCTTGCCGGAAGGAATCTAAGAGAGTTGATCATCAGCTACAGATAATTTTAGACGCATCACCACCTCTCGATTATTCAAATCCCATGTATCCTAATCAGTACCAGAAGCAGTCGGACACTTCATAACAGCCAGATCAATTTGATCGATATTCCTATATTCAAAAATTGCTATGATCCCCTACTTCCAAGTGCCATAATTTCGACCATTGAACTTTGAGTTTTTCTCGAACAGAATGTTTGTCAGAGATGCCATTACACATTTTTCAATGAAAAAACGTGAAAATCTGTGAAGGCACGTTCTTCGAGGCAAAAAAATGGAAGACCCAGAAAATGGTCGAATTTTTCCCTGAATATGGATGTCCTTGAAGAAACATTGCTGGAGACGTCAGTTTAGACACCAAAAAAGGTGTTTATATGCCCATTTTTGAAGAATACAATGTATAAAAATGTCTGCAAAACAAACGGTGATTGAATCAGCAAGAACAGCTCCAAGAATGACAACTACAGACGTAGTTTTTAGTAGTTGTGGGCAGGATACAGCCAAATGAAAAAAACGACCTCCATTTTTGTGATGTTGTGATTTGCAAACATTTCCAACATGCGATTTTGCCCGTTCTTTGAGAAAAACACGATTTTCAAATCCTCAAACCCTTGCCAAGAGCCCGGTGAAGAATAGAGGAATTTCTTGAAAAAAAACGAAAACCCTAGATGGCACCAAAAATAATTTTGAAAATTCTGGAGCAGATAATTTCAAAAGAAATAAAATTTTCAAAAAAAAAGGAAGTATTGGCTTTGATACCATATTACGAAGTAATTGGTAAAATACTTGCTTGTTATTAATAAAGACCGAGGTCATTATATACAAAAGAATGGTATGATGTTTCCTTAGGAAACGATCATAAAGAATAGAAACATTATATTCTAGCTGAAAGAAAGCTAAAAAAGCTACAGCTAACTTAATATTAGAAACATTCTAATATTTAAATAGTTTACAAATGGATTACCATTAACTAATAATAGACAAATATCTATTATCGTAATAAAGAGAACCCTAAACTATTAACAATGACTCCCAAAAGAATGATTTAATCTCAGCTATAAATCCATTGCAAACTCAGTCCAATGCTCCAAATAAAACCCCTAAAAATGAGCCAACAGGCTCCTTGAAATCCCACACCCTTGACTTTTTTGGCACGTGTTTCATAAAATCAATTAAAGCACATGTCTCGTGGGTCATTTAACTTAAAAGCAGTAAAAGCTTGTCTTTAGACTAGAGACAAGTTAGGCATGCCCACAACTTAAAAATCACTTGAGTTGCATAAAAAGGTTGACCCACAACTCGAGAATAGAACAGAGAATGTAAGAAACCAACCAGTTCTAACTTCAATTCTAGTGGTTTGACATTTTGTCAAACACTCATCATGCAAGCTCTGATACCACTGTAAGAGCCTTGTTGGCTCACACTGTAGCAATGTTGGAGAATGTTTTTTGTTTTTTTGAGGTTTTTACTTTTTTTTTTGTTTTGTGTATATATGTTTTAACTTTATTTTGTATTTTCAGAATATAAGAAATGCTTAAGAACCCAACTATAACAAATAGAGCTTACCAACATAAATTCGATTGCAAATTTGATGCAACAATTACTACAAACTTGAACATAAAAATAAATAATTATTGATGGAACCTGTGATGACTGTAACATGAGATAGTTGCAGCAGAACAATGAAGATCCAATGCCACATGTAATTTGCAGTCCAGAGCTTATCCCTGCCGCTGTAGAGATTAACGCTGGGCAAGTTCGGCTTGTCTATGACAAAAAATGGCTCCCTAAAATGCTAAAAGCAGGTTCCAACACCCACACTGGTGTATGAGGTCAAACTCTGCTTCAGCCAAGCAGATCGCAGCACTATCAAATTCCCAAGAAATGATGTTGAATACAGTAGTTAATGCACAATTCCAACCCCTAGCAGCCAGGTACGTACTTCTTGAGTATACAGCAGTAACAAGTCTTCACAAACCCTTCCCTCTCAGCTCCAAATGCAGATTATTACTAATCAAATTGATATACAACAGCACCATTCAGTTACCAACTTACCAGATGAAATCAGACCTTGGACACAATTCACTAGATCCCTTACCAGCTCAGAGTGCAAACCAAATAGAGGAATCAGTCCTCTCCAAACTTCCAACGCTGAAACCCTTAGAGCCTTCACCACATTCATAGAAAATGCTAAACAACAAGGAATAAATAAATCAAAGCTAGAGGCTTGTTTTTGTAACAATTGAAGCCAAAATCTTCTTCAACACACCAACGGCCAATAGCTTCTTCCATACACTTTTCACTTAAATGCAAACTTTGTTTTTGGTTGCATATTTGAATTTGTAATAATATAAAATGATAATCATTTACTTCAAAATTTCAATTAATTCCTTGCCTTAGGCTTCCATGAATTAATTAAATAAATGGCCCCTTCCAAAGATGACTCAACCCTCAACTTAATTGAAATGATAAAGTTAAATTATAACTTTATAATAAGTCATTTAATGATTTAATAATAATTTTGCCACTAAAACAATAATAACTTCCAAAACAGGCCCGTTAATGGGCTTTTGCATTTTAATCCTCTTTCAGTTAGTGCTGAAAGATCAAATGGAGTCCACCTAATCCAAGATGGATTAAGATCAACTTTGACAGTGCATCAAAAGGGAATCCCGGTCCTTCGGTTGTTGGAGTTGTGTCAAGGAGTGAGGATACTAGTATCATGGCATTGGTGGCAAAGAGAGTAATAAATGGACCCAGCAACTAGGCTGAATGTCTTGCTGCAGTTAAAGCTACATTGCTTAGCTTCAAGTTGGGTGCCCGTAAGATTCACCTTGAGGGGGATTCACAACTAGTGATAGACAAAATTGCTAAGGGTGAGATAGGTACATGGTACTTGAACAACCACATTAGACAGATTCAAGCTTTGCTGGAGAATGTGGAGGAATATAAGATTTCTCATGTCCCTAGGGAGGCCAATTCTCTATTGGATAAATTGTCAAATATTGGACTTAAAGGTTTCTTAAGTGACAAATTCGAACTTTTTGAAGATTTCAAGGCAATTGATCGATTTGAACTTGACTTGCAATTGTATCAAAGCTCACAAGTACATTTTCATAATTAAGTGGATGCAGATTTTGGCAGGGGAGCTATGTTGAAATGTGAAATTGGCATGTGTATAGCCCGCAGGTGTGTCCGAATAATGATGGGGTGTTTATTTTATATTTGTTCCTTCTAGAGGCTTTGTTGGAGTCTTTAAAACAATTGTTCTCTCTCCATTTTGGCATCTGTGATGCAAGAACTAATTTGTGAAGGTTGCAGAGCTTAGGAACAAGCGTCATGGAGGCCAACTTCTCGCTGCAAACGTCAATATAGATCCCTGCATTCAAAGGGCCAATCACTGTTAAAAACTTGCGCAAATTTTCCAAGATTGATGATGAAGACTTATGTGAGGCGGTGAAGCTGATTTTCGGGGAGGAGTATTTGGAGCACAATTGGAGACCCCGGCCGAACCTAGTTATTTTGTCCCTGTTTTTGGCGCTGACTTTAATGGTGGCCGACTCAAAGGTGGAAGTTTTGGGTGTGGCAAGAGAGTGCTTCAAGACAAAATGGGCAGAGAGATTGGAGGATGTTGTTAACAGAGTGAAAATTGGGGTTGGGTTGCACATGTGCCAACACTTGTGGTGCCTCCTCGATAGTGGATTTTGGGTGAACTCCAACCTCTACTAGTTTGGTCTTTGAAAGCTCCAATGGATACATTTGCTAGGCATTTGATTGGAGTGATGGAAGTTGTTGTTTACTTGCGAACCCGTGTGCAAGGTCGAGCTCTGGGGGTAGGTGTGTCCAAACGGAAGTGAAAGGTATCCTTAAAATCCTTAGCCCCTATTGGAGAAGATGGTTGACAATTGAATCGACAACAGAATCATGGGAAACTGCGTCAGGGAGTTGCGAAGGACAGTGGTAGTTCTGCATTTGGTAGCGGTAGAGTTGTGGCGAGTGTTGATATGTCCCTATTGGTAGATCAGACGGGTGTGCCTGATGGTGCGGCCAGATGAGGTGGTGCTTCATCCTCTAGCTTATTGGTGGCAATAGAATCCTAAATTCTCTCGCGAAGAGGGTGCAAGGTGGTTTAAGTGATCCCTAGGTAGCTGCCATGGTCTTTGCTTATTTGGTTCTGTGGGATACTAGAAATTTTGTTTTATTCTCGATGATATATATTTCCGACGAGGTAGCGGTAGTAGGTTGTGATTGGTGGTTCCTCTTTGGCCACAAGTTGGCTCAATACCTATATGTACTTTTTTATTTCTATTTATACAAATGTTTTGAATTACCGATCAAAAATAAAATAATAGCTCCCAAAATACTTATCCTTTAAATATGTCGTTTGAAACAGGAGTCGCACCTATTATTTCCCCATGCGATCAAATGCACTTTCCTAAAATAGAAGGGTCCCTCTCAACCATCACCAGACTTGCGATAAATAGTAGGCACATGAAACTAAGCCCAAAAGAAGTCCAATCTGAGTCAAACAAAGTCCAATTTGAGTCAAACAAAATCCAATCTGAGACAAACGAAGACCAAACTAGAACATATCGAATTGTGAAGAAGACACGACCCTCCCAAACTGAGCCTCTGCCTCAGAAGACAATCTATCCACAATTATTAACCTACGAGGATCACAATAATAGGCTAATCCCTCCAACTCTAATGCTAGCAAAAATAGGGACATCACAGAGAACAAACCAAAAACTCTTAATCAATAATGTGTTGTGTCCTCTTCCTCTCGGGTAATCCAAGGAAAGGACAACCAATGTATCATTAAGCCCCACAGCTTGAGTTGAGGACATCACATGCAAAGGACATTTATTGAACTAAGGCATAACATGTAAATTCAAAGCATCAGTTGATCATTCTATGCTTGCTTCATGATGCATTTGCTAAAGCTTTCAATTTGTCAACTTTCTCTAGTGTCACCCTTTAATTCTCTTCCTTTTAAACAACAAAATGACACTAATCATCAATATGCTTTCTCCTCATTTATAAGGTCAAGTTCCTTGCCGAACACATGGCACTTTGACCATCAGATAAAACTAAGATTTATTAAATTAAGCCCCAAATCTAAAAGCAATTTAATGCAGGAGCATCTAGGGAGTACAAGCAATCTTGCAGTACCTAAATGAAATATTATCTAGTTTTCCAATTAGGGATATTTTGGACAAGGTTCCCTTTTTTTGGCAAGTTAAATATTTTAGTAAGTTTTTCATTTGAAAATGGATTTTTCCAATTACTTTCTTGCAGGTTCATTTTGAATACATAAGCATGTTAGTAAAGTTTTGTGGAAAGATCAAGCCTGGTTTTGAAGATAATGAATTTTATGTTTTCACATACTGGTATGAAAACATTGAACTCAATTTTGAAGACCTTAGAGGCTTCGGAAGGGGGCAAACTTGTCTAGAAAATGGTGCTACATAACTCTAGATATAGAGCACTTTGAGAGGCTTTTTGGAAAGTTGTTTAATAGAGGATCAGGTATATGGTCCAAAAGTTATAGCTTTCGGAAGTTGTACCATCAAGACTCAAGTTTTGATACAAAAGAGAGAGAGAAATCACTTAGGCATGAAATTGAACCATTGGGCATCAAAATGGAAAAGTTTCACTTTCTGGAGTATTCTAAGGCAATTATTGGTGCTACATATACAAGGACAAAGGTGGGTTTCAAGCTCAATTCTAGAAGTGTAGTTTGTGGCTTTGTCTTGCAAATTATTGTAACGAAAATGCCCATATGGTTGTAGCATGTTATTTTTCTAAATATTGTAATGCCATTTCATCGAAGATAATGGAAAGCAAGTGTTTATGTTCTTGCAATTTTTTAGTTCTTGTAATTTTCTATTTATTTCCCTATTGTGTTGTATGTGTGGCTTAGAAAGGGGAGTATCCTTCATAAAATGGCATCAAAGCATAAGTTCCTGAGTGTGAAGACAGATCACTGAATGTGGGGTAGTTTGCACTACAACTATGGTTGTGGGTCTAAGAGATAAGTGCGAAAAAATTCCTCCACGAAGGAACCGTGGTGGAAAAGTTGCAAGTGTGACAAAAGAGGGTTTTAGGGCTCTCTAAAAAAGAGTGCAAGCATTGCACGAGGAGTTGCGTAAAGAAGTTGATATTACGACAAAAGATGAAAGTGAGGATGAATTTGGAATGACAATTTGAAGAAGAGCAAAAAGCGACTAAGAATCCTCACAAGGCTAGGTTTTTGAAGGTCATTTCTAAGATTGGAAAGAAACCAAAGATTAAAGTTTTCACATTTTCAAGAAATCTTAATCTAGAGGAGTTAATCGATGGGATCAATGATATGGAAAATAATTTTGAGTATTAAGAAGTAGAAGGTCCTAAAAAGGCCAATTTCGCAAAGGCCAAGCTGAAAGGTCATGTTATGGTGGAAAGAGGTTCAATAGGAGAAAAACTAGAAGAGGAAGGAGAAGATAACAAGATGGGATCGGATGGTGGACAAATTGAAGAGAAAGCTCATTCTTGCTGACCATGAGCTTAATTTGCTGAAAACAAATGAAAGGGTTGAAGCAAGCAAGAAAATTTGTCTAGGAAAATACAGAAAAGTTTCTAATGAGTTCTTATCAAAATGTATCATTCTAAAGCCAACAAGGAGAAGGTTGTCTATTAGATAAGTGGTTTGAGGTCAACTATTCAAGAAGAGTTGGTAATGGTAAGAATGTCTAACATTGAAGATGCATATCAATTTGCTTTGAAGGAAGAAGAAAAACTAAACAAGAAGTTTGAGAGCAAGCAAAATGGAACAGATCGTGGTGGAAATACTACCAAATAGTCTTTGTGATGTTCCTAATTCTAGAATGTTTTTTTTAGAAGAAAATAAAATTAATGAGAAAATAGATTATAGTAAATTATAATATGATTTATTACAATAAACTAAATTCATAGTAATTATAATTATATTTAATGTAATAATAGAATATATATCAAATTGCTATAATAATATTATATCACTAAATATAGTAATATAATGAAAATAATATCATAGAATATAATCAACTATTGATATTGATCCATTTTCAATATTAATAACATATATAATAAAAAATTAAATAAATAATAATAAACTATACAATAGAAAATAAATAAGTCACTAACCCAAGATATATACAAAGAACAACTACCTCCCTAGCCAAGAAAGGTGATATGAGAAAATATGGGCCAATGTACCAATCAGAATCCAAGAAAACAAATTCCTATCATAATAAGGACCAATGTTGACCATGAAGAACTCAACTTTCTCCTCCTAAAGCCCACATACCTCCCTAATTCGAGCAAACCTTGAAATATGAGGATTAAGGCCATGTATAGATAAGTTACATGTTGGCTTAGGCAATGGATATACAATCATTGTCCAACTATTGACTGCCTCTTATCCATATGTTGTTGGTGGCTATTAATCATGATTGGTGCCTAAAGAGAGCATTGATATTTATCAAATAATGTTTGCGCTCCCCCATGATTCAAGTGGGACCGCTAATGATGGTTGATCTTAATAAATTAGTTCCAGTGTTTTGACCGATTCTTTCCTGTAATCAATTTCCCTTTTAGTTGCATATTTGAATTGTTTTGACTAATCTTGAAAAACCCTTCCAAAGATAATCAATTCATTATGGCTAGTTGTATGTTATCATATGGATCATTAGTATTATATTGATAGATATTGCATGCTCTAGTTTAGTGAATTGACCCCAAACTAGTGAATCTCAACTAAATTTTACTCATATTTGTCATATAAACTTTTCTTCGTTGTTTAACTTTAATTGATTCAAGTCCTATAAACCAACGATAGTTGCATTCAGCAAATTTGTCATCATCCTTTATTCATTAAATAGATATAATTTGCAAATATAATAATAAGAAGCTATTATCACTAATGAGGACCAATTAACAGGGAGAGCTAACAATTGTCAATTATACAACAATAACAATATAACACAGTATCGACATCCTTTGTAAGTAAAGCAATAGTTACTAATGAAGACATTCATAAACAAGATGCCTCTATTCAAAGGGATGGTTATAGAAGGCAAGGGAATATAAAGGGAGGGATCGACCCATAACAAATGGGATATTCACGACAAGAACATCAAACAAGCAATTAAGTTGATCAAAGGGAATCTTTGCACAAGTACAAAATGTTATCAGAAACAACATTACCCTTACATGACAACTTCATCAAGAGTTCAATATATCTTGAAGATATCATTTATATACGTTGTAAATATATATTGGA
The DNA here is from genome assembly GCA_028749045.1 of Cupressus sempervirens. Lineage (NCBI taxonomy): Eukaryota > Viridiplantae > Streptophyta > Pinopsida > Cupressales > Cupressaceae > Cupressus > Cupressus sempervirens. The sequence continues at coordinate 539,166,051 of CM053793.1, forward strand.
TCAATATAATGACTATTTCATATGATCTTAATCCTGTGTAGCCTAAGATTTTGATAAAGAGGATAGATCTTAATCAAAATTCATCTCTTATGTTAGATAATATCACATTTATTGAACCAAGAAACCATCATCATTATACAAGCCTATTGTTGATGAAATCTCTTGCATAAAATCAAGGTAAATATCTTGAATTTGCAAATCTGTTGTAGAAAAAGGTCTCTTATAATTAAAGTTTTGAGGAATATTGCCTCTATATTCCAAGCTAGCCAAACAAGGGGCATTATAGTCTTATGAAGGCTGAAATGAGGATTCCAAGAAGAATGATGACTCTAGTAATAGTCATAATCAAAGGGAAGATTATTCATAAAGTCCTTACAATCAAAACAGTGGAGACCAAAGAGGAAGAAGAAGAAGAGGATGAGAACTAGACAGTGGAGGTTTTCATTGAACATGTTTCCAATGCTAAGGACATAAAACATGAGTGTCCCCAACATTAAGGGAGGTCAACTAGGAGACCAAACAGAAAGGCACAAGTTGCACATGTGGATGAGAATGTTGAATCGTCACATTCTAAATATGCTAAAAGAAGAGAGGTCCTTGGTACTAGAAGAGCATTGCTAAACAATGAGAAGGAACCTATACAAAGGAAGAATTTATTTTGCACAAGATGCAAGTCTAACAGTAAAATATACAATGCTATTATTCATTGTGGTAGTAATAATCACCTTGTTTCAAAGGAAATGGTTAATAAATTGAATTTAGAGAGAAGGAAGCAACTGAATCCTTATCGAACTGCTTGGTTCCACGAGGATCACAAGGCTTTGGTCAATTAACAATATTTGGTAAAGTTCATAATTTGAAACTATCATGATAAGATATTATGCCGATTGATGTTTGTCATTCATTGCTAGGGAGACCATGGCAATTTGATCGTCACGCAATACAAGATGGGTACGAAAATACTTATTCTTTCACAAAGGATGCAATCTGACACAAGCTAAACCCATTAATGAAAACAAAGGAAAAGGTATAGTAATGCAAGAATATGTTTAGTTGATGGAAGTTTGTAGAAGGCATGAAACGTGAGCATATGTATTTTGCTTCAATTTCAGAATTTTGATTAAGTTGTGGATAGAAGATGTACTTATGCAAGTTGCTGATTTGTTGGATGAGTTTTACAATATTGTCTATGATAATGTACCTAATGAGATTGCCACCAATAAGAAAGATCAGTCATAAAATGGAATTGATTCCTAAAGCCACATTGTCGAATAAGATGGCCCATGGAATGACTCCAACATAGAGTAAAGAGTTGAACAGACAAGTCCGAGAATTGTTGCAAATGGAGTTGATTCAAGAGAGTCTAAGTCCATGTGTTATACCATCAATACTAGCACCAAAGAAAAAAGGAGAATGGAGGATGTGTTGATTCTCGATTATTATCAAGTATAGGTTTCCCTTGCTAGGGATGGATGACACTATGGATTATTTGAGTGGAGTTGAGCACTTCACAAAGATTGATATTAAGAGTGGATATCACCAAATCTGGATTAAAGAAGAAGAGGAGTGGAAAAAAACCATCAAGACAAAGGATGGTTTGTATATGTGGTTAGTCATGCCCCTTTGGGTTAACCAATGCACCAAGAACATTAATGTGACTCGTGAACAAGTTTGAAAGAATTTTTAAGTTTGTCATGGTTTACTTGGATGATAATTTCAACTTTAGTAAGACATTAGAAGAGCATATAATGCATATTATTCACTAAGCTCCATTAAAGTCATTTTAGCACTTTATTGAATAATTAAATTAAGTCGTGAGAAAATTTGATATAATTTAACAACTTAAATTTATATATTTAATTGACTTCTAATATCCCAAAAAGTGGGCATTACAACTCCTTAAACTTAGTGGCTAAAAAACATTGTAATTGAAGTTATTTGTGAGGCTTGAAATCCTAGCACTCACCATGGTGTTTTACATCTTAGATTTCCACGTAAAATCTTGTTGCACTATCTCTTGGATGGATGCGTCTAACTTGCTTTCAGTATTCAATTACTTTCAGATTTCAATTTAAAGTTTGAAAAGATTAAATTTGATTAAAGTTCAAAATTTTCTATCTACTACTGACTCACAACCCCCACCCTCCCTAATTGGGTGCTCTTCAAAACATAGAATTTGATCGGCACAAACGCAATTGGAAAAATATAGATGTCTCACCTCTGGGTCCCAAAGTGACCCCAACAGTGTCCACCAATTTGTTAACGCCCGCCTGCAAAGCGTTCCTAGATTTCTCATCAAATGCAATCTCCTTTACCGCAGCTCTCGCACTAGCATTTAATGCCACTGCTGCCCACTTTCTTCCTCCATTCAAATTCAATCTCACGGGCTTCCTCTGCTTCTGCTTCTCTGCTTGTTCTATAAAAGATGAACAACAAGGCTTGCATTGTCGCGAAAATGTCAATACCTCGAGATAACATGATACGTTTAAGACAGGAGAAGAAGTATAGTGTCAAACACGAGAAACAGCAGATGAAACAACTTACAAATTGAGGAGACTGATATCCAGGGGCGAGGGCCCTATGCGCAACAATGGGATTACTTGCCATGCTCTCAAATATTATCGAAAAGTACCTGTTTCGAAGTGAAAGGTATCAACTTTGTGCTATAAAAACCCAAAACCCTAGCTTCTGATAAGCCCCGCCATTTGCCGTCAGCTATCAAACATAGAGAACGATGGTGACAGAAAATGCATAGCTAAATGCTAGTGGCCCCGACGTCGGCTAAAAATTGAACCGTGTTGTTAATGTAGTAAATAAAAAATAATAATAAGGGCCCGATTGGTTGCTGTAATAGCACGGGAATTGGCATTGAAAATTAGAATACGAATGTTTGGTTGGCAGAATTGGAATGCAGAATAGGATTACGAATTTCCAAAATAGTTCAAAATGAGCTTTTGTCTAATCTCAAAAATACTTGTAATTGGAATGCCCCTTCCCATTCTCAATCTCATTTAATCATATTTGACAATCTGTCGGGTCCGTGTTAGGCGTTGATATTTTTGGGGTTAGGTTGAACTCCTGCTCATTTTGTTGTTTGTGAAGAAAGCACCGTTTTCGCTCATTCTGTTGTTTGTATATTTCAGAAAGCTGCTCTGGTAAAGCGGACTGGATTCGATTGGCATTGTTGTAAAGGGGAGTGGGCACGGTATAATTTTTTCTCTGTAACTACACTGGAACTGTACAAAAACAATATAGGATTAAATGATGTCTTCTTACAAATCATTTGCTCGGCAACTGCACAAGATTTGATTTTATTCTTTCTAGCTTTGAATTTTAAACTTCACTGATTTGGGGCTAACATTGGCATTGACGTGGACTTGCAGGCCATAGCAAGAAAAGATTAAGTAGGGCCCGTTCCTCTCCATTCTGTAGAAACTAGTTTTTTTAGCACAAATCCAATCCTTTCCCCATTGCCAAAGCTTTCTATGTCTACCCCTGATACTGGCTTTCATTTACGGGAAGTCCCCAGATTCAGATTCATCATCAATATGATAATAGGTATTCCCAATCAAATACCACGCGAACCAAACAAGAATGGGATTGGTCTTTTCCATTCCCATTCTCCATTTCTATTCTTATTCTAAATTTCCATTCTAATTCTCTATTCCTACGCTTGCAACCAAATGGGCCCTAAGGGATTGGTGATTGCGTGGAATGAATGAATGACTCATATTTTTATAATGTCCAAGAGGCCAAAGCAGCTTATGGGACCACTAGAAAAACAAGCTACTCCAAAAGGGCAAGAGGACCCTAAGTCTTTTGAAACTGCTTCTTTAGGTCTATTCTAACACAATGAATGTTGATCATTAAATTTATTTCCTCAAAAATAAAATCCAAATTGTCAGTTGCAAGGATATCCCTGTAATTGGAGCAGATGTCAATATACGTTGAGCACTCCATGATAAAATGTCAGTTTATCTCCACCACTCCCATATTGCAAAATAAACATATTATTTCCTCCCATTCTTCCTTTGGTAGTGTCCATCTACCTATTTCACACCTCAAGCAATGAGAGCCTGTTCTAAGTTGCTAAGTTGCGCTATGAGCATTTTTGCTTTCCAATTGATATTTGCTCCTATGTGTGATTTCTCCATGTGCTCCCTCGTTGGGTTAATTTTTTTGATATGATAATCTTTTATGCACCCTTTTTATTTAGACCATATGAGACTACCGAACTTTTCTCACTCTTTTTATTTCCTCATTGTTATCTAGGCATTCTTGCCTACTAATATTCCACTTTTCCATCAACTTAACATTTTGTTTCATCCATGTGCTTTTTTCTTCTGTGAAATCTTTCTTCTGTGTTCAATTTAGGTCATCATTCATTCTCCATTCCTTAATTTTTATTTGAAATAACAAAAAAATTGAACCATGGCATTTGCCTCTAACGAATAAGTGTTAATTTCTGCCAATAAGATCTCGTAAGGAACTATGGTTTTATTCTTGAGATTACATATGGTTAAATGCTTTTGGATTCTTTCTATTTGTCTCCATTTCTTATTTGATTTATTGTTGCCCCAAATCTCACATCTATATAGGATCATCGGGGTAACCAACAAACCAAATAGTATCTTTTTGGTTTTCCAGTCCCATAATTTTGCATTCCTACATCTATTTTGTAAAGAATATAATGCTTTCCATCCTCCCTGAATTATTTTTGCTCTACAAGTTTTCCAGTTGGGTTTTTTATGAAAGTTGATTCCAAGATACTTGTAAACCTCCACAGTCTCCAATGGGATGTCATCAAAAAGGAATTTGTTTTGTTGCTTCTTATTTATTTTCAAAAAAAATCATCATTTTGATTTTGCCAGTGTTCACTTGCATCCCAACCAACTAACAAAATGTATTAAGCACATTCAAGTGTTCTTTCAAACCCTTGGTAGTTTTAGCAATTAAAATGAGGTCATCTGCATACAGGAGTAACTTTATCACATAATTAGCTAGTTGAACTCCATCCCCATTGTTCTTTTCTAAAAATTCTTCTAGCTTGTTGGTGTATAACCCAAACAAGGTTGGGGAGAGGGGGCATCCATGTTTGACATCTATATCACTGTCAAAGCACTTTGATATCCCATCCATAGTTTTGATTTTGGACATGACCTGTTCATAAAGTATGTGTCGTAGCTCTAAATTCAATAGGAATTTTCAGTTCTTCCATTCTGAGCCAGAGTTTGTCATGTGGCATCGTGTTGAGGGCCTTTTTGAAATCCACAAAGCAACAAAAAGGCTCAACACCCTTTGTATTCCTTTTTTTTTTAACCAAGAATCAAAGAGTAATCCCATGATCAAGAATGGAATGCTTTGGTCTGAAACCAACCTCTCCTTTAGCCTTATTACCTTCTGATTTAGCCCATCTATTGATTTTACATTCGACCATGCTACCAAAGAGATTTCCTAGAAGTGAATTAATCATAATAGTGTGATAGTTTGATGGATAATTTATGTCCCCGTTTTTGTGAAGGGGAATCACAATGCTAGTAGACAAATTTTCAGGAAACCCTTCATTATTTGCATTATTAAAGATGTGATATATATGTGGTGTCAAGATTTCACTGCCCCATTTTAGATGCTCAATTTGCAGCCCATCAACATCTTGAGCCTTTCCCTTGACTAATCTTTTTATGCCTTGTGAGATGTCTTCAATTGTAAAAATTTCATTTGTGTTGTTGATTACCGGAGTTCTATGTTTATCTTCCTCTGACTCATATAATCTCCTTGCGTATTTGAGCCATTGAGGTCTCGTGATATTGTTCTCAATTTATTTTCTCTTTTGTTGTAGTTCTTTCCATAATTTCTTGGGATTTTGTTTACCTAGAGTAATCTGCTTCATTCTTCTCATTCTCACATACACATAATCTTTTTTACTTTTTAGAAGCTTCTCATACTCTTTTTTGTTTTCTTCACTCTTGCTTTTCCTCAGATTTCTCTTTGCTAACTTGCAATCCACATCAAACCAAGGATTTGTTGGAAAATAATTTTTTGTCTCCCTTTTGGGTTTAGTTCTTTTACACTTCTCTAGAGCCTCATGAATTATGGGAATTAAAGTATCTTTGTTTACTTTTTGTTGTTCCTTGTGCTCAGATGGACTCTCGATCAGCCCTTTAAGGGCCTGGTTTTTTTTAAAAAATTGATTTTCCTCATTCACTGGAATTTTGCCCTAAAATAAGCCTTTCTTGTGCTTAAGGTGAGTTTGTCCTTCCTACTATTGCTCCATGGCAAATGCTAATTTTAAAAAAAAATATTGGTTGTGGTTAGACCTTAGTCCTAGCAGACAATCTCTTATCTCTAACTCTTTTACTATTTTGATGTGGTCTTGGGAGCATATAACATAATCTACAACACTTTGTCCATTGTAATTTTTGCATGTAATGTTTCCTAAATTTGGCCACCCTTTCATACTGTTACATATGGCCAAATTATGTAAGCTACATAATCCCAAAATTTTATCCTCGTAATGATTGATGTTACCTTTGCTATCCTATGATGCTCTTTTCCAAAACTGATCAATCTCCTCTTCTAACCACAATGGGTCAATACTTTCCTTGCAGCTTCTTTTCAAGTTGGGGGATTGATTATTTGTTGTCCTAGCATTAAAATCACCCACTATTACGACTTCTCCTTGAGTGTTAAAAATAGAGATATCCTTTTTCAGCAATGTGTAAGGATCCTCCTTATCTAGATTGTTTTTCTTGTAAGTTTTTTACCCCTTTGGAGCAAAGTAGTAGGCTGCCACCCTTATCATGGCTTGGTTTTCCATGATTTTCAACCATATGTATTGTTTGTTTGGGTCTTCTTCCTCTATCTTTATGAATTTTTTCTAGGTCTCCTTAATTAATATGGTGATACCTACATGTCCTTTTCCATTATCAGTTCTTTCATTCCAAGCATATTTTTTTTGTATCCCTCGAACTCCAACACTTTTACATCCATCATTCTCATGTGTCTCCATGAGCAATATATGTCTTTATCTTTGGCTATGGACCCTAAACAAGACCCTCATTTCCATGGGTATCCTCTACAATTCCAACTAACTATATCTAAGTGTTCTTTGGGCCCGAGTCCCTATTTCTTATGTTCCATTTTCTCACAAATTTGTGCCTTGTCATTTTATAGCCACGCCCACTTTCCATTTCCCCTTGCTACCTTCACCTTTTCCCATTCTTTCCTTCTTTCCTCTTGCTAAAAAATGGTAAGATCTTCATCAACATAAAAACATGTGCCTTTGAGGAGTTCCTTGTTCCTCATAATCAAGTTCTTATCTTCTGTGTTTTTCAAAATGACCCTTACGTGTCTGCTCATTTTATCCTTTGTCCATTTACCCATCCTTTGTGCTTGTTGGATTAAACCAAACCAATCTAGATGATCTTGAAGGAAGTCTCTTTCCAAGTGTTATGTGTTCTCCTTTTCGCCGAAGTCTTTTAGCCCCTTGATGATGATATTTGTTGCCTTATCATTCATGTCTTTCTCTTCTCGAATTTGCCGCCTTACTTATTTTTCTATGAACTCATTTGGTGAATTGGATGGTCACTTCACTACTTGGGTCCATGATTTGACTTCTATTATTTCTTCTATAAGTTGGCTTTCTTTTTGCTCCATGTTTATCATTACATATTGTATTTCTTTTATTTGTGGGTCATCTCTTTCCACCTCAATATCTTTTCTCCCACATTTTATTTTTATTGTATCCATTGCTTTTCTTAATAGGATCAGCTCATATTCCCCTTTCTCCATATTAAATTGTATTTTTTGCACCTATTCTCTTTGCAATTTGTTCTCATTTTTTATCTTCGGATTGGATTCAATGACCTCCTTCCACATGACTTTGTGCTTCTAATACTTGAAGCCTCCCTTTCATGGACATTAATTTGTTTACAAACAAGTCAGGACACCACATTAGAGGTGTTGAAGATGGATTGTATGTGTTAGAGGATCCACTTTCTCCCTGCTTCTATCATGTTTGTAACCTAAGACTCACCCCCTCCATGGTTTTTTTTGAAACTAGTGTGGAGTGAGGTTCTACGTCCTTACTTTCCTCTCTCCCATTCTACCTCTACTCATGTTGGTCCACTAATTCTAGTGCCTTCAACATAGTTCTTGGGATAATATCTGTCAATTTTCCCCTTCTAGCATATTTAGCTTGCCAAATTTTCCTTTGTCTTAGGATTCTTTTGTATTGTTTAGCATTGACATATACATATTTCTTGCTTGAGTCTACGTTATCTTGAGTTTGATCTAGATTACTAGACCTCAGAATGATTGTTTTTACAGTTTGAATATTGATACTAGGATTTAAAAAACAATTTGTGTAGTTGTTGAATGCATTTTAGAGAAGTTGAAAGTGATTAGAAAGCCCTTTTGTGTTAGCATCCTGAACATGGGTCTCTATTCCAACTTTTTTCTTTGAAGCCCATCATTTTCTTGTGTATTGCCCTATGTGATAGTGATTGAATTTAACCCAATTTTTGCACCCACTGATACTATCTTTGTTTTTGGACCTGTCATCTCTATTTGAAAGTTGGTGTTTGTAGTTGCCACATAGTTACTGATTTTACCTACGTTGGGCACTTCTTGTTCCCCACTATCTACCATATTTTTGCTTAAGCTTTGCCCCAAAAGGTGGAATGTTTTTTTAATGTTTTAGTTTTGTTTTGGATGATATTTATTGATAGGATGAATAAGATGTCAAGGAGAGAAGTGATGTAATAAATCCCAAATGGAACAAAGAGAAAAGGTCCAAAGAGGGTAGAATGAAACCTGGTAGCCCCCCCATGTCAGATTTGTATTCTTCCCAACCATAACAAATTACGTCCCTAACCACCATTGCTTGTTAGGAGAAAGAACGGGGAACGAAAGCAGAAATAATAAATTACCAATCGCTTGAATGGGGATGACAAAAAGATAGTGAAGGCGAATTACCGCTCTGAAAACATTGATCTTTCTTAGAATGTATGTATGAATGAATGAGAGATATTAATAATGTCTATGAGGCCAACATGTTGTTTTTATTTCATCCATTGCTTTTCTTAATACGATCAACTCATATTACCCTTTCTCTGTATGAAACTGTAATTTATGCACATATTCTCTAAGTAATTTGTTCTCATTTTTTAGCTTCAGATTAGATTCAATGACCTCCTTTAACCTATTGTCCTCCACATGACTATGTGCTTCTAATACTTGAAGCCTCTCTTTCATGAACATCAATTCATTTACAAACAAGTTAGGACACCACATTAGAGGTGTTTAAGAGGGGTTGTATGTGTTAGAGGATTCACTTTCTCCTACTTCTATCCTGTTTGTAATCTAAGATTCACCCCCGCCATGATTTTTTGAAACTAGTGTGGAATGAGGTTCAACGTCCTTACTTTCCTCTCTCCCATTCTGCCTCTTCTCATGTTGTTCAACTAATTCTAGTGCCTTTAGCATAGTTCTTGGGAGAATATATGTTAGTTTTCTCCTTCTAGCATATTTGGTGTGCTGGATTTTCCTACGTCTTAGGATTCTTTTGTATTGCTTAGCATTTACATATACATATTTCTTGCTCAAGTCTAGCTTATCTTGAGGTTGGTCTAGATTACCAAACCTCAAAATGATTATTTCTACAATTTGAATAATGATACTAGGATTCTAAATAACAATTTGTGCAGTTGTTGAAGGCATTCTATAGAAGTTGAAAGGGATTAGAAAGCCCTTTTGTGTTAGCATACCGAACATGGGTTTCTATTCCAACTTTTCTCTTTCAATCCCACCATTTTCTTGTGTACTACCCTATGTGATCATGATTGAGTTTAACCTAGTTTTTGCACCCACTAATACTATCTTTATTTCTAAACTTGTCATCTCTGTTTGGAAGTTGGTGTCCATGGTTACCACGTAGTTGTTAATTTTCCCTACGTCAAGTACTTCTTGTTCCCCACTATCTTCCATTTTTTCTGCTTAAACTTTGCCCCCAAATGTGGAATTTTGTTTTAATGTTTTAGTTTTGTTTTAGATGATATTGACTGGCAGGATGAATAGGATGCCAAGGAGAGAAATGTTGCAGTAGATCCCAAATAGAACAAAGAGAAAAGGCCCAAAGAGGGTAGAAAGAAACATGGTAGGCCCCCTGTATTAGATTTGTATTCTTCCCCACCATAACAAATTGCCTCCCTAACCACCGTCACTTTTTAGGAGAAAGAATGGGGAATGAAAGGAGAGAGAATAAATTACCAATTGGTCGAATGGGGATGATGAAAATATATGAAGGCGAATTACTGCTCTGAAAGCATTTGTCTTTCTTAGAATGTATGAATGCATGAATGACAGATATCAATAATGTCTGTGAGGCCAAAGAAGCCTATGGGACCAACTAGAGAAGAACACCCCCCGAAAAGGGTGAGAGAACATTAAGCCTCTTGAAACTACTTCCTTTGTTCTGCTCTTTGACAAAGGATATTGATCATTAAATTTGTTGTCCCGACAAGTTGCACTTCCTCAAAAATGGAATCTAAATTGTTAGTTGCTAGAGTATTCCCATATCTGGAGCAGATGTCAATGTATGCTAGGCATTCCATGATAAAGTGTCTCTCTATTTCCATCACTCCCATGTTGCATCATAAACATATTCTCTCCTCTCATTCTTCCTTTGGCAACGTCCATCTACCCGTTTCACACCTCAAATAATGAGAACCCGTTCTAATTTGTGTTATTAGCATTTTAGCTTTCCAACTTATTTTTCCTTCTATGTATGCTTTCTCTACACGATTACTTGTCGGGTTCAATTCTTTGATATACTATTCTTTTTGGCATCCTTTTTTTTTAACCGTATGAGACTCCTAACCTTTTCATTGATGAACTTTTTTATTCCATCATTCTTATCAAGGCATTCTTGCATACTAAAGAAATATTTAATAACCTCCATAAGGCAAAGAAGCCTATGGGACCCATAAACTAACATACATTGTTAGAAAGGAGGAAGAGAAGCTAAGTAAGCTGTAATTTCTTGACTAGGTTTCTCTTCGTCCGTGGATCTTGATAACTAGGTTTACGGGGTTTTCTAACTATTTTTTTGTCAAATATATAGTCCAAACTATCTTCCTCTAAAATATTTGCATACCCAAGTTCTTTTCTCTGTATGACAAGCACTCCATGACAAAATGTTGCTCCATCTTAACAACCCCCATGTCATAAAATAGGCACATCGTGTTTTCTCATTCTTCTTTTGGTACCCACCATCTACCTATTTCACATCTCAGCCGATGAGAGTCAGTTCCAAGTTGGACTATGAGCATTTTTGCTCTCTATTTAATATTTTTCCCTATATATATTTTTTCCTCATGGTTTGTTGTGGGATTAAATTCCTTGATATAGTAAGATTTTTTTCTACCATTGTGTCTTGTCAATATGATACTTTGAAACTTTTCACAAATAATATTTTTTATTCTTTCATTACTAATTGGACACCCTTGAATGTTAAAATCTCATTTTTTCATCCACTCGTCACTTTGCTTCATCCACGTGCATTTTCTCCTATATAGTTTTTCCTTCATGACTAGCTTAGACCAATGATGGCTTTCCATATCCCAAGTTTTCTTTAGGTAACCTAGTAGACAAACTAATGCAATGACTTCTTAGGGGAAGGAGCCAGCTTCTGCTAATAAGATCTCATAAGGAGCATTGTCTTGATTTTGAGGTTGTTAGTGATAAAAAAATGATGCATTCTCTCAACCTATCTCCATTTCTGATATGACATACTATTGTCCAAAATTTTACATTCATATAAGACCAACAGGGTGACTAGTAGACCATACAAAATTTTCTTGGTCTACCAATCTCACAATTATGCATTTCTACACTTATTATGTATAGAATACAATGCTTTCTGCCCCCCTTGATTTTATTTTTCTTTGCATGTTTCCCAGTTGATCTTGTTTTTAAGATTGATTCCCAAATATTTGTACACATTAACTATCTCTAGTAGATTACCCTCACAGAGAAAATGTTCCTAAGGGCCTCCTATTTCTCTTCAAAGAAAAGATCATCATTTTGGTTTTGTTGGTGTTCACTTGCATTCCCACTTCTTGAAAAAAATCTTTTTGATTCTTTCGAGTGTTCTATCAAACCATTGACCATCTTAAAGATTATGATGAGATCATCCATATATAAAAGTAGCTTTATCACATAACTAGTCAATTGCACCCCCTCGCCATTGGACTTATTTAACCATTCTTCCAACTTGTCAATATAAAACCCAAATAAAGTCAGAGATAATGGGCACTTGTGTTTGACCTTGATGTCATAGCCAAAGCATTCAAACATTCCCTTTGTAGTTCTGATTTGAGCCTTAGTGTGCTCATACAATCTATGAACTAAAGCCCTAAGTTCCGTAGGAATTTCCAACTCTTCCATTGTATCCCAAAGTTTGTCATGCAACATTGTGTCAAAATCTTTTTTTTAAGTCTAAAAAATAGCAAAAAGCCTCATCCCTTGAATGTTCCATATTTTTTCAACTAGGAATCTAAGAGTGGCCCCATGATCTATCGTGGAATACTTTGGTCAAAAAGAATCTTTCCCCTTAGCTCCTTTCTTTCTGTTTATGTCAATCTACTATTTTTTTGTTCTACCATGTTGCTAAATAGTTTGTCAAGGAGGGGATATACCATGATAGTCCAATAAATTGAAGGGTTGTTTATGTCTCCACTTTTGTGAAGTGGTATCACCGCACTAGCTGCCCAATTTTGAGGGAAACCCTCCTTATTGACAATGTTGAATATATGGTTGCTATAAGTTGTAAGAATATCAATACCCTATTTTAAATATTTAGCTTGTAGCCCTTCAATGCCTTGGACTTTTCCTATAGTTAACCTCCTTATGCCTTAAGTAATATCTTCTTTGCTAAATAGATCATCCTTGGACTTAATTATTAGGGTTTTGTGCTCTCTCATCACACGTCCATAAAGTATCTTTGCATACTATAGCTATTGAGCCCTCGTGATGTTATTCTCTATTTGCTTCTTCTTTTTCCATAGCTCTTTCCAAAAAAAATTGGGATTGTTTTTCCCAAGGTTGATCAACTCAAGACTTCTTAAGTCCATATATTGCTCTTTATTTCATTGTAACAACTTTTCATACTTCTTTTTGCTTTATTTATTCATTTTATCTATCATACTCCTTTTTGCCATCTTGCACTCATCATCATACCAAGGATTAGCCGAGAAAGTATTCTTAGTGTCACTTTTGGGCCTTGATCTTTTACATCCCTCGAGAGCCTTGGTGATAATAAGGACAAGATTATATTTGTCAACAAGGTGTTATTTTGGAATATTAATATTATTTTCCTGATTCTTAAACAACTAGTTAAGAGAACCTTTGAAAATTTCTTGACTTTCCTATTCATCAAATCCCTACCAATCAAACATATGTTTCTTCCTTGAGAAGCAGTTTGAACAATTTGTTTTCATTTTATGTGAATGGCCAACTTCAATAGAATTGGATTATGGTTAGAATTTATCCCAATTGGGCATTCCCCTATCTCAAATTCAACCATCCTTGAGGTGTCATCTTGAGAGTAGATGACATAGTCAACCACACTTTTTCCATTATAGGTTTTACAAGTGATGCTCCCATATTTATGTCATCTTTCCAAACCATTGCATATGACAATGTTGTATAAGCTAGAAAAACCTAGCAATTCAGCCCTGTAGTGATTGACCTTACCCTTGTTGTCTTCTAATGACCTTTCTTAGTATTGTTCCAACTCTTCTTCTAACCATAATGGATCACTTCTTTCTTTGTAACTTCTTTTTAGGTTAAGAGTTTGAGTATTTCTTTTTCTAGAATTAAAGTCACTTCTGATTAAAAAAATCATAAAGAGCTAAAGGCAAAAATGTCCTTTTGGAGTAAAGTATATGGATCTTCTCACCTAAGATTCTTCTTCTTATATATTTGTTAGTTCGATTATTTTTCAGAGTCACCTTGATTTTGGTTTCTGTTTTTATTTGTAACCATTGGATTCGATCTTCCTTTAGTCCAAATTTGCCTAAGAACATACCCTATAAAGTTGCCCTACCCAATGCGTTCCTTAGTTCTTGGTTGATCAAATCCTTCTTGTTTGGTTAGTTATGAATCTTTGAACCTTGTGAGTACTTGAATTGTTAACTTTTAACCTATTTGAACCTTCCAAACCACTTTGAACCTAGTTCAAACCGATTCAAAATGGTTCGACACTACAAGAGCATTCCTTCCAAAGAAGGAAGTGGGACGTAGTACAAGCATGTGATGACAGTAAATGAATTTGGACACATGAAAATCAAGGTGGGCCCTGACATGTCTCCTAATGATGCAAGTGGGAAAAATTAAAATAATGATGAGTAAGGTAATTATGACAGAGTGTGGCTCGTGTAAAATCATTAAATGACAAGTGCTTAAAAATAACTACGCAATTTAAGGCCTAAAAACCCAAGGAGGGTAACCACATGTGAAAGAAATAAGGATGAGTTAAGGAGAAAGAAATGGAAATTCATTTATTAATGGCAATTGCCTTGAATGGTTTTATTGTATAGGATTTTCTGGCAAGCAAATCTTTCTGAAACCTAACCCTCGATGTTAACTCATGAGTTTTGATATTTTTAAAAGAGATTTGTTGTTAAAGTAGTAAGTTAATTCTCGTTTTGAGTATTAGCTTTGGAGAACACATGAAAGACCATTTAGAAGGTTTAGTAATGCTTCTTACTACGGGTTCAAGGTAATTCTTTGATAATTTCCCTACTCAAGTTTTCAGTTCTCAACAATTTCTCTTTGGGTTTAGTCAGTAATTGTAATTTTTCTTTGAGAATCGAAGAACATAAAGTCATCCCTACATTTTTTTGGGAATGGTGTTAGTATGGATTGCAAAGGTCCCTTGTTGACTAAAATAGATTTGAAGGGGGTAGGATGTAGATACTATTTGTGATAAAGTACAATCAAATGTAGAGACAAATTCATGAGTGAGATTATGGATAGTGGTTTATTACAAGCTACAACTTTTCCTCAAGCTGTCGTAAGCCCTGACCTAGTCCAAGAGTATGTCGAGCATTATGGCATCAGGTCTCCTTGCATAAGGAAAAATGATAGAAGCATTTTTCTCTCAATAAACCGAGTTACAATTACCTTTGTGTTCAAGATACCAAATGAAATGTTTGTTGATTTCAGCCCTACCCAATCTTATGCTAAGTACATTGAAAAACTTGATAAAAATCGCTTTGTTATAGCCTATCATTGGACCAAAATATTCTACAGGGGTGGTTCACAACTCCCAAAGGATCTGAATAAAGATCATATGGAACCCCATATTCATGATTTAGTATTCTGTTACATGGGATCAAGGGTTCTCAGAAGAATTTATTTTCAAGGATTGGATGTATCATTTCATTAACATCATATTAGATGGAAAATAATATCTAGATTAGGTTGAAATCATAACACATTCAATTAGAGAGCAATTGCAATTAACTAAACCATTAAGAAGGATTTCTCTATGTCTTCCTATCTCATATATTATTTGACATGTATGCAAGATCTCACCCCTCTACCTCATGAACGCTGGAATAATGACATCTTCATATATAGTTATTGTCCCTCCATACAAAGGAGCCAAGTCTTGTTGAATTATAGAAAGGTCCATGATGTTTTCCTAGGTAAATTATGTTTTGAACTAGCAGGCGAGGAAGAGGAAAGAGTCTCATTAGAAGCCTTACAATTCATACAAGTCTATGGAAGCTTATTCATTCAATTTCCCAAATTCACATATCTTAGGGTAGGAGATTTTGATAAAGAACCCTTAAGATTACCCATGTTTTCTTTGGATTGCTTTATTTTGACAGAAGTTCATTATAATAATGAAGCTTTTGCCTAAAGATAAGTGGGATAGTCTATTCCATTTGTAGATCGACAAACTTTCATGTAAAAATCTAGAAGATACCATGAATATTGGGACTGATATATGCACCTTTGATTTCAAATTTTATCATGCCAGATAGGGTTTCAAAAAATAAAGAGTTTTCTAGGAGATTTTTAGAAGTGGGATATCATTTCTCACCCTTGCCTCACTTAGAAATTTATGGGAAGACTTTTCAAATGAAAGAAAAGTTCAAAGGATAAATAGTTCTATGATGGTATTGTCACAAATCTTTTCCTTCTGATTGAGATGAACATCAAGGGAGTTCAATAAGTTGGTTCATTGATCATCAAACCTGAATACCTAAAACAACAAGAACTTCCCCTACCTCCCATTTATTGGTTAGAACCCAAAATGGACAACATAATGAAAAGGACTAATGGTGTTATTGAACATACTAAAGTAGGACTTCAACATAAGAGGAAATGGAGCACATCTCAGCCTCAAACTAAAGATGCAATTTAGGTTTCCCCCTCTTCCTCCCATGCTAACACCATCTTTTCCACTAGTCTTGTAGGTGATAAAAAGAGTTTGAAGGCATTGGTCACTAAACTAGTCCAAAATCAACTTATTGTATAAAGCACAAGGTCAAAAACTAGGTTCAAATAAGACAATATGGAATCTCAAGAACAAATGCGAATACATCTTGATGTTGAGAAAGAATAAGATGAAGGTTCAATAGACAGTGAACAATAGGTTTAGGCAACCTTAGATAGCATTTCACAAATTCTAGATTCATTGAACACACTAATAAAAGACCCAACAAGAAATTAATCTTCCCCATCGGTACCAAATTGGCTTATGAGCATAGTAAGCAGAAATAGGATCTTGGTACCAGTCTCTATACATGTAAGAGATATGACAAGAAAGTATATTGATAAAGCACTGAAGCCCAAAAGAATGAAGGATTATTCTCACCTAGTTACAGATGCTAAAATAGGGGAAGTTACGACAAAGATTTCCTTGTATAAACCAAAAGATACTTCTATAGGTTTGAGCATTAAGGACTTTGGAATTTCATAAAGTGGATCAAGGTGTATTGAATAGAGAGACCAAGGAACATTAGTTGAGTGGGTCTACTCAGCATATGCTAGTTCAATCTTAGAAGGACGCAAAGGAGAAAAATGAGATGAAGCAAGTGATTAGCATGATGGATGAATATATTGACTCCTTAGATGGTAGTGGCATTTTACCTCTAGTTCAAACACTTAAAAACTTTGATCCTACATCATTTGATAGCAAAAGGTTATTGAACAAAATCAACGTAGTAAAGACATAGTGGTAGCCATGGACGAATGGGTAGATGGTGTAATTAAGAAAGGTAAATAGTTCCTTCAACAGTGTGTTACATTTTTTAATGATGTTGACACTTTTCTAAGAGAAGTTCAAGTACAAATGCCCGCCTAGGAAACAGAGGAAAGTAAGTGGTTGGTCGTAGTCATGCGAATCTGAGATGTGGAATAATATGTCGAAGAGAAGTTTGTGACTGAGAATCCTCTTAAAATAGTGGACCCTAGTGTGTTATATGTAACAAAAAGAAACATGAGTTGGAGATGTTCAATCTATAGGTCCACCATCACTAATGCCCGAAGAATTGAAAACAGAGATTAAGTGCATGTACATTGGTTTTTCCAAAGACATGCAAATCATAAGTCCCCATAGTGTGGCTCAGTTTGATGAAGGAAATTTTGATAACGAACCTTTGGTGAAGTCTTTTGAAGGGGATTTGAAGAAAACTAAAGAATTGATCAATCCTACAGTTGTTGACTTCATGAAGGTAGCAAAAAATCAAAGCCACGTTAATCCTTTGCATGGAACACCTACCACAATACATGGGACAACTCAACATCATGAAGTGGGATAGAGACATGTGGAAAATGTGACTATTGAGTTTAAGGAATGCAAGTTCCAATGCGCTTCAAGAATTTGTAGGTGCATATTATAGATGGAAACTAACACGTGGTATAGGCGGCGATGAGTAGCAAATTGGAAATGAAGGTCATAGTTCACCCATATAAGGGGTTTTCACTATGTTTATGTTTTATTGCTTTGAACTCGGAGGACAGGTGTCATGTTTAGAATTTTTTGTTATTATAACTTCTTTTGTTAACTATCAAGGGGGTTGAGTTTTTAGGGAGACCCCCTCTGACATTGAAAAATATTTAAGGTAGATTGATAAACTATTTTAGGGGTTAGAAGATAGGAGAAGGAAAAACATGATGGTTTTTACTCTTTTCTGGTATATGTTGAATGTTATCTTTCTTTCTTTTGGGGGGATAGTAGTACTGGGATTGAATCAAATCTGATACATGAAAAATCATTTTATTATTGAACTGCGAATTAATGTAATATGAGTTGGTTTCTAGATTCAATATGAGGGTAAAAGAAGAAACCTGTGTCACCCTTTTGTAAAGAAAAAGGCTAAAAAAAGTATAACTGTTCACCTTCGATGACATAAAATTGGTATTATTATTTTGAATTTGAAAATGAAGTAAACTAATGAAATGTGTAGAAATGGATGAAGTTTAGGATTATAATTTTTAATAATTATTTGGAATAAGAATTGATACATTTTCCTAATTTTTATAGATAATTTTTTTACTTGCTAAAAAATGCTGAAAATTAGGGGTCTAGTTCCCACCACAAAACTAGATGGAAATAAAGTTATTTCCCTTTGATCAAAGACTATGTTTTTGATTGAGGAAAATAGGATTTAATAAGGCCCTAAAACCCATATAATTTAAAGTTTAGACATAAAGAGAATGCTTAAAGTAGCTACAAAAACTAAAAGAAAACAAAAGAAACACCTCCCCACATAAAAAGACAAGAACTAGCAAAAAGCCAGGGAGAGAAGACAAAAAGCTAGGCCATCCAAGAAAATCTAGGGCACTCAAGAGATCTCTCTTAGCTTTTTTGCTACATTGATTTCGACTTCGACAATCTACCCGCTACCTCGTTCATGTCTGAGTGCTCCTAGTCAAGATCCAAGGTATCCTTCTTCCTCATGTTGCATCTTGTGCGCATCCTCGAGCAGTCATCAGGGGTATTTTCCTTGGCATTGTGGGGGGTCAGATCCTCTTCCTTACTAGTTCTTTTCTCCTCCATTTTATTGATGAGAATCTTGATATTCTCATTGGCTTCTTTTAGAATATTGTAGCTTTGTTTTACAATGATCCACATAGAGCTCTCCATTATTTGGACCTTATTTTTGACCTCCTCCACTCTATCATCCTTGCTCTTTTCTTCCTTTGATATCATGTTCTTTAGGCTTTAGTTCTCTCTTTCAAGGTTGTACACCCTATACTTGAGGTCTTAGATTTCATGGAAGATCCATTTGGTAGTGTAGAAGTTGTCAATAGTGTTGTTCTTAGCGTTGTTGATGATGTCCATATTCGGGTGCTCCTTAGCTATGTCACTGAAAATGACCAGGTCCAGGTTAGTTAATTCCTCCATTTTTATCTTAGCTTCATCATCCTTTTTAACCCGTGTTCTTATTAATTCTCTATTAATCCCCATTTTGGCAGAGGTTGTGTCAAAGTTTCTCCACACCACATTTATGTCTCTGCCTGTGATCGAGCATATGTATCAACTGGTTCCAAATTACTCAAATCCTTGGTCGTGGTCATCCCTTTTGCCTTGTTTGAGATCACCTTCCTCCCCTTCCACCTCAACCCCCTGTTTCTCCTTCTTGGCCTCAAGATGTTTCCTTTTTTGGCCCTTGGATATATTGATAGTCCTGCTTTTCAGAATTTTGATGGTGATGGTTTTTTCCCCCTTTTTTCTCTCCAAACTTACCCCTTCCCTAATCTCCTCCTCGCCTTCAGCATTATCCTCCCTCGCATCCATGCCTTTGACCCTTTCATTATAGTCCTTGTCAAAGGAGGAATCAATGTCGTACTTGGGATGAGGGATAGTATTCCTTGTATTTTCCACTCTAATGGTTTGTTTCCTAGAGCCTCTTTGTGGAGAATCATCCTTCTCCAAATCAGTGTGAATATTAAGGCTATCTTTGGTATCCAAAGGCAAATAGTTATCTTTCGAATCTTTAGAGTTCACTCTGCCCTTCTTGCCCTCCAGCTTTAACTTAATTTGTTTCGCATTGTCCTAGCTTTAAGTAACTCATAAATTAAAAGTAACAACCTCTCATGGAGCATCAAATTCCTAGTATGCTTCTCCTGATATTCATTGATGTTTTCATTCATAGAAGAGTAAAGATAGAAGGGGATAGAAATTTCAGCCCCATACCTAAAGTGATTGAGTATCACAAAATAGTAGGTGCATAGCCGATCAAATATGGTGTCTAGGGTAATGTATTTAATGATAACCCATAAAAAAAATCTCTATAGTAGCTCGATGGAGCTTGGGAGATAATGGGTTCCTTTCTTCATGAGCGCTTTTTTCTTCTCTTGATCCTTAGTGAATTCCATCACTGCTTGCCCTAAGATTTTTCAGTCTTTGTAAAATTTCTTTCCTAGGACAATAATGCTAGTGACTGTGGAGATGACATCCTCAGTCACCGTGAACTCCACCCCATCAATTTTCACAATGCCCTCATTCCAAATTTTAACCATAGCCTTGGTAACCGAGGGTTTCTAGCCATTGAGCCTATCGATGAAGGTCGTAATTTCCCCTTTTTTCAATATGTCCCAAACCTTGGACCGCCTGTGCCATTTCTGGGCTTCATCTTCTAGTTCCCACTCGTGCCTTTACCCAACCATGTTTTCCTCAATCTAAGCTAGAAAGCCAGTTATGAATCCCTTCAAATCCAAAGAAAAAGAGGCTCTTCTCATTTTCTTGAGCCAATTTTTTGACTTATGAACAAACTGTTTGAAATCTATCATAGAAAGATAGATATGTTTGTTGTGAGAAGTACAATTGGAATCGTACTTCCACATCACATTTCTGCACATCCCCCATAAAGCACTAACTATCATAATAAATTTACACATCAAATTTTTGACCACCCCCCGCACTGTTTTAGCAATCATAATGAATTTTTAATTATACCCAATCTTCTTGGGATCCTTTCTCGTTCAATTGTATCATTAATATCTAACAGGAAGTTATTACCTTCCATCCACTTAGCCATTTCATTGTACTTGACGACCCAATTTTTCAAGTTGTCTACCACTTGGTTGGCCTCCCGATACTCATGTGCCACATAGATTTCTCTGAAAGTCTTGAGAAGAAGAATGCATTCCTCTATAATATTCTCTGTAGTTCGTGTAGGTATGCTCTTCTCATTTAGGTAGTCAATAATGTTTTTCGAATCATCTTCCAGCCAAAGTTTTCTCACATCCATATCTTTAGCTAGCTTTATGGTATAGGAAGCCACTATAGCCTCCACATAGTGATTGGTTTGTGTTCCAAGGGGAGCAACAACCATAGCCATACCTTTTCCAAAAAAAAAGTTAAAATTCCTCCCACACCAACCTTTCCTGGGTTACCTTTGACCGCCCCGTCAAAATTAGCCTTATACCAACCCTCAGGTGGCATTGACCATCTACACCAATCCCTCTTACTTTTATCCCCTTCATTAGTGCCAAAAGAGGGAATAAGACCTTTGATATTAAAATAGTTTTCCAACAAAGATTTATGGAAAACCACCTCAGCGTTAGTTTCCTTATCGCTAAATATTCTATTGTTCCACTCTTTCCAAACCCCCTTGCAGACATGGGGTAAGGTCATGTTCCATAGAACCCTATTGTCACTCCCAAGCCTTCCTTGGTTCCACTGCTCAAAGACATCCAAAATGTTGGAAGGAAAACACCAGGACATGTTGAAAAAAGATAGGAAAAGAGAATAGATATTGTTAATGAAAGGGTGTTAGAGTTTGAAAAGATTAACAACCCAGAAAACTAGTGCAAAGAGTAAATATCTAAACTATGAATGCAAATGATACAAAATCAAAATAGCATCATAGAGTTAGTCTCCAAGAGAGTAATGCAAATGCTAGAAGCAAAATAGCATTAAGAGGATCCAAAAACAAGAGATACAAATACAAGCCAGGTAGCATGCTTATATAGGCTAGGAAGAGGGAGGAGGTGGCAACACCAACCAATGAGGAGCAACCATCTATCAGACTAAAGATAGCAAAGTATCTTCCCAAGATAGCTAATTGATGCTCACATGTAAGAAGGTGACACCTCACAACCATTCACCTAATAAGACATGCTTTATTAACCTAAGCGAGATTATTAAAAGTGTAGGAAAAACCTAGCAAAATAAGAAAAATAAAAAATTGCACTAACACCCCCCCATAAGCGAAGCTTAGGTGGATGTAGAAATGGGTCCTGGCAAGTCAAGCCTGATGAGGTACCCATGTACATAAAATTCCCCCAAAAAGAGAGAGAAAAGAGACTCCCCAAAGAAAATTAGGACTCCAAGTGAGAGGAAGAGGCCCCCCCAAAAGATGAAGCATCCCGCACCTCCAGCAAAGCTTGCAAATTTTGTCTGGTTGATCCACTTACATCGAACAAGTTTTCTTCCCTTATGAAAAGGGACAAGATCCCAAGTGTGTTTCCTCATCAAGGAACTATACTCTTCCTGCATAGCTGTATCCCACTCAGAAATACCAGAAGCCTCATGAAAGGACAGTGGATTTGAGGCAGTAGCAATGAAGATATGTAGAGCATCCTAGAATTATGAACGAGTCTGCTTGGTGTCTGATGGATCCCCAACCCAATCACCTGCAAACTGCAAGGTCTGTCTAGCCCAAACTGGACCAAAAGATGGAGAATCTAGAGGAGAATCATCAACCTGTGAATGATGACTAGGAGAGGAAGGAGGTGAGTCCTCTGAATCACTCTCTGCATCAAAGGTGGAGGTAGAAGACTGCTCAAGTGAATCTGACCCATCAGAAGATCTATCATGTATTCCAAGTGACTCCAATGTCAAAGTAGAAGGCAACCCTATGACCATGCTCTGCTGGTTAAGCTGATGCAAGTAGTGGAAGTTAAGATGGCCAAACCGCTCATGCCATAATCTACTCACATCATCAAAGTGAGTGAGTGAAACAGTCAAAGGAGGATCAGGAACAAAGTGAGAAAACATATAGAGTCGTGACTGATGATCTGCTCTCCCAACTGCAACTGTAGAATCATTGTGCAACTCACATATCTCCACTGAACTAGGAGTGAACTCAACCCACTTGCCTAAACCTGTGTGAGTGATCTGGTGTACCGATTGGAGATTAGTTGACAATGAGGGTACATAAGGAACATCATGGAATGTACCATCCCCCACATCAATAGAACCTCTCCCACACACCTCAACAAGAGTGTTATCACCCATCAAAATAGAAGGCATAGTACACGGCTCCAAGGATGCAAGTTCTTCCTTAGATGAAGCCATTTGGTGTGAAGCACCCGAATCAAGAACCCAAGTGGATGGTGAGGAAGCAACTGCAAAAAGGGCCTTGCCCTTTCCTTTCCCCTTGCTGTTTTCTTTTTCTTTGTTAGACCCTTCATTAGAACTTTGTTTGATAGACTCAAGAACACTGATATTATTCTTCTCAAGAATGTATGTCAAGTGATCAAGTTGTTTTTGCAAACATTTATGTTCATCATGACCAGGTCTTTTACAATAGGCACATTTGATCTTTTCTTTCTTAGGCTTATCGCCCTTGGAAGATGGTGTATCAATAGTTGCTTTTGAAGAAATCGATATCTGATCCTTCTTCTCCTCGCTATTCTTTTGTTTCTTATCCTTACTATTGTTGTTACTATTTTGTCCTTGTTGTTCTTTTGTGCCTTGGTTGGCAGCCAAGGCATGTGACTTAAAGGACTTAAGAGTGCCCATCTGGATTAGCTTGTCCTGTTCTCGAGTGAGATTGACAACAAAATCATCTAAAGATGGGATGGTGAATTGAGTACCAAGTGCACCCTTAGTAGCATAGAAGGTAGAGACAAACATAGAATATTTTGAACTTAGCTTAGAGAGAATACTAAGAATCAGTTGTTCATCTTTCTTTTCAATTCCACATTGTTTTAACTGTAGCCTTAGTGATTTCAATTTGGTAAAGAAATCTTGGATTGTGTTGAAATTGCCTGGACTCAAACTAATTAATTCATTTTCCAACATATGACCCCTCATTGAATCTTGTGTGCCAAATAGTGTTTCTAGCTTTGTCCATACTTCATTTGGTGTATCCAATGACTCAATGTGAAATAGCAAGTCAGGAGAAACAGACAAACACTATGTTCCAAATGCCTCATCACATTTGTTAAACCACTTAGGCTTATCTTCATCTTTAGCAGGTTCAGTTTCAAGTCCCATAATTATCCTCTTTAATCCAGCTTTCCTTAAGTGAATTGTCATGCATGATTTCCGCTCAAAGTAATTGTATGGAGTTAGGATGGGCATATTTGTTTGATCCATGATGAAGAAATGCAGAGAAGAAATGCTAGAAAGAAGAGAACCCAACCACGATAATGCCCCCCCCCCCCTCTTTACTCAATCAAAGAACCCCCCCAAAGAAATATGATTTGGCACTTTATTTTAGTGTGTTTACAACTACCACTAGAAAGAAATACTTAGTGGTCTTGATTTCAATGCATTACAAACCCTTATGAATAGCATATACTAAAAGTGAAACTTGGGCACAATAATCAAGGAAACAAATAGCACCACTACGATCTACTCAAAAAATCATGCACTTTCAAAAAAAGAATCACCTTGATACGAGGTCGTATGAGAAAGTTATGATCCTTCAAAGTTTCCAAAATGAGAACTGTGCACAGTCACGGCTGAGAATCTGCAATTTCTGAAGAATTCATGCATGAAAATCAAAAAATAACTCCACTAGTGGATAGAGCACAAAAAAATAGCCAAGTTCATAATAAGAATCATCAAAATCGGAGTCCGTATGAGCAAGAACGAGACATTTGAAAACTGCGTTCAAATCTGCAACTGCCAATGGAGAGGGGTATGGCTGTAGCTTTGCATGCTCGATTCTAAAAAATATACAGCTTCCATACAAAAGCTAAAAGATACCCAAATGGTTTTTCGGGGCTGCAAACAAAACCCAGAAAGTGTTTTTCTTGCTGATGTACAGAAGATGTTGCTGTAGTGTAAATCAGACGCCTTTAACAGTAAAAAACGGCTCCAAAAATTAAAAAACGACTCCAGCAACCAGAATATGACATGCAAATGTTGGATCGGCTTCTTAAGTCTATCAATGGCATGCTGGAACCTGCAAAATTGATTGAAAACTCCAAATATGCAAGTTGGTTGTCAGATTTGAGATTGAAACCCCAGAGAAAAATCGTTTTTGTCAAAACTTTTCTGATTCTCAGGATCATCCAAAGATGCAAGAGAAGAGCATACTTTGTTTTTCAAAAAACTACAAATAAAGTTTATTTGCCCGCCCCCCCCCCCCCCCCCCGAATCTCTCAAAAAAGGAAACTAAAATCTACTCTTGCACATAGAAAAGCTCTGATACCATGTTAGAATTTGAAAAGATTAACAACCCAAAAAACTAGTGCAAAGAGTAAATATCTAAACTATGAATGCAAATGATACAAAATCAAAATAGCATCATAGAGTTAGTCTCCAAGAGAGTAATGCAAATGCTGGAAGCAAAATAACATTAAGAGGATGCAAAAACAAGAGATACAAATACAAGCCAGGTAGCATGCTTAAATAGGCTAGGAAGAGGGAGGAGGTGGCAACACCAACCAATGAGGAGCAACCATCTATCGGACTAAAGATAGCAAAGTATCTTCCCAAGATAGCTAATTGATGCTCACATGTAAGAAGGTGACACCTCACAACCATTCACCTAATAAGACATGCTTTATTAACCTAAGTGAGATTATTAAAAGTGTAGGAAAAACCTAGCAAAATAAGAAAAATAAAAAACTACACTAACAAAGGGCAGTGGATAAAAAGGTGATCAACACTCTCGCATTATTTTTTAGATTAAATGCATCTATTCAACATCATATTTCCCCTCTTAGTATGGTTATCCACCATCAAGATGTGGTTTTGAAGCATAATCTAGAAGGAAATATTAACTTTCAAGATGAGCCCCAAGAACCAGACTTTGGCCCACACAGGGGTAGGCCAAAATTTTTGCATATTCTCATAGCCAGAGGCCACAGTATAAATGTCATTGACAGTCTCCCCCAGATTATGGAGTCTTTGTTGAGAGATAAGGGGATATGTCTAATTAGATCCATAAGTGGCTTGAGATTCTGGGACATCTCAGCCAAGTCAATCCACTCATTTTGGTCCCTGTAGTCACTCACCCTATTCCCAAATCTATCAATACAAGCATTATCTCATTTGTTAAAAGGTTCAATGTCCCAAAGAGGGCTAACACTCAGCCAATCGTCCTACTAGAAGTTAATATCTTTTCCATTTCCAAGTTTCCATTTAGCTCTATCGAAAGCTAAGCTCTTCATCCTTAGGATGTCATTCCAAATAAAAGAGCCCCTAGGGTCAGGGTCTTTTTTTATGAACTATTTGAGATTGAGGTTTGCCATATACTTTAGCTCCAGAATATCTCTCCATTCCCCCTTGGTTTTGAAGATTCTCCAATTTTTTTTCACTTGGAGAGCATAGATAACTTGTTTTAGCTTTTTAATCCCTAGACCCCCTTTAATCTTGGGTCTACAGATGTTCTCCCAAGCCACCAGAGCATACTTTTTATTCTCATTGGTGCCTGTCCACATAAAATTCCTCTAAATAGCTTACAAATGCTCAACCACCTTGGAAGGGATAGAGAAGAGGCTAAGAGTATAAGTAGGAAGGTTTTGAGAGGTGAAGTTTATCAACAACACATTGTCAGCCTGGCTAATAGTAACATCTTTCCAGCCTACCAATTTTCTATTAAACCTGTCAATGAGATTGTCCTAAAACCAAACAGGCAGTTTAGCCCCCAAAAGGAGGCCTAAGTAAGAGTAGGGAATTGATCTAAGACTATGTTATAGATAACATATATAGCTAGAACAATCAAAAATAAAAATCAGCTTTAGACCTATATTTTCTCTTTTATAATGATT
Source organism: Cupressus sempervirens (assembly GCA_028749045.1). Classification (NCBI taxonomy): domain Eukaryota; kingdom Viridiplantae; phylum Streptophyta; class Pinopsida; order Cupressales; family Cupressaceae; genus Cupressus; species Cupressus sempervirens. Next base: position 539,193,030 of record CM053793.1, read on the forward strand.
CAAATTTCAACTCACCTAAAATAGATAGTTTTCATCTCCCACCACATTTTTCAAAACAAATCTATTCTAACCAGGCAAAAATTTATACATTCTAAAACAGGACTCTCTCCTCTAGAACGTCATATAATTTTTTATTTTTTTATATGATTTAATATTTTTTTCTTTCTCAATATTGACATCTTTTTTAACATACTTGTAGAATTTTTCAATTACAATATACTTTATCTAATTAAAACACTATAAACTCTATATGAGAATATTCTTGACTCTTAGCTCTATAAAATGGTGTTTATATGTTATTAAGAAATATCATAAAAAAATAGTAAGAGTTATTGAAATGTCACATTTATGAAATAATTGTATTTCTTTAGTAATTGGATACAAACTAGTATAAAACATGCATTTAATAGACTTTTCCAATTGGAAAAGTGTGAGACCATATATAATTTAGCTAGAATGAATTTATCTAGATCATATATTTGGACAAACATGATTTTTAGATAGAAATACTAAAATTCAGTCGTTCTAATAAGTCAACCTAAAAGGTGATGCAGCTTTGTACTTTTACCCATGAATTTTCATTATTTATGATTGAATTTAAGAATGTTTCTTTGTGAATATTTTCTTTGAAATTCCTAATCCATTATGATGTTTCCTAGTGAATAAATTAGTTGATTCGTATATTGCTATTGTCTTCTAATGAAATCCTAAATCACTAAGAACTTGAAGGACTTTGTATCATCTTGTTTCATATACTATTTTCCATAATCATTTATCAATGAACTCTCATTAGAAAATGAGTTGTGATGCCTTTTACATTTTCTGGTTAAAAACAAGCACATGTGTTTTAGTTTAGGGATTTATTGAACATCTAATGGGGGAGCTGTACCTCATACAATTTAGAGGGAATGTATTTGTTGAATTTTCCCAACTATTATGATCCTTTATTGTCTTCAAAAAGGGGGTAATAGAGTTAGTTAGAACATATTTTCATGAAGAGATATTTGTTCACTAATAGATTTTTGGCGACTCTACTCAGGAGGCAGATAACTGATAACCTGGTTTGCTAAAAAGAAGTCATTGTAATGATTAACCATGGTTCTACCACATATGATGTGATTCCTATATTGCAACCTAATCTAGGATTTCATGACACATAGTAAGATATTATTTCTAATTTGAATTTGGTGACTTGGAGCTTAAGAACAAGTAGCCAACAATATGATCAACAAGTGTTGTAGTTCCTTTAAAATGAAGAGGAAATAACCGAGAGATTGAGAGATAGTCTTGTTGATCAAGAAAGAGTAGTAATAGATAGGTTTTCTTAGAGCCCTAGAAGGAATTAAGATTTATTCATAAATGTGTGATAAGCTAGCTGAACCCAAATACCATATCCAAGAGGTGCGAAGGAATTACAGACCAAGACTTTGAAGTTGTAAGGAATTGAAATTTTGATCCTAACCATACTCAAAGGAGTGAAAAGAAGGTAAAATATATCAGTAGACCTCCCTCCCCACCTCCTATCTCTGGTCCTTAATTGATATTGCAAGCACTCATCACACTAGGAACAACTACACCTCTCTACATAAATATTCAATCCCTCAACTTTGTATTCCTAAATATGGCTCTAAAACCTTGGGGATAAACAAGAGGTCCTTTGAATCTTGGGGTGAACCTTGGACCCTTACCTAAAGGGCCTCGAGATGTGTTTCCAACCTTAAAAAGGTAATGACAAGGTCTTTGCTGAAGATCACTTTAGTGCCTTCCATTCAGCATGTGGAATTCTGGATGTTCCCACTAAAGATGTGGTTGTGTAAATTTTTATTAGAACTCTCATTGATGTTGAGGCTGAATGGTTCCATCACCTTCCACAATAATTCATAACCACTTGGGGTGAAATGGTAGCAACATTCAAAGCATGATACAAGACTCCAGAAGATGAGCAAACCTTGCTTTTTCAATTAGCCCAACTGAAGAAAGAGGTACAAGAACCTACGAGGGAGTTTGTACCAAAGTTAAATAAAATTGTACAAAAAACACTTCTGGAGTCTAGACCAAGTGTAGTAAACTAGAAGAGGTTCTTTCTCAATGCCATGCCTCATAACATTAGTTTTCATTTGTGAAAGGATAGAGTTCAAGATTTGGTAGCAGCCCAAAGATCATCCATTCAACTTGAAGATGTGCTCATTATAGAAGGAAAATGGAAAAGAGATGTACAAATTCCCAATACTTTATCATTCGTTACTACTAACCTGATTGTTCAAAGATTAGTGAATGACATGATCACCTTGAAGAGGTAGAGGCAAACTAATCCCTCTTATCAAATTTTGTATCAAGATGCAAGGTGTAAGACATATAATTCACCTCAAGGGAAAAAGGTAACTTACTCACAACCCCACCTACAAATTAAAGTTGCACCATGTAAAGAAACTATGTGTTCCTTCCATTTGAGTGTCGATCATGATGGAGCTACTTATTCATATTGGTTGAGATGCTTTCAAATAAACACCACAATAGATGAACTTGGAGAAGTGCATGTAGAAGAAGTAATCTAGAAGGATTAGGAAGTCATGGTGCATTTTATTTGGAATATGAATATGATGGCGATGAAAGAAGGGATATTTTGGCTACTTTGAATAATCTTGCCAGTGTAGTCTTGACTAGGAATCAAAGGACTCCTAAATTTTCATTGTGAGGTATCATGCTGAGTGAGACATATAAAGGCAAGGAATAGATAAAAAATGTCTCCTATCCTGATGTAAAGACGGGAATGGATGTCAAGGTTCAACGGAAAAATGTTGTAAGTTGTACTCCATCTCCCTCTTTTGATATTATAGAATTTTGTAAAACATCTATGGTGACCATCTCTACTACCTAGTACTTGAAGTCAAATCCCAAGGAATTAGACAAATTGGTCAAGTATGTCAAATGCGAAACCAGTTCAACATCCCAAACCAACCATTTTGAAGAAACTTCTCCCCCTACTCAAACCCCTATCTTTGTATCTGAAGATCCTTTTGATTCACCTAATAGTCTCAAAGCCTCACATGTATTAGAAGTCGATGGGGGATATTAAACCAAACCCATTCTATGTGTCCTTGTTACTAAATGGTAGAAAGTTAAGAAATTACATAATAGATTCAGGAGCTTTGGATAGTATTATGCCGACACTAGTTGTGAAAAGCTTTAGGACTCACCCTTACCAAGACCTTTGATAGATGTGTTAGCTTGCATATGGACCCCCTATTTAAAATACAAAATTCAATTACTCTTTCTATTCATAACGGTCAAAGACCACACATGTGTCTTTTCTTTATGATATTTTGAAAAAAGAATGTGTTTCAAAGATGATTATTTCAAGTTGAACCAAGTTCATTTGGGTTCAATGTCATTTAATCTATTATATTTGGTATAATCAGTTCAATAACATGCCTTGAACTACCTAGAACTAGTTCAAACTAGTTCGAATGGTTCAAATGTTAGATTAGGTGAAAAACTAATCTCCCAAGAACACCTGCATGCATAACCCTGTCACATGGATGAAGCAAAGAACAGAGGCAAGGAAAAATCAAGGAGGCCAAAAAGCCAGATCCATCTTATGGACATGCAAAGAGAAATATCTCATATAATCCAATAAGTGAATCAATAAAATACAAAGAGGTGAATCCTTATAAAGGAATCACGAAACCCAAAAAGGGAAACTAAAGCCTAAAAAAGCTAGGGTTGCACAATATAATTAATAAAATATTAATTATATGCACCTACAAGATATCTTAAGAAAACTAGAGTAATAGGCAACTTAATTAATTAAATCAAAGTGATTTAATTAATAAGTTAGAACAAATAATTACTCTAACACCCCCCCTTAAGCAAAGCTTGGGAGGAAGCTAACCTAGCACAGCTATGAAAGAGAATTGGGTCCCGACAACAAGGCCAGATCAGGTACCCAATCACAACAAAATCTCTATAAAGAGGAGAAATAGAGAAAACCACATGGGAAAAACTCTACTCCAAAAAGAGATAGAAAAGAATGTTCCAGAAGAAGGAACAAAGAGATCAGAAGAGAATCATTGAAGCATGAAGAACCGCAAAACTTTGTCAAAATGCTGATCTGTAGAACCTCCATAGAAATAGAAGGCATGAACCATCAACCAAAGGAACCTCCATGGAAATAGAAGGCACAAACCATCAACCAAAGGAACCTCCATGGAAATAGAAGGCACGAACCATCAACCAAAGAAGCATAGAATAGCAATATAACTTCCCCTTAAGGCAGGTGAGGTGACAGGCAGCTGAAAAGATGGGCCAAGAATCTCCTACAACATAGGAGCCAAACACATTGAGAGTGAGGTACAAAACACCAATAAAGGCACGTGTCATCGACACTGCATGAGGAATTAGAGAAAGAGGGCCTATAAGCAGCAAACAACTATCCCCCCCCATGGCACTTTATAAAATAGTGCGAGTACAACGAATCACAATGATGAAAAGGATCCCGAAACGCAAGGGTGGCACTTTATCTCAGTGCGTTGCAAAAAGATGCTTAAAATGAATATAAAAAATGATCAGAAAAAATATAAGGCTGAAACAACAGAAGGTAAAGCCCAAAATGAAGCAACTGAAGCAACAAAATCGATCTCTAGACCTGAAACAATCAGGACATCCACCAGAATGCTAAAATGCAAAAGACTAAATAGGATGTGCTTAGAACAGAATCTAGAACAACAACCAGCATCACTGGAAAGAGCACAGAAAGAGCTTTCCAGCAATATAAAGAAGTCCAAAATCGGAGATCAGAAGCTCAAGATACGCCTCCCGGAGTGCAAAATAGAACATCCAGCTTTGACTGCCAAAATAGGCAACCAAACTCCATAAAAACCCAAAAACACCTGTACCAGCATCTCCGTCTCAGAACCAGCTTTCCGGTACATTTTTTGGATTGAAAAAATACGTCCATATGCTCGAGTTACGGAGAAAAAACCACCAGGGCCTCTAGAATGCATGAAAAATTATTTAAAAAAAAAAAAAAAACCTCCAAAAAAATGCACCACCCCCGCTCCGCCGGCAGAGCGGCGCACGGGCAGAGGTCGCCACAAGCGGGGCGCGGCGGGAACCGTTGCTGGTCGCTGGCGGTGGCCGCCAGGGGTGACCGCTACGGAGCCACTAGCGGTTAGATAACCACGGCGGCAAAAAACAAGTCGCAAAATTTTTTTTTGCAATTTTTTTTGATATTTTTGCCTCGAACTGCGTGCGGGGGGCCGTACGGCCTTGTCGGGCAAAAAAATTTGTTTCGCAGACCAACTATGTCCAAAATGGACAAATTTTATATGGATTTTGACTGCAAACGACCTTTCAGATCTAATGGAAGTGTTCGTTTGAGCCCAAAGTGCCCCCAAAAAAATTGTACGTATAGCCTCCCACTGCTTCGAAAAACGTAGCTTCTGAAACGCTTCAACAAACCACGAACAGCAAGCAGCAAGCTTGCTCTGATACCATGTTACATTAGGTGAAAAACTAATCTCCCAAGAACACTTGCATGCATAACCCTGTCACATGGATGAAGCAAAGAACAAAGGCAAGGAAAAATCAAGGAGGTCAAAAAGCCACATCCATCTTATGGACATGCAAAGAGAAATATCTCATATAATCCAATAAGTGAATCAATAAAATATAAAGAGGTGAATCCTTATAAAGGAATCACGAAACCTGAAAAGGGAAACTAAAGCCTAAAAAAGCTAGGGTTGCACAATATAATTAATAAAATATTAATTATATGCACCTACAAGATAGCTTAAGAAAACTAGAGTAATAGGCAACTTAATTAATTAAATCAAAGTGATTTAATTAATAAGTTAGAACAAATAATTACTCTAACATCAAATAGGTTCAATATAAATGTACCGAGTGTAGATTGGCTAATGAAAGTATATGTGGTTTTAATATGGTTCAAATTAGTTTGAACTAGTTCACAGCTTCATCAAGTTCAAGTACAACCAGGTTCAATGTATAAATTTAGACTCTCAGAGTTCAGGTTGGAAGCACAAGTTTACTTGTTCAAACAGGTTCAAAGAAGTTCAAAATAGTTTGACAGGCTTGGGAAAATACATGTAGGTACATTATGGTTCAAAACGGATCCATAAGGTTCAAATTGGTCCATATAAGTTGAACAAGGTTCGAAGGGTTCACAATGGTTCAAACTAGTTTAACAGGTTCCAACTAGTTCAACAGGTTCAAATTGGTTCAAAAAGGATTCACAAGTCCAAGATAAGAAGTTCAAAGTTTAGAGATTGACTCTTTTTTTAGATGAATATTTCCATGATTCAAATTGGTTCATTCAAGTTCATGCAGGTACAACCAGGTTCAGAACAATTTGAAAAGGTTCACAAGTTCATTAGTTCAACAGGTTTGATGTGGTTTAACAGTTTAGTCAAGTTCATTAGTTCAAGAATATGACATTTTTATAGTAAAGAGGAGTTGCAAAAAATGATTTTGGAAACCCAAGAATGAGAAGATGACTAGAATAAATCATAAATCTATAAAATGCATACAAGCAAAGAATATAAGGTTGATGCTGGTAACATTATCTTAATAATTCTGATTTATGATAGTTTGATAGACCTTCAAACAATAGTAAATAACTTTGGACTCATATTATTTTCAAAATCGCTCTGGTTAGAATGTGGAGAATTAGGATTGCGACAACATATATGAAAATGAAGGAGATCTAATGATGGGGTAAATAATGATGCACCTTGTACTGAGACCCAATTTGATTGTCATAATTATTTCAATCCACCCAACATCAAAAATATTTTTATTTTAGATTAATACATTCATATGTCACCTATCCAGATATCATTAAAATATTGAATTATATCCTTATAAACTTTGCATAAATAGTTTATGAAGATATCAAGTTAAAATGGCAAGGAATGTTATCAAAAAGAAGGAAAAAGATTAAAGAGACTAAGTAGAGATAGTTTCAACAATCAATTACTATAGTTGTATACATCACCAGGGCAAGAAGATAAATACACAAAAGAAAGCCAAGAAAGGGGTTCTAGTTTCCATCTTTTTGCTAGAGACTTTTTGCTATAGGCAAAAGCTTTTCTTTTTGCTTGTGATTGTAGTGGGAAGGGGAAAGAGATGTTTTTATTTTCCAAATTGTAATTTGTGAGGGTAGAAACAATTAGATCTTTGTAATTTTTTGTGTATTCAAAGAAAGGAGATATTTGTATGCCAAATCTTTGAGTATGGACATTTATTTTGTAATTGAGATTGATCTGTGAATTGATCCAATCTTTTATGAGTATAAATTTGTCTCGAGTGATTACATTGCATGATAATCATTTGGTCTTTGAGCCTTAGTTATTCATGTGTTCAAAAGAGAATGATATGCTTTCCTTCCTACATTTTCTCTACTATATAAGATCTAAATAAGTGGACTTTGTGCCATTTGTTTGTTGTTCTTAGTTGTTCATTTTCTTTCACATTTATTATGTGTTTATGGGTAGATTTTTTTGTGCCTTTCTTGCTTTTAGATTAAAATCACCTCAATAATTAGTTTTGTGAATACATTGAATATCTCACATGAGGAGCTGTACCCAAGAAAATTCGGAGGGCACTTATGTATTTTAACGGTAAAGTGGCCCAACTATTAGTCGCAAATATTTTTCTTCTTGGTTTGGGCATTCAGGAGTCATTTTAAAATTATTTTTGTAGAATACAAATCTTTTCACTAGCACGATGCTACTTAATCAATGGGAAACATGTGCCTTTAATGGGTCAAGTAAAGGATGCACAAGTAGTCTTGGCTACATGTATTGACAAAATGGTAACATTAAACCATTTTGGTTGTAGACATTCTAGCAAGCTATGACATGCTACTCAATAGGACCTTCTGTAAAGATATGTGAGGATAAATAAAAATGGATTAGTTTGAAGTCATTATACTTGTAGGGAAAAACAAGATAGAACTCAAACTTGAGCCTAAAAACAAGTATTCTATCTTCCCTTCCAAAGATCCTAGAGCTTAAATTTTGTATCATGAACGTTAGTTTGGAAATTATGCTATCTTGTGAGGAAATGAGGTTGAACCTTTAGCAAGTTTAAGTGAAGAATATTATGGGATATGGAAAATAGAATTTGATGGCAGTTCTTCTAGTATTGGTTTAGGTGTTGGTGTAGTATTGGTATCTCCATCAAGGGAGTTTTTTCCTTTCTCTTTCAAGCTTGATTTTAAAAATAGTAATAATATTACAGTATATGAAACCCCATTACTTGGCCTGCAAGAAGAAATATAAAGGAAAATCAAATGTTTGGTTGTGCGAGGAGACATAACTTATTGTGAACCAAGTTAGGAATTTGTATGTCGTGAAGAATGCAAGGTTAAGGCATTACAGAAATTGGGTGTGGAATGAGCTGGAATACTTTGAGGCATTTTCAATTGATGTTATTCCTAGAAGTATCAATACGAGAATAATATCTAGCAGTTTTGGAATCACTCTTGTTACCTCATCCTAATTGCAAAACAAACACCTATAGGATTGAAATAATCTATCGACCAAGGATTCTAGACAATGTAAACCATCGGTAAGTTTTCAATAATGATAGTCATGTTAGAATATATAGTCCACCAATATAACTAACAAGGTGGGGGGGTGAATCAATTATCCAACTAATATCAAAATTATCAAACTTATTCAAATTTAACCATATGGGAAATATAATCAAAAACCACAACAAGATACTCATATACAATAAGACCAAAAAATGTTAACTCAAAAAATCCTTAATCAGAGGGAAAACCCTAGTGGGGATGGTACCCACAAGATGATTGGATGATATAAATATTCCTTGTTAGAGGATGACCCTTGTTAGGAGTCTATAAATGCATTTAGTACATATGAACCCCTATTAAGAGACTTTGAACCCCTATTGGGAGATTCCAACCCTGTTAGGAGTTGTGGAAGATAGCTAGACCCATTGCTCAAACAGCTTGAAGGATAAGACTAATGAACCCACTATCCAAATGATCTTTGTATTAACCCACTATCCAAATGATCTTTGTATTATTCCTTGTTGAACAATATAAATGAAATGTACTTCCTTCTTCTATCTCTGTACTATCAACCAGACTTTTTAATTTTCAGATCTTGTAACTAGATCACAAAACTTGCATCCAATAATCCTTTGGATTGCTTACTTCCATTTACCAAACACTCTGCTCCTTTCACACTTTGCACTTCATACAACACACACACTTTATAAACAAGGAAAACATCTTTCCTTTATTACATATCTTCAAACTAATTCCTTGAGTTGACCTTGAGGCTTTCCTAATTAATTATAACAAGATAATTAATTAATTACAATTACAATAGAACTGTTTATTCACAGTCTATACAAAACTTCACACATGCAATACTAGGGCTTGTGCACTTGTTGACATCACCAAAAGACAGTCCTCTATCACTGCCTGACTATGCATCTTCTCATTACATCTTAGATGAAAGATATTAAACAATAATCAAGAACTACTTTCCTAATGTTTTATCTCTGAACTGCTCTCTATAAATTAGTTACCACTTCCATACGTCTTTGACATAGACTTTATGCACTGAACTGCATCATCAGGACACTATGACAAATATGTCTATGATTGTGCATAATTACACAATCAAACCACTATCCATATGACTAAGATCTTTGTCTATTACTTAGCCAGTCTTTACGAAAACCATACTATGTTGACATCAATGACAAACATAGTCATAAATATGATATGCCAATACTTTCTAATGCTCAAGATACTCCCCCAAAGTAGTATCATCAACATTCATGCTAACTGGTCAAATTGAAGAGTTACTAGTGTTGGTGTAAATAAGTATTTACTATTTACACTTACTTAAGTTCACTTAGGTTAATGCATTATTTTAATATTTATTTATTAGTCACCTAGGAGTATGCGTACTCTTATGAGTTGTCATGTTGACAAGATGGGAGTTCACACCTCTTTTATGCACATGGTGTCTACAACACAAGAGTTAGCACACCAATTAAGCACATGGTGTCTACAACATCTCCACTTGAGATACACCTTATCATTCTTATCCTATCATCTAGAATGATGGATAAGACGTGTGCTTGGTTGTCATGCTTATCTTATCTACTGGCTCTTTCTAGAGACATTCTAAGTGCTTCCTGAAAGGCCTTTGTCATGTCCCCTTTTCAGATAATTAAAAATAATAATCTTTGCTAAGGCAAGCAGGCCCAAAAAGGTGAAGTTTCAGCAAAATGGGATAATCTTTGGAAGAAAATGGACTAATAAATGAAAATTATTATTAAAATATGTTTTATTAACCCCTCTTGGACGTGAGTTAGGGTTATGCCCTCTTTTAAGGGGTTTGGATGCATTTTGGGCTTATTTCAGAACTTGATTTTTGCTCATTTCTTTGTTGTTCTTTAGAGGCTGCCAAACCTGTGGAGAAGGAGACCCAAGAATAGGAGTTTGCAAGTTTTTAGGAAGGCTAAGGATGGGATTTTTAAGCCATTCCATGTGCATGCTCATATAGAGTTTTGCTTTGTGCTGAACAGTGCCGATTTGTGAGTTTTCGGGTGTGTTTTTGTAAGATTTTGGTGTTTTCAGTTGAGTATTTCATATCAGTTTGGGTTGCTGCTATATATCAGACATTTAGATGTTAAAATAGAGCTAAATATATGTATTTTTTCATGATTATACTTCTATGATAGATTATTAGTGCTTTGGTGGTGTTTCCGACTATTTTGTGTTGTTTTCGGGAGCTCGATGAGCATTGTTTTTGTCCTCCATTTGGGAGATTTTGTGTAAATGTTATATAGATATGGAAATGTCATTTTGTAGGCTTTTATGCTGCTGAAATTTTTATAAAAAATGTCCACTTTCAGATTTATTAATAATATGTGAAGCTGTGAAGTTTTTGGCACTATTTTCGACATACCCAATTTGGGGTTTATTGAGAAATTGGTGGATCTTGAAATATTGGTTGTTTGATCTTAAAGATCTGACTAGAGGCTTGAAATATCATATAAAATTAGTAAAGGGACATTAAAGTGGTATCAGAGCTATGATCTTGCCAGCTTGAGGGTTTGTAGATTTTGCATGTCAGTTTTGACAACTACCCAAATCTTGCATGTCATAATTTATGGTTGCATGTTGCTTCTAATCGGCTGCATGTCAAACTTTATGGTTGCATGCTACTTCTAATCATTTTCATGTTAGTTCTTGGTGAATTTGGTGGTTGCATGTTGCTTCTAATCAGTTGCATGTCAAAATCTATGGTTTCATGCTACTTCTAATCATTTGCATGTTAGTTCTTGGTGTTTGAAGAAGTTATAACCTATTGGGGTTACACTCTACTTTATCCAGAATGGACAGGTATAGTACAGAGTCTCAGAGGACATGATCTTGGACAATTGATATCCAGATTCAGAATAGTAGAAAGGATGGTTATTTAGACATTCGAGATAAACTTAGGAAAATAAGCCATGACATGTTTGAACAGTTGGTTGAGCACCATCGTATGATGAATGACATGTTGTCCGATCGAGCTAAAGTGGATAAGTTGACTGGATTTCTATTTGGTAAATTTTCTCATAGGGCAGATGACACAATTACCAAGAACTTGCATGAGGAGTTTGAGAAACTAGCTTATAGCCGGGCAGAGGTCTCAGATTCTACTCTGCCACAGGAGGTAGTGAGAAAGGATATTACACAAATTGATAGTAATGGTCAACTTGATACTCAAATTGAGACAATTGTATACAGGTTGTCAAAGGGTGATGTCACAGGTATTCGAGATGGTATAGTTACAACAGGCAGTGACTACAACGTAGTGGGTTCAGATGATGATTATGAGGATGTTGTTGTGCATGATGGTGAGATACCTGGTAGAGATGAGCAGACATTGAGCATTCATGACTTTGCTGAGAAAGAGTACCAAGCATAGTTAGATGCTTCATCACATGAGGTTGAGGCAGGTAGTACTTCACATGATTTGCCCAGCCAGCTGAAGGTGAACAAAGATAGTATTGTGACTTCATTATCTCATCATGACAGGATGCAGGATATGATAGAGGATCACATTTGAATGATTCAGTTACAGGGTAGACATAAGGGAGTTCAGGCAAAGTCTTCTTGTGTTGACTTACAAGCGATTAGGGAAGGAATGGGAACGATGAAGTTGAGTTATTTACATCTTCTATCAGATCGTGACCATCTTCTTAGCCTTGTTGGAGACTATTCAGATGCCTTGAGGAGGAAGGAGGAGGAAGTTGACAGGCTTTCTCACGAGCTTGAGGACACTCGAGCTTCTTTGGTGAATACTCCATTGGCATTACAAGACTGGGAGAGACATGGGGATAAGCATGGCATCAAATTGAGTTTAGTTTCATCTTGCACTCCTAATACTCAGCTTTCTGTGAACGGTAGATCATATGTGGTCATTGATAATGTTGCGAGTTCATCTTGCATTCACATCCAGGATATAGGGACAATGTCAGACAGGTATGTGGAATTAGTTGGTATTGGTCATACTACTTAGGTGATGAGTTTGCTTGAGTTACCAGCTGATTATAGTTTATGGATATGGACTTGAGATTGTTATATTGGCATTTGGGATTCAGTTGACTGGAAATCTTTAACACTTTTTGGTAGCAGTGATTGTTTGGGTGCTATCATGGATTTGATTAGCAGATTGCACAATGTTGTCTTTTCTTGTGCCAGGAGCTTATCCAATGTTGGTATTAGTTTTTATACACCAGTGTTGGGCTTTATTCATATATCCAGTCGACCATTTTTGCTAGAATGCGTTGATGATCTTTCATATTTGGCAGTGTGTACAGATGAGTCTTAGGATCATATTGGCATTGATGACATCCAGGATGCAGTGGGCAGTTTTGAAGACTTAGTTTCCTTGGTGGTTTCTTTTGGTACAGAGGAGTTGGATAGCAGTGCTACAATTTTTGATACTCCGTATGTTGATATGAGCTTTGGAGTTGATTTGCATGATATGGATGGTAATACTGTAGAGACCAGTAACCTTGAGGATACTCCTTTAGATAGTGCATCAGAGGAGGTTTGTAGGATACAGTCTAGCAAGTGCCATTATGTGTCTAGTTAGTTGAGAGTTAGGGAGCGAGACATTGCTATCGCTTGCCAACATTTCGATGATGTTCATCAATTGCTAGCAGTTTATGGATGGGGTTCTCCTACTAGTGATGAGCAGGGAGGCAATTATCTTTCCTTGACAGAGTTCCACTCTTTATGGGAGGCAATCCAAATTCTGAGACAGGATTATATGCAGTTGGTAGCCGACAGAGATTATCTTATGGAGTGGGGCAGTATAGCATACAATGCATTGTTGGCCAAGGAAGATGAGGTGAGTGAGGTTACTTAGCAACTTGAGGTGACTTCTGAGATTCTTGAGAGTACACAGTTGGCTTTCAAGGAGTCACAGTTTCATTTGGCTAAGGTGACCATGGAGTTAGAGAAACTACAATCTTTACTAGATTCTGTACAGTCACAAGCTATGGTGTCTGGTGATCCGAGGATGTCCATGGTCAAGATTGTCAAAGATAGTGGAGATGGGGATGCAACCATCCTTGATACTAACTTTGGCATATCAGGTTCATCCCCACTAGAGTCAGGTTCAGTTGAGTTGGGTGCTATAGTAGATTGTTGTGGTATGCATGACATGGTGGTGACCTCTAGTACTAATGGCATGAAGACTAGAGATGTTATATCAAAGACCATGTGTGATGTTGGTGAGCCGACAGTTGGCATGGTTCCTGCTAGTAATACTACTCCCTTGGCGATGTCTTTAGAGGTAGTAGTCAGTTCCAACTTGGTTAGTGATCGATTGCAATTAGTTACATCTGGATTGCAGTTTGAGCCACTGACTGAGATTGGCACATTCTATCGACATTACATTGTGAGGTATGCTCATCAATTCACCTTTGATGACTATGTTGATGAGATGATGATACAGAGATGTACTTTGGTTCCTAGTGCTTATCATCAGTTATGGGATAGTTTGACGCCTCGAGATGAGAGTTGTGATGGGCACGACATGGTGATAGGTTCTGCAGTTGACAACTTGATAATACATGACTTAGAGCAGGAGTTTTGGAGTGATGCTTCAACGAGTATTGTTATTGATTCTACTCCTTTGGCTATGACATCTCCTGACTTAGTTGGTGATCAATCACAGTGGGTTGTATCACTTGTTCATGGTGAGCTGTTGACTGAGGTTGGTTTTTTTTTATCAACATTAAATTGCAGGGTATGTACATCAGTTAGCATTTGATCCTTGTGTTGAGGAGTTGATGGCAGGAAAATTTGGTTTGGGTTCCATTTCTTGCTGTTTATCTTGTGATGGCTTTCCACCATTAGGGGTGCATGGGAGTTATGGTTATGAGACAGTGGCCGGTGATCTGCAGAGTTGTGTTGACTGTAGGAGTTGTATAGTGTGTGGATTCTCCATACTTGGTACAGTTTCATTCGAGAGCGTTCACCATTGTTGCAAAGTTGGATTGTACATTCCGTATAGGCCAATGGGATGCATTGATGGTATTTACTGTGTTGGCAATTTGATTTGTCCACTTTACTTGGGTTTTGATGTTCTAAGAGTTTGTGTCTCGTGTGTTTTTGACTATGGAAGTTGTGATTTTGGAGTTTGGTTGAGCTGTAATTGTGAGTTTGATTATGGATTCCTCTTGGTCATATTGCAGAGGATATTGCAGGAGCCTGTGTTAATTGGCAGTAGTATAGTTCATGACTACATTTGGGATCCAGGTGGATTGATTGGTTTATTGTTTAGCCATTGCTTGAGGAGAAGAAATATTTTGGAGGGGAGGACTTGTCATGTCCCCTTTTCAAATAATTAAAAATAATAATCTTTGCTAAGGCAGGCAGGCCCAAAAAGGTGAAGTTTCAGCAAAAGGGGATAATCTTTGGAAGCGAATGGACTAATAAATGAAAATTATTATTAAAATATGTTTTATTAACCCCTCTTGTACGTGAGTTAGGGTTATGCCCTCTTTTAAGGGGTTTGGAGGCATTTTGGGCTCATTCCAGAACTTGATTTTTGCTCATTTCTTTGTTGTTCTTCAGAGGCTGCCAAACCTGTGGAGAAGGAGACCCAAGAATGGGAGTTTGCAGGTTTCTAGGAAGGCTAAGGATGGGAGTTTGAATCCATTCCATGTGCATGCTCATACAAAGTTTTCCTTTGTGCTGAACAGTGCATATTTGTGGGTTTTCGGGTGTGTTTTTGTAAGATTTTGGTGTTTTCAGTTGATTATTTCATATTAGTTTTGGTTACTGCTGTATATCAGACATTTAGATGTTAAAATAGATCTGAATATATGTATTTGGTCATGATTATACTTCTATGATAGATTATTAGTGCTTTGGTGGTGTTTCTGGCTATTTTGTGTTGTTTTCGGGAGCTCGATGAGCATTGTTTTTGTCCTCCGTTTGGGAGCTGTTGTGTAAATGTTATACAGATCTAGAAATGTCATTTTACAGGCTGTTATGCTGCTGAAATTTCTATAAACAATGTCCACTTTCAGATTTATTAATAATATGTGAAGCTGTGAAGTTTTTGGCACTATTTTCGGCATACCCGATTTGGGGTTTATTGAGAAATTGGTGGATCTTCAAATATTGGTTGTTTGATCTTAAAGATCTAATTAGAGGCTTGAAATATCATATAAAATTATTAAAGGGACATTTCAGCCTTTATATACAGGCACTCCTAATGTGTATGTACAATATAATACAGAGCAATGTATGAGGACATACTTTGATTAATTGATCATATCCATTTTTGGTCTACAGTTGTGCTTGTGTTCGAGTTCTACAATCTTGGGTGAATCTTTCCCTAAGGAAAATTCTTACATGGTATTAGAGATCTTGGAGAATCTCTCTTCACAAAGCTATTTGAGACCTTCTTCTTGCTTCATCACCTCATCCTTAATCTAGAGTATCACTGCTAGTAGGAACGTCTAAAGCTAGATTTGACCTTGCCATTGCATTCAAAATACTGATTTGATGAAAATTGGCTATAAATTAACCTACCCTAAGCCAAATATGATCGTGAGGCAATTTTTTTTTTGCAAATCGGAACCCAGAGGCCCCAATTTGCAACTCAAGTATGGTCATTTGTAGATCTATTTGATTGATTTTTGAATCTGTAATTTAATATTTCTTTGCATTTTTTAAGTTTGCATTTTTTCAAAAAAAAATTGCCCAATTGGGCTAGCAAAGAAAAAAATTTCTCAGAACCGGGAAATCACACCTTGGCTCTGCAAAATGGCATATTCCATTTGGCATAGGGAATATTTTTTATTCGGTAGTGAACTCAACACATTCTGGCATTGGATTTTTTAAATCTGACGACACACTACATAATTTGACGGGCAGAGCAAGGCCCAACAACCACTCTATCGGCGGCCAAGCCCCAAATCTAGTGGGCTTTATTTACACTGCATTCGGTGGCCTTCACATTTAAAAATCTGAGAAGGGCCATCCCACCACCAATGTGGGATTAAACCCACAAAAAAATTGCATTTGCAGATGTTTCTAGCACACATTGTTACCTCTGGTTCCTCTGCCCAATCCTATTTTGCCACGCGGATGACCCATCAACCTCCATACTGTGATAGTGAGGCAGGACATGTCCATGCCAGCTCATCCGTGTCAGACTCCCGCTCACCAATTGGACTGTTAATAGCCAGCCACATGTTCCATTGTGACAACAAGGACCTCCACGTGTTACCCACTCTAGTAGACCTACACATCATTGTGTATAGTCGCTGACATGTCATTAGTCACATGGATAGTCTATTGCCATGTTGATCATACGTCTATACCTCCTGACATGTTAGCAAGTCGTACTGCCACATCACCCAGGCAACTAATTTTTTTTGCTAACATCATCATTTTATGAGGTTAAATTTGACAGCCATCTGATTGTCAAAACCAGGCATTTTATAACTACTATGATGACCATTTGACCGTCAAATTTAAGCTAGCAGTTTTCTTGCCAAAGCCCTCTTTAGATGCATTTTTGATTTGGCAGCTTGACTTTGAGAGGCCATAGCTTGGACATCCGGACACCAATTCAAGTGATTTTTTTAAAAATTTTGGGTAGAATTTCCTAAATTTTCCATTGGTGGTGTTCTTTTTTGGTTTTGGTGCAAGAATTTTTGAAAAAATTGTGTCTTTTGGTGACTGTACCTATCCAATCTTACATTTTGCAACTTGAAACGCTATGTACGGGCTCATCTAGACTCAAAAATAGGTTCCATTTTTTTTTGAAAGTACATTTTTTTTGTCTACTTTCTAGATCTGCAGTCAGATTCTAGGGTTGTGTGGACAAAAATCTCACTTTTAGAACTAGGGCCTTTTCTGCATTGTATTACTTTCATTTCTTTTCAAAATTGTTGTATATCTCAGCTATAGTGCTTAGTTCCAGATTTAGGCCTCAAAAGGCAGTTGTAACAGGCAAAATCAAAAGTCCACTTTGTTCATTTTGACAAGTGGCCTATTGTACACACACTACATATAAAGTGCCAAAACATCTTTTTTGAGGTGAGTTCTTTTGATTGAGTGAAAAGGGGGGGTGTGTATTGTGTTTTTTGTGTCTCCTTTGTGTGCTCTTTTATTTTCTACATCATGGGTTCACCTAAATGTCCACCTCTGATTTCACACAATTATTCTACATGGAAAGATATTGCTTAGAGTAGATTAATGGAAAAAATTTATAGTCTCTATGTTGATGGTACAATTCCCAAACCCATTAATGCTAAAGAACTCATTGAATGGAAAAAACAAGACCAACAAGCTTTAGGAGTTATCAGGACTTGTGTACATAGAGATCTCTTCTTTTACATTGCCAACTATACAAAATCCAAACTAGCTTGGGATAAACTTGCAGTATTATATGGTAAGGTGGATGAGGAAAAGGGATTTTAGATTGAGGATGATCTACTTCTCTTGGATCCAAAGAACTTTGACACAATTTAGGATGAAAAGTTGATTCATGACATCCTGAAGTGGCTACATTCAGAGTATGCTTCATTTGTTTCCAATTTCAATACTCTCGGGTTGACCATGGGAAGTGCTTACTAGAAGCCTACTTTTGATGCTTTTTCAAAGATGTTGATTGTTGAACAAACTCATGTGATGGATTTAGGACTTCTCACAACATCAAAGACCAAAGCCTTGGTCGTTAGTGATGAGCACCAATCAAGTCAAGGGGGGAAAAGTTCTAGCAACAACAAGAAGAAGCAGTGGAAGTAGAAATCACAGTCTGACACACAACAATCCTCCTCACAACAAGGCAGTTCTTCTTCCAACAAGAAGGGAAACAGTGACAAGAAGGATAGACTTTTTTGTGCATATTGCAAAAACCAAAATCATGACAAGCATCATTGCAAGATTAAAAGAATCAATGAGTTAGAAAATCTACTTAGGAAGAACAAGATTCAAGTGCAAGGTGCTTCCAAGGATTCAACTGCACCCACTTCAAAGGGAAAAGGGCAAGCACTTATGGAAAACTCAAGTTCTTCTACATAATGGATACTTGAATCCAGTGCCTCCTACCATATGAGTTCTTCAAAGGGAGATTTTTCTTCATTGAAGTAGTCATAGGTACCACACATCTTCGTGGGAGATGATATGAAAATGGAAGTTGAAGGAAAAGGACATGTGGAAATGAAAAATAGGGAATTCAAGGATGTTCTCTATGTTCCAAATCTTAGCTCCAATCTCCTCTTAGTTTACCATATCACTCACCTTGGAGATGGTCACAAAGTCGAGTTCCTTCCAAATTCAGCGATGGTGCGTAGTCTTAGAGATGATTCATTGGTTGCAGATGGGGAAAGTCAATAATGACAAGAGGCTTTATTCCTTCTCCCACTTTGTTCCTAAGTCTCCTTCTCAAGCCTTGTTGACACACTCTAATTCACAAACTACATTATGGCATGAGCGGTTTGGTCATCTTGTCTTCTACTATATTCAACAACTTTGCTTCAAACACATGGTCAAAGGTCTACTTGACATCAACTTTTCCAAGGGTGAATGTTCATCATGTTTAGTGGATATGCATCTCGAGGAGAAGTATGATGAAGTAAAGTCTTTACGAGCACTAGTTGTTCTCTAGTTGGTTCACATGGTTTTAGCAGGACCCTTTGCAGTGACATCAGTCAACCAAGGCCGCCACATCCTTACCTTTGTTGATGACTTTTCACAATTCACATGGGTCTACTTCCTTCATCACAAGAGTTAAGTGGTTCATAAGCTTCAAGCCTTCAAAACTCATGTTGAACACAAGTCAAGGAAAGCCATCAAGGTCTTACAGGTGGACAATAAGAATAGATAGTGGAATGAAGACTTAACTTGACTTTTGTAAATTGAGGGAATTGATCTTCAGAATCCACCAGCATTCAATCCACACAAGATAGATGTTGCAGCACTGAGGATTAGGACTCTCAAATCCATGGCAAGTTGCATGATAAAGGCCAATTCTCTTGATCCTACATTAGAAGTTGAAGCTATTAGCAATGCCACTCACATACTTAACAGGTCTCCTCATATTGCCTTAAATGGGAAGACTCCTTTTGAGGCATGGTGCGGTAGAAAACTAGTTGTGAGTCATTTCAAAGTCTTCGATTATCCAGCATGGGCAAACCTATCTTATAGGGGTTGCAAGGCACTGACACCTAGGCCTTGTACTTTCATTAGATATGAAGACAGAATAAAGGCATACAGACTCATGGATCTAGAGACAGATCATATTTTTGTGGAGAAGGATGTACACTTTGAGGAAAGTTCACCAAACTTGTCCTCTAATCCTCTCCACATTTCATATACTATGGAAACTAATAGTGACACCAACGATAGTGCTTCAATAGATTCAGACACATGGGGTTCTATCAACAATTGCAGTGAGAGGTCATGACATCAGTCCAGTCCACATGCATACATTGCCATAGTAAAAGGTCCAACACAACACAATACATGTTGTCTTCTAGCTCTAGCTTCAGATGATGATTTCCTAGCAGACATTGCAGGTTTATTCATGGAGTCACACACCGTAGACTTGGGAGATAGTCTTGATGATTTGCATCTTCTCTTTGATGAAGATGATCCTTCTACAATTCTTGTGAGGGCTTACTCTAACCCTCATGTTTATTCTCTACGTGATCAAACTTCATAGGTTGGCATGATTGTGGATACTTATGTACAATAGTTGGAGGAGGTCTCTTTGTTAGTAGAGAAGACAATTCTGGAATAGGTTCTACAGACACTTAAGCAGGTTTCAGGGCCACCATACATCTTTAGAATTGTACCTTCGCCTTTGTTTCTTCCAAAAGGGAGGAACATCATTCTACACTCTTGGACTAGCTTCTAACTTGGAGTGGCTTTCATTGATTGACATTCTTCCTTTTAAGGGGGGGGGGGGACTACCTTGTCTCTCTTCCTCTTCTTTCTTATGGGGGGGGGGGGGGGAGGGGGACTTTTTCCTCTTAGGAGGTTTTGTTCTTCTCATTCTTCTCTCTTGTATATACTCGATGTATGTCATAATGGGGGGGTCTTGATTACTCCATCCATCCATACATCTTTCATCTCCCTTTTTGGGGGAGGGTTTTTCCCATGAGCTTCTCCCTCTTTCTCTGCTTTATGAGAGATTGCATATCATTATGTACATGGGTACCTAACATGGCCTAGCAGTTGGGACCAATTATGCATTTCATCCTAGTTCTTGTGAACTTAAGTGCATTCCCCTAAGTTGCACTTAAGGGGGGGTGTTGGTGTAAATAATTATTTACTATTTAAACTTACTTAAGTTTAATTAGGTTAATTAATTATTTTAATATTTATTTATTAGTCACCTAGGAGTATGCGTACTCTTGTGAGTTGTCATGTTGACAACATAGGAGTTTGCACCTCTTTTATGCACATGGTGTCTACAACACAGGAGTTAGCACACTAATTAAGCACATGGTGTCTATAAGACATGTGCTTAGTTGTCATGCTTATCTTATCTCCTAGTTCTTTCTAGAGACATTCTAGGTGCTTCTTGAGAGGCCTTTATATACAGGCACTCCTAGTGTGTATGTACAATACAATACAGAGCAATGTATGAGGACATACTCTGATTAATTGATCATATCCATTTTTGGTCTACAGTTGTGCTTGTGTTTGAGTTCTACGATCTTGGGTGAATCTTTCCCTAAGGAAAATTCCTACACCTAGCTTGTACAAGGCATTTTTTTGACTTGTATTTTGAAGGTTCCAATAATTGTTGCAAAAGAATTAAATGTTGATCTAAATGATAAAGATGATGTGGTTCAATTATAGGGAAATAAGATACCAAAGCGCCTGGTTTCTTTAGAACATATATTTTCTAACAAAGATGATAGTTCAATGAATCAAAGGCAAATACATTCTAAAACCTCTAAAGAGTATGACAAGGTTAATGTTGGCACTGACCTAGAGCCAAATTGGATGACAATGGATAAGTCCTACTCTCCCTTTGAAATAAACAAACTAAAGGATTTGTTTCTTGATTACAAAATTGTGTTCGCTTGGGGGTATAAAGATCTTCGTAATTTTAGAGATGGTTTCTTCATACATCATATTCCTTTGAAGCCAGATGCAATACCTTTCTAACAAAAGTTAAGAAATTATAATCCCAAGGTTTTAGAAGCAATAATGAAAGAGGTGGATAAAATGTTAAAGGCAAGGATAATCTGTCTAATTCATCATTCCACCTAGATAGCTAATATTGTTCCAGTGTGAAATAAAAATAGAGAAACTGGGATTTGTGTGGACTTTCACAATCTCAACCAGGCTAGTTTTAAAGATAATTATGTCTTGCTGACAATGGAAAGTGTTCTTCAAACTGTAGTTGGTTATGAGATGATGTCCATGTTAGATGTTTTTTTTTGGCTATAATAAAATAAGCATGGTTGAATAGGATCAAGATAAAGTAGCCTTCATAACCCCTTTGGGAACCTATGTTTATAGCAGGATGCCTTTCGGTCTGATCAATGTAGGATACATAATTCAGAGAGCTATGAACTCCTCCTTCCAGGACTTGAGAAATAAGATCATAGTGGTGTACCTCAATGATCTCAAAATATTCTCAAGACAAAGGAAACATCATTTCAGGGACTTGCAGATAGTGCTACAAAGGTGTAGGGAACAAAACATATATCTGAACCCTGAGAAATTAGTCTTCTTGAATGAAGAGGGAAAACTTTTGGGACACGATATCTGAAAGGAAGGCATAAGGATTGATCCAGAAAGAGTTAAATCTATCCAACAATTAAACTTTCCTACAAAAAGGAGTGGAGTAAAGTCTTTCTTCAGCTAGGTGAATTTTCTAAGGGATTTTATTCCCAAGTTCTCAGAAATTACCAAACATATAATTGATATGATGAGTGAGTAAAAACATTTCAAATATAGTGAAGAAGGTAAAAAGATGTTTGATGAGATCAATGTTGCTACAATGAAAGCCCCCATGCTACTTAGTATAGATTAAAAGGACTTTATCATATACTGTTATGCATTAGGGCATACTCTCTAGGGCATCCTGTTGTGGTGTCCACAACACACGCCCCATTCCTCACTAGGAATGAGGACCCCCTACTTTTTTTTATGACTCTCGGATTCACAGTTCGAGAGTTTGGAGAAAATTGTTAGAGTTAGAAGTATTGGAGACATTAGAAAATCAAAAAAATAATAAAACATTAGAAAATCAAAAACATTAGAAAAACACAAAAAAATTTAAAAAATTAGAAAAACACAAAAAATTCTTTTTGAAAAATAAAAATAAAAAAATCTAAATATCTTGTGCGAGACTGCGAACACATCGAGGGGGGGGGGGGGTGTGAGGGTGGTTATAAAACCCTTCTCCCTCCCCCCACTTTATTCATTTTGCTTGGCATTTATTTTTGTAGCACCCATGCAAGGTAATCCAAACCCCTCCACACCATGGCACCAAAGCACCCCTCAAACCCTACCGCAGGTCGCATGCCCTTGGCGTCATGCGTCGTAGGCTGTTGGCCGTGGGCCATGCACTTGGCACTGCACACCTCGGTTGCGCATGCCTCAGCACTGTGTGCCTCGGCTGCATGCTGCCCCTTGGCACCATGCACCACTTACTCATTTTTAAAAAAAAAAATTATTTCTTTAAAAAAACAAATATAAAATTTAAAATTAAAAAAAAAAAAAGAAAAAGAAAAGGAAAAATAAAAAATATTTTAAAAAATTAATTTAAAAAAAAAAGAAAGTAATAAAAGAGATGAAATAAACCAAAGCATTTTTTTAACGCTCATTCATTTAGACTTTAATTAAGCATTTTTAAAGTTTTTTATCTATTAATTAACTAATATTTGTTTTATTCTCTCATAAGTGATCAAATGGCGTCCACATTCAGAATGGCACCCAAACTAGTCGTGTTCAAGTTCCAAGGTGTACCTTTGAAGTCGAGATTTTGTGATGATTTCACAGAAATCAGAGATACCGACCTCAAACACATGGATCTAGGAGAATTTCTAAGAATTTGCAACAAACCAACAAAGAGGTCAGCTTTGGTATCCATGTTGATTCGTTCCAGATTAGTGAACGTAGCATCTCACCCCATGTCAATATGGTCAGCTGAGCTAATCATGGCCTTATCACAACATTTTGGTCCTGATGAAAGAGTAGTCAAGAGTGTCATCAAGGAGGTGGTGGTGGATCTACAACCCAACAACATTGAGAGGGTCTTCCATCTTCTCAAAGTAGACTAGTTCATCTGACTCTCATATGAAACAACAGAGAGATTGTATAGGGAGCATCAATAAGAGGCAATTGACATAATACAGTCTTCATACCTCATTGAGAAGCCTCCTTGGGGAAGGATAATGGGCAAAGTGGATATGACCTGAGGATACATGAAGGAGGATATTGGTTATTCCATCATTCTCCTTAGCAGAGTCATGGGCTTACCCGCAATGGGCCACCTCAGTACCTTCATGGTCAACTTCATTAAGACCATCAGATAGGCAAAGATACCACTAGACTGGGCCACCACACTAAGTGAAAAATTATGTGAGCAACTGAGGAATATGAAGGATAAGAAGAATTTTTACATGAATTCTTACATGGTGTACCTACTTGTAGCAAGGGCAACAAACTATACTGGTTTGTATAGAAGAGGTAGTATGCAAGATCTCAATGCCTGGCCCTATATAGTCTACCCTCAGCTGGTGAAGAAGAAACTCTCAACACAGAGAAAAGAATATAGAATCGTGAATGATGCGTTCATCTTTGTGATCATTCAATTCATTGAGGGAGACTATGGGAAGAGGTTATCTGATGAAGTCAAAGCACAAGTTACAACTCTCGGAGCCTACTTCATCCAGTTCAAGACGTTCACCTATCTATAGGTAGCTGGTGCATCCATCAATCCTAAGAAGTTCCCAAGATACCCAATTGACAAGTTGGTACTGTTGGAGATATCTCGACAAATTGAGTCAACCTATGAGAAGATAAAGAGGTAGTGAAGACCTTGCTGGACATGGCCATTGGTCATTGGACCTTATCAGGTGAAGCAGAAGCAGGATATTTTGTCCTTTGAGTGGGAGTGGGAGAACTATCCTCTTGAAGAATACAACTCTCCCTAGCCATAGTTTGACAATGTTGGGAAAGTGGAGAGTCTAGCAGGAAGAGACTTCCATCATGAGGATGTTGTTGAAGATCACTAGATGAATGCCACAAATGACTACAATGTCCACATTAGGGACTACTATAGGATGACTTTATATCTAGCAGAAAAGGCTCTCTAGTTGAACATCCCTGATGAGATAAGGCAATAAGATTATAAGGAGTTACTAGACCCCCTGTTCAATGCAAACAAAATTTGTGAAAGACCCATTATGAATGTTGAGGTTGACATGGAGCAGCCCGATGATATTAATCATAGAGCGAGGCATGTTGTCAGAATGACAAAGGATTGGATCAAGAAACCTTTTCCACTTGACCCAATTCCTGATACTATAATCTTCCATGCTCGCCCAAAAAGAGGTAGAGGAAGGAAAGTAACAATTCCTACCTTCGCAGCTCAATCTCCTATTAGGCCAAAAATAGTGCACCAGCTTGATCGCCCAGTTGGATATTATCATCCTCCTGAAAGGAAGGGAAAGAACAAAAGAAAGAGGACCTCTCCTCAAAGAATTCAGACAGAACATGCACGTCCCCAATAGTAGGAATAGAGTCCACAAGTGTCCCAAGATACTGGAGCTACCCAAGTCCAGGATGAACTGTAGTTGCCTCCTGTTGTGTCTAGCCAACCAGAAGAGGGAGAGATTCCACAAGTCTCCATTCCTCCAATACAAGATGAACCAACTTCTCCTTCTACCTCCAAGAAACAAAAGAAAAGGATTAAGATTTAGATGAAGAAAAGGCAAAGGATTAGTAGAAGAATAGTGCCTAATCCATCTATTCCTGAAAGCATTCTAGAAGGAGACAAAGAGGAGGAAGAAGAAGAATCAAAAGAGGAAGAGGAACAAGTGCCCCCATAGGAAAGAACTCGGCTAGCTAGAGCCACAGAGTTGCAAAGGAGAAAGAGTGCCATGGGTACCCTGCCATCCACTCAAGTAGAACCCTTAGAACTCTCTTCTTTGGAAGATGAAGTACAGAAGTGGGTGGATGAGCAGAGTGAAGAAAGCGATGATGTTTTCTCAATGTCAGATTTTGATTTCATGCATGTAGGTATAGAGTTGATCAAGGATAAGATCAGAGACACCCCTACAGGTGAACTCCAACAAGAAGACTAGACACAAATGCTGCCAGATACACAATGTCTTAATCTTACTCCTCCATCTCCACCATGAGTTACAGTGGTAGAACAAGGCTCGGTGACCCCTCCACCCTAAAGTTCAAAAGAAGAGCACGTTTCGAAGGAACCATTACCAAAGGAGAGACTAGAATAAATGGTGACTAGTGAAGTGTTAGAGGGACAAATGGTAGAGTATTCTAAACCACTTTCCCAAGACACCAAGGTTTAGGCTATAGGGTCTACCAAGACTGAGGCTAGACAAGGGGAGCCCTCCCAATAGGATATAACTCCCAATAGGAGTGACAAAGGGAAGGAAGTTGTAGAACATATTCCTTCATCATTAAGAGCCAAGTCCTCAATAGGATGCATCCCTAAATGGATTTGAAAGGAAATAATGAGAAGTACCAAGCCTCAATTCCATGCTTCAGAGGAAGACATTTGTGATATTGTAGAGATCTTGAACAAACCTGAGTCTCTATCACATGAGGCAGTGCCATTGGCATTTGTCACCACCATACAGAACCAGGATTTATTTGCATAAGTGGCTCTCCCTCCTGAAGACACAGATGCAGAAGGCCTTAGCCTCGAGGATTATGAGTTAAAGGATGTTATGTTGGGAAGGCCTACATGGGATTCAACTCAATAAATGATGACTATGGGAGTCAAAGAGGTCCTCAAGTACATGGAACAAGAGGAGATTGAACTCCAAGCACTTTCAAGGCAGGTGGAGATCTTAAAAGGATATCTAGCTGAAGTTCTTGGTCCTCTTGATCCTGAACACCCAGAGCATACTTTGAACACTATACTTAGAAATGGGGGAGGTGTACAATTAGACCCATTTTTGAAGGCTTTTTAGGAATGGTGAGAAAGTTTTGAGGAGAAAGGTGTTACAATTATCATAGGGAATTTGAAGTTACTGCATGCTACATAGGAGAACGTGAATAAGATCATAGCAAGACTTTAGTATCATGGATGAGGTACGTGCTTGGAGTAAGGATTTACAGACTCTACAAGCCATAAAGGGCCAAAGATATCGGGTTTTGATTGATGTATATACTGGAGAAGAATTAGACATGATTGATGATTGGATAGAGAAAATAGTAAATAACAATAAAGTAATGGAGACATTAAACGAGGAGATCCATTGGCTCAAGGACCAAGCTCGAGAGTGAACTTTGGAAGTAGAGAGACACTACAGTGACACATGCTTGGATGTTTTTGAAGATGAGGAACAAAAGAGGTTGTTACCTATAGAGACTGTAGTGGAGAATTTTAGGAAGATTTTTGTGGAGGTTACTGATGATGAAGACATCTAACAAGCCTTCAGGACAGAAGAAGTTCTGTTAGAGTTAGATACCAAACTCGAAGATTTTGTAGAGACTCGAATTGAGGTGGACAAATAAAAATAGAAGGTCAAGGATAAATATGAGGCTTTAGATCTTCCCAATGTGGCTAAAATAACTAAGATGATAGAGAAATCCAAGGGAAAAAATCCAAACATAGCTTTGGGATGAAGAAGAATAAAATCCAGATGCCAGAATTTCAATTTTGACACTCAATAAAATTTTGAGATTTTGACCCTGTCGAGGTCCATAGGTCCGCAGCTCCACAATTCAGAGGTGTGCCGATAGTTAACTGCTTGTTCCAAAAATAGTGCTTTCCATGCAACGAGAACACATTCTGATGGCAGTTTAACTTCGACACATGCCTAGTGAAGGACCAACTTCTATTTTTGGCACCTCTAGATGCTCCTACTTTGACTAAAGGCTTCCTCCTACTTTCTCTCTCACGCTTTCTCTATTTTTGACATGTAAAGGGCTCATGCATCCAATTGATGAATAAAATATGGATGGAGTCCCTCTAAGCACCAGATTAATTGTTAGTCTATATATATATAGTTTGTTTTAATGTTTTAAAAGCATTTTATTGCATGAAAATATCTCACTCTCAACACAAATTTTCTTATAAATACTCCATTGTAAAATGTAAAAGGGTCGTCGTTATTATGCAATAAAATTATGCTTTTGGTGCTCGCATTTGAAGTGTAGTTATTATTGCCTGAATGTGTCATTGTTTTGTGAATTTTGTTCATGGAATTGTGATTGAGCCAAAGGTTTATTGCATTCTTTCTAGTTGTGCAATCTTTCAGTTCTGGTGTTTGCTACATATTTACAAATTTCGCTGATGTAACGAGCTTGAGAAGAGATCATCAAATTGTGCTTGCATAAATTTTTGTCTCGCATAAGTGCACTTTCCGTGGCCTTGTGATTTGGAAAAAGGTGAAATACCATATGATTGTTAAAGTTTCTCACTGATGATTGCATCAATGGATTCTAGGAAGCACTGCTCCTGTTTTCATTGGTTTCCTACCGATTTCTTTGAAAGTTTAACTCGCAGCATGTTGTTTTCTGTAGCTTATGTCCGTTTAGGATTTCAATTTCAAGTTATTTTCTTTTAGTTTCGTTATTTGCTTTGCTAACCCATTTGTTAGAATAGGAACTTATTTTACTTGCACTGTTAGAATTGCATTCATTGAAAAAACCAAAAAATATAAAAATATTGTTCTTTTGTGTGTGATTTTGAGACAACAAAAAGATTTACTTCATTATGAGATTATAATTGAACCAGTAAAGGGCTCCTCATGAACAATCACATTTATCTTCAACTGAGCAGATTTTGGTACGTCACAAGACAAATACTAAACCTTGGAGTTGATCCCCAAAAGATTAGCTTTTCAAGAGAGGAATTGTGCAATGGATTCCTGCCGTTGATCTCATGCATAATGACCACCCAACACATCCTAACTCAAAAAATTTATCATGGAGAGGAAGCTCATATAACATTCATGAGTACCCCATTAAAAAAACATGAACTTAAGTACTCACTTATAGAAAAGAAAGCTTACATTGTAGTGAAAGTTGTTAAGCACTTTAGACAGTATATCTTACATTCTCACTCAACAATGTACGTCCCTGATGCAATAGTAAAAATCATTATGAAACAATAGGAAATTAGAGTGAATAAGAGAGGAACTTGGTAGTGAAGATACAAGAGTATGATCTAAATTTAAAAACAACCAAGCTAATAAGAGGCAGAAGGCTTTGCAAGGTGATGGTAGAGAATGAAAATTCACTTGAAAGTAATGAAGAATAAGAACCCATAGCCTTGGTGGTAAGCCTTACCGATCCTTGGTTGTACAATGTTGCACATTATTTGACCCATGGGGAATGTTCGAGAACTCAACACCTTGTGAGAAAAGGGACTTGATACTTAAAGCAAGCTAATATATTATTACCCAAGGTATTTTATACAAAAAAGGTGTGGATGGAACCTTCTTAAGGTACAATGATTTATCCACCATGACAACATTTAAAATCTCGAGAAATTTTTTTTACTAGCTTGGGATATTTAGAGACGGTTATACATATGTAAAGAATTGTGAAAATGCAAAATTTTAATGGGTAAACCTTAGTTGGTTGCATTTCCTTTAAAACTAGTTGTGATTGATGAGACTTTTAAACAATGGGGTTTATATTTTATAGGCATAATAAATCCAGTCTCAAGTGCTGGTCATTCATACATACTAACAACAACTGACTACTTTACTAAGTGGGTCAAAGCAATTCCCACTAAAAGAAGTAGTTCACAAGTGGTATATGACATTCTTAAATAATACATATTGGTTCACTTCAGCATACCTTAGAAGGTAGTCACTGATACTGCAATAGATTTTTCATCTCAAGAACTAACAACATTCTGTTATGATCATGGTGTTTTTCTAGCTCACTCTTTAGATTGTTTTCCTCAAGGGAATGGACAAACAAATTCAAGTACCAAGAACTTAGTGTCCATCATGAAAAGATTAGTGAGAGAAAATGCTAAATAATGGCACAAGAAACTTTATGAAGCACTTTGGGTTGATAGAACCACTTTAAAAAGGGCAGTTGGCATGACACTATTTGAACTAGTATACGATATGGGTGCATAAATTCCATTACCTTTGGAACTCACATCATAAAAATTGTAGAAAATTGTAGAAGATTAATAGTTCCAAAACCCTCTTGAAAAGAGGATTTTGTACTTAACCAAATTACAGGAAGAAAGGGAGAAATTGGTTGATCATATTACAGAGCACCAGATAAAAGTTAAAAAGATATTTGATAGGAGAGAAAAGCCAAGAAGATTCATTAAAGGTGATGAAGTCTTGTTTTGAAATAAACATAGAGAACCTAAAGGAGATCATGGTAAATTTGAGTCACTTTGGAAGGGGTCGTTCATAATAGAGGAAGAAGTTGGTTTAGATGCTTTCAAATTAATGTATCCAAATGGAGAGATCTTACCATTCACTTACAACAGGAAATATCTTAATCTCTTTAAGTTTTTATTTGAGTCGTGTCTATTTTGTACATATTTTTTCCTATTTTTTGTTGCTTTAGGTTTCTTTGCTTTTGTTTCATTTCTATCTTTCTTCTTTTCACTATCTTCCTAGAGTCAACCAAATTTCTAAGTTCTCTGTGCTTCATGGAAACCCACTCCCTAATCAGAGCCAATGTTAGCTCAATTATTTTTTAGAGTCACCTTGATTTTGGTTTCCATACTTATTTGGAACCCTTGTCTTCGATCTTTCTTTAGTTCAAATTTGCCTAAGAACATACCTTGTAAAGTTGTCCTAGCGCCAACCCATTCTTTAGTTCATGGTTGATCAAAGCCTTATCATTTGGTTAGTTTTTAACCCTTGAAACTTTTGACTTCTTGAATCTTTTGTACCTTTGAACCTCTTTGAACCTTTTGAACCTAGTTCAAATTGGTTCAGAACAGTTCAACACTACAAGAGCATTCCTTCCAAAAAAGGAAGTGGGACCCAGTACAAGCATGCGATGGTAATGAATGAAGTTGGATGTTGTGAAAACCAAGGTGGGCCCTGACACATCTCCCAATGATACAAGTGGGAAAAAGTAAAATAATGATGACTAAGGTTATTATGATAGAGTGCAACTTGTGTAAAATTATCAAATGACAAGTGCCCAAAAATAAGTATGCAATTTAAGGGTTAGAAATTCGAGGACGGTAACCACATGTGAAAGAAATAATGATGAGGTAAGAGGAAATAAATGAAAATAACTTTATCTATAGAAATTTACTTGAATGGTTTTGTCATACAAGATTTCTTGGCAAGAAAATCTTTTTGAAATCTAACCCTCGATGTTAACTCGTGAGTTTTGACATTTTAAAAAGAGATTTGTTGTCAAAGCATTAAGTTCATTCTCATTTTAAGTATTATTTATGGAGAACATAGGATAGAGGATTCATAGGTTTAGTAAAGCTTCTTATTGTGGGTTCAAGGTAATTGTCTGATAATTTCCCTACTCAAATTTTCAATTCTCAATAATTTCTCTTTGGTTTTAGTCAAGAATTGTGATTTTTCTTAGAGAACCAAGGAACATGAAATAATCCTTGCATTTTTTTGGGAATGGTGTTAGTATGGATTGCAAAGGTCCCTTGTTGAATAGAAAAAATTTGAAGGGGGTCAATAAAGATACTATTTGTGATAAAGTATAATTAAATGTAGAGGATGAATTCATGGGTGAAATTA
Source organism: Cupressus sempervirens (assembly GCA_028749045.1). Lineage (NCBI taxonomy): Eukaryota > Viridiplantae > Streptophyta > Pinopsida > Cupressales > Cupressaceae > Cupressus > Cupressus sempervirens. Next base: position 539,224,497 of record CM053793.1, read on the forward strand.
TGGATAGTGGTTTATTACAAGCTCCAACTTTTCCTCAAGCTATTGTAAGCCTCAAGCTAGTCCAAGAGTGTGTCAACCATAATGACATCAGGTCTCACTACATAAGGAAAAATGATGGAAGCATTTTTCTCTCATTAAATTGAGATACAATTACCTTTGTATTCAAGATACCAAATGAAACATTTGTAGAATTCACCCCTACCTAATCCTATGTTGAGTTCACTGAAAACCTTGATGAGAACCACACTGTTATAGCTCATCATTGGACCGAAAAATTCTAAAGCGTGGTTCATGGTTTCCAAAGGGTTTGAATAACAATCATATAAAACCCCATATTCATGATTTAGTGGTTCTATTACATAGGGTTAAGTATTTTCCAAAAGCATATCTATTTGAGGATTAGATGTCTCATTTCATTAACACCATATTAGATGGAAAATAATATCTAGATTGGGCTGAAATAATAACACGTTCAATGAGAGAGCAATTGAAATTAACTTAAACCATTAAGAAGGATTTCTTTATGTCTTCCTATCTCATATATTGTTTGGCTTGTACTCAAGATCTCACCCCTCTGCCTCATGAACCTTGGAATAATGACATCTTTAGATACAATTATTGTCCCTCCCTACAAAGGAGCCAAGTCCTATTTAATTATAGAAAGGTTAGTGATGTTTCCCTAGGTAAATTATGTTTTGAATTGGTAGGTAAGGTAGAGGAAAGAGTCTCATTAGAAACCTTAGAATTCATACAAGTCTATGGCAATTTGTTCATCCAAATTCCCAAATTCACATATCTTAGGGTAGGAGGTTTTGATGAAGAATCCTTAAGACTGCCCAAGTTTACTTTGGGTTGCTTTATTCAAGCAATATTTTTTCATCAACTTGCTATTGTAACAATGAAGTTTTTGCTTGAAGATAAGTGAGATAATCTGTTCACTTTGAAGATCAACAAGCTTTCATGTAAAAGTGCCTTTGATTTTAAATTTTATCATGCCAGATAGGATTTTGACAATAAAGAGTTTGCTAGGAAATTTTTAGAAGTGGGAGATCATTTCTTACCCTTATCTCACTTAGAAGATTACTAGGAGGATAGTTCAAATTAAAAAGAAGTTCAAAGTAAAAATAGTTCTAGGATGGTAGTGTCACAAATCTCTACCTTTCGATTGAAGATGAATGTCAAGGGAGTTCAAGAAGATGGTTCAAAGATCATTGAACTTGAATACTTGAAACAACAAGAACTTCCCCCACCTCTCATTGATTGGTCAGAACCTGAAATAGATGATATAATGCAAATGACTAATGGTGTTATTGAACATACTAAAGCTTGGCTTCAACATAAGAGGAAAGGGGGCACATCTTAGCCTCAAACTAAATATGCAGTTCATGACTCCCCTTCTTCCTCTAGTGTTAACCCTATCTTTTCCACTAGTCCTACAGGTGATAAAAAGAGTTTGAAGGCATCAATAGCTAAACTTGTCCAAAATAAACTTATTGTACAAAGGACAAGGTCAAAAAAAAGGTTCAATAAACAAGACAAGGTAACATCTTAGGAACAAACCCAAAAAAATCTTGATGTTGAGAAAGAACAATATGAAGGTTCAAAGACAATGAACTACAAGTTAAAGTGACCCTAGATAGTGTTTCATCTGGTTTTGGATTCATTAAACACACCTATAAAGGACCCAACAAGAACTAAATCTTCCCTATAGTTACCAAACTGGCTTATGAGCTTAGTGAGAAAAAAAGGAGCTTGGTACCAATCCTTGTACTTGAAAGAGATATGGAGAGAAAGTATACTACAAAAGCCTTGAAGCCCAAAAGAATGAAGAATTTTGCTTGCCTAGTTATAGATGCTAAAACAAGGGAAGTTACAAAAGAGATTGCCTTGTATAAACCAAAAGATACTTCCATAGGTTTGAGCATTGGAGAAAAAGGATGTTGGTTTAATCTCAGAAGGACATAAAGGAGAAAAGGAGTTGAAGCAATTGATCAACATGATGGGAAAATATATTGACTCCTTGGATAGTTGTGGCATTTTACTTCTAGTTTAAGCACCATAGAGATTATATCCTAAATCACCTAATAGCAAAAGGTTGTTGAACCATATTTAGTGTGGTAAAACCATAGTGGTAGCCATGGATGAATGGGTAGATGATGTAATTAAGAAAGGCAAAGAGTCCCTTCAATAATGTGATATAGTTTTTAATTATGTTGACGCTCTGCTAAGAAACTTTCAAATGAAAATGCCCACTTGGGAAGCAGAGGAAGGTGAGTGGTCAATCGTAGTCATGTGTATCTTAGATGTGGAACAATATGGCATAGAAAAGTTCTTGACTGAGAATCCTCTCAAAATAATGGACCCTAGCACACTATATGTAATGAATAGAAATATGAGTTGGAGATGTTCAATCTACAGGTCCACTATTACTAATGCTCAAAGCATCAAAATAGAGATTAAGTGCATGTACACTAGTTTTTCCAAAGACATGCAAATTATAAGTCCCAATAGTGTGGCTTTGTTTGATTAAATGAATTTTGATATCAAATATTTGGTCAAGTCTTTCGAAGGGGATTTTAAGGAAAATAAAAATTGACTAATCCTATAACTGTTGAATTCACAAAGGTAGCACATATTGAATCCTTGCTAATCCTTTGCATGGAACACCTACCAAAATACATGGGACTACTCAACATCATGAAGTGGGATAGAGACACGTGGAAAATGCAACTATTGAGTTCAAGGAATGCAAGTTCCAATGCACTTCAAGAATTTGTAAGTGTGTATTATAGATGGAAACTAGTAAGTGGTACAAGCGGAGATGAGGAGAAAATGAGAAATGAGGGCCATATTTCACCCATATAAAGGGTTTCTCTATGTTTATGTTTTATTGCTTTGAACTCAAAGGATACAAGTCCTATTTAGACTTCTCGATTATTATAACTACTTTTGTTAACTGTTAAGGGGTTGAGTTTGTAGGGAGACCTCGTCCAACATCAAAAAATATTTAAGGTAGATCTATAAACTGTTTTAAGGGTTATAAGATAGGAGAAGGAAAAACATGATGGTTTTTACTCTTTTATAGTATATGGTGAATGCTATCCTTTTTATTGGATAGTAGTACTCAGACTAAATGAAATATGATACATGAAAGATCATTTTGTTATTGAACTAGGAATCGATGCAATATGAGTTGGTTTGTGGAATCAATTTGAATCTATATTATTTATGATTGAATTGAAGAATGTTTCTTTGTGAATGTTTTCTCTAAAATTCCTAATCGGTTCCAATCTTTTTTGGTTAACAAATTAGTTGATTGTGATACTGCTATCATCTTCTAATGAAATCATAAATCACTAATAACTTGATGAAATTTGTATCCTCTTATTTCTTACATTTTTCCATAATCAAATATCATTTCCTATCATCCAAGGATGAGTTGTGTCACCTTTATTTTTGGTAAAAAACAAGCATGTGTGTTTTAGTTTAGGGATTCATTGAACATCCAACAAGGGAGATGTACCTCATATAATTTAGAGAGAAGGTAGTTATTAATTATGCCTAACTTTCATGAACCTTTATTATCTTCAAAAAAAGGGGTAAAACATTCAATTAGAAAATATTAGTACGAAGAGAAATATGCTCACTAACAAAAATTTTGAGTCTTGAGAGGTTTTCATTATTGGGTCTTGACTCCAATCTGGTGATTAGGGTTTGATCTCATCCCATAGGATTTTTGAGAAACCAATCCACGTAGTATATTGAAGCTCTCAAAGGTGACCCCACATTTTAATTTTGCGATAGACGACATCGGCTAAACATATATTGTTGATTTAAAATATACCATAATCAAACTCACATGTTAGAGAAATAGTGGACATGTAGCTTTGAGCATGACTACAGATTAATTTGTCTTCCTTATTTGTGTTGTCAATGGTATAAATAACCTTTTTTAAAACTCCATGTTAGCACTTGTTGATGAAAATTTTGCATCCAGAAGCAGAGTGATATAAAAGATTGTGGAATTTGGCAATGCATCTACCAATCACATTAGGTAAAAGTTTCAAAATCCTTTTTAAGTAATCTATTTTGTGAAGGTCCAATTATCATTAAAAGGTTTTGTCATAGTACACAATGCATTGGTACTACAACATTTGATAAAAATATTTTTCCATTTCACATTTTATGGCGATTGTTTACATGTTACTCTATGACTACATTTTATCATAGACAAATTGGATGCTACCAATAGATATGGAATTATTTTTTGAAGTTTTATTTTATAGCTGTATTTTTCTCAAGATATATTTGACTCTGACAAGAGATTTCTTCATGTTATTTGCATATGGAATCTAATTACAACTTTTTGGTTGTCTTTACTTTTAGTAGTTTCTCTTGGTTTGACATTGCTTAGAATCTTACTTTATTTCTATTGGTAGATGGTAGTGATTCCCACATGCGGCCATAATGATATGTGATCATCAAGAAAAATGTCCACGTGATCATCTAGTCGTGCCTACAAGATCAAATATGTGATTGAGCTATGCACATCAAGTAAACATTTCATTCAATTGTGAAAATAGATTTTGTCATCTAAAAATATATAACATAAAATATGCCCTTCATTTCATCCATCAAAACTACACTACAATTTCAAGATTAGCATTGTCATCATCTAAAATGTTTCACATAAAAACCATATCCAAAAACCTAACCCTAACTACAAAGAAAATTATGAAAATATTTCAAATGTTTTAATGTTATTTGCAAGATAGAGCCCTATTTTGGAAGTTCTAGAATATCTCTTTCCCATTAAGTTCTATAACTTAATAGAGCCCTATTAAGTTATAGAACTTAATAAATCATAATACTTTGGAATGGAATGTTGTTTGAGGAAATTAATTAATTTAGACTAATCAGAATGGTTTTTAATAATAAAAATTATTATTCATTTAAGACATACTCTAGCATTATATTTCTTAGAATCCTCAACAAGAAGAAGCAAAAAGAGAGCAAAAAAATTAAAAGGTGAGAAATTTAAAAAAATACAACTAGAAATTATGATTGTGAGGATTACAATTGTCGAAGTTGATGAAAGATCAACCCCACAACTCCCAAGAATCATTGCATGCAAATACATGTCACAAAAAGAGATGAACAAAGCTATGGAGAATGGAATTCACAAATCCATAGAGGAGACATTCTTGATGAGTAAAAATAGAAATTTCTACTAATAAAAAAGTGAATGAATAAATTGATTACAAAGAGAGATCCATCCTTATAAAGGAGATCAAAACCCTAAAAGGTATGTTGGTGTAAATAAGTATTTACTATTTACTCTTACTTAAGTTTACTTAGGTTAATGCATATTTTATTATTTATTTATTAGTCACCTAGAAGTATGCATACTCTTGTGAGTTGTCATGTTGACAACACAGGAGTTTGCACTCTAAATATGCACATAGTGTCTACACTTAGGAGTAAGCACTTTATTTGAGCACATGGTGTCTACAACATTCTAGATACCTCATCATGCTTATCCTCTTATTGTGGAGGATATGTGCTTAGTTGTCATGCTTATCTCCTAATACATTCTAGACACATTCTAGATGCATCTTAGAGGCCTTTATATATAGGCTCTCCTAGTGTGTATGTACATGCTTTCGATATAATAGTGAGCATTCATTTATTGATCATACTCTTGGTCTATAGTTGTGCTTGTGCTTTTGCTCCTTGATCTTGGGTGAATCTTTCCCTAAGGAAAATTCTTACATGGTATTAGAGCTCGGGGAGATTCTTGTCACTAGCCATTTGAGACCATAGTTGCTTCAGTACCTTGACCCGAATCTAGAGAATCTGTAGAAATTGGGAGCATCTAGAGCCAGATCTGACCTCACCATTACGTCCTGAACATGATTTGATGAAAATCAGCTATACATTTGCCTATGCTGGGCTAAAGTCAATCATGAGGCAAAAAAATTTGTAAACCGACACTCGAAGGCACCGATTTGCAAATGGGTATGATCTATTCGATCTGTACATTTCAATTAGTTTAGATCTGAATTAATTTCCTCTCTAGATTTATTTTTTGAATTTTATTTTCAAAAAAAATTTATGCCTAGTTAGGCTAGTAGAATTTTTTTTTTTGCAGAACTGGGCAATTAGACCCCGACCCCGTAATTTGGTAGAATATTAAAATTAATTATCAACCCACAGGCACAGCATATTTTCTATGGACTGGTTGCTTCAATATTTTTGGCATAATCTTCCATCAGATAGGCCACCAATCCACTAGCGGACAACTCACTCGTCGGCCAAGCTGCTTTGTGATTTCATTTGCACAGAGGTCTGTTTTAAAACACTCTGCATGAGTGTTTTCCCATGAATGTGGGATTTTTATTGAAGTTCCTCGGCACTTGAAAACATCTCGATGACCACAAAGAAATCTCGGTGCAACTTTTACTACTCCAATCCTATAGACCTAATTTCAGGCATGGTGACGGGAATGATATTCTGACAGCTCTGTGTGAATTTACCTCTGGCGACGATGTGTTTTCCCAGCATTGACATCCACAATTCTGGAATGTCTACTTAAATCTTGGCGATGAAAGTTGTTTTAGGTGCTTGCTGCTCAACTACCATGCAACACTTCCTGTCAGCACCTCACGCCAACTATAAATACAATCATGTACTCGTCCTTGCGCCAACTATCTAGCACATTCGATGCCACATCACCTACCAAGTCAGTAACATCTAGTCAGACAGTGACTCAGCGATGCCACATCAACTAGCGTACCTATCCATATAGCTGATGTCATCATAGGGCTGGAAATTGATGATGTCATCCAATCTATGAGCCTAAATTTGATGATCGTCTAATCATCATTTCAGGGTAAATTTGAACTACTACAACGGTCATATGACCATCAAATTTAACCCCATCTTTTGTTGATGCAACCCCTCCCTAGATTGATTTTTTATTTTGTAGTCCAACTTTGGGAGGCCATATCTCAGTCATTTGGACTCTAAATCAGGCGCAATTTTTTTTTATTTGATCTAGAATTTTCTAAACTTTTCAGTGGTGCAGCTCTTTTCTAGTTTTGGTGCATGGATTTGTCAAAAATTATGTCTCATGGTGACTGAACCTGTCTAATCTTGCATTTTGCAACTTCAATTGTTATGTACAAGCACATCTGGACTCGAAATCAGGTTCTATTTTTTTTGAAAGTGCGTTATTTTTTGTCTACTTTCCAAATCTATAATTAGATTATAGGGTTGTGTGGACAAAATTGTCACTTTCAGAAATAGGGCCTTTCTTTGCTTTGTATTGCATCAAAATTGTTGTGCATTGTAAAGTTCCAACCTTTTAATCCATCAAGAGGCTGTAACAAGCAAAATCAAAAGTCCATGAAGGCAAAAATTGGCAAGTGGCCATTGTAATTGCACTAATTATAAAGTGCCAAAAGCATCTCATTTTGGGGGGTTTCTTGATTTAGTGAAGGGGGGGGGGGGGGGTGGTTTTCTTGGTGTTGTGTTCCTTCTTTTCTACAGTTTTCTTTCATTTTTTGCATCATGGGAAATTTTAAGTTTCCTAAATTAACTTCTCATAACTATGCTACATGGTCCATCAAAATGTGGTGTCACTCATGTATAGGATTAGAAAGTTTTCTACATCCAAGCAAGCTTGAGATACCCTCAAAAACTTATATGATAAAGTGTTTGAAGAGGATGTTTTCAAAATTGAAGATGAGCTTGTCTCCTTAGATCCTAAGTCATTTGATTCTATCCAGGATTTCATCATTAAGGTGAATGAAGTAAGGACAAAGCTTACTGATTGTGGGAACCCTATTAAAGATGATAGATTGATCTGTCTTATTCATAATAAGTTGTCATTAGAGTATTCCACATTTTTTCTTCTTACAACACCTCAAAGACTACATTAGGGTCTACCTATAAGAAAGTCTCTTTTGATGAATATTGTTGATCTTTTGGATAGAGAAGAAAAGAAGTTGATATCAATGTGGATTCTCAATTCACCTAAGTCTAAAGCATTGGTGGCCAATAATGAGGGTTCTCAAAATTTAGCTAAACAGTCTTCAAATAAAGGAAAGGGTAAGAATCAAAAGTGGAAGAACAACAAATTAGAGAATGTAGAAAAGACAACACCACAATCCAATCAACAAGGCAAGTCTTCCTCGAATTCCAAAAAGAAGGGGGACAACAATAAGGAGAAGAAAAAGTGTGCCTATTGCAAGAAATTGAGTCATCAAGAACATGAGTGTTATCGTAAAAAGATTGATGAGTTGACCAACATCATGAAGAAACATAATGTTCCATTGCCTAATGCTTATAAGGATAAAGGGTCTTCTTTATATTCAAAGGGCAAAGGGCAAGTGCTCATGGAAAATTCAAACTCTTCAAAGTAAAGGATTAATAACTCAAGTGGCTCCTATCATATGGGTTCTTCAAAGGAGGATTTTTCTTCATTGAAGCAGTCAAAGGTACCACACATCTTTGTGGGAGATGATACGAAAATGGAAGTTGAAGGGAAAGGAAATGTGGAGATGAAATATGGAGAGTTTAAAGATGTTCTCTATGTTTCAAACCTAAGTTCTAATCTCCTATCGATTTGCCAAATCACTCACCTTGGAGATGGACATAGAGTTGAGTTCCTTCCTGACTTAGTACAAGTGCACAGTCTAAAAGATGACTCATCGACTGTAGTGAGGAAAGTGAATCATGACAAAAGGTTGTATTCTTTCTCCCACTTTGTGCCCAAGTCTCCTTCATAGGCCTTGTTATCTCAATCCAATTATGGCATGAGCAGTATGGACATCTTTCCTTCGACTATCTTCAACAACTTTGCACAAACAGAATGGTCAAAGGTCTACCTCAAATCGACTTTTCTATTGGTGAATGTTCAACAGGTACAGTGGATATGCATCCAGAGGGGAAGTTACAGAAAGGGAAGTCTTCAAGAGCACCAGTTGTTCTACAGATGGTTCACATGGTATTAGCAGGACCTTTTGCAGTGACTCCAGTCAACCAGGGTCGCTATATACTTACTTTCATTGATGAATTTTCAAGATACACTTGGGTCTATTTTCTACATCACAAGAATGAAGTGTTGGACAAGTTTCTAGCCTTCAAGACTCATGTTGAATAGAAATTGAGGAAAGCCATCAAAGTTTTAAGAATGGACAATGGAAGCATATATGTGACCATAAGACTGAAAGAATTTTGCAGACTTAAGGAAATTGATCTTTAAAATCCACCAACATTTTGTTTGCATAAGACAGATGTTGTAGCCCTAAGGATCTGTACGCTTAAGTCCATGGTGAGTTGCATGATACAAGCCAAGTCTCTAGATCCATCACTTGAAGTCGAAGCAATCAGTATTGCCACTCACATTCTAAATAGGTCTCCTCATCCAACCTTAGATGGAAAGACTCCTTTTGAGGCATGGTGCGGTAGAAAACCTATTGTGACACACTTCAGAGTCTTTGGTTGTCCTGCATGGGCAAACATATCTTCCAAGGGATGCAAGGCACAATCACCTTGGCCTTGTACTTTCATTGGTTATGAAGACAGTGAAGGTATATAGACTCATGAATCTAGAGACACATCAGATTTTTGTGAAGCATGTACACTTTGAAGAAAGTTCACCAAGCTTGCCCTCTAATCCTCTCCATACATCATACCATGTGGAAATTGATAGTGACACTAGCGATAGTGCTTCACCAGATTTAGACACATGGGGTTCTATCAACAGATGTAGTGAGAGGTCACTACCTTAGCATTCTTCACATGCATATATTGCCATAGTGATAGGTCCAACATAACAGGGTACATCCAGTCTTCCAAGTCCAACATCAATAACATATTTGGGGGACAGTATTGATGATTTGCCTCTTCTTCTTGATGCAACAACACCTTCTTCAGTTGTCACGAGGGCTCCATCTGACCCTCTTGTTCATTCTCTACATGATCGATCATCATAGGTTGAAGTGATTATGGATACTTATGACCTACAGTTGCAGAAGGGTTCTTCATTAGCTGAGGAGATAGACAATTCTTTGAGACAGGTTCTTCAGCTAGTTGAGTAGGTTTCAAACACATCACCTATCTATGATATTCTTTCCATGCATAGCAGAGGCGTCTCATTTGTGCCCATGGCCTTATTTCTTCCCAAGGGGAGGAACACCATTATACAATCTTGGATCAGCTTCTTCATCAGAGTAGTCACTGGCAAACATTCTTCTTTGGGGGGGGAAGCCTATCCTATCTCTCTTCCTCTTCTCATATTTCTTCTTTGTATATACTGGATGTATGTCGTAATGGGGGGGTCTTGATTACTCCATCCATCCATACATTGTGTGTTTTTCATCTCTCTTTTTGGGGGAGGGTTTTTCCCATGAGATTTTCCCTCTTTCTCTACTTTATGAGAGATTGCATATCATTATGTACATGGGTACCTAATATGGCCTAGTAGTTGGGACCCATCATGCATTTCATCCTAGATCATGTAAGCTTAAGGGAATTCCCCTAAATTTCACTTAAGGGATGGTGTTGGTGTAAATAAGTATTTACTATTTACACTTACTTAAGTTTACTTAGATTAATGCTTATTTTATTATTTATTTATTAGTCACCTAGGAGTATGCATACGCTTGTGAGTTGTCATGTTGACAACACAGGAGTTTGCACTCTAAATATGCACATGGTGTCTACACTTAGGATTAAGCACTCTATTTGAGCACATGGTGTCTACAACATTCTAGACACCTCATCATGCTTATCCTCTTATTGTGGAGGATATGTGCTTAGTTATCATGCTTATATTCTAGAACATTCTAGACACATTCTAGATGCATCTTAGAGACCTTTATATATAGGCTCTCCTAGTGTGTATGTACATGCTTCCGATATAATAGTGAGCATTCATATATTGATCATACTCTTAGTATATAGTTGTGCTTGTGCTTGCACTCCTTGATCTTGGGTGAATCTTGCCCTAAGGCAAATTCTTACAAGGTAAAACCTAGGTTGCAATATAATAACTAATAAAAGAATTAATTATTATTTGCCTAAAGTTTAACTTAAGTAAAATAGAGTTAATAAGAAAACACCTTATTACTCTAACACCCCCCTTAAGATAAACTTAGAGAGTAGCTAAAAACCTAGAAACTACTACTGAAAGTAAATTTGGGTCTTAACAACAAGGCCTAATAAGGTACCCCAACACAACCAAATCTCTAAAAAGAGGAAAAATAGAAAAAATCACATGGGAAAAGACCTACTCCAAGAAAAAATAGAAAGAATGCTGAAAGAACTAGTGAAGAACTACAAAATCCTCCATACTAGTGAATTCCCCAAAAGATAGGAACAAAAGGATGATCATGAAGAGCACCACTAAGAATATAAAAACTACAAAAATCTATCAAAAAGTAACTGTTGATCTAAAGAAGCTCCACTGAAATAGAACATGACCAAATAGAGAAGACTATAATTAGCATGAGTGCTCTCAAAAGACACTACTTGAATCATGAGGTACAAAAAGGAAAATAATTGAACTCAAAGATACAAAAGGCACAAAACACCAAAGAATGAAGAATTGATCAATCAAACATGGAAGGTTGTATCCAAAGTAGGAACAAAAAAAAGAGTGCCATATGGTAAATGATCCATTTCACTGAAATGCATAGGTACCCAGGCACTACATCCTTCTACTATATAGGAACAAATACTGAATAGTTAGCTTACTCCATCAAACTAAGGAAGCATAAGAACCAAAAAAGAACCCCCCTAATGCATACAAGGGTGAGGTGACAAGAAACTAAAAAAAGTGGCCCAATAGAACTAATGTCAAGGAACCACAATCAAGATGCACAAAAGAATACACAATAGTGTACTAAAGTGATCAATCTTAGATACATCATGAGGCTAATGTCATGGATGAAATACTCACTAACAAAGGAAGATGACAAATAAAGGAAAAACATCAACCCCCAAGGACACTTTAATCAGAGTAGTGCATGCACAATAAGGCATAAGATATGGTGAATCCCAAGAATATAGTAATTTGTATGAGTGTCCTCAGATGACACTACTCGAATTAGAAGGCAAAACAAGGCAAAAAAACTATCATGAAAATATAGATGGAATATGACACTTCACCTTAGTGCATTTGTAAAAATGCATACAATAAATATCTATAAAGATCAGAAGAGGTATAAGGCTAGTACATCAAATAGTAAAACTCATGATAAATCATTTGAAGTAATTAAATTGATCCATGGACCTGAAACAACCAAGATATTCACCAAAATGTAACACTTGCAAAAAAAGAATAGAATATGCCTAGACCAAAATCTTGTAAAATAACCAGTATCACTAGAAAGAGCACAAAAATGTCTTTCCAATGATATAAAGAATTCCCAAATTGAAGATTAGATGCTCAAGATATATTTTGAGGGGTGCAAAATAGAAGTCCTAACTTTTATAGCAAAAAAAGCTATAAAAAAGCATCAAAACTAAAAATTACCTATACCACTATAAAAGACTTAGAACCAACTTTCCAACGATATCCCATTTGTGGAAAATGGAGTCCATATGCCCGAGATATGAGCACAAATATGAAGGTAATTCCAAACAGAGCTAGAAGGGCAAACATGCTAATGATGTAGGCACCGATGTTAGCAAAGGATAAGCACAAATTTGATGGTCAAATAGTTGTTGAGTCAAATTATGCTAGAAAAATCCCCTTGCTAGAAAAAAATATAGTCATTGGAAAAATGCGTTAGACAAATACCCATGTGTCAGAAAAAGGATGTCGGTGCTGGAAAAATAATTTTGGGGGCAACAAAAAGCATTTTTATTTAAAAAATATATCTATCATGCCAAAACCACTAATGAAGGAGTAAAAACTACCTAGAGCACCCAAAAAACTATTGTTTGAAAAACAAAGGGAAGCATGCTAAAAGCCACCTTCATAGAGTAGTAAACTCGAGGTCAGGAAGTACAGGGGGGGATTTTTTTGTGTGTCGTATATCTTACAATGACAGATGGGCAACCAAAATTGGTGTTGGTACACACTTGGCCCCAAATCTAATGTAAATCCATTATAAATTTTGAAATACCACTATGAAAGAAAAAAAATGCTAGAGTCAATAACCTGGTAGTTACCGACTGCAAAAACCACCAAAAAATGGTCACATGCTCAAAAAAATCTAATGCCAAAACCACCAAAAGTGATAAAGAACATCGATCAATTTGCAAAACCTGTAGTCAAATACTAACTTGCATAGGAAGTTGGTGACATGGTGGAAATTATGCATGGGAGCATGGAATTTTGAGTGGATCATCAAATGAGGATGGCCCCATCTCCAAAGATTGAGGTGATGTCGCTAACACGAAAGGACATCAAGGCACAAAGTCCAATTAAAGGCGCATGACCTCTAAAATAAAAGTTAGCCCAAAAATGCCACCATTTAAAAAAAAAGCAAATTACATGTGCATAGGCTCCAAAAGAACATGCTTTTCATGGGGGAAGCCCAAGGCGCATCACTTAAAATGCACACCAACAAAATGTGCACTCAATTCTATGCACACGTGACTCTGTTCAGGTATAAAAAAAAGTGGCCCCCCTCCACAAAATAGTATGGGTTTCCCAATCAAGCATCTTCTCCAAGAAGCCTACTCCTCATGTATTGCTGACATCAATGCTGACAAGGATAGGCCCTTTGTCAACCTGTGTTAGCAATTATAAAATGGAGGCCAAAGTCTTTATAAAAAACACTTTTACAAGCACAAAAAATTCCCAGCACTATTTTTTTTTTTGAAAAAAAGCAAGGTGCTTAGTCAAAAAAATGATATTATATTTTTGTAAATAAATAAATCAATTCCTTAGGATGTGTGCCCAAACCATACAACTTGAGTGCCAATTTTTTTTTACCTTAGAAGTCAATTATGTCTAAAATAGACAAAGTTTATATGGAAATAAGGGTTTTTGGATGCTCTATGTGCAATAATGATGTCTGTTTGGGTTTAAAGAGCATGCTCAAATGTAATACAAAACACCTTTGAAAACTGAAAACCTTTGAAAGAAAAAATATAGATCTAAAGACCAAGCCAAACCTTTCATAAATAGAATGTGGACATGAAGATCTGGAGCTCTAATACCATGTTGAAGTTGATAGAAGATCAAACCCACAACTCTTAGGGATCACTGCATGCAAACACCTATCACAGAAAGAGAGGGGCAAAGATATGGAGGATGAAATTTATAGATCCATAGAGGAGATATTCTTGATGAGCAAAAACTAGAAATTGCTATTAATCAAAAAGTGAATGAATGAATCAATTATAAAGAGAGATCTATCCTTATAAAGGAGATTAAAACCCTAAGAGAGTAAAACCTAGGTTGCATGATAATAATTAATAAAAAAATTAATTATTATATGCCTAAAGTTTAGCTAAAGTAAAATAGAGTTAATAAGAAAACACCTTATTACTCTAACAACAACTATAGCTTTTCATATAAGAAATTAGAGATAGTAATATATGATGAGGAAATAGTTGTTGATGTTGTTAAAAAAATTCTCATATTCTTTATATAATGGATTCAAAAATGTAAAAGAATCGCATTGACATATGCTTTGTTCTACCTCCTGCAATGGAATACACCAAAGGAAATTTTCATTGCTATAATTCATCCCTTCCCCTATTTGTGCATCCTAAAATCATTCTTGTCATTTCAACAACTATTTTCTCCCATTTTACTTTTCATCAATTATTAGGTTAATGATATTGTGCGTTGAACATAGTTGAATTTTATGAATGTTTGATTTCTCTTTAAAGTCTTAAACTAAAATTTGACTAAACTCTTAAACCTCTAGGTGCAAGTGCTACTTTATATATTTGTGCAAAACTAAAAGGTGAGTTGTTCAACAATGTTTTTGGAAGATAGGTGTGAATAGAGGATTAATAGGTACATAAGTAATAAAAAAATGTGCTATCTTGCTTAAAGCATAATAAAAAAAATTAGAATATTTGATTTTACAAATCCTAAAACTTAATAATTAAGAAAATGTCTTTAAATAAAATATAATAAAAGTCACTTAATTGAATAAATTCTACTAATCTTAATCTTAATTCTAAACAAATAGTTCATATCTTACTTTAAATCTTTATTAAATTAAATTTAAAAATTAAAAAAAAATTTAAAAAAAAAAATTTTTTAAACAAATAATCTTTATCTTAATTTTAATTCTTGTTAAATTGTTTTTCAATATTTTTAAACATAAAAATAAAATAAAAATGAAAAATTCATTAATTAGGTAAAGCTATTAAAGAAAAAGCGAAAAAGGTAAACATACCAAATACAACAAGGTTGAATTGTGAGTTGTCAAAATATTACTATAATTGTATAAATTTATCTCAACATTGAACTTTGAATATAATTTAATTAAAAATAATATAATACAAAAAATAACTAATCTATCAAAGAGCCTACAATAGCCTCTTATATGTGAGGTCTTAGGTTCAAATTCACTCAAGCATAACACATAAAATTAATAATAACTAATCTAGGCAATTTACCTTTGTGAGTGAATTCATTAGCTATAAAAAAATATATCAAGAGCCTAATGCATATGATTTTGTTTCTAGCCTTGTGGAGATAAAAAAGGGGTCTTGCAATATAATAGTATATGGTCTTGATTAAAGTTGGAGAAAAATAATAATTTTGTTTGAGCACTTCTATGACTCATTTCTGTAGGCAATTTTTATTAAGTGTTGTGAGCAGAGTTGAAGATTAAGGAGCCAATAAGAATATTGGACGAATGATCAAATATTGAGGGGCCATATCCATGTGTACAACTACAAATTCAATATGTGATATTATTCAATTAGTCTTCGAACTGTGAATCGACAGGGGCATGGAATAATTTGTTTTTGTCTATAGTATTGGGAATACTATAGTACTCTCAGTCATTCTTTCTCCACCATTCTTAAATATTAATGAAAGTATTGTAGGCAAAGGATGATAACCCACTCTAAGAGACAAATATAAGGAATCAAGCTAGTTACAGTGTGTTTGTGAAATAAACTTAGGCATGAGCTTCATAATGTTGCTACTAAGAACATTTTAAACTAGGCACGTAATTGTTGAACTTATAGGTTATATTGAGCATGGTTATTGAAGTTCACTATTCCTAAGGAAAGAGAATGTACTTGGAAAAAATTAATGACTCTTTTGTAGATGCATATGCAAGAATCATAACTTTTCATATTCTTGAAAATATTGTGCTTACTTTTTTTTGGGAAATAGTGAGTGAAGGCATTCTCATTATAATTTTGGATAGAGGAAGGTTCTTGCAACACATGTTATCTTCTCTTGTAATGTTGCAATGTTAGAGGCAAATTTTATATGTACATATAAAATATTTGAGGTATTTTTCTTATAGAAGATGTCATGAATGTTATTTGGACTTGAGCTATCTTATTAGTTGACTACTTATTTATTTCTGGAAACATGAATTAGAGATGGTAAAGAATTTGACAATCTCTCAGCTATAGGAGAGAGTTATTGAAGCCATTGTTAGGTCATTTAGTTACTCTTGTGTAGAAATTCAAATATCTAGACATGCCAAAAATTATTGAAGGACTATGTTGGTCAAATAAGCCTAGTAGATGTATTAAAGCCATACATTTTTGGAGTAGGTGGGTCAAGATTCATGACAACCAAATATAGGTGAGAGACAATTATTTTGTAAGAATCGATTCATAGTGTTTGTACATGTGCAGAGTGACAAAGTGACTTTCAATATTATCAACTAAATATTTGTAATTCAATTTGAATACATTACAAGTTTTGAAGCATAGAATATTAAAAGAAGAAAGAGTTATTCATAGTTTTAGGAAACAGTTTTAGAATAATTAACTACTGTTGAACAAGGAGAATATAGAAAATTATAGTGCCATGGTGATTAGAGGAAAAAATATGAAGCTTCATTGAATGTGATTTATTGATACAAACAAATGAAATAGTTGATTCAGTTAGGGTTTTTGCCTAACAAATAATGATGTGAAGAAAGGGGGAATGTTTACACATTTGTTTGATGGAAGCTAATGACATTACTTTTAGAAGGTGAGAAGTTGATATCACAGGTTTTGATTGGTGGTTTGAAGTGTAGCATGAACGATTCACACATAGACCATCCTTAATGTGTTTGCTAGTAGAATCACCATGACTTCCTAGTACAAGATTAATGGCACTTGACAAGGAAAAATATAATCTGGAGTGTTGAATTTCCTTGTCAGGTTTAGATGTTAAAATTAAAATATTTGTATAATTTCAAGGGAGTATTTTTTGAAAGCAAGCCTATATACTGTTGTGAGTTAATTGCATCTCAATAGTTGGTACTATGATATTAAGAAAATTGGTTAGTTGTCTAAGGTTGATAATTATTGGTCTAAAGTGGATTACCATCTCATAAAGGTACAACCTTACAATAGAAAAGAGGAAAAGGGGAATTTAAAATTCAACTGGAAGGATATCTAAATCATTTCGACTTAAAGGTGTTGGGTGACTTCCAAGATGCAAGTTTATATTGTTTGGACATATAAAGTTGTCATGTGGCATATTGGAAAACCTTTGATGCCCATTCTAAGATAGACTTTCTAGAGCAGTCACATCTTCTAACCTATTAATTTAAATCTATAAACAAACTATTTGTGAAAATACCTCAAAGCACAGAGAAAAAGTTGGTACAAATAAGCACTCTTTTAGTGAAAAATTGGAAAGAATGGAAAGATGAAAAGGAGACTCTTCTTAAAAGAATTTAATAATACATTCAATGATGCTCAAATTTGAGACTTGCAGAAAGAAAGGAAAGCGGGCAATTGGTTGTATATGGTTGGCTTACAATTGGAGTCCATGAAGGCCTTAGATGGTACTCTTCCTAAACTGGAAGAATTAAATTCACATCTATCTAAAATTGATTAATTAAATTGTAGGTTCTTAAATTGGGTCTTGCAACCTTCAATAATTTCCCTTGTACAAGACAGGTTCATGGAGCATCTGAGCGTAAGAGTAAGATTAGTGGTCACCTCTTGTCTCGTAAAATTATTAGGACCACAACATCGGTTACACCCTATACAAACAACATATTAAGGAGGGTATTATAGTTGATTATGGACAACCTACATGGGTTACATGATGACATACACCCTACTTGTGGAAAGAAGGTAAAGATTATAGAATGAATGAAAAAAATGAGATTTTTCATTCTTATGTTGGACTTCGACTATGAGGAGATGATTCAACAATTATCTCAAATTTTCTTAAGATATTTTAGGAAACAACATTCCAAAAATGTGAGATCTAGCATAAAAACCATCATGTCATTAATCCTTGATGAGAACGATGACATATGAAAGCAATTAAAATTTGATTTGTTTTCTATGTGGAGATGAGAGAGCATAATTTCATGTATGGTTTACAAGATCATGGAGGAATTAATTGAGCATAAGTTTGACATGTTCAAGGAGTTCATGATTGAATGAGAGTTAACATTAGTAGATAAACAAATTGCAGGATCTCCAAAAATGAGCAAAAACCAAATGAGAAGAGAACATATTTGTTTCACATGCCAAAAAACTTGGACACTAAGTCATGTTTGTGAGGTCTATAATGAAGATAGGGAAGACAAAGACAAAGAAGAAAATAAAAATATCACAACTTTTCCCTTACAAAACACAAATGTTGGTATTGGTTATACAAATCTCTATATTGGTGACTAGGAGGTGGTTATAGACAAGAATTTTGAAGAGGATGGTCTAATTAGTGGAAAGAGTGTGTTAGAGATTTCAAATGATGAAAATTCACCTAAAAATGATAATATGACAGTCACCTTGCCCTTGCACACAAATCAGTCAAACAAGGAGTTTGAGACATATGATGAGTCACATGTTTCTTTCATCAGTAACTCACTTATGTATGGTTGTGATTTAGAGGACCAAGAAAATATGACAATCAAGGATGATGATAATTTGGGTGGCCAATTAGAAAATTATCTTCATAATTATAGAGATGAGAAATAATTCTTGAAGGAATAATTGAGAGTCATTGAAGATATTATCATTGCAGCCTGTTGGTTAACAACTTATTCTCCTATTAGATTTTATAATTTGAATCTTTGATACCCAATGTTTGGAGAGACAAAAGGATTTTTACCAACAAATGGGTCAACGTATGTATTCTATCACTGACCTCTGAATTATTAGGTACAACTCCCTATGATTTGCAATGATATGCAATGAATATGTCTTTACGAGATCAGAAGTTTTGACATTATAAGTGTTGTGATGTGGAGCCTAATCAGACTCAGAGGTTTACTTGAAGTGGTTTTCTCACCATATGATTTCTACAAGGGTTTGGGGGCAGCGCCCTTGTGGGGTCCTAGCTGTACTCCCTATGGCAATGTAGGGTGGGGTCGAGGGGCAATGCCCCCACCAAAACCAAAATTGACCTTATATTGTAAAAGGTGCCGACTACTATTTTTCTTATTAGATGACTTATTCTAGCCCTAATTTTGTAAGCAGCAAAAGCTTGTATAAAAAAGGCTTAGGGTTAGATATTTCATAATGTAATGGTGATATTGTAGCTTCTTGTAGTGGTATTGAGCTGTAAGGGATTACAGATTGTAATCATTGGATAATAATAATATTGGACTTGTTGTTGGTGGACGTAGCCCAAGGATTGGGTGAACTCTTTAAATCTTGGTAACTTGTGTTCTTTTTTATGAAATCCTCTATTTTACGGTATTGGTTATATTTGCATGTAATTTTTATTTATGTCTGAGGTTAATCCTAACAAGTGGTATCAGAGCCAGATGGTCATCATTTTTTTTTATTATAGCCAGACTATTGTCATTTTTAATTTTTTTTTGGTGATCCTTTGCAAGAAGGTCTCACGATTGAGTGGGAGTGATTGCAGACAAAGGTAAGCTAAAGGTTGTGAAGTTTAATGGGTAGAAATTTTAGTTATGGAAGATGCAAATGGAGGACTATGTTTATCAGAAGGATTTATGGAAGCCGTTCGAAGGAAAATCCAAGAAATAGGCAACTATGATAGATGAGGACTTAGAGATTTTAGACAAAAAGGCACTTGGAAGCATTTGATTATGCTTGGCACCATGAGTGATATTTAACATCACAAAATTGAAGATGATAGAAGAGTTAATGCAAACCCTAATGAAACTGTATGAAAAACCCTCCACTTCAAACAAGGTATTTCTCATGAAGTGTATTTAATATGAAGATGATAGAAGTTGGATTTGTTCCAGATCATTTAAATGAGTTTAATACCATTACTCGTTAGTTATCTTCTGTGGGTATTAATTTTGATGAAGAAATTAGGGCTCTCTTGATTTTGTGTTCTTTGCCTAAAAGTTGGAATGGCTTGGTAATGGTTGTAAGTAATTCTATTTCTGGATCTAATACCCTAAAATTTGATGATGTGATTAGTGTTATTCTAAATGAGGAAACTCGTAGGAAAACCTCAGGTGGATCTACATCAAGAAATTCTTTGAATGCACAAAGCAGAGACAAAACGACTGAGAAAGGAAATAATTCTAGAAATCGAGGGAAATCAAGAGGAAAGTCAAAGGGGAAGAGGTCTCAATCCAAATGGCCAAGAGATTGCTAATACTGTGGTAAACCAGAGCATAAGAAGAAATATTGTTGGATTTGAAAGAACAATGAAGGAGATAAACCAGAAGGGAACAAGGAGGCAAATGTGGTAAGTAACAAATCCAAAGAGGATGCTTTGATTCTGTCTTTAGAAAGTATTGATGATTCATGGGTTTTACATTTTGGTGCTTCATTTCATGCTACAACTCATAGATGTTATTTTATTAATTATGTCCAAGGGAATTTTGGGCTTGTTTATTTGGGGGATAATAAACCCTATAATATTTTTGAAAAGGGAAAAATTAAGATTAAGTTGCAGAATGAGAATCACTGGCTACTACATGAGGTAAGACATGTTCCAAGGTTGAGTAGGAATTTAATTTTAGTAGGACAACACAGTGATGAGGGTTGTGTAGTTACTTTTACTGATAAAAATTGGAAGGTTTCAAAAGGTTTCCTTGTAGTAGAAAAAGGTGTGAAAGTAGGAACCTTATATCTTTGTACAGGTCATATTGTTTCTTCTACTTTGATTGTTTCAAAAAAAGATGAATGGCCAGGAACAATTGCTGCAGTTGAGCAGGTAAAACAAATAGCTACTATAGACTCTGATACAAAGTTGTGGCACAACGGACTTGGGCACATGAGTGAGAAAGATATGAGAGTACTTCATTCAAAGAAAGTTTTACCAGGTCTGAAAGGTGTTAATATGGATTTCTGTGAAAGTTGTGTGTATTGAAAATAAAAGAGAGTGAATTTTGTGAAGACTGGAAAGGAAAAGAAAAGTGAGAGATTAGAGCTTGTGTATATAGATATATGGGGACCATCTTAGCTTAGTATCTTCCCTTGGTGGCTCTCATTATTATATTACATTTATTGATGATGCAACTAGAAAAGTATGGGTTTATTTCCTTAGGCAAAAATTTGATGTATTTCAAACTTTTAAGAAATGAAAATGCTTGGTTGAAAATGAGACTGGTAAGAAATTAAAATGTCTTAGATCTAATAAAGGTGGTGAATATTGCAGTCATGAATTTGAATACTATTGATCCACTATTGGTATTCATAGACAAAAATTGTTCCAAGGACTCCATAAGAAAATGGAGTGGCTGAACGCATGAACATGACTATAATGGAGTGTGCAAGAAGTATGAGGTTGCCCTTAAACATGTGGGAAGAGGCTATTAATACTATTATATATTTGATTAATAGAGGTCCCTCTACTCCTTTGGTTGTGGTATTCCAGAGGAAGAATGGATTGGTAAGAAGGTGAGTTATTCTTTTCTCAAAACCTTCGGTTGTGAAGCATTTGCTTATATAGATTTTGAAAATAGAACCAACGTGGAAGCTAAGTCAAATAAATGTGTATTTTTTGGATATGACATTGATGAATTTGGTAATAATTTTTGGGATTTTGAAAATCATAAAACTGTAAGAAGAAGGGATGTCATATTCAATGAGAAAGTGTTGTACAAAGATATGTTGTCGCAACATGAGAAGAAAGAAGATGACTATGTAGTGTTGGCTGATACTCCAAAAAAGATGATGTTCCAACAATTCCTCATGATGTGCAACAATCGCAAGAACAAATACCACACACCCCAGTGAATGTTAAATAGTCAACTAGGCTAAGTAGACCTCCAGAAAGATTTTCTCCTTATTTGTACTCTATTTTACTAATAGATGCCAGTGAACTTGAATGTTATGATGAAGCTATGCAGATGGATACTAAGATTCAATGCGAATCTGTAATGAAAGATGAAATGGACTCTTTGCTGAAAAAAAAGATTTGGGATTTATGCAAGTTTCCTATAGGTAAAAGGGCTTTACAAAACAAATGGGTTTACAGGTTGAAAGAAGAGGATGGAGGTAAGAAAATATTTAAAGCCAGGTTAGTGGTAAAAGGATTTGCACAGAAAAAGGGTATGGATTTTGATGACATATTTTTTCCTGTTGTTAAAATGACTTCTATTTGCATTGTTTTAAGTATTGTGGCTACTGAAGATTTGTATTTGGAGTAGCCTAATGTTAAAACAACATTTCTTCATGGTGATTTGGATGAAGAGATCTATATGGCACAACCACAAAGATTTGAGGTCAAAGGTAAGGAGAACTTAGTGTGTAGATTGAAGAAAAGTTTATATGGCTCAAAGCACCTCAGCAATAGTATCTGAAATTTGATAGTTTTATGCACGAGAATGGACATAATAGGTGTCATTCAGATCATTGTGTTTACTTTAAGAGCTTGGATGATGAAAACTACATTATTTTATGTTTATATGTTGATGATATTCTTGTAGCTGGGTCTAACATGAATCATATTAAGGGGCTGAAATGTTAGTTAGTACATGCATTTTCTATGAAGGATTTGAAGGCAGCAAAATAGATCCTTGGTATGAATATTTGCAGAGATAGGAAGAACAGGAAATTGACATTATCTTAAACTGATTATATTGTGAAGTTATTGCAATGTTCTCTATGGAGAATGCTAAAGCTATTAGCACACTTTTACCTGGTCATTTGAAGTTGACTAAGGAGATGTGTCCCAAGACACAAGAAGAGGAGGATAAGATGTTTAGCTATAGGTGTTGGAATCTAATTGAAAAGATCATTTATGAGTTAGAAATATTGTTGAAAGAGTATGTTTCAATCATTTTTTTGTCACTGATGTCAAACCTATTATTTGCTAGTAAGACAATTGCTTGTAAGATCCAAGTACTATCACTTAGTTGATTGATGAAGAGGATTTAATCAATGAGATGTAACAACAACACCTAGAAGAAAGGTTGAGTTATGATTCTATAATGAAGTGCAAGGATCAATTAAGATAATGATAAAATTATGTATTGATAATATAATTGAAGATGCAAAGGTTGGTTACACTTAGAAACTTTAGAAGAACATGCAAAACCTAGACTATCTGCAAAGCATGAACAAAGTTCATAGTGGGTGCCGAGCAAAGTTAGTTCATGTTGAGCAGATCGTTAGTTGATACTGAGTAAATGCAAAATCTAGTGTGTGCCAAGTAACTTAGTTAGTGCCGAGAAAAGTGTAATAGGTTCCAAGCATCAATAAATTGTAGTTGATGCCGAGCAAAATATAACAAGTGATGAGTAACACAATATGTGTTGAGCATTAGAAAGTCAATAGTGTCGAGCTGCTACATTAGTTGAAAAGTCAAAGATTCGCCAAATCTAAGCCAACAAGTTTGTTACCTTGAATTTTTTGAACCAAGTGGAAGATAAGGATGATGAGCTAGTGGTACAAAATTTTAGGCTAACCATTTCTAGGCGATTTCAAGTGGATTCTACATGAAGTTTCTAGAAGAAACAAGATAAGGGATAGATACATTGTATCTTACCTAATCCATCTAAACCCTAATTTGGATGATGAAAATTAGAGCGGGAAAAGTATTGTAAATTCCTACTTAAGGAATGTTAGGTCATAAGGCAAAGTAGTGTGCGGTCAAGTGGTTAGTAGTTGGAGAGTGGTACCAAAGAGAAGGCATTGAGAAGGTTAAGAGAAGACCTAGGAGAACAGAGTTCAAATGCTCTACTTCTTCAAAGGACCATAGGAGTGACTACATTGGTATAACAAGCAAGAAGCTTAAGGAGATAGAAGCTTGAGGAGTGGACAAGCTATCAGAACTGCAGAGACTTAATGCCAAGAAAATTTGTGAACCAAACTGTGATATGGAATCAACAAGCTAAGTTGTAAGTCTCATCAAGTCAAAAGCCTTTATTGTTACTATCTAGCAATTGTATCAATTAGGAAAAAATCCTTTGGACTAAGGTTGGTTTAACAGCCATTGGAAAATCCTTTAACAGGGTGGCATTCCAAGTGAATGTCCTAAAGTCCTTTAACTAGGCTCACTTCTAATAGGGTGGTTGAAAGCCCTTAACCGGGTCACATTTAACAATGTGTGTTGTAACCTTTAACAGGGTTGGCATTTCATAGGACATCACTTCAGAAGAGTGAAAAAGAGTAGTATGCTACTGGTGGTTTTTCCTAAATTGGGTTTCCACATAAATCACTATGTTATGTGTTGATATTTCATGTTTTATTACTGTATGTTGATTTACCAGTAATTTGCAATATTAGAATGATAAGCTTGGATGCACGAATGTTTAATGGGCTCACTAGGACAAGTGAAAATTTTATTGGACCTTGAGTAACTAATTCAATCCCCTTCTCAGTTACTCTAAAGAATTGTAATAGTAGGAAGATTGATGTATACTATGGTATGTACAAGGCCCAATATTGCACATGTAGTGGGAGTTGTTACTAGGTATATGATTCATCTAGGAATTGAGCATTGGAAGGGAGTTAAATGGATTCTTAGATATTTTTGATGCAGGAGCATCTTGCATGGGAAAATATATTTATTTTAAAAAATAATAATAATAAAAAAATTGGAGGAGAGAGAAAGTGACAAAAATTAGAGGAAAAAATAAATAAATAAAAAGGGAAAAAGGAGAAAAAGGAAAAAAGTTGGAATTTCTATTTTCAAGGTGCATAGGTGGCATAAAATAGAAAAGTAAAAAGAAAAAAAAGAAAAATAGTTGTCATTCCATTTATCGAGAGGTGTGGGTAGAATTCTAGCAAGTTATGAATATTGTAGAAAGTTGTGGATATTGTGGAAGGTTATGGAAGTTGTAGAAGGTTGTGGATATTATGTAGGTGGAATTCTAGAAGGTTGTGGATAAGTCATGCATTGGGTGGTAAGTGCCTATTTAAGCAAGGCATATGAGCATTTCTAATCAAGCTTGAGAAGTAGAAGTCATGGAAGGTGAAGCTTGAGAAGTAGAAGCTTGGAAAGATGAAAGCTTTGGAAAGAAAGCTTGGGAAGGTGAAGCTCAAGAAGTAGAAGCTA
Organism: Cupressus sempervirens; assembly: GCA_028749045.1. Classification (NCBI taxonomy): domain Eukaryota; kingdom Viridiplantae; phylum Streptophyta; class Pinopsida; order Cupressales; family Cupressaceae; genus Cupressus; species Cupressus sempervirens. The sequence goes on from CM053793.1 coordinate 539,250,061, forward strand.
TGGAAGGTAAAGCTTTGGAAGGAAAAGCTTCAAGGTGAGAAAGTTGGAAGGTGTGAAAGAGAAGGAGGAAGTGAAGAGTGAGTTTTCCTGAGTCTGTGGATAGAACGCCGAATGTGAGGTAGTTTACAGCAGGATTGTGATGGTGTTGTGAGTGTGTGGACAGAGCGTCGAATGTGAGGCAATTTACACTTGGATCTTGGATAAAGTTGGAGAAGAGCTAGTGACTACGATTTAGAAACAAGGAGGTTACTTGATGGCTTGCGAGCACAAGTTGAGATCTCAGAGGTTTCTACTAGAGTGTGGATTTGGACTAGCTTAGGTTTGGATTGGATCTTGAGAGATCTTGCAGAAAGGTTATCGTAATTGCTAAGGATTTTCAAGTTTAATAAAATGTCTTGGGAAGCATTTTATCTCTCTTTGTCTTCATATTGTTGCATTCTTGGTTGTGAGTTGGAAAGGGTGGTGTGGCCCTTCGTCAGTGGTCTTAGTGCGTACCTTCATCAAGTGGCATCAGAGCGTACTTCATCAATTTTAGAGGTACATCTAGTAAATGTTTATATTTTGGGGGCTATATACTGATTTATAGGGCTATGTTGACTCAAATTTGGTAGGGGATATTGATACTAGACAGAGTACTATGGGTTGTGTATTTACTATTGGTGGGGCAACGATGAGCTGAGTTTCTTGATTACAGAAGTTTAATGCTTTATCCATTGTAGAGGCAGAGTATGGTGCTGCTACAAAGGTAGTCAAGGAGATGATATGGCTTTAGTTCTTCATGAATGAGTTGGGACATCCTCAGAAGGATAATTATTTGTTTATAGATAGTTAGAGTGTCATTCATCTTGTAAAGAATTTAACTATGCATTCAAAGACAAAACACATATAGTTGTGGTACCATTTCATTTGATTAGTTCTAGATGATGATCAGTTAAAGTTGGACAAGATACATACATATGATAATCCAACAGATATGTTTACTAAGGTAGTAACAAGGGAGAAGTTGAACTCCTCTTCAACTTCAATTGGTCTTCTAGACTGAACAAAATAAAAGCACAACAAAGTCCAGGGTGGTTTGATATTATAGTGGGAGCTATAGGTTTAGCAGTGCTATGACTAGTCTCCAAGTGGAAGGTTATTGTTGTTGAGTCTGATCAGTCTCCAAGTGGGAGATTTTTGTGATGTGGAGCATAATTAGACTTAAAGGTTTATTTGGAGCAGTTTTCTCCCCATATTATTTCTAGGGGGTTTGGGGGTCAAGGGGCAACACCCCTGCGGGGTCCTGGGGTAGCACTCTAGCTGCCCTCCCTATTGCAGTATAGGGTGGGGTTGAGGCGCAATGCCCCCATGGGGGTTTTCGAGGGTAGTGCCCATGAAGTCAAAAATGACCTTGTATTGTAAAAGGCATCAGCTGCTATTTTTCCTATTGGACGACTTAATCTATCCCTAATTTTATGAGCGGCAAAAGCTTGTATAAAAAAGGCTTAGGGTTAGGGATTTCATAATGTAATGGTGATATTGTAGCTTCTTGTGGTGGTATTGAGCTATAAGGGATTGCGGATTGTAATCACTAGATAATAATGATATTGGACTTGTTGTCAGTGGACATAGCCCAGGGATTGGGTGAACCATGTTAAGTTGGTGTCTTGTGTTCTCTTTTATGTGATCTACTATTTTATGGTATTGGTTATATTTGCATGTAATTGTTATTTCTATCTGAGGTTAATCCTAATAATAAGCTCTTAACTTGAGAGTAGTAAAGGATGGCCAAATTGTTTGTAGGCACAAACAATTCAGGAAAGATAGATTTGAATAACCTATCACATTAAATGGAATGACTGTAGTAGATCATCTTGATATTTCTAACCCTTACTTCTATTCTAAATGCAGATTAACCATCTAAATGCAGATTAACCATCTAAATGCAGAAGAGGAATGAAGAAGATATGCACATGAGGTAAAATGGAATTGCTTTCACTATTAGCCTTGAATGAATTGGAATCCAACCAATAACTGATAGATTCATACACATTTATCTTTCATTTCCCAATGAAACTATCTAACATGTTATAAAACTAATAAGAGAAGAAACAAAACCATATATGAAGAAAGTAAATGGAATCACTATACTGCAAACACCAAAGTGAAATGGAATTCATCTAATTATCCACAAAATCATACATAATTTTCTTCTAACTCTTAATGCAAAACTAATCTATGCATGGGCCACAAAACATGACAAGCAAATAGGGTAAATGGAATTACAGACCAATTCACCATCAAGTTTATCGACCATTGTATTGTCAAATGAGATTACATTTATAGTTTGTTGTTATCCTTCAGTTCAACAAATCAATAGTCACAAAATAGAAAAGGAAATATGAATAATACATGAAAAATATCTAATCTTCAACATGGTATAGATGTGTGACATCATTTCCGACGATGTCTTGATCCCATGGCACCTCTAAGAACACCTGGAAACCATTCATCTTCATGCGACTTCAAAAAACCCTATTAAACTCTTTGTTTCCTTCATATTCTACTATTGGCACCAAATCCATATAATTTGTATCTCAAAGGTCACAACTATTTTGAATTTTGGCCGTCGATCTTAAACCAACGATTATGATTAAATCCAAGTCATTTCCCTTTATGACTTTCTCCATTGGAAAATAAATATACTAAAAATAGAAGCTAAGTATAGTATAGTTGCATGCATGTGAAAACAAATATACTAAAAGTAGAAGCTAAGTATAGTATGGTTACATGCACGTGAAAACAAATATGCTAAAAATAGAAAACTAAGTATAGTATGCTTGCATGATTTGAGAGATTAGAGACATGCAAAAACATTAATTGCATGTTTATTTTTATTTTATAAAAATATAATTTATTTTTTAGATTTATTTATTTAAAGATAATAATAATAATAATTTATTAATTTATAAAATTAAACAAATATTATTCCTTTAGTTAAAGTGAATGTTAGTATTAGTGATTCTTTAAGTTTAGTTAAACTCTTAGTTATTTATATTTATTAATGCAAGAGGAGGGTTAATCAATAAATATTTAAAATTTTATTATATTTTAAGAGAAGTGTGGTAGAGTTTATTTTGTAATCATTTAGTTAATAGATATTTGACTTTATGAGAGAAATTATAAATAATTAAATTAAATTTATAATTTATATCTATTTGCATTATTAATTAAAGGAAAAGTAAATAATAATATTAGACTTAAATAGAAGTCATATTAATATTTTAGAAATTGAAATTAGTATCGGTATTTAAATCTAATAATATCTGTTTATGTTATTAACTAAATCATTTACGATTTAAGATTATATAAATTAATAACATGATAATATTGCATGATATTTTATAAACAAAGAGATTGGATATTTAAATACTTATTAACTTAAATAAGTATATTAGCATAACAATTTATACTAACATGTATATTCTTGCCTTATTTCTAAACACATCCTTATGACTCAAATTAAATAAGATAAATTGGTGGAGTTAAATCATGTGGCTAAAAACTATGTATATTCTAATATTCTATTTATAGTCTTGTGACTTTTATTTTCATGATGGTTTTTCTTTGTGGGTTGTTTGGTTGGCCAAGTTAGGATGTGAATGAGAGACATTTTTGAGATTTCTTTTATAATTATTTGATGGGATGTCATGATGAACTTTGTGATTTGAACTAAGATTTATGTTTTATGAGCTTTATGCTATTGAGCATTTATGAGAACTTGGGTTTTGAGAATCAATGTTATTTTTGGGTTGCCAGTTAAGAAACCAAATTCAATCAATATTACTCTTGTGATATGGGACACTATTGTAGTTTTTGATTTTTGATAGATTGTTTAGAATGTAGTCTGAGTCTCCTTCGTAGTTTTTTTTTGTATTTGCCTCTGGTGGTGGTGTTATTGGTGGTGTACTTGTTGTTGGATGTATTTAATGCAGTTATTTACTTTTATTTATGATGATTGGTGATTTATGGTTCATGTACTTTTGGCATGTGGCTATTGTCTCAAGGTGGATATCTTTCGTTGACTTTATCTTATGATTTTGGTGATATGATCTATTATTGATTTATGAATGATGTTTTGTTATGCGGTGTTGGTATTGGTCTGAGTGTTCTTTCTTTTGGAGTATCTTATCTTCTTGAGTAGTATGTGTTACCATTGGGGTAGTTTTGGCTATCAAGATTCCTTGCCTACGATTATTTTATGATTTGATTATTTGTGTGTGGATTGTATATTATCTCTCCTGCATGGTGGGAGTGGGAGCCTGATTAGGTGACCACGCGGTCGGGAGGTACTGTATTCATACCATTTGGGTCCCCCTTAGACTGACAAATGTTGGATGCTCCTTGATACAATGGTACCATTATCATTCTTCCTCTTATCTTGAAGACTTTTATTCATTTGATGTATCTATGTATCATGTGTTTTGAGATCCTACGAGATATTGTATTGTATATTGATATACTTGTATCTATTTTCACATACACTATGACATGTGCAGTGGATGTTATTCACTAGATGTGCTTTCATATTATTAGTTGTACTTGTGCATTTTCTTATATGACTACGTATGTGTTTATTCATTTTATGATTATGGACAATGTAATTGAGACTTAAACCTATTAATAAAACTTTTAAAATGTGACTCAATGTGAAGGAACCCTTGGGGATTTGAAACTGTATTTGTAATTAATTACATATTCTTGATGTGTATGTATATATTGCTTTCTCATTATTGTTACTTTGATGTCATTTAAACTTTTAAAAAAATGGTTCAGTAAACTCTATAACATATTAGGTTTATTTCTTTTGGGTTCCCGAGCGGGACGTTACAAGTTACACATTTATGTTAAAGAATATGAGTGGTCAATCAATAAGGTAGTTAATGCATTGAGTAGGAGATAACTTTTTGATAAAGATGAGAGTATAATTTCTTGGGTTTGATGAATTAATGACTTTGTATGACAAAAACTGATTTTGTGGAACTATGGAAATCTTGTAATGAGACTATTGTAACTTGAAGAAGATGGTTAGATTATTTCATTTAAAATGACATGTTCAAAGGAGTTTAGTTGTGCACTAAAAGAAGTTCAATGAGGGAGAATAAGACTAAGGAAAAATATTGTGGAGGTTAGTTGGACACTTTAATATTTACAAGACAATAAGTTTGGTGAGTGAAAGATATTATTGGACTAAGTTTTGTTGGGATATTAGGAAGTGTGTTCAAAGTTGCAGAGTTTTTCAAGTTTCTAAGCATAGTAGTAAGAATGTGGGATCGTATACACCTTTAACTATACCCAACACCATGGGAAGGTATTAGCATGGATTTCATATTGGGTTATCCATTATTAAATCACTCGTGCTCTCACATTTGGTCTTGTATAATACACTTGGGTTATCTATTCTCATAGGGTAGTCTGTTTTATTTCTTTTTTTTGTCTTAACAAGCATGTTATCATTCTAATATTTTTGCCTAATTATATTAGTGTTGTTTATCTCTTCTATTCAATTAAACTATCATTGATTTTATCATGTCTGACAATTGTCTATGGAGGTGAGAGATCCAGAGCTAGGGTTTGACTAAGGAGAAACTCTTTATAACCATAACAATTTCTTCTCTTTGATCATGTACAAGTTTCCATTATGGACTCATGAGCTTCAACATGGATTGCATTACCAACCATCAGATTAGGTTCTATTCTCCATCTTTCTCCTTCATTTCATTTACTCATTAAACATGTCTAGTCTAGTTAATAATTCATTTCATTAAGTTTTTTTTCCATTTCATGTTTAAAATTTCTTAATCTACCATCTATTCTTTTAGTTTACGCATTTAGGGTGCTTATCTCTCTTTAGTTTTACATTCTATTTATTTTTCTTTATCCCTCTTTCATAGTTTAACATTATATTCTTCATCTTTTCATTGTATTTATGTCCTCTTATACTCAGTCCTTTCAAGATGCCAGTACAACACATTGGTATCCTATAGATGTACTTTAGTTCTTGGACCATGCTTCTTCTAACACATATAGCTCATGAAGCTTAGGGCTTGATCATTGTGATTAGTCCTTTTATCTCCTGTAGTCAAAATATTTTAATCTATTTGCCTATTTTAGTTATATGTATTAAATGAGATAGGTTACATTTGAACACTTAAAACAATCACACTAAACCTCACCAAAGTAGCGAATTAATTTCTTCTTAATCTTGTGTTTGATCTCTATAACACTACTAACTAGCAATGTAAGGTGGTGGAAGAAAGCCATGTACCCCTTGAGGTTTTAATTGACCTCTCAGTAGGCGTATTATTTTCTTATCCGCAACAAGGCACATAACATGACATAGAGATTCACAAAGCACAAAGCAAGGCATGCAAATTTGTAAAGTGGGTAGATTTTAGGATACAATGAGCGTTTGAAGATGAAGGTTTAAAGAATAATGGATGCTCATGCTAGTAAATGAGGAGGTGGAGAGATTTTGACTCCTAGCATAATTATGCTATGTCTGAGTCCATCATCAACATTTTGTTAAGCTTTTGAATGTAATTATAAAGTTAAGGTATTCTCAAAGAGCTTGATTTCCTGATATTTTTGAAATTCAACCTTATAATTATGCTAAGTTTTAGTCCTTTGTCATTTTTTTGTTAAGATTTTGAACATGTAGTTGACAAGTTCATCTTTTCTTGAACTGCTTGAGTGCCCAACTTCTCTTTGAGTGTACATCTAAGTTTTTAGTCTTGTTTGTGGTTGGTCACACAATCAATTTTTGAACTTTTGCACCCCTCAATATCAATTGTTCCATAGTTCAATGAATCACCATCTCATCGACTCAACGAAGAGTTTTGCTTCTCAAGGCAGAATCTTTTTGAAGATGTTAACAACTACAACTCATTAACAACCATTAAATGGTGAAGAGCATGTGAAAATGTACTAATGCAATTCTTGAAAGAGAATGATAGTACCTTCATTACCAAAGCTAAATGGAATTAATGTTTTGTTTCTCTAAAAATGCTATAATCTTTTCAAAACTTCATTTTGATTCCAAGGAGTCATACGAAAAGGCTTAATGGAGCTTCAACAATAGAGGAAAAATCATAAAGGTGTTGAAAAACAATGATGTTCCAAAACTTGAATACTTGAGAGTTGTGAGGATGAGATATATTGGAAACCATGGCAACCCATTGAGGACCCAACATGGCCTCTCACCTTCTTGTTTGATGCTAAAATAGTTGAGCTTTACTCCCATTCTTAAAATAGTTATCCTTTCTATGAGCTTCTTTCAGTATCTTTCTAATAGAATACAATATATAGTTTAGATCTCTAACATTTTTCATTAAAAAAATCTATACAACTCTTTTATTACCAATTCTAATAAAAATTTTAATCCGTAAAATTTTACTCTTTAACCAGTCCATACATTTCTTTCTTCATGAATGATACTACTAATCACATTCATATGGGACATCAATACCTTGGGGCCCGTTTGGTTGCAAGGATATTAATGGAGAATATGAATGCATATTGGGAATAGTAATGGCTATTCCAATATCAATAATTTTTTGGAATGGGTATAAGCTCATTTCAAAGGCAAAATGGAAATATATTCCTATTCCCTATTCCAATTGACAAACCAAAAAAATAGAAAATGTATTCTAAATTTTCTATTCTTATTCCTCTATTCTTATTCGTGCAACCAAAGGGACCCTTATTAATGCATTTATAATTGCCGATAGCAATGATGGTCCCAACCATTTGACACGTGACATCAATTTCTTCACACTTTGGATTTTAATTTGTGGGTACTTCTTAAAGAAATCATATAACTTTGAAAATGTGCTTGTCCTTTCATTGTTTGTCCCGAGGTCAATCTTAGATTTTTTTAAAGCACTTGATTTTCAATATAATATTGAGATAATGGTCATGATATAAAATTATTCTCTAATGATAAGAGAGGCAGCAATGTTTGAAACGAAGACTAATCCTTGGATTTATGCGATTGTCTTACTAGACAATTGCTTTATTTCAATTTCGTCTACCAAAAAATGGAAAAAAATAAATGGTTAAGCACATTAATTAGATATATTTATTATTAACAAAGCAGGGCGTGGTCGTCATTAGTTTCTTTCGGTGACTATTGTTGTGGACCAGGAGATTTTTTTAGATTTTATTTTTAATGAATTTTAACACCACCTAATTAATCCTTATACCTTATCTATATATATAGGATTTTGTGGAAATTTATTCTATCTACAGTTTTAATATTTACTACCACTGAAAACCACAAAACCATTAATTTCTTAAATTAAAATTCTGAACTTGCTCACGGCTTAATTTTTTTTAAATTAAAAAAGCTACTCTAAAATTTTCATCAGCCCATCGCCGTGAAATTTCTGCCGTAGTTTACTGAATTTCCACCTGCTATATTTAGCTTACCGTAGATTTTACTATTTAAATTGTTCTTTAGTATTTCTATAAACACGCAATCCGAAAGCGGATTTAGCTAAGGTTTATGCAGATTTTTCTATCACAGTCATTGATTAGGCAAATGCATATAAAAAATCCCTGGTAATTTTGGATATAATGAAGATGACGGCAGGTGCTGGAAATCCAAAAGCTCTGTACTTTTTTCTTCCCTCGTCGATGAAAATCTAAGGTAAGACAATGTTATTTAACTGAAAACGCCATCAAATTTGCACTTTTTGATCGAAACAAACGACAATTGCAAATGATCACGAAACTGAAGAATATGCGGAAATATTTAATTATTCGCGGCCGGCTGAATTTGCTCGAAATAATTTGGCCGCACTGTGTTGTTTCTTATGCCTTGCGATGGATTAAATCAGGAGGCCGTTAATCTAACGATGCTTTTGAAAATATTTAATTGCAGGCGATCTGGCCAAGAAGCAGCCTGCCGGAATGTCTTCTTCTACAAATCCCCTGCCCTGTGTGTCGATCTTCTTTGCTCTGCTTTTCGCAATGGAAGCCACAAAGGCAGGGTCTGTAGAAGATCTGGTGTGTTGCCTCGGGCAAAGCGGTGTAAAGAATGTCACAAGTTCGGATTTTGATGATCTTCTGAAGTTTTCTTTGCAGAATTTGAGGTTTTCGGAGTCGAATGTGAGGAAGCCGTCGGTGATTATTGTGCCGCAGAACAAAATGGAGGTTCAGAAGGCTGTGGTGTGCTGTAAACGGCATGGATTTCAGATTCGTTTGAGGAGCGGCGGACACAGCTATGAGGGAACTTCTTCTACTTCGGAAGCTCCGTTCGCCATTATTGACCTGAGGAAGCTCAATGAAGTTGTGGTGGATTTGGCTTCTGAAACTGCCTGGGTTCAGGGAGGGGCTACCCTCGGTGAAGTGTACTATGCTATCTCCAAGGTATTGTTGTTCATCTTAGAACTACTCAATTATTCCTTGTTTAGATAAGGTCCTTATTTAGGAATTGTGTCATAACTGTTTGATTTGTTTAGGTTGGGGTCCCATGGCACCTGCTTGCTTAAAAATAGAGCGGGTGTTAAAAACATAAATTGTTATTTTTAGAAGTTTTGGTAGGGTGATTTCAATTTGGAGGGAAAATGAAGAGTAGGTTCTTGCCAAGTGGCAGAATTCTTCCCTAAACTGTAGGGGCTATTTTGCGCGCCCCCCTCCCCCCTCTTTTCCATCCGCTCAACTAAAAAGTAGGGGCTCCTAGTTAATAGGAAAATATTCCAAATTAAGCTTTTGTCCCCCCCCCCCCAAAATATTATCATGGGACCTCTAGCACCTAAAATATAGAGCCCAAGCCCCCTCCATGGGACCCCAGGGTTAGCGACTATTTAGTTATTATTTTAAATTATGCTTTCAAATTAGTTGTAGTTCAAAATAAGGTTAGTTCACGTTTTGTTTGAAAATAAAAGATTCCTACAAATATTTCATGCAATCTTAATAGACATGCAAAGTAGCTATCATAGCTATCATGATTACTTTCTTATAGCTGACAATTTGTGTTTATTATTATGATTATTATGCTAATAATTTGTGTATTTCAAATTTAAGGGAAAAATGGAGACATCAATAAAGAGAGATTTGTAGTTAAAAGATCTTATGATAAATAAGATGCATTATGTAATAATTTATATGTTATTTTTTTGTGTAGAGTTGTTACTTACAAATTTAGTTAGGGTTGTTTCTATCGTAGGTGTTTAGTTTGTTTTGATTGGTCTCTATTGCTTAAATTATTTAACACTAAAGTAAGGTCACTACACTTCTTTAATCTATTAACAGTTCTTTGTAATTCAAATTTAGGAAAAAAATATTTTAAAAATTTAATAAAGGAGAAAATGAATTTGTGAAGTGAGTGGTATTATTGAGGATAAGTCTCATTTTTTTCTACGATATATTTGCAAATCCTAAATATAGTCTCTATAAGTAGGAAAATATTTCAAATTGTCATTTTGCCATAATAATAATTTTGAAGAAGAACACTCTTCAGTTTTTCCAATTTAAGTAAAAAATGAAGTATGAAAGTTAAATTTAGTTCTCATTTAAAAAAACAGATTTGATATTTTTCTAATTTATCTAAATCATTTGAAATAGTTTTAGTAGAATATTTTATTTTAAAAAAAATTAAATTATATTTTATATTTATTATTAAGTAAATTTGACCTTGAGTTTTACAACTAGTAATTTTAATTTTTTAAAATAGTACAATTATTTAAATTCATATAATATAAATGTCATGTATAATCTTTCTAGAAATAATTTAATTTTTATAGATAAAAGTAAATTATAATTAAATTTAGACTAACTTTGTCTTTCATTTTACATTTCATAAATAACTGAAGAAAAGTATAATTGAAATATCTAATAACAATTGAATATAATTATTATTAAAATATAGTTATTGCATATAAAAGGTAAGTTGCTATACATAAGAGATGCATATATTTAGATATTATATTTGTAAACAAATTAAGATTCAAATGTAAGACTTTTTATATGTATGATAAGATTTTTTATCATTAAGTTTGAATCATAATATTTTTGAATAGATTCTTTTTTAATTAAAATAAGAAAAGAACAAATAATTATACAAATTAGAAAACAAAAGTACCTACAACAGCAAAAGTTAAATTTAACTAATTTCTCTCCATATTTGATTTGAATCCAACGTTTGATTTATATCCAGATTTGTACATCAACATTTATAATTATACTTCTCCATCTATTATCCATTATGAAGACTTCTTAATCAATTAAAGAATAATAATAAAAAGTTGCAAGAAAAGATTAATGTCTTCAATAGATATATAATATTTAAAACTCTTAACATCATTGAACTTTAAATAATTTTCAACCAATCTAAAATGTTCTTCTGCAACTTCTCATTCTTGTCACGATAAAAAAATTTCAATACATTTGTCGGGAAAAAACACAGATCCTAATTTTCCAAGAAAATTTGAGGTCCATGGCAGATGCTAATACTCCGGATCAAAAATGCCATTTTTTACGAGAAAAATCTTTAATATTTGCATTGTAAACAGATCCTGCAATTAAAAAATGGATCTTATATAGTGATGAACTGCTGCAAATTAAAAAAAACTGGTTCTTAAAATGATGAACTCCTGCAAATTGTCAGCCCGCCTGTGCACATATTGAATCAAATTGTTTCGATCTTGTTGCAGGCAAGCCCTAGCCATGGCTTCTCGGCGGGAACATGCCCTACGGTAGGCAGCGGCGGCCACATCAGCGGCGGAGGATTCGGCCTCATTTCCAGAAAGTACGGTTTGGCGGCCGATAATGTGATCGACGCAGAGCTGGTGAATGCAAAGGGCGAGCTTCTGAACAGAAAATCCATGGGAGAAGACTTATTTTGGGCGATCCGAGGCGGAGGAGGAGGAAGCTGGGGCGCAGTGGTCGCATGGAAGATCAAAATCCTGCCAGTCCCGCGCACCACAACAGTCTTCACAGTGAACCGGCAGGGACTCGAAACCGTGACCAACCTCGTCTACGAATGGCAATCTGTCGCGCCAGATCTTGACAGAAATTTCTATCTTTCTGCCTTCGTCGGTGCAAATCTCTCACAAGCCCCGAATCCTGGGATTTCCGTCACATTTTTAGGCCAGTACCTTGGCCCTAAACAAGATCTGCTAAATATCATAACTTCAAAATTTCCAGGTCTCGAGATTGAACCCCAGGACTGCCAGGAAGTAAGCTGGATACAATCCGTCCTGTATTTCTCCGGGCTCAGTGCTTCAAAGATCCACGACGCGGAGAATCTCCTAGACAGATATCTGGAGCCGAAGAACTATTTCTTCGCCAAATCCGACTACGTCAGAAACATAATTCCGAGATCTGGAATCCTCGGAGCTTGTAAAATTCTGGAAGAGGAGCCCAAGGGTTTCATAATCATGGATCCCTACGGCGGCAAAATGGCGGAAATTAGGGCCGATTCGATTCCTTTTCCTCACCGGGAGGGAAATCTTTACGACATTCAGTATCTTGTGACCTGGTATGACGGCCCTGAGAATCAGGCAAAATATTTAGCTTGGCTCAGGAAATTCTACGCCTACATGACGCCATATGTTTCGCAGAATCCCCGAGCAGCCTATGTGAATTACATGGATTTTGATTTAGGAACTACGAGCTATTTGTCCAAGGATTCTTCACCTGTTGAAACGGCCAGTATTTGGGGAAAACGTTACTTCTTGGACAATTTTGAACGCCTAGTGCAGATCAAAACCGAAATTGATCCAGAAGATGTTTTCCAAAATCCGCAGAGTATCCCGCCTAATGTTGCGTCCGAATATGATGATTCTATCTTAGAAGAAAATTTCTTCCGTTTTGTCGCCCTCTGAAATCAATCATTCATTCTGCCATGGTTGATTAAATTAAATTACCAGTTCTTGCCATCTGATGCTTGTATCTGACAAATCTGATGTAATAAATGTATTAAAAGAGTTGAAATTGTACTGCGAATATACTCTCACTAGCATTTCTCAGAGGGAATTAGTCTGAATTAACCGATTGATTGTTCATCCGGCCATTGTTGATTAAGCATTCATTGAGAAAATATGATTACCAATTCTTGCCATCGATGCTTGTATCAGACAAATCTCAAGTAACAAATGCCTTAAAAGAGTTGAGATTCAACCGCTCATATAATCTCAATAGAATTTCTGAGAGGGAATTAGTCTGAATGCACCGACTGGTTGTTCATTCCGCCATTCATTTATTAAAAAAATCAGATTACCAGTTCTTGCCATCCGATGTTTGTATCGAACAAATCTGAAGTAATAAATGTGTTAGAACAGTTGAGATTCAACCGCAAATATGCTCTCAAATAAAAATAAATTCCAGAGGATTTTAATCTGAATGCATCGATCGATTACTAGGGTTGATTAAATTTTTATACACTGATTCAGAATAAACAAACAGATTTAAGGATCGGAATGATGAATTCCCACCTAGTCTGGACTGGATATTGAAAATAATTTATTTGTTTGTTTCAATTGTTTAGGTATTTTTTTGACGAATTGTGGAATATCATATCATATATGATAATAATAATAATACTAAATATAGGACAGGGACACCGTTGGCAATGTCGTATGAAGTCCAAAAGATATTAAAGATTTGACGACAAATGAAGGATGTCTCAATAATAAACCATCGTAGAAATAAAGTGCAATGGTCAAATGGATAAGGATGTTGAGTCAGACTGATGAATATTTTATCGGTTTTATATTATATTATAAGTTGTTGTCAATCAATTTCAATTTTTTATTTATTTTTAATAGTTCAATCAATCAATTTTTTATAGAATTACAAATCTCGGGGCAACAACTTTATATAGTGTAGAATTAGTTTTAATTTTGTCATTTTTAAAATGTCATTTACCTTTTTGAGTTAGAAATAGTCATTGCAAAAATCACATTTGTAATTATTAAATAAATACCTTTCAAAAAAAATATTAAATAAATGTTTCTAATTTTTTTAATTTATTTTTATGACAAATTTTGATGTATGTGAAGATTTGTAAAATATAATATCAAATTTTTTTTAAATATCTTTTTTTTTAATTTATTATATTAAATTCATTATCTTTTAATATAAATGATTTGATCTAATTTTTGTATGGTCAAACAGACCAATGACTTGTATTATATTATATTATTTTATTTTATTAGTTCTGTCATAGGTAGGAATACTATTGCATTCATTAGATGCAATTAAAAACTATAAAATATATTAATATATTAGTTTAACCAATAAGATGCAAGTATTTATTTATTTTTAGGCAAGAACCTACAACACAATGGTAATTTGTGAGCCTCTCATGTGAGAGGTCTTGGATTTGAATTTGCTTAACACATAAAAATAATTAATTACAACAACTAATAATATTTTTTTTTTTCAAACCAAAAAATAAAGAAAAATTTAAAGCTCTAACTTTTAGTATTAATTGTGCAATTAAACGATTGAAAATATCATAAAAGATGATGTGACGCTACATTTACTTTATCATTTCAAGACTTTCACAATTTAAATTCTTTATAAAGTTTAAACATTTTTATTTTATTTTTTGAAAATCAAGAATAGTATTTAATTGAAATCTTATTGGGTCCTACTAAATAGTAATGGAGAAATTTAATTTTTAAAACTAAAAATCAATGAAAATTTAAAATTCTAACTTTTTATATTAATTGTGCAATTAATATAATTATTATAAAAGATATGTTACACTACACTACACTTTACCATTAGCCAAATTAATAATAATAGAATGTACTAACTCATTAAATTTTGATTTATTTTGCCCTTAAAACATTATCTTTTAAAAGAATTAAAAGTAATAAAAACTAAATAATGTAACCAAAAAAATTAAAAACTAGAAACTAAATAATATTACAAATAATTTTAAAATGGTAGTTATTGTATGTATAACTATGTTAATTGTTTATGTATTTAAAATGTAAAATATCTTATATATCATTTTTTTAATTTTTTTTTTTAAATTGGTGAATGGCCGAAGCCTTGATTGATATTATAAAAAATGTTTACAATAGCTTACCTTCGTTAAAGCAGGGGAAAGAATGAAGAAAAAAACCTCTATTACAAATTTAAAAGGGGCATACCCCAGTGATAACACTTAATAGTAGATCGTTTTACAAAATAGTGGGATTAATCCCATTTAAAATATACATTACATCTAAAAGTTGCGCATCCAAAACTTGTCAAATTACAATAATTCGTATCCCTGATGTGAAAGATACTTCAGTTGGGCTAGGTAAGAAACACATTAGCAAACAATGAAAACTCAAGATAGAAAATGTGTTATCCGAATTACAAGTTTGTTATTTCATATCATGAATATGAGAATATATTAACCTATTAATAAGATACTCTCTTGAAATGCTTACCAAATGAGCTCATTAATAAAAAATCAGCATATAATATATAATAATCAAAGCATTACCCATGAAAAATCTAAAGTAATGAAAATAATGAAAGAGGGAAAAACTAAAGGAAGGAACTGCAAAGGAGATAAAGTGATTACAGGTCAGAAAAACTTAATACTACCAATCCAAGACCAGCTAAAAGAGGGTTAAAAATCGAAATCCCAAGCCTACCATTATCCATAATAAATCTATCTCAAGTATTGAACATCCCCTGCATTGAAAAATCTTAGTAAATCAGACGTAGAACCAACTGAATCATCCATGAATAACCACGAATACATATTAAATTCCATATCTAAAATTTTTGCTAATCGATACCATCAACTAGTTTATCGTTAACTAAAGAGAGGATTCCAAACACACTCCCGGCCTTGAGGCAATCAAACTAATAATGTTTAATGAAACTGTTGTAACAAGAGTAAATTCGATATACAACTCTAAATGTCGCCATGCAAATAGCAATTAGATACATAATCAAGAGAAGCTTTCCTCAAAAACTAGTCTTGTATATTGATTTATAAATAGTCTTTACATTATCGAACTGTACATTTAAAACCCAAAATATCTACCGTTCTTCAATACATAGTATTAGCTTGCCATATACATGTAGACCCTAGTCCAAAAGATATATCATTTTTGACTGTCAAGTTGTTGATTAATTATTATTTTTAATAAATAAAAATTGTGTATAAAGATGACAATTAATTGTAGTTTTTTTTTTAAATAAGGAATTATTTGATGTTAAATAGTTGTAAAAAAATATTTTTGTTTCGTAATTTTCAATTTCTCTAGTTTTATTCATATAATTCATTCTTTTAAGATAAACAATTAGTTTCTAATTTCTTACATTGCAATTAAAATAAAATTTATTGTATTGCAGATTCCAGACACAAAGAATAAGCAATTTAAATCATGGATGTATTTTCTATATGTAGAATTTAGTTATAACATGCTTATGCTTTTGTTAGGGTTTTGGTTGGTATTGTTTAACCTTGCACAAGATCTCAATGATCCATTTGTTCATAGCACATTGCAACACATTTTTGACAACTTTATAATTGCATTCAAACTAATATTGTAGAAATTTTATTATTATCTCAAGACTTCTCATGGAAAAGCCAATAATGTAAAAAATGTGTTGCCTTGTAATGTATGCATGATATTTTTAGTGAAATTGAACAACATTTCTTGAGTGCTTATGAAGATGCTTTCCAATCTCAAAACTCTTGAAGTTATAGAATTCCATTTCGTTCTAAAATTCTTGTACACTTTTGAGTTTTCTACAATAGAGTTTAGATTTAGTAAATTGTGTCATTAGACATTTATAATGCTCTGAATTTCTTCTCTTTGTATATGTATAGAGTATAATAGCTTATTTTAAGAAACTACAATTGATTGTGATAAATTTCAAAGTAGACCGAAAGTATGACCCATTTTTGTTGTTTTATAATAATAAAAAAATCAATATTGTTGTTGTTTAGTTATTCTACAAAAGCATTCCTAACACCAAATTCATTACAATATGAAAAGTAAACCTTGTATTATGTTGAGCACGCCATACAATATCATTTATTATCTAGTCCTTTTAACCAATTTTAGAGCTTGTTGTAACTTTTTTTTGTAA
Source organism: Cupressus sempervirens (assembly GCA_028749045.1). NCBI lineage: Eukaryota > Viridiplantae > Streptophyta > Pinopsida > Cupressales > Cupressaceae > Cupressus > Cupressus sempervirens. Next base: position 539,267,158 of record CM053793.1, read on the forward strand.
AGGCGTTGATGTTAAAATTCTAATGATACAAAGAAGTAATTTTGCACTTGGTAAGAGCTATAACTTATCTACTCGTGTTCAACTACAAACATTAATGCATAATGTAATTGTCTATGTTTCTCCACTGTCTTTAGTTGTTAAGTTCTATGTACAATTACAATTAATTTTAATATGGTTTAAAGATAGCTCAACCTCTAAAACTTTAAAGGATATACAGAATGTTGTTCTAATACATTTTGCATTCTTTCACATTAAAAAGTTTATTCCTCCATCTCAACCCTTTATTGCCACACTCTATAATACTATAGTCATGACACATATGGCAGGAACTATGACACTTTGCATCTCTTGTTTTATTTATTTACACTACAAAGATATTATTGTTAGTTTTCATGTTATATAAGTTGTTAGTTTTCATGTTATGTAAGCTCAATCTTTTCCATAGACTATTAATGAGTTGGACATTCTATTCTTTGTAGGTGAGAAATGATAAATATGCTTCGTTAAATGAATGATTTGTTTGATAGTAGTAGGTAAAATATCTTTTGTTTGAATTTATGGTAACTCTCAACCATCTTTAACGATCCATTACTATTGAAGATTTCTTTTGTTTACCATACTTTTATAGTCCAATAGACAACTTGAGCCATGACTTGAAATGTTCTTACAAATTCTCCATTCATGGTATCATAAATAACATCATAGGTTTAAAGAAAGTAAATATGAGAAAAATGGACATGATCCAATTTTCATATCATATGATGGAGGAGAATAGTGACTTATATTTAATTATTTTCCTTTACAATACAAAGTTATTATTGTTACTTTTTTGTCATGTAATTGAGTCATGACTAAAATGACACTTGAAATGATATATAGGAACAAATTTGTACCAACATAATGCCCATTGCACTATTAAAGCTATTCTTACAAATTCTCCATTCACAATATCATAACATCACAGGTTTAAAGAAAGTAAATATGAGAAAAATGGACATGATCCAATTTTCATATCATATGATAGAGGAGAATATTGACTTATATTTCTTTGTTTATTTTTAATTATTTTCCTTTACAATACAAAGTTATCATTGTTAGTTTTTTGTCATGTAATTGAGCCATGACTGAAATGACACTTGAAATGATATATATAGGAACAAATTTGTACCGACATAATTTTCCCATTGTACTATCAAACCTATTTGTACAAATTCTCCATTCGTAGTATCATAACATCATAGGTTTAAAGAAAGTAAATATAAGAAAAATGGACATGATCCAATTTTCATATCATATGATGGAGGAGAATTGTGACTTATATTTCATTGTTTATTTTTAATTATTTTCCTTTACAATACAAAGTTATCATTGTTAGTTTTTTTTTCATGTAAACTCAACTTTTTTCTTTCTACATTAGTGATGGAGACTTTTGAAGAGATGGACAATATATTCATTGTTGGTGAGAAATGTGAAAAATGTACTTCTTTTTATCACCAATTTGTTGATAGTGGGAGAGAGTTGGTAAAGCACTCTTAATATTGAAGATTTTTCCTCATTGACAACTCTTAGCTATTTTTGAAACAATCCATAAATATTGAAGATTTCTTTTTTTTTACCATACTTTTGTAGTCCAATCGAAAACTTTATCCAAATCTCTAAAATGTCATTTAAAATGATATATAGGAACAAGCTTTTTTCAACATAACCATAACAAGAGCTGCCCATTTCAATAGCAAAACTATTCTTAAAAATTCTCCATTCCCAATACCATCACATAATAGGCTTAAAGGTGTGTGTGTGTGTGTGAAACTAGGAAAAGTGCCCTTTGTTTTTTCCCATCAAAAACTTTGAACCATCTTTGAAATGGTCCATTTATATTGATGATTTCTTTTGTTTACCATGACTTAATAGTCCAATCAACAAATTTAGCCATGTCTAAAATGACATTTGAAATGATATATATTTACATTAAGGTTTTTAGGTATGAAATGAAACATGAGTCAAAATAACATCATCACAACACTTTAATATTAACACATCACAAAATATAATCTACAAATGGTTGTTTAACTTAATGAATGCCTCTAAAGACACAATAAATACAACACACATCAACTCTATTGTAATTCAATTTGCTATATCATCGAAACAAATTATCCAAGTCTTGATGTACATACAAATTGCATGTACATACATACATATATCACTCCCCCTCTCTATTCCTTAGATTCATGCACACATAGGTGAACCCACAAAAGTGGTTCCCAATTTTCATCACGAAGAAAACTTGGGTGATAGAAAAAATTTCCATTTTAAGGGTCTTTGAGTGCAGATTGATCTTCACTCAAAATCTCTAGGAACCTTTGCTCAAAAACCCCTTGAAGTGGTTTTCGAGGGAATACCCCCCTTTTGTGCAAAGACCCATGTATAGGGGCTTCACACGAAAGGGGGTCTTTGCTCAAAGACCCCCTTGCTAGATTTTTTTTATAAATTTGGGTGTATGCTTTCATTTTCACCATTATGAGTTGGTGACTTTTTGGAGCCAAGCCTGGGAGCAAAAATTTTGATGTTAGTCACTTACATAACCATATTAGCAATACTATTGATCTCCTTTGAGCATCCCACATACCAGGTACACAATATTCTTCCTTTTTATATTTTTAAATAAATAATTAGTTATTTTTTATTATGTCTTAGTCTTTATGTTTGTTATAAATTTTTTATATTTTTTTTATATATCTTAGTTTTATATTAGAGATTAGTAATTTTTTGCATTTTGTTAGATAGAAAATCTCGTAGTTATAAAAACCATAACTTTGGAAAAATTAAATTAAAAAACCATAGTTAGAAATATGATTAGGTCTAGATAGCAAAAATAAAAAACCCTAAGTGGACAGATAATGAAAAATAAAAACCCTAGGTCAAGAAAACAAAAACTAAATCTTGTCTCCTCTCTCTGTGTCTGCGCTTTCTTTCTCCTCACTTTCTCTCTTTGCTCTCTCCTCACTTTCTCTCTCTCCTCTCTCTCTACTTTCTTTCTACTCTCTATCTCTCTCCTCACTTTCTTTCTCATCTCTCTCCTTACTCTCTCTCTCCTCAATTTCTATCTCCTCACTCTCTCTCCTCACTCTCCTTACTTTCTCTCTACTCTCTCTCCTTACACTCTCTTCTCACTATCTCTCCTCTCTTCTCTCTCTCTTCACATTCTCTCTCCTCTCTCTTCACTTTGTCTCTCCTCTCTTTCCTCACTTTCCCTCTCTCCCATTTCTATCTGAGTTCCCCTTTTCCCTACTCTTTCTTTCCTAGAAGATGTATTTAATTTGTAAAACATAGGAATTTTAAAAATACCTCTAGTTGGAAGTTTAAATATGTATTTAATTTATATATATTTGCTTAAATATTTTAGATATTTAGAAGTGAAATTAATTTATGCTCATTTTTAGATGTACATTTAATTTAATTTACTCTCTCTCTCTCTCTCTCTCTCTCTCTCTCTCTCTCTCTCTCTCACACACACACACACACACACACACACACACACACACGCGCGCGCGCGCACACTCACACACACTCACACTCACACACACTCACTCACTCTCACTCATAAGATGTATTTATTTCATAACATCATGACTTTTAAAAATACCTCTACTTAAATGTTTATATGTGTGTGTGTGTGTGTGTGTGTGTGTGTGTGTGTGTGTGTGTGTGTGTTTGTTTAAATGTTTTAGATATTTAGATGTGGAATTAATTTATCTTCATTTTTAGATGTACATTTAATTTTTTTATGCATGCATTTTTAATTTATTTTTATCAAGTAAGTTTCATTAATACATATGAGGGTCCTCATTGTAGCACTCAAGTACCATTAAGATGTATACTAGGACCCCTTTTGACCCTTAGGAGACATGTGACCCACTACTTATGACACCTACAACCCCTTATTTTTTTGATGACACATATAACACAAATGTGACATATTTTAGATTTTAGTATTAGTTTTCACTGTACATGCACTTGTAATATATACTCAAGTACTTAATTAAATTTAATTAAATTTCACATGTTACCCCTAGATGACCACACACAATAGAGATCACTTATCCCAAGATATGCACGAGGATGCTTAGGCACCTCATGATCAGAGTCCAAGACAAGATCAAGGTTAGGGTTAGAGAGAGGGACATGGATAGGATCAAGATCAAGTACAACCCTAGGATCATGGATAGGAACAAGATAAGGGGTAGGAACCACATGTTTTTGTACCCCATGTCCACCCTCACACTCTTGATTTAGCGGCCATCTTCTAGTTTTCCACTACAAGGATGGATCAATTAAGAGAGTCCATCCATAGATCTAGGGATAGGCTATATAGAGATATTTGTCATCATGTTTGGAGGAGTCTTGATAAACTCATTTAACATTTTATATCATGTTCCTCATTTATGTTATAGGCTATTGCTAGGATTTTTGCAAAGCTTAGAGAAGAGCTCTTAAATGATGTATCCTTAGAGCGAGTTTAGAGTGTGGTCTTTAAGGATATCATCAAATGAGAGGTCTACCCATATTATGAGGGAAGATCATGGTAAGGGAATATCAGGTTATGTGTTGTTTTATTCCAAAAATTGCATGTATGCTAGACCTTTGATTTCTTGTAGCACATGGTCATTATCCCAACAACAAGTAGATACCATTATGTTTTTCCCAATAGTTATACATTGAGCTTTATTTGGGGCTCAATATCAACTATTTGGATCTTCTAGCATATTTTGGTCAAGGACATGATAGAGTTGTTTATCATGATCAGTATTATAGGGTTGGTTGAGTTCCACCTAGTCATCAATAGTTGGTGGGTCATAGGTCTCCAATAGTGACACCAATGATGTCTGCTACTATGGATAGAGCTGTTATTACTTCTTAGAGGGAAGCAGTTGATACGATAGGAAATATTGTAGCTACAACCAACAACATTACTTATGACATAATGGGAAAATATATTATGACTAGACCCAGTCGAGCAAGATAGTTTTCAAAGTAACCATCTAGTACTACAACACCACCACTAAGTGATGAGGTCTATAGAGCTACATGTCTTCCTATTCTGGGAGCTATACATGGCCTCAATAGAGAGTAGAGACATGGATATGGAGTTGTATTTTTTTTAGATGATAATGTACAAATATATTCTTACAATTCTAATTTTAGACTGATGAGGATCATTCTCCTATTATTGTGTCACCTGCTGCAATGTCAAAGCATTCTCTTATTTTTGCAAGTATTCTAATAAATAAGGATGAAAATGTTAACAAGATGAGTAATAAAGGTAAATTATTTAAGTTAAATACCTCATTTCTTAAGGACTCTAATAATAACAAGGCTATTAGAATGGTGACATTTTTTGTAAAAATTGTGTAATCAATCTATAAGACTAGTTAAACAATGGTGCCAACTAGTTCACCTAATATGGGCTTGGGAGGAGATTGTTCTTAGATGAGTCTTGGTTAGAGACTTGTATATCTTGATGAGCATTCTCATTCCCCACTCTCAATCTACTTGGTGGTTTACTACTTGAGAGATATAGCCCATTTTTCTCTCAAGTGTAGTGTGTTTATGTTTGTCTTTCATTGATATGGATCTTGAGATATGGTACATGTGAGTTAGTTCTAGAGGGTTCATTTGAGATATGGTTTAACATTGGTTATCTCCTTGTGCATATGTTGTTATGCTCATTAAATTTGGAAGATGGTTTTGTATTGGGCATATTCCTTGGATTAGGAATGGTTATTCCTTGATTTAGGAATGGTTTATGAGTGTGTTCTTCTTGTGAAAGGCTTACATCCATGATTAGCTATATGGTATGGTTTGGGTGTTGTTGTGGCTTCTTGGTTAGGGTTTTATGGAGGAGATCATACTTGCATAGTTTACATCTAGAGGTGTGTGTAGAAGGACATGATACAAGTTATGGTTTGCATTATTTCTCTTTGGTCTTGGTTATCTTACTGAATGTTTAGTTTCACTTACATTGGATTTGAGATTGGTTGGAGATAATGATCACTAATTTGTGTTCATGTATGTCATGTGAGAGATGATATGGTTATTCCTTTATCTCTTTCCTTTGTTGGTTGTGGAGAACTTGGGAGAGTGTTGGAAACTTTTTATGAGAGTTGTTCTTGCAAATTATTTGTTTATATATTATGGAAGTCCTTGAGACTACATGGATTCACTTCTTTAAGATGTTGTGAGTGGATTGGTTATATATTTGACATTATCTTTTGTAGTGGGAACTTCTTGGTAGATATGTGGCAGGTATTTCTCTTGAGGCTTGTGGTTGTAGGTTACTAATTGGGTGTGTTAATGATGTGAGATTCACTTGGTATAACTTTAGAGGTATGGATATTTGGATGAGTTGGCACTTGTTATGGGTTTTATTTCAGCTATAGATTTTGATAACTACGAATACATGTGACTACCTTTAGATTAGGTGTTTGTGCTTGGCATTTAGTTGGTACATGGTTTTATGATTTTTATGTGACAGGTTGGGTGGCTTTCTCTTAGGATGGCTTCTATGTATGTATGGTGGAAGTGTCATAAGAGGAGGTGGCTTCATTCATGTTGGAGATGTTGGATACTTTGATTTTGTTGCAGGTACCAGGATGGAGCACATCATGTACTTTGATCCATGATGGTGGATGTGCTAGGAGGGATGGTTCCTTGTTCATTTATGTTATTATGAATTGACCCTATGCAATGTACACAACAAGTGGGAGATTGTTGACATTATGTGTGTTGCACACATTGCATATTATGTTATATTGTATTTTATTATGTAATGTTACACCTAGGAGCACCTAGATGGACATGCAACATGTAAAGATTCCCATGGGATATACTTGATGAGTTTTGTTGTAACATTGTGATAATAGTTGATGTAATTATTTAATATTGGGGAAAATGATTAAATGAACAATATTAAATGCAGGTACAATAGGTTAGGTAGCACATGGTTTGTAATATCATTTGGTGGTTTTGTGGTACTTGCTACTATATAAGCAGTCACAGGGGTTATTGTAGAGACAAGAGAAAAGAAAAAAATGAGAAAAAGGCAAGAGTCAAGCAAGACAAGGCTCGACGGGTTAGCCAAGGGAGAATTTGTAAAGGTTGGAAACATGGCATGGGATGTGTGGATTCATGCTTGCTTGCATGGATTGCTTGGTTGTAGTTATGGCTTTGAAGGCTTCCATGGTTATATTGCAATAGTGTTTTTGTTGAATAATACATGATGATGGATGCTTTTGGAGGTTGGGTTTTTCCCTCAGTGAGGGTTTCCTAAGGTATATCTTGTGTCATATTTGTTTGGTCATGTTGTCTATTCTCTTCCATGTGGGTTTCCATTACATATTTATTTAAGATCTATTAAGGGTTATGTGGAAACGGTTATATTTTTTGTTGCAAGTTTCTTTACACATCGGGCTATCTAGTAATGTCAATTGGGTTGTAATAAAATGTCTGACTCGATAGTTTTTGTTTTTTGGGGGCTCAGATTAGAAATTATTGTAACATTTGCCTCAAGAGCCTCATGAAATTTTCTATTCGATGACTCTTTACTATAATAATCCATACTTTATCAATAAAATAATATCTTATATATATATATATATATATATATATATATATGTATGTATGTATGTATGTATGTATGTATGTATGTATGTATGTATGTATGTATGTATGTATGTATGTATGTATGTATGTATGTATGTATGTATGTATGTATTTATGTATGTATGTATGTATGTATGTATGTATGTATGTATGTAATAAAAGAATAACATACATATATATGTTATTCTTTTATAATATATATTTAGTATTAAAATTATATCACATTTAATTTAGAACCTTGCTTAACCCTAACTATTTCTCTAAGTAAATTATATAATTAGGTTTAGGGTCACTTTTAATTGAGAGAAACATTAGAATTAAGATTATATTTAAAATTATATTTGGTATAGTTGAAATAATAATTATTTTTTATTTAATTAAAAATAAATATATTGATAATAAACATATTCTAATATTCTACTATAATTTAATAATAAACACATTTTACTATTTTTTTTTTTTTTATAACTTAAAAAATAAAATTAAATCATACACTTAAATCTTAATAAATGCATACTATATAAAAATTATAATATCAATAAACTATGGATATTATAACTTTGATAAAATTCAACTCCTATGCACCCAATTTTTTTGATTTTACATATATTATAAGGAATATTTAAAGATTTAATTAGCTATTAGCTATTAGGCTATTATAAATGGGTATCTCAACCTAAACGTGTCTGATGCTCGGAATACAGATGGTAAGTTACTTGGTGGTTTGGCAATTTATTTAGTGGAATTCAACTATTGAACAAATGTCTCAAACACCAAGATTTATCAAACTTATCAAACCAAATTTATCATCATCTCTTTGGTGTGTGCGCTAATATTGTAATTCTTAGTTTATCATCAAGCAATAAATGTGTATCATTGTGCAATCTTATACAACACTAACCACATTAATCCATTTTTGGGGATATTTTCAACGTTATAAGTTTGATAGATCTCTACAATCTTCCTTAGGTAGAAAGATCTTTGCAATATTTGCATAATCATTGAAATCTTCCCATAGATTATGTTTTGAATAAATATTTGTGATGAATTAAGTTGCCAACATTTGCATTAGAGAGACTCCCAATCACCTCTATTCTCTCTAAATATTATATGTGAATGGAATAAATAGTGTTCACATCGTCTATTATCATTTTGAATCATGGTTGGAATTGTTAATAACAAAGTTGTTTCTAATTTGTCATTTTTCAACCAGGTAGTTCTTATTATCTCTTGTTCTCATGTTATGTTTTATTTTCTAACTAATAAAACTATTGTCATTTTTTAGTGGGGTTTTTATTTATTTTGTGTTGGGTTGTGAAAATTGTCTCTTCCCATAAGTCACAAATCTTTCATAGATGCAGAAAGGGCAAAAAATGAAGCTTTAGCTCATTTTTTTCATGTAATTGACGAAGAAGAATATTCACCATTGCAATTTATTGCCACCACAAGTTACTTCTTCTTTATCTTACCTAACCATTTTTACCATTGATGCCTTAATTTACCTAAGGTAATGGGTTTGCTTATTATGCACTAATTTTTTTTTATGCTTATAAGAATATTATTTTAAGTGTCTTACTTTAGGAAATTATTCCTTGAGAACATCTTTCCAAGTTGAAAATATTTGATGGCAAAATGTTAATTTTAGAAAATGCAAGCATTGTTGTTCTCACCCAAAAGCTTAAACCACTAATTTGAAACTAGTAGCAAGTCTTATAGAAAAACCTTGACGAAACAAGACATTATTTATGATCACTTGACTTTCGAACCATAGTTTGTTATTCCTTGAATTATAAAACAAAATAAATCCATCTCATGGTGAAAATCAATATGTTTGTGCAAGGGAGCCTCATTGGTAACTGTATACTATATTAACAATTTTGATTATTAGGCTCCCATCTTCTTTTAGTTGTCTATTTCTTTATGTTGGGATTTTTTCTAGGATTGTACAATTATCATTCCTTCCCTCTTTCAATCTAAGGAATTTGACTCAAACTTCAAGTTCTTGATTTGAGAAGCCATGAATCTCTTATAGACCTTCCAAAAGAGTTTTTTTCTCTTCAATCAGTCCAACTACCTGATCTCATCTTTTTCATGTCATTTCCATCATTAGTTGGCCATCTAAAATAAATTAATGAACCTAAGACATTCTGGGTGCACATCTTTAACCTATTATCCAAAATCCATTGGCTTGGTAAAGAAGCTAGAAACAATGTAGCTTAGTGTTTGTATAAAATTCAAAACCCTACCATACACACTAGGGAGGCTACATTTACTCAAGATTCTTGATTTGAAAAGATGCTTGTTTTTACACTCATTGCCTATATCAATTAGCTTTCTCAAAGAGATCCATGTATTAGATTTGAGTGAATGTATAAAATTCTATTATACACTTTCGTACTATGCAAAATTATTACTTCTTATCATAGGAATCTAGAAAATAGGAAGCATGGCAGTTCCAACTACACTATATAATTGTAGTCAAGTTGAGGTCCTTCAATTTGCATCACTTAAAAGTTAACTTTTCTACTAGACATTAAATAGGAAAATTGCAGCACATACACCATTTTGAACTTTCCAACAACAAGAGATTGGATATCATATCAGAACAGATTGGTGACCTATGTGTTTTGTATGAACTAAATTTGAGTCAAATTGCCATTAGGAAGCTTCTAGATGTAGTTGGTAAGCCAAGAATTTTACTTCATCTTAGTCTACATAGCTACTCTAGGTTATTATGTACATCTAATTCTATAATTCAAATTCCAAAATTGAGGTACTTAGACATGTCAAAGTGTCAGGAACTTGTTCTTCTTCCAAGCTCCATTGGAAATCCAAATTCTCTAGTTGAACTTGTCAAGCTTGATTTAGCATAGTGTTATTTTAAATCACTATCAACCTTCTCATGGCATGCCCTCCCAAAGTTAAAGCACTTGAGACTTTTTTGGATGTCATATTAATAGCACACTTCCCCCTGTAATGAAAAAACTAGCTTCACTAGAGGAGGTGGACTTGGAAGGTTTTTCTGCTCTCACTTCTCTAATTGGCATGGGGTTGAGAAAAACTAGAGAAGCTAGAATAGGTGAGCCTAAGAAACTGCACATGTCCAACTTCCATTCCAATTGAAGAGATTGTTGAGTTAAAGTATCTAAGGTATTTGGATGTTAGTGGTTGTATGATATTGTCCCCACTTTCACAAACACTAATTGATCTCTTTGGTGAAGGCAACCTTTAACTCCTACTCAAATTATATTGTGTATTTCTATGTTGAATGAAAAAAATGTAAAATTGATAAATACAAATTTATATTCTACTTTTCGTCCATTTCCAAACATCTTAACAAATTTATCAATAAAACTCCTAAGTTAATGCCCTTAATTCTTCTGAATGTGATGGAGGCATTATGTACAAAATTATGTTTTCAACATATGCTACAATGATATATAAATGCATGATTCATGATATTGCTTTGCTAAATAATCTTAAATTGTTTGAATATTGAAAGCTAATTAAAGGGAATAAATTTCTACAATCCATAGATAATGTTTGATATAAATTTTCATGGTAGATTGTGTAATAGTTTTTTTTCATCAACGCTTCATATCACACTCCATGATCCATCAAGGAGTAGAGGTGGTTTCTTCATGTCAATCTACTTAAGAAGTGATATGTACAAGGTGGTCTTTCTAGTAGTTTGTTTTTAATTCTATAGTCAACATAAATGTGCAATCATCTTCTTGCTTAATTAGTTGAGATTCTATTAAGGGTCACATATGGCATTGATAAATCTTGCATCAGGTATTTTATTTATTATATCCTTCTTTGTATGTATAATTTTGATTTCATATCATTTTCCTTGTATTTTGGAAACTATAGTAGGGTATTAAATCTAATAATCTTTGTTTTTGGAAGTTGTGTTATCTTTGTTCAACTTTATAATTCTTTATAAAAGAACTCAGAGATATTTTCCTAGACAAGTCTATAATCTAAAGATTTTCTATTTGTAGTTCATTTAACCATACACGTAAAGAAATTAAGATTTTTTTTAATGAGTTGATTTGATTCCAAGTCAATATGTATCATGTCATATAAACAATACCCCTCTAAATGGATGACTTCATCAAATATTTGAAGTTTCTATAAGAGGAGGTAAGTTTTAGGATATATTAGAAGCATCTAGCAGTGGAGGTTGTTTATGCATTTGGTAGCATTTTATTTTTTGTCTAAGAAGATTACAAAGAATAGAGAAATACACAAGCCTTAACCTCTCTTTGAATCTGTAGAACAAGCTCCATGAAGATTAAAACTACTCCTCAACCTAATGCTATGGAAAAGATTTACAGTAATGCTTATTTTACAATGTCATAAATATGAGTTTTAAATAGTAAAAGCCATTGTCTATGTTAGAGCTATCTGTAATCAAAATATAAGTTGCATCTTACCTTTGCATTTCTTATTATATAAATAGATAGAAACAACTTTATAGTTATTAGTTTTTATTTTCCAAATTTTTTGAGCATTCACATTTAATAAGAATTTAGTTATAAATTGACTTCAACAATGATGTAGGTGATATAATTATTTTAAAAAATTAATATTTTATTGAATGTTCTCATTCAGTGATGGAAAATCACCCAATTTTATGGATCTTATTGAGATAAGCATTATCAATACCCTTCGACCATGTGTGTTACTAGATCAGTATTCACCATAAATCGATTGGGTTAGCTTTCCTACAAATAGTCTTTTAGAGTTTTCAATTGGAATTTCTCTTAGTTTCCTTAAAATACTACAACATGAGAAGGAAACATGGTCAACAACCCATTGTGTACAAGATAATGATGTTATGATAATGGAGGCAATGGTATTAGAATTTCATGCACTATGTGACATGTTAACTAGGTTTTGTAACTTCCTATGAGATATGCATGCAAATGAGTACTATGTCCTCAGTTGTACTCCTAGTATTAGAGTTGCATTTCAGAAGTACCTAAATAATATATAATACACATTCTATACCCATGTATATAATATATTTGATCTAAGAAAATATTATCCCTTCCCAAGTATGCACCTTTTTGTATTTTCTACAATAATCGACATCCTACAAACACCTTTGGTAAAGAAAATCACTTTGACATAAGGCTTTCTTTCTATACAACTATTGAATTATGTGATAAATTCACACCGAGATTTTTTATTGTATCTATAATTATTAATGCAATGGGGAGTTGATCATTGCTACATATACACTTTACTATTTTATGGACATTTGAATGTCCCCAAATGTCAAATATGAATGTTTTTATTTAGCATACTTCTAGTGTATATGTTGTGTGTAATGATGAGGACATCTATTATGTTTATGCTAAAGAAATTCGATGTTAAATATATATTTTAGTTGATAAACTAGAGGTAGCATGCTAGGTGATATATCCATTTGTCTTGAATGTTACATTGACAAATGGTTTGCCTCAATTGATGTATCCAATTATGTACTCTGTTATTATATATAGCCCAAGATGTTGTAAATAAAATGTGAATATTCAATTATTTTAAATTGAGATTCACCATATAGTAGTAAACCTTAGTTCATGTGCTATTGTATGGAAAAACTATATGTATAATGTTTTTTGTCTATAGTTATGTGTTTGCATGACTTTTAATGGGGATTTCTTTTAGTTTTTTTTATCAAAACTAGTTAGTACAATTTAGAATTAAATCTTGGTTTGAATTAATTGTGCATAGTTGACAAGAGTTGGATGGTTTGAATTAATTGTTATGTGTTTGGATTCCTTCTAAGCATCACTATTGTTCTCTTGAACTTAATTGTCTATGATTCTAGATGGGATTTTCTACCCAATGATTTATCATTTGGTTCATGAGAAAATCGTTCAAAATTATTACAAGGTACAAACATATGTTGGAAATGCAATGTAGCTCGTTAATCTTCCAGGAAATTTTGAAACTAAAAAATCAAGCTTGATTTGTTTTGTTTATCCAAAAGCATCTTATTGGTGCATAAGAGAAAAATTAAAAAGTATCAAATGGAAAAAACATTAGTTCTAAATTCTAGTGTAGATAGTTAATATCAATAACTATATAAAGGTACAAACATAGTTTCGAAATACTAATAGATGACTAATCTCCATGAAGACATTCAAACCACAATTTCAAATTTGAAGTTCTCAATTTATCTAAAAATATCTAGTATAGGCTTGATTTCTAATAGATTTTTTTAGACCATTGTTACCATAGAGCCCAGTTCCATGTTTTCCCCTTTCCTTTTTTTGAGCTTCATTTGTTCAAATTGAGAATTTTTTCATTTAGCTACTCTCATTCCTAGGATTAGTGTCTTTTTTTTCCTTTCTTCATCATTTTCAGACTTATTTTGAGATGCAATCATTCAACTCTAGTTGATTGTTTGATATGGCCTCTCCCTCTATTTTTAACCTTTTTCCATTGCATATGCCTTTTGTTTGAAAATATTTTGAACAATAATCTTCTATTCTTACTCTGTCTAGACTCCATTTGAGCATTAAGTTCTTATGTCTTAGTATCTCATTCATTTCACACATATGTAGAATTTTCCCTACTCATTGTGTTGCACGAAAAAAAAACTTCATTTTATTTAGATACATTATTATTAAGGCCATATTTAAATATAGATATAAGCAAGAGAAAGGAAGAGAAATGTAGTAGATAGCAACATAAATGACTAGTGAAGAAATTGTGTCAAAGGTACATCCAAAAGTGATTAAAAATAAAATAGTGAACATTGTGGGAACCTCTTGCAGTTTGGCACCTAGGTGCAATAGACCGTAGTGACACAAGGAAACAAAATATAGTTATAGTAGAATACCCACATTATATGGGATAAGGGAGGTACATAAATGCATATTATCCATTATTATTTAGGTTTTAAAAGGGGTACACACATGACACTCACATATCATAAAATAGAAATAATTAACAACCATTGAGTTTGTACTATTGCTATCTAGTATCACATGTGCTTTTGAACTATATGCTTGTCATACAAAGAAATATTATTTCTCGCACTTGAAATATTTACTTTGAACTTTGAAGAATTATATAAAGGTTTTCAAATGGTAACATATTTTTGACAAGTTGATGACATACCAATAAAAATATTAGATGGATCTAACTCATATACATTTTTCAGAATTATCTGAAGATAACATTGTCTTCTTTATCTTATACATAGATTAATTATTGTTAAATTTTTTATTTTATTTTATGGATGGCTCTTTTAATGGGCTTTCACACTTTTTATTCCATAGTATCTTTAAACCTAGAACTTTTTTGAGTATTTATAGTTGCTAATAAGCTTTTGAATCTCCAAGAAAAATTATTTTGGGGTTATTTATTTTGAAGTGTCTCTAGATCCATATTCCAATTCTTAGTTCTATTATTTTTTGTCTTGAACATATGTGTTGCAGTATTACCATATGTTCAAATATTATATGCATTATATAATTCACGTATTAGTATTTGTAAGCTTTGTAAGATTGCACATTGTGTGCATTTAAATAAAAGTTTAATTTAAAATCAAACTATAGTTGGGGTTTCAAATAGAGGATACGAAGGTTGTTTTTTGATGGAGTCTTTTGTTTAAAATTTTGAAAGAGAAGAACACTTAGGAAATCACTAAGAGTTTTATTTCAAATTTTAAATAATGACTTTTTGTTTGTATAGAATGAGAGTTCATAGAAAAAGGTAGCCTATAGAAATAGTAAAATGCTTCAGTTATAGAAAGAAAATTTTGAGAAGCTACTAAATCATCAGATCAAATAATTTTTTAATAGAAACTACTAAAAATATTGTAAAGAAAATTTGACTAGACATTAGCTTCAACACTCTCATATTGGTGTAGGAGCACCTAAGCTAACTCCTAGTCCTAATTCCTCTCTTTTTTTGGTTTTTTGGCTTGTACTAACCTTATCCAAGCCATTTGGATGTGTTTGGACTTTAGAAGGTCATGTGATTTTTCTTCTAGATGGATTTGACTAGGTTCAATCCAATCTAGATGTTTTTCTTGCTTTGTGTTTAAGGTTTTTAGCTAGCAAGATTAGGGATATGGGTCTTGTATTCTAGAAGTCTAGGGAAAGTTTAGGTTTTGAGTTTAAATTTTTATTATATGATGTTTCTACATCCTTTTGGATATGTTGGAGGTCGTATATTTTCATTTGATGCAAAGTTGGGAAATATGTCAAAAAGATGTAAATTGTTGCAAAAAGTTGTTCGATAGGTGAAAGTGGTCCAAATCATGTGAGTTGATGCTCTAAAGGCTAAATAATGCTTATATTTCATAAAGAGGTCATATTAAACCTATTTAGAAGTTTCCAAGGGCTAAATGTAAAAGTTGCTAGGAGATGCAAAAAATTGTCAGCAATTTTGAAAAATTGCTTAACATTGTGACAAGAAAGTTGCATATCGTGGAGATGGAGTTGATAGTTAGGATAACTATCTAAAAGACTTGAGACAACCTATATAGCCATGAAGAAGACCCATTCCAAGGTTTGGATGTGGTAGTAAGTCAATTTTGAAATTGAAAGCCACGAAAATAATGTTCTAGATTTGACAATTTTGGTGTTTTTCATTGCAAGAGTGCTTTAATGGATTGAATGACTTCTGTTTTCATTTTATCCTAGTATTTCATTATATTATAGTTAATTTATATTTATATTTCAAGTTGATAGGATTTCATTTTTTATAGTTAGTAAATCCTTTGTAGAAAGACAGTTTGTTGTTCATGTTTTGACAATTTTGTGAAATATGGCTTCCCCATGAATCTTCATCATGGAATCTTCATGGCCTTGAGGGGCATGGAATTGGAGTCTTTTTATAGTGTAAATAACAAAGGATAGGTCTGGACAAGCCTTTTTTATATTTTTTAAGTGATGCCCTAGGCAAGCTTTCAATGCATAGCTAGGCAATCACAATGCTTGCAAATTGTTTTTGATGGATTGAATGTGCTAGAAAGTTCAATCTAAGAGTTGAAGAAGGAGGAGGGGTGTATAAGGAATCCATGTTTGAAAGGATATTTTCTAAAGGAAATATTTTCTATACATTTCATTAGACCCTACTAAATGTTGGTTTGAAATGCTCGAAACCCTTTTTTTAGGCATAAAAGTAGCAAGGTGGTGTACAAAAAAGTTGGGAACCTGAGACCCAAAAAATATTGAAGTAATTGAAAAAGGGTATACACATTGGTGATTATTTTTCCACCTTGTTAAGGGAAATTTGGAGTTATAGTCCAAAAATCAAGTTTGGAGGCCTAATTCAACTAGGTCTAATTAGGACAATTTTGCCAAGTTTGAAGGAATTGATAATGAAACCTATGCATTTTCAGTCCAAGAGGATAGAGGAAGTCTAAAACCCCTCAAGTTGAGTCCCTCACTCCAAGTTGAAGGTAGAATGACCATTCTTGGTGAAATTGTGAATTTGGAGAACAAGTTGGGACATCTCTAGGATTGATGCAAGTTGTAAAAACCTTGGTGTAGCTAGATATGAAGTGTGGAGGGTAAGATATATAACCTCTAGAGGTTAGGGTGACAAAGGGGAACCCTAGTAGGCTAGAAGAGAAGCCTAGGTGAGTCCTTATTGAAGAAAAAGGCTTGAAGAAATCTTGTTTAGATCACATATTTCTTAGCTAATTTCTATCATATTTGTATTGCATGCATACGTACCTTCCAAAAAAAACTAAATACTTATGAAATCTCTAAAAAAGTGCACTGTTAGGTTTTGTTCGCACAACTTTTTTTTTGTGGTTGTTTATAGCTATATTTTCATTGACTCTCAAAGAAAAATTAGTTTCATTCATAATGAATTATAAAGACATATATGTAGTGGGAACAAATGAACATAGTAATAAGTATAGTGTGCAATAAAGTGTTTATTACTTATGGTAAAAACTAATTTCTTACATTTGCAATGACAAAAAAATATAATGTGTGTGATGTTTCATTTATAGATGTATTTTACCTCCTTCATTTAAAATACTTCTCTTGACTAAATCAACAATTACACACATCAGTTATGGAAACCTACAATTACAACCACACATCCAAGTCGTAGACATTTTCAAGTTAAGGCGAAACCTCCAAGGGGCACTTCAACATAGGATGAACCTCTCTAATGGATTTTTAAACAAAAATCAACAATTCCAAAGAAATATAATAATTACATGAAATGAGGGGAAATCCTAGAGGGATCCATAGTGTTTCTTAAAGGGTATAGTTTCCCTACTATTGGAAAAATTAGTTAGGCTACTCTATAAACTTATCTGATGATGGTTTTTTCTCCTAAGAATTTGATGATTTTCATCCAAAATTTTGGATATGTTATGATATATGATACTTTACTTCAATGTGCTCTTACAAGTGGATTGATGATTTTGAAATAGACATCACTTGTTCACATCATGATATTATTGATAAACCCACTTACATATGCAAGGAACAAGATCTACAACTACATGAAACAAACTTAGCTTCTATATTGACATGTGTGCTTCAAAAAGATGGTGTTTCATAACCACCTTCACAAGGAGTAATGTTTGGTAAATCATCATATTTAAAGAATAAAGAAATAAACACTACTATTACTCCAATTAGAAACTTGAGCCCTTATCAAGCAAGGTGGCTTTTAAAGGAGTGTGCTACAGTGGAAAAGGAAATTCAAAAATTAAAGATATAAAATGGAGAAGGAAAAGTCTTCTCTTTTGATATTATACATTGTGAGAAAAGTGAGGTACATATCATTTTCTTCAACAAAATTTTGGATCTTCGTTACATTAATATCCAAATAGGAGATATCATTGTCAAGATAATGAATAGGCTCTACAAAAAAAATTAATAGCCAATAGAAAAATTGTTTGGAAGATAATTCAAAGGTTATACTCTCATATGATGACCTATCAATTCCAAAACATCAATTTTATTTCACACCTCTTGACAAAATAATGCATGTGGCCAGCAATTGCCTTGTTTATGTTATTAGAATAGTTGTTTGTGTGAATCCATACACAACAATAAGAAAGTTTGATAAGATAGAAGTTCTTAGGAGTGTCAAATTGATGGATATATCTTCTTCTACTATAAATTCAACTTTATGAGGTCCATCCACTAAGAAAGTGGGTACACAACTCTGAGAAATATGTCATTTATATAATGTTTTTGTTATTGCAATTAAAATTGGAAAAGTCACCGAATGCAATAGAAATGTCATATGCACTCTAGCTAGTATCGACCTCTTTATAAACCCAAACCGAGAGGAAGAAACAAAACTAAATTTATGATCATAATGGGAAGGATACTTTATCATCATCAACACAAGCTATAGATGTGTCCCTACAAATCACAAGGAAAATAATTGCTGAAATGGAAAAATAAACTATGTATGCCTCACAATCTTCTCAGTACATTATAAAGGAAATAATTCATTTAACAAACACAAATTCAATTTAGTATCCATCTTGCCCCTTTAATCAAATGGTAAGCAATGCAAAAAAAAAATTGTTTAGAATGTTGATGAGATATGGACTTGTGCAAAATGAAAAGCACATTTGCAGATCGTATTTACAAGCATATACTTTAGCTAAAGATATAAAATCATATATGCATGCTTTGGTTTGTTGCTTTTGACGAACCTATTAGAATTGTTTAGAATAATTGAGAGAGGGGGTGAATCAATTACTCAAGGTCAATATGTACCATTTGAACAATTAAACAATAAACACTTCATTGTTCTTCTTATCTTGTTATTGCTTGGTCTATACTATAAAACTATCATTCACATAACTTACATTGCATAATGAGAACATTATCAAATCTAAATATACATAAAGGATTCATCATAGTTTTGACACAAGGATTTTTATGTGGAAACCCAATTTGGGGGAAACCACCAGCAACATGTCACTCCTTTTTACTCTTTTGAAGTGAGCTCTATTAGGAGTCAACCCTATTAAAGGTTGCAAAACAAACTGTTAATCGTGTCTCGATTAGATGATTTAATCACTCTATTAGGAGTGACCTTGTTAGAGGACTTTGATCATTCCATTTAGAATGTCACCTGGTTAAAGGATTTACACAGACTATCAAGCCTTCAAGATGACTATTAGGTTAACCTCAGTTAAATAGATTTCAACACAAACTATTTGCAATGACTAGATATAAAATAATGGGTTTTGACCTATGTGATTACAACTCACTTTTATTGGTTTAAATCTCGATTAAGTCCTTGTGCTAATTGGTTGATAAGTTCTTCACTTTCATCTCTTATTTTGATTCGCTTGGAGACCCTTCAAGAAATCAGTCCACTCTTCTCAATAACACTTAATCCTTCTTCTTAGATTCACTTATCAACATTAGAATCATCTCTGCAAGCTTTCTCTATTAGCTTCGCAAACACTCACACTCATGTTTTTTTAATCAACCTTGCTTTATAATTCTCTCTTCACATACAAGCTCACACATACACACATACAACACCCAATTTTTTGGATTTGTATATCTTTAAATAGGCAATTCATGATTTACCATTTTTTACATCCACCATAGATCTTAGGGTTAATGATCAAGTTCAACTCGATTCATTGTATTTGTCCATCTTCTTGATCTTCTTCTAGAAACTTCTCTAGAATTTGTTTTCTAGTTCTTAACCTAATCCTTGCCTTGAATTTAATGATCCAACTCATCAATATTATCTTTAACACAATTTACATCTCTCAAGAAATCAACTAAGTCATCCCGATCTCATAATTTCCTTGAATTCATTCTCTTAATATCACTTGATAGTCTCTAAATGCTAGCACTTAGTCACCACTAAAACACTCAATTGCTATGAAGCTTTCTGGCTCAGCATCAATTATCTTTCATGGTCAATGCTAATGCTTGGTCAACACTAGATTTTTTCAGTACTAATCGTGGCTTGGTTGACAATAGCATTACTTAGCACTAACTATATTTTAAAGTTTAGCTCATCTTGGCTTAGCTTTCTTGACATAAACAATCACTTTGATTTATCAAAGTCTATCGAATCAAGTACCCATTGTAATTTCCTTTTCATAACTCAACCTTTCCTCTAGGTGTTATTGTTATGAGAAACTTCTCAAATCCTTTTCATTAATCAAATACATATGACATTTAGATTAGGTAGCAATATACGTTATTAATAGATTTGACATCAATGATAAAAAAATAATTGTTCCAATTGTATGTTTCGAACAATCTCCCTCTTCGACATTGATGGCAATGCCCCAAACATCTCAATACGAGTTATAGATTAGTTACCATACAATCCAAAAGATTTTGTTACATATAGTCTGATTTTTCTTTTATGAATGTCTCTCTTTAAATCTCTTTTTGTAGTAATTTCTCACTCTTTTTGTAATCTCTCCTTCTTATTTATGAATTTTTCCTTCTGTAATTTCTCCCTCTTAAGTAATCTCAATTTCTCCCTCTTTCACAACAATGTCAAAGATGTGTAGTTGTCTTAGTTTCAAAATCTTCATACATCTGAATTATGTAGATTTTTCATGTCTGGTTGATACTTGTCATCTATCTAATATTGATCTGTTATGTTGCACTAAATTATCTACCTTAGGCACTTCCCGAAGTAGAGTTGTATTGCATCATTGTGTAGGATATTTTGATTAGTATATGTGATGCAATGCACCTTGTCTACTTTAAGTAGCTTTGATAATGGGAATCACCCCTAGTTTACCTCTAATATATTCATGAGCATCTTTAGGTAGGGGTTTTGTGAATATGTCAACAATCTATTCTATAGTATTCACATATTCTAGCTTTACTTATTTGTCTTGAACTAATTCCCTCAAGTAGTGGTACTTGATATCAATGTGCTTCGTCTTAGTGTGCGTCACTAGATTCTTTGAAATGTTGATAGCACTTGTGTTATCACAATAGATAACCACTAGATCTTTAATTTCTTCTTTCATACCTTTCAATAATTTTTTGATCCACATAATATTTGAACAATTCACTACAGTTGCCACATACTCAGCTTCAAGTATATATTGGGAAATACAATCATGCTTCTTTCTTATCGATGACACCAATCTCTTTTCTAGAAAGAATGCACCTTTACTAGTGCTTTCTCTATTATCAATATTTCTACCCAATCTGAGTCAATAAACACCCTTAGTTCAAACTTATCATTTCTTTTGTAATACAATCTATAGTCTTCTATACCTTTTAGATATCTCATTATCCTTTTCAATGTCATCATGTGATTCTCTTTAGGATTTGTTAAAAATCTAGCAACTATCCCAACTACCAAAGCAATTTTTGGTCTATTGTGAACAACATATTGTAGTTTTCTAATCATGGATTTGCATAGGGGTTGTTTCACATCAGCAGAATCATCAATCTTAGATAGCTTATGTCTAGTAGACATAGGTGTACTCACTGGCCTAGAATCTTCAATACCAAAATTCTTTAGCATTTCCTTGATATATTTGGATTGTGTAATGAAAATACCAAACTTCATTTGACACACTTGTAGTCCAACAAAGAATTGTATATCACCAAACATAGACATTTCAAATTCTTTCTTCATTTCATCAATAAATGATTTTCATAAGGCTTCTCTTCCTCCAAATATAAAATCATTGACAAATATTTCAGATAACAATACTTCATTGTTCTTACCATTATTCAAATATAGATTATTGTTATCATTTGTCCTTTCAAAACCAATCATAACCAAATAGTTATGTAATCTTTCATACCATGCTCTTGGGGCTTACTTCAATCCATAAAGGGCTTTGTTTAGTTTACATACCATGTTCTTCTTGTTTGGATCTACAAATCCTTCAAGTTGATCAATGTATACTTCTTTCTCTAGTATACCATTTAAAAATGCAGATTTGACATCCATATGATATACCTTGAAATTTTTGTAGGCTGAGTATGCGAGTAGAGTTTTAACTCCTTCAAGTCTTGCCACAGGAGCAAAATTTTCTCCATAATCAACTCCTTCTTGAGCATAACCCTTTCTTACTAGTCTTTCCTTATTTCTTGTTACTTCTTCATTCTCATTAAGCTTGTTCCTAAAAACCCACTTTGTCCCAATGACATCTTTGTCTTTAGGTCTTGGCACTAAGGTCCAAGTATTGTTCTTCTCAATTTGGTCAATTTCTTCGTTCATTATTTGGATCCAATCTACATTGTCTGAGGCATCCTTTATTGACTTGGGCTCAAACTCACAAAGTAAGCATGCATTATCTTTGAGTTGTGTTCTTGTCATAACACTTGGTTCAACATCACCAATGACTTGTTTAGGTTTATGATGTCTTCTCACATATTTTTCTAGCATGGGTAGTTTCCTTCTCTTGTCTTCTATAGGTCCATCTTGAAAATTAATCTCAAATTCATTTGCTCTTCCTTGCTCTAGTTCTTGTCTAGGTTCTTCATGCTCAGAATTTGTTATCTAATGGTCCACATTACCTGTATGTGACTCAAAATCTTTAGTTTGTTTCTTGGAAACCACTCTTTGTTGCTCAACACCCACTCTCTATTGCTTGGAAATTTGCATTTGTATTCCATCATTTCTTGTTTGATGGGAACTTGTAACTTGACTTTTTTGATCACTTTGAGTGTTGGGAGCATCATCATCCACATAGATAAATGTATTGTAGTTTTTAGGTTCTTCATTACATGAAGTGTCACCTATTTTTACAAACTCATCAACTCTCACATTTGCACTTTCCACAACTTTGTTAGTGTTAGAGTTTAAACACTTATAAGCTTTGTTTTTAGTGGAATAACCTAGGAATATGCCTTCATCACTTTTTGCATCAAGCTTTCCATTCCTATTATCTTTTAGTATATAGCATCTACTACCAAATATTTTGAAATATTTGACATTAGGAGCATAACCATACCATAGTTCAAAAGGTGTAGCATTTGTACCTTTCTTGACTTGTACTCTATTTAGGGTATAAATAATAGTACTAATTGCTTCTCTCCAATATTTTTGTGATATGTTGTTCTCCATCATTAATGTTCTTGCACAATCCATTATTGACTTATTTCTCCTTTCAGCTATTCCATTCTGAAGAGGGGTCCTTGGTGCTAAAATTTGTCTTTTGATTCCTTTGTCATTGTAGAATGTATTGAACTCATTTGAGATGAATTCACCACCTTTGTCAGATCTCAAATACTTTAGAATCTTCCCTATTTATTTTTCAACTCTAGCTAAATACCACTTAAATAATTGAAAAGCATCATATTTAGCTTTAAGAAACATCACAATCATCATTCTAGAGTAGTCTTCCACAAATAGAATGACAAAATTGATCTCCATGGTAACTTTGAACACCACTGGGTCCACAAAGGTTAGTACAAACCAATTCCAAAATATCATTAGCAGTGTATGTTACTCTCTTAAATCTAGACTTTGTCATTTGTCCCAATTGACACTATTTGCACATAACATTGTTAAGCTTCTTTAGTTTAAGTAACCCTCTTACTTTCTTCATCTTACTGATATTCATCAAATTGTCAAAGTACACATGACATTATCTTCTATGCCATAACCAAACATCTTCTTGTTGTGTAAACAAACATCATTTGATAGGTCTAGACAGAATAAGTTACCTCTTGTCTTTACTGGTTCCAATTAGCTTACTATCACCATCATATATCTTGGCCTTTCTATTATGAAATTCAACTCTATTACCTAATTTGTTCAGCTATGAAAAACTCAACAAATTGTAGTTAAGTCCTTCGACCTAGTAAATATTGCCACATTTTATCTTGTCAGTCAATTGAATAGTACCTTTATCTTTTATAACAAATGGGATATCATTACCAAATTTAACATATCCACCATTGTATGGACCAATATCTTCAAATTTATCTTTATCATCAGTCATATGATTGGAACATCCACTATCAATTATCCATCTATCACTTTTGTTCACATAAGAAATTAATGTAGTTTTCTCATCTTCATCAAAATCTTCTTTCATAGCAACATAAACAACTTCATCATCATTACTCTTAGATTCATTATCAATCCTTTCTTTAGCAATATAACAAGATTTCTTACCTTTTTTTTTATCATTGCTTCTCTTTTAGTCTTTGTCATATCTTCTTCCTTTGTACTTGCTTTCCTTCCTTTCATCCTTGTCTTCTCTATTAGGACATCTAGCAGCAATATGACCAACTTTTTTGCATGAAAAACAAATGATATGTAATTTACCTTTTTATTTACCTCTTCCTCTTCCAAACCTTTTTGCAATGAGGTCTTCAAGTTCATCAATCTCATCATCAAAAATATTACTTTCACTCTTCACATGTTTACCTTTCTTCTTGCTAAGAACTATATGTGACTCGAAAGCATAGTTAATAGTAGCAGGTGTGCAGTTATCAAAGTTAGACATCTCAAAAGTAGTAAGTCTAACAATTGAACCTTCTAAGGTCAAATTGTTACATGGTGTGCATCTCAGTTCTTGGATTGTAGAGACTCTAATGGCATAGATAGGAAGTAGAGTCCTCAATACCTTACTTATCACTATTTCATATTTGATTTCTCCATTTGCACCTTGAATAGCATTAACAACCTCTTTAACTTTTGTGTAGTATTGTACTATATTCTCACCTTCCATCATTCTCATTTCATCAAATTTACCTCTCAAGCTTTCTGATTTTGCTCTTAGAACATTGTCATCACCTCCATATATGGTCTTCAATCTGTCACACATCTTTGCACTATCACAATCTTTTAGGTCATCAAACTTAACATAGCTTAGGGATGAGGCAATCTCCAACATTTCTTGGTTGTGTTCTAGATTTTGTTTCAGTTGTTCAGTAGTCAAAGGAGTAGTTTTTATCTTTACATATTTATTGTCTAGAAAATTGATAGTAGCACCACTGATACTAGATATGTGCAACTTCATCAAGGTCTTTCATGTAGGAAATTTCTCCTTGTTCATCTTTGGTACATCTCTCTTATTAGTCATGATCTTTAACTTTAAGTACCTTCAAACTTTTCTCTGTAAGCACTCTACTCTTATACCAATTGTTAGAACTATTTAGAATAATTGAGAGGGGGGTGAATCAGTTACTCAAGGTCAATATGTACCATTTGAATAATTAAACAATAAACACTTCACTATTCTTCTTATCTTGTTGTTGCTCGATCTATATTGTAAAACAATCATACACATAACTTGCATTGCATAATAAAAATATCACCAAATGTAAACATACATAAAGCATTCATCATAGTTTTGACACAAGGATTTTTACATGGAAACCAAATTTGGGAAAAACCACCAGCAACATGTCACTCTTTTTCACTCTTTCAAAGTGAGCTTTGTTAGGAGCCAATCCTGTTAAAGGTTACAAAACACACGGTAAAATGTGACCTAGTTTAGAGGATTTAATCACCCTATTAGGAGTGGGCTTGTTAGAGGAATTTGATCATTCCATTTTGAATGTCACCTGGTTGAAGGATTTACATAGACTGTTAAGTCTTCAATATGACTATTAGGTCAGCCTCTGTTAAAATGATTTAAAAAAAAAACTATTTGTAATGACTAGAAAGAAAATAGTAGGTTTTGATCTATGTGATTACAACTCACTTTTGTTGGTTCAGATCTTTCTTTGGTCCTTGTGTTGACTGGCTGATAAGTTCTTCACTTTCATATCTTATCTTGATTCACTTGGAGACCCTCTAAGCAATCAGTACACTCTTCTCAGCAACACTTAAGCCTTCTTCTTAGATTCACTTATTAACATCAGAATCATCTTTGCAAGCTTTCTCTTTTAGCTTCACAAGCATTCACACTCATGTGTTTCTGATCAACCTTGCCCTATATGTCTCTCTTCACATACAAGCTCACACATACCCACACACACACACACAACACCCAATTTTTTGGCTTTGTATCTCTTTAAATAGGAAATTTGTGCTTTACCATTTTCTACATCTACCGTAGATCTTAGGATTTATGATTAGGTTCAACTCAATTCATTGTATTTGTCCATCTTCTTGATCTCTTCTAGAAACTTATCTAGAATTTGTCTATTAGTTCTTTACCTAATCTTTGCCTTGAATTTAATGATCCAACTCATCAATCTTATCTTCAATGTAGTTTACATCTCCTAAGAAATCAACTAAGTCAGCTTGATCTCATGATCTCCTTGAATTCATTCTCTTACTGTCACTCGAAAATCTCCAAATTTTGGCACTTGGTCATCATTTAAATACTCTATCACTATAAATCTTTATGTCTTGGCATCATTTGTCTTGCACGATCGATGCTAATGCTTAGTCAACACTAGATTTTCTCAACACTAACTACAACTTGGAAGACACTAGCATTACTCCGTACTAACTATATTTTATAGTTCTTCTCATATTGGCTTTGCTTTGTTGACATAAACAATGACTTTTCTTTATCAAAGTCTATCTAATCAAATGTCCATTGTAACTTCGTTTTCATAACTCAACCTTTCCTCTAGGTGCTATTGTTATGAACCACTTCTCAAATAATTTTCATCAATCAAATAGATATGACATCTAGATTAGGTAGCAATATATCTTATCAATAGATTTGATATCAATGTCAAAACAACAATTGTTCTAATTGTAAGTTTCCAACAGAACCTACCACCTATCTTCTCAATATGTATGCAGATGAATTATACATGCTCCAATTCAATAAAGAAGTGAATATTGATGCTAAGATAGTAATCAAACAAAGTTTTTTTTTTTAATAATTCCTTTTCATTATCTTAGTTGTATATGATTCAAGAGCCACTCAAGGTTGACTGAAGTCAACACTCATTAAAGTTGGCATGTTGAATCTTGTTGAAGAAAATGTCTCCTTGCTCAAGGAAATCAATGGTATGGACAAAAAAAAGTACCTGTAATGTTTCTACTATAATAATATGAGTACATAATTGTGCTTTCAAAGTTGATTATTTACAAATATATCTAAAATACTATATATTTGGTGAATTTAAATATTTATGATTGCATTTAGTGAAGTCCAATGATGCATTTTAGAAACAACATAATTATTTATGATAAATGGTGGAAACACTTTGGGGTTTTATTTCTTATATATTTTGTGTATTAAAATATTAATTATTTGAACTAGAAATGATGTTTCCACTACCTTTCAACACCCTCTCTTTACACTACATGTTGCAATAGGTTATTACTTTTTTTGTTTCACATTAATAATTCTTCTATCATTGCACATTGTATTTTCAAGTTAACATTGACAATGAGGCATGGAATGTTGTTTGTAGATAATGAGCTCTTGCCCTTGAAATTTTCAAAGAATAGCCTTGACAATCTTTAAAAAAACATTGTAAAAGAGATCTTGACTATTATGCTAATTGTTGGTGTGACTAAATATTACTATTTATACACTTACCTTAATGCATTTTTATATTAGTTGTCATGTAGACACCTAGGATTTTGCATATTCATTTTAGTTGTCATCTAGACAAAACAATATTTTTCATTCTCTTTGAACACATGTTGTCTCACAATTCACTTTGTATGATACAACTTTGTATTCTTGTCCTCTCATTCATGTACGTAATTTCATCCACAATGGAGGATGATCCACTCTTGGTGGACATGTGCTTAGTTTTTATGCTAATTATTTGCATGACCCTTAGTCATCTTGATTTCCTTTATATTTAGGCTCCTCTATGATGTATTCATCTTAATGTCATTAGGCATAGAGCATTGTACTATGGATTATCATTGACTTAATAAATTGATAATCATTTTGCCTAGTTCTTGTGTGCTATCTCTTGAGCTTCTAGATCTTGGCATTTCATTCTTGCCTTAGGGGAATTCTTACATGATATAAGAGCTTAAGGTTGATTCTTACATGGTATCAGAGCCAAAGGAGTTTCATTAGTTAACCATTGGAGAGCACTTTTCTTAAGGTCATGATTCAGATTTGAGATCAACATTTTTTTGGGAGCATCTAGAAAAAAATTGGACCTCACCATTGTGTCTAGGTGGCTATTCTAGTCAATTTTGACAATAAACTTGTCTATATTGGACAAAAGTTAAATTTGAGGCAAAAAAATATTTGTAAATTGAAGCTTGAGGCTCAATCTACACATTGGCAGTACGGATCCAAAAAAAGTATATTAAAAAAATGATATTGCAATTTGTTTTTGTTTGAATATTTGTCTTTTTTCTATCATTAATATTGTTGTTTGTAATTTTTGTGGAGCAAAATAATATTTTGGTCAAATCAGCCACTTTACTAGTTGTACATGTTATAATGATTTAGAATAACTAAGAGGGGGTGAATTAGTTATCCCTAGGTCCAGATGTACCAATTCAATTATTAAACACTCTAAAGAACATCAAACACAAATAACCACTTAGTCTCTATGGCATATCATCAACAATTTAACTTTCCATGCAATATCTTAACTCACTATCTCCATATGTGTTGTATGCCAGTGAATAATCTACTGCAAAATAGCATGCAAAAAAATAACATCCCCTCATGAAAATAACACTTTGACACTAGGATTTAATGTGGAAACCCAATTTGGGAAAAACCACCATGTAACATGCTACCAATAATTCACACTTCTAAAGTGAGCTTGATTAAGATCCAACCCTATTAAAGGTTAAACAACATATTGTTAAATTTGACCATGTTAAAGGATTTAATCACCCTATTAGAAGTGACCTAGTTAGACGACTTTAGAACATTCCATTAGAATGTCACCTTGATTAAAGGATTTACAAAATGATAGTTAGGTTAACCTTGATTAAAGGATTTTGAACTTATACAATGGTTAGAATGTAATAGTAGGTTTGATCTGTAAAGTACAACTCACTTTGCAAATTCAGATCTCCATTTGATCATATGTTGGTTCATTGACTAGCCTTCATTGACATCATCATCACTGATCTATTTGGCATCTCCTTAAGCAACTACTCTTCACAAATGCTTCACACTTCACCTTTGTTATTCACCTCTTCACAACTTCTCCTCAAGATTTCCAATCAACCAACCAACCAACCATAAAATTCATTCTTTATGCCTCCTTAAATAGGTAATTTTGATATTTTTCCACTTAAACATTATCGTTGATCTTAGGGTTAGGTCAGATTCATCGAATCCTTCCATCTTTTTGTTCTCCTTCTTCTTCTAAAAAATTCTAATCAAATCCTTGTCTTTAATCATGTAACAAACTCTCCTCATGCATTAAATATGCCAAATCATCAATCCTTATCTTCCCCATACTTTGACTAATTCAAAATTCCAACTATGTTAGCCTCAAAATCAGATCTTTCTTAAAGTGTGACTTTTGTTACCACTAGGTCATCATTGTGTTCTTCAGCTTGGTCATCACTATGTATCTTAGAAATCACTATACTATCTTACTTGGCATCAATATGCTCGCTCAGCTAATACTACGCTTAGTCGTAACTACACTTCATTATACATTTTCTCGGCAAAAACTAGTGCTCAACTTCTATATAAGTTCCTTAATCTTCTGCTTCAATTCTATTATTTATTAGAATGTTTAGAACAACTAAGAGGGGGGTTGGATATGCTGGCATTATGATCATTTTTGTCATTAGTGACAACACTTACTCAATTCTAAATGCTTACGGAGCATCCAGTGGTTACTGTGTAAGCTTAGCAGTTTAGCAGTTTACACCGAGCAGATAGTGGCTACCGAGCTTCTCAGTATCTACCATGCTTCACAGTGTCTACTAAGAAATAAGTTTTTGTCATGAAGATTCAGTGCAAACTGAGTGATGAAAGATTCAGTGTTTATCGAGTAAAGCAAGGTAAACTCAGTGTGCAATATCTACCGAGTGACACTACATCTACCGAGTCACTAGTGGTTACCGAGTTGAAAACTACATCGAGTGATTAGTATGAACCAAGCTTTCACTTCTATCGAGTGCATGACGATGTTGAGTAATGCAATGGACACCGTGTATCAGAAGGTCACCGAGTTAGTTTAGTGAACCCGAGTTACTTACTGTTGGGCCGACTCTATAATGTATTTGTTTACTTGTATTTTGGCTGACCTTGTGATTTTGTAAATTTGAAAGGTATATAGGTAAGATGTATTGTAAGATATCAAACATGATGAAATGAATGAAAAAGGAATAGCGAAGTAATGTAAAGTATATGCAAAAGATTATCAACAGCAGTTCAAGGAACACATCAAGGTCAATTCAGAGACTGAAAAGTTATATCCATCACATGAGGTGATCAGTGCATAAAGGATCTTATCAGCAATCAGTTGCAAGTATATCCACTACTTCATCCTAATAGGTGAATCAGTTTTCTAAATCCTTTAACAAGGTAGACTTAATAGTCTTTGTACAAATATCCTAACAGAGTGCATACTTCATTGTATGTTTGCAAATCCCCTAACAAGGTGGACCTAGCAGTCCTTTATGCTCCTAATAGGGAAGATCACCAAAAGTGGTCAATGTAAGCCTTAATAGACCAACTTTATATTGTAGTATTGAAGTTTTTTGGGTATCATCCCCACCCTAGTTTTACTTTCTATTTGGAAGGTTTCTGGGTCACCAAAATATTGTGTTCTCTTGTGTAATGATTGTTTTATGTTTCATAACTAATGCATGCAGTAGCATAGATGGATGTGTGGTAAATTAATAAAAAGTTTTAAGGTTACTAATTCACCCCTCCCCTCTCAGTAACATATCATATCTTGAATATTTCCAATAGGATCATCTATCCAAGGTCTAGATGTTCCAATTGAACAAACAAACACTTAAACTACTTCAGATTTGAATATCCATTAGCTCGGCCTCTATAGTAAACTTTTAGTAACATAAACTAGCAGTCCACTATCTTAAATATAAAAAACTTGTAGAATGTAATATTTTAACAATAAATCATCACAAATAATATTCACACAAGTTTTGCACTATGATTTAATGTGGAAACCCAATTTGGTAAAAACCACTAGTAACATGTCACCTATCTTTTCACTCCTCTAAAGTGAGCTCTGTTAGGAGCCAACCTTGTTAAAGGTTACAAAACACATTGTTAAATGTGACCTTGTTGGAGGAATCTAGAACATTCTATTAGAATGTCGCATTGATTAAAAGATTTACTTATGACTATTAGGTCAACCTTGATTAAATGATTTCAATACTAATAAAATGGTCAAAAAGTAATAGCAAGTTTTGATTTATCAAATACAACTCACTTTAAAAATATAGATCATAGTTCAACTCAAATATCGATCCACTGACTGACCTTCATTATCATCTCAATCTCTTATTCGCTTGGCAACCATTTAAGAAATCAATCTTCACCTCCTCTTAATTCTTCTCATCCTTCTTTTTAAGTTTTCCAATCAATAGCATCAATAAATGCTCCAATCTCTTGTAGGTTATCCCTTGTACCTCCTTAAATAGGTAATTATGATATTTTTCCACTTAAACACCATCGTAGATCTTAGGATTTTGATTAGATTTAACACATAAAATGAATTTGTCCACCTTCTTATTCATCCTCTTCTTTTCTAGAAACTTCTCTTTCAAATTAATATATTGATTGCTTACCTAAGCTTTTCCTTACATTAGATGTTCCAGGTCATCCATCCTTATCATCCACACGCTTTACATATTCCAAGAAATCAACTCTTTCAGATGGAAATCATGATTTCCTCATAGATTGTCAAAATATTGTCCCTCATCCAACACTATGTACTGACACTCAATCATCATTGGGTTACTTAATCACTACTAACTTTCTATTCAACACATATATTGATGCTTGGTCAACACTATTTCTACTTGGGACATACTAGGGC
Organism: Cupressus sempervirens; assembly: GCA_028749045.1. Lineage (NCBI taxonomy): Eukaryota > Viridiplantae > Streptophyta > Pinopsida > Cupressales > Cupressaceae > Cupressus > Cupressus sempervirens. The sequence goes on from CM053793.1 coordinate 539,299,683, forward strand.
TCAGTCAACACTAGCATCACTCAGCACAAACTTCGAGTTCCTTAATTTTATACTATGTTGCTTGGTCAAGCCTATGCATTCGGTCAATCTTTGATCACTTCTTCAAGGCTTCAATACAACTATCTTCTTCACTTATAACATGATTAAACAATTACTTTATCTTGTCAAGGTCTAACTAATCAAGTGCCCATTGTAGTTTCCTTTCATAACCCAACCTTTCCTCTAGGTGTTACTATTATGTTCCACTTCTCAAATCCTCTTCATCAATCATCTAGATATGGAACTCAAATCAGATAGAAAATTGTCTTACCAATAAGGTTTAACATCAATGACAACATAACAATTGTTCCAATTCTAGTTTCTAACAATATCCATCTTTGACATTGATGGCAATACCTCTAGTTACCATGCAATCCAAAACATGTACTGCATTAAGAAAACTCCCTCTATGTATAGTATCATATCTTCATTAATATTCTTAGTTTCATTATATTCTCACCTATATGCCCAACAATCTCTCTCTTTTAGTTTCATTCTAATTGTCATCCATGTAAATATAATATGAAACACATATGGTCCCTCTATCATATCATATCATGAAGTCAATTAGATTCTTTTGTATTGTTGGCAACACCACATTTAGTTCTAATTTGCAACATTTCTTCATCTGACATACTCTCCCTCTTTCACATTCAATCTCCATGGTAACTAAATCTCTAAATCTTCTCCATCTTTGACAATAATGCCAAAGGCACTTCATCTATCTCATACATCTTTACCATGTAGACATCTTTGTGTCAGTATTGAATTCATCATCAGTCATCTTGTGTATATCTGATACAACATTCTATTCTTCTTCCTTCACTACTACTTTAGGAAACTCCTAAAGTATGACTTTTTGCATCAACTTGTAAGACATTTTGATCAACTCATTTGATATAGTGCACCATCATAGATTAAGTAGCCTTGTCTATGGAATCACCCCTAATTTACCTCTGAGATATTGATGAGCATCCTTAGAGAAAATGTCATTTATTTGCTCCTTAGTGTTTACGTACTCCAATCTCACTTCTTTTTCTTGAACTAGCTCTCTCAAGTAATGATACTTGATAGAAATATGCTTACTCTTTGTGTGCATTACAAGATTCTTTGATATGCTTATAGCACTAGTAATATCACAATAGATAACAACTTGATTAGAGATTTCTTCCTTCATTTCTTTCAATAATTGTTTGATCCATATGATGTCTAAGAAATTTACTATTACTGCCACATATTCAACTTTAGCTATTGATTGAGAAATATAATTCTGCTTTTTGCTTGTCCATGAAACTAGTCTCTTGCCTAGAAAGAATGCTCCTCCACTTGTACTTTTTTTGTCATCAACATTTCCTACCCAATCTAAATCAATAAACACTTTTAGTTCAAACTTGTCATTCTTCTTGTATATAATCCATATTCTTTTGTTCCTTTCATATATCTCAGTATCTTTTTCACTACCATCATGTGATTCTCCTTAGGACTTGCAGAAAATATTACAACTATCCTAACTCCTAATGCAATATCAAGTTTTTTGTGAACAACATATTGCAGTTTTCCAATCATTGACCTATATAATGTCTAGTTCACATCAATAGAATCATCATTCTTAGATAAATTATGTCCTATGGCCATAGGTGTACTAACTAGTCTTGAATCTTCCATTCCAAAAAAAATTAGTATCTCCTTGATGTATTTCAAATGAGTAATGAAAATACCTTGCTTCATTTCATAAACTTTCAAACCAACAAAGAATTTGATCTCACCAAAATAGACATTTCAAATTCCTTCTTAATCTCATCTCAAATGATTTGTATAATGCTTCCTTTCCTCCAAATATGATATCATCAACAAATATTTTAGATAACAATACCTCATTGTAACTACCAGCCTTCAAGTACAATTTTTTGCTATCATTAGTTCTTGCAAAACAAATCTTTACCAAATAATTTTTTAGTCTTTCATACCATCCTCTAGGGGCTTGTTTCAAACCATATGATGGCTTGTGCAGCTTACATACCATATTCTTTTTGCTAGGGTCAACAAATCCTTCTGGTTCCTCTATGTAACCTTCTTCTTCAAATATTCCATTACGAAATGCATATTTGACATCCATTTGGTATGCCTTAAATCCTTTATAAGTAGAATATGCAAGTAGTGTTCCAACTCGTTCTAATCTTGCAACAAGAGAAAATGTTTCCCCATAGTCAATTCCTTCTTCTTGGGCATATCCTTTGCATACCAATCTTGCCTTGTTCCTTGTGACTTAACCTTTTTCATTTAGCTTGTTCCTAAATACCCACTTTGTTCCAATACCATTTTTGTCCTTTGGTATAGGTACCAATATTCATGTTTTTTTCTTCTCTATCTGCTCAATTTCTTCATTCATTTCTTGAATTCAGTCATCATTATTGAAAGCATCTTTTACTGATTTAGGTTCAAACTCACAAAATAAACATGTATCACTTCTAAGTCTCTTCCTTGTCATTACTCCAAATTCTTTATCTCTAATTATTTGCTTAGGTGCAAGATGTCTTCTCACATATTTTGTTTGTATAGATTATTTCCTTCTTTCTTCTTCTACGGGTTCATCTTGAAAAATGATTTCAAGTTCATTTTCTCTTTTTTGTTCAGGTTCTATTTGATCCACATTGTCTTCCTAATATTAGACTCCTTCTACATGAACCTCAACATTATTTTGTTGTTGCTCGACACCATAGTTTGTTGCTTAATAATTGGTTGTTGCAACTCAACATTCCCATTTTCTGCTAATTTACAGCTTTGTTCCCTTGTTTAGGTAGGGTGTAGGGGGAACCTTCATTCATATATATGAATGTACTATAGTCTTCAAGATCTATTTTTTCATTCAACTTCATTATTTTCTATTTATTTGTCAACTTTCACATTTACACTTTCCACAACTTTGTTAGTGTTAGAGTTCAAACACTTATAAGCTTTTCTCTTAGTGGAATAACCTAGGAATATGCCTTCTTCGCTCTTACCATCATGTTTTCAATTTCTATTGTCCTTCAGTATATAGAATTTTCTTCCAAAAACTTTAAAATACTTTACATTAGGTGCATATCCATACCACAATTCAAAGGGTGTAACATTTGTACCTTTCTTGACTTGTACTCTATTCAATGTATAAACTACTTATAGTTTATCTCTAATATTTTTCTGATACATTCTTCTCCATCATCAGTGTTCTAGCACAATCCATGATTGATCTATTTCTCCTTTCAACTATTCCATTTTGAGGAGGGGTCCTAGGTGCTGACATCTACCTTTTGATTCCTCTATCATTGTAGAATTTATTGAATTCATTAGAAATGAATTCTCCACCTCTATCATATCTCAAGCACTTCAAACTCTTTCCTATTTCCTTTTCAACTCTGGCCAAATACCACTTAAACAACTAAAAAGCATCAGATTTTTCTTTAAGAAACATCACACTCATCATCCTAGAATATTCATCAACAAATAGAATGAAATATTTGTCTCCACAATAGCTTTGAACACCGAAAGGTCCACACAGGTTAGTATGAACCAATTCCAAAATATCATCAAATGAATATGTCTTACTTTTGAAATTGGACTTTGTCATTTTTCCCAATTGACATTGTTTACACATAGCATTATTAGGTTTCTTCAACTTTGGAAAATCCTCTTACTCTTTTCATCTTACTAATACTAACTAAATTTTCAAAATTTACATGACATAACCTCTTGTTCCATAACCAAATTTCTTCATATTGCGCAAACAAACATGTCTCATTAGATAAGTCTAGATAGAACATGTTAACTTTTGTTTGATCACCACTTCCAATCTATTCACCATCAACATAAAATATCTTGGCCTTTTTGTGATGGAATTCAACCCTTTATCTTGATTTTCTCAACTGTGAAATACTCAACAAGTTATAGTTAAGTTCGTCAACCTAATAAACATTGTCACACTTGAACTTATCAATCAATTGTATTGATCCTTTTCCTTTTACAAGACATGGCACATCATTACCAAACTTAACACGACTACCCTTGTATGGTCCCATGGTCTCAAATTTACTTTTATCACCAATAATGTGGTTTGAACAACCATTATCAATTATCCAGCTATCACTTTTATTCACATAAGAGATTAATGCAATTTTCTCATCTTCATCATAATATTCTTTCATAGCAACATAGACAACTTCTTTATCATTACTTTTAGATTTACTATCAATTTCTTCTTCAATAATGTAACAAGATTTCTTACCTTTTTCTTTGTAGTCCTTGTTTCCCCTATTGTCTCTATCATCTCTTTTGCCTTTGTACTTGATTTCCCTCTTTTCATCCTTGTCTTCTCTATTAGGAAATCTTGCAGTAATATGACCAACTTTGTTACATGAAAAATAGATTATAGGAAGTTTACCTTTGTATTTTCCTCTGCCTCTTGGAAGTCTTCTAGCCATTAGTGCTTCAAGATCATCAAGTTCATCATCAAAAACATCACTATCACTTTTCACACATTTTCCTTTTCCTTTCTTTCTAAGAACCAATTGTGATTTAAAAGTAGATTCAATAATGGTAGGGGTGAAGTTGTCAAAATTTGACATCTTAAAAGGAATAAGCTTACCAATCATACCTTCTAGACTTAAGTTATTAACAATAGTACATCTCAATTCTTGTATTGCAGAAACCCTAATAGCATAAATAAGAAGTAGAGTTCTCAATACCTTATTGTTTATAATCTCGTCATCAATCTTTCCATTGGCTCCTCTTATGAATCTTACAACTTCTTTGATTCTTCCACATACTAGACTATGTTCTCACCTTCCATCATTCTCATTTCATCAAAATTGCCTCTCAAGCTCTATGATTTTGACCTCAAGATATTCTTGTCTCCTTCATAGATGGTATGCAATGTATCCCATGTTTCCTTTCCATTCTTACAGTCTTTAATGTCATCAAACTTGGCATAGCTTAGGGCTGATGCAATCTCCAACATAGCTTGGTTGTGTTCTTGCTTCTCTTTCAGCTGTTGAGTTGTCAAAGGAAGAACAATTATCTCCACATATGCATTGTCCAAAAAATGTACTTCACCATCACTTATTCCTGCCAGATGTAGTCTAATCAAATTTTCCCATGCAAGGAAGTTCTCTTTGTTTAACCTTGGCACCTCCTTTTTGTAAATTTTGACCTTTAGCTTCAAGTATCTTCAAACTTTTCTCTACAAGCACCAATGCTCTGATACAAATTATTAGAATGTTTGGAATAATTGAGAGGGGGGAGGGGTGAATCAATTATCGAAGGTCTAAATATACCAATTGAACAAACAAACACTTAAACTACTTCATATTTGAATATCTATCAACTCGGCCTCTATAGTGAACTTTCAATAGCATAAACTAGTTGTCTACAGTCTTATATTCAACAAACTTGTAAAATGTAGAACTTTAATAGTAAATCATCACAAATAACATCCACACAAGTTTGACACTAGGATTTAACATGGAAACCCAATTTGGTAAAAACCACTAGTGACATGTCACCAATATTTCCACTCTTCTGAAGTGAGCTCTGTTAGGATCTAACCCTATTAAAGGTTACAAAACACATTCTTAAATGTGAGCTTGTTAAAGGATTTAATCACCCTATTAGGAGTGGCCTTATTAGAGGACTTTAGAACATTCCATTAGAATGTCATCTTCATTAAAGAATTTACTTATGACTATTAGGTCAACCTTGATTAAAGGATTTCAATATCGATACATTGGTTAGAAAGTAACAATAGGTTTTGATTTGCCAAAAACAACTCACTTTGCAAATACAGATCACAATTCAGCACAAATGTTGATCCACTGATTGGCCTTTATTATCATCACAATCTTTGATTCGCTTGGCAACCCTTCAAGCAATCACTCTTCACCTCCTCTCAACTCTTCTCAGCCTTCTACTTAAGTTCACCAATCAATAGCATCATCAACTGCTCCAACCTTTTGTAGGTTATCCCTTATACCTCCTTAAATAGGTAATTCATATCTTTTACTGCTTAAACACCATTGTAGATCTTAGGGTTTCAATTAGATTCAACACATACAATGAATTTGTCCACCTTCTTATCCATCCTTGTCTTTTCTAGAAACTTCTCTTTCAAATTAATCTACTGATCACTTACGTAACCCTTTATTTGTATTAGATGTTATAGGTCATCCATCATTATCTTCCACATGCTTTACATATTCAAAGAAATCAACTTTGTTGGCTGGATATCATGATTTCCTCATAAACTATCAAAATGTTGTCCCTCGGCCAACACTATGTTCTGACACTCAGTCATCATTAGGTTACTCAATCATTGTAGATCTTAGGGTTTCAATTAGATTCAACACATACAATGAATTTGTCCACCTTCTTATCCATCCTTGTCTTTTCTAGAAACTTCTCTTTCAAATTAATCTACTGATCACTTACCTAACCCTTTATTTGTATTAGATGTTATAGGTCATCCATCATTATCTTCCACATGCTTTACATATTCAAAGAAATCAACTTTGTTGGCTGGATATCATGATTTCCTCATAAACTATCAAAATGTTGTCCCTCGGCCAACACTATGTTCTGACACTCAGTCATCATTGGGTTACTCAATCATTACTAACTTTCTATCTGACACATATATTGATGCTCATTCAACACTATTTTTGCTCTGCACATAATGGGGTTCGGTCAACACTAGCAACACTCAACACAAACTTCAAATTCCTTAATTTTCTACTATGTTTCTTGGTCAAGCCTATGCATTTGGTCAATCTTTGATCACTTCTTCAATGTTTCAATATAACTATCTTCTTCATTTGTAGCATGATTAAATAATCATTTTATCTTGTCAAGATCTAACTAATCAAGTGCCCATTGTAGTTTCCTCTCATAACTCAATCTTTCCTCTAGGTGCTATTATTATGTCCCACTTCTCAAATACTCTTCATCAATCATCTAGATATGACACTCAAATAAGATAGAAAATTATCTTACCAATAACGTTTGACATCATTGACAACATAACAATAGTTCTAGTTATAGTTTAAAAAACTATTGACTGTGCAATATTGATACTCGGTCAACCTTATCCTTTTGACTTGTTTCAACTCTTAGCTTCATCTAACTATCTTCATCACTTCATGTATTGATTGAACAACACATTATCTTTTCAAGGACTAACTTATCACTTGCCCATTGTATTTCCATGATTCTTAACACATCTCAACTCGACCTTTCACTAGGTCAACTCCTAATCTCATATTTTCAAATCCTATTCATAAATTAAATTATATGGCACTCTACATTGTTAGTAAAATGTCTCTCCAATAGGTTTAACACTCTATCTTACCAATAGGTTTGACATCAATGACAACATAAAAATTGCTCCAATTATAGTTTCTAGCAATCTCCCTCTTTGGCATTTATGGCAACAACTCACTAGTTACCATGCAATCTAAAAGCTTCAATATTGTGTTGTCAACTCCCTCTATGTTTGTGTTCTCTCTTTCTTAGTTTCATTTTGATTCTCATTGAATCAATCTCAAGATGCTCCATCTATCAACTTAGTACATACTCTTTCACTATAGGATCATGTCTCCTTCCTGACAACAATTTCTCACTCTTCATAACTTCTCTTTCTATTACTAATAATCTTGTCCCTTTTTTATTTTTGTCTTTGTTTGGTAACTCAATAATACTCTTCTCCCTCTGTATATAGTCCCTCTTTGACAACAATGCCAAAAACACACCATACATATAGTTTCATGTCCCTAATTTGACTGATACAATAATGCCATCTCAACATCAACTGCTTGTAGCTTCTTCTACTCATATACTATTTCCTTGCTTTTCCTTCTCATAGCTTTAGGTAGCTCATAAAGTGTGACCTCCATGCATCAATAAGTAAGATATTATGCTAACAAAAATTGATGCAATGCAACATCTCTTCTTAGTTTTCTTAGGTAGGGAGATGACCCCTAACATATCTCTCAAATTCTCAAGAGAATCCTTAGGTAGTGCCTTAGTAGAAATTTTAGCCAACTACTCCTTTGTGTTCACATATTCCAATCTCACTTCTTTCTCTTGTACTAACTCTCTCAAATAATATATTGCATCTCAATATGCTTAGTCTTAGTATGCACCACAAGATTCCTTGATATGTTTATAACACTTGCTTTATTATAATAAATCACAATAGGTTTACTGATCTCTTCCTTCGTGCCTTTCAACAATTGCTTGATCCATACAATATTTGAAAAATTCACTATTGCAACAACATATTCAACATCTGTTGTAGATTGTGAAATACAATTTTATTTCTTGTTTGTCCATGAAATCAATCTTCTACCCAAGAAGAAAGCTCCTCCACTTGTCATCAACATTTCTTGCCCAATCAACATCTGCATATACTTTCAGTTCAAACTTATCATTTTTCTATAACCATAAACCATAGTCTTCTATTCCTTCTAGGTATCTCAATATCCTCTTTACTTCCATCATGTGATTTTCTCTAGGATTAGTAGAAAATCTAGCAAAAATTCCAAAACTAATGCAATGTCAAGCCTTTTATGTACAACATATTGTAGTTTCTCAACCATAGACCTATACAATGTTTAATTCACCTTAGTAGAATCATCATTCTTTGACAATTTTTGTTGAGTCATCATAGGTGTCACAACTATTCTTGAGTCTTCTATACCAATAGTCTTCAAATTTTCTCTTATAAACTTTGATTGTGTAATAAAAATACTTTTGTTCATCTAATAAACTTGTAAACCAACAAAGAATTTAATCTCTCCAAACATTGACATTTCAAACTTATTTTTCATTTGATCAACAAATGACTTTCTCAATGAATCTTTTCCTCCAAATATGATGTCATCAACAAAAATTTGAGCTAGCAATATCTTGTTTTTAGCTTCACTTTTCATATATAAATTGCTATTATCATTAGTTCTAGCAAAACTAGTTTTTGCCAAGTAATTGTGTAATCTTTCATACCATTCTCTAGGGGCTTGCTTCAAACTATATAAAGCTTTGAGTAACTTACATACCACATTCTTTTTATTTGGATCAACAAATCCTTCAAGTTGTTCAATGTAGACTTCTTCCTCCAGAATTCTATTCAAAAAGGCAAATTTTACATCCATTTGGTACAATTTGAATCCTTTGTAAGCAACATATGCAAGAAAAGTTCTCTCTCCTTCTAACCTTTCAACTAGGGAAAAAGTTTCACCATAGTCAACCCCTTCCTCTTGTGCATATCCCTTACAAACTAGTGTTGCCTTATTCCTTGTGACTTTACCTTTCTCATTCAACTTTTTTCTAAAGACCCACTTAGTACCAATCGCATTCTTATCTTTTGGTCTGGATATCAGTGTCCAATTTTTTTCTTCTCAGTTTGCTCAATTTCTTCATTCATTACCTTGATCCAATCTTCATTCTCCAAAGCATCTTTCACAAATTTAGGCTCAAACTCACATAGAAAACATGTGCCATTGTTCAATCTTCTTCTTGTCACAACTCCTCAATATTTATCTAATTTGGTGCATGATGTCTTGTCACATACTTTTTCAATATAAGTTTAGTTTTTGGTTCCTCTTATTGTTGTTTACTTAATTTTGCATGTTTAGTATCTTTTGTCGTCTCTAAATGAAACTTAGTTTCCTCTTTCTATTGGTCGACAATCACATTTTATGACTTGACTGCTATAGCCTGATGCTCAACAGACTGTTGATACTCAATATAACTCTTTTGCAAGCCTCAGTAGTGTCTAGTTGTTGATGCTTGACATTTACCTTTTCTAGTTCAGGTAAGGTGTTAGGTTTAGCTTCATAGATATATAAAAACTTTCTATAATCTTCAGATTCTTTCTTGCATTCTTCTTCATTTTTCTCTACAAATTCATCAACTCTAGCATTTGCACTTTTCACAATTTTGTTAGTGTTAGAATTCAAACATTTATAAGCTTTGCTCTTAGTGGAATAACCTAAGAATATACCTTCATCACTTTTAGCATCAAGTTTACCCTTTCTTGCATGTTTCAATATGTAACATTTGCTTCCAAAAACTTCAAAATAATTCGCATTTGGTCAATTGTGTATTGTCATTGATGTTTACACAAATATCAGTATTAATCTAGAAATGCAGAGTTTGCAGTATTAACCTTGTATATCTTAGTATTAACTGAGTAGTTGGGTAAAGAAGACTTTCCAGTATTAACCAAGCAGTTGGTTAATTTAAGGATTCCTACTTGTAGTATCAACCAAGTGATTAGATATCAAAGGAGTGTAGTATTGACCAAATGGTCAAGCCTAGAAGAAGTCATAGTGTCAACCAAGTGTTTTTTCCTAGTGTTGACCGAGTGACAGGAGCATGTAATTGTAAAATATTTGATTGATTGAGGTTGACTATTTGGATGTTTATTGATGTTTTGAAAGGGTATTCAGGCTATTTTGCTAGCTTATGATCTATAAGAAAGGTCAAGTTGTGATAATAAGAGGTAACAAGAAGAATATGAAATAAGATAGATATGTGAGTGAAGGCAAGGCAAAGCAAGAAAGTGTGGAAGATAAGCTACAAAGAACATCTAATCGGGAAGGATCTAGAGGTCAAACCAAAATAGAGATCTAAATTTGCAAAGAAAATTACTTCATAAATCAGGTCAAATTGTTGTTTCTTTCTAACCATTGTAGCAGTAAAGAAATCTCTTAATAGAGTTAACTTAACAATCATATTGTAAATCCTCTAACAAGGTCACATTTCAAGATTGAAATGTTTGAAGACCTCTAACCTTTTAATAGGGTTGGCTCCTAATAGGGCTCACTTCAAAGGAGTGAAAATTATTGTGACTAGTTGCAAGGTGGTTTTTCCTGAATTGGGTTTCCACATTAAATCTCAGTGTCATCTATTTTCATGTTATTTTCTTATGCTTTATATTTTTCCAACTAAGCTACTTAAGGATAAAACAATTTAATAAATCTTAAGATTGCTTTGTTAACCAAGCTATTTAGTACTGTATGATCAGTGAAAGCTTGTATTGACATCTAAGGGACAAGGATTTATTTTTGTGGTAACTGACTCTCCCCTCCCTTCTTAATTACTCGCTTATATTTCCAACAATTGGTATCAGAGTAGTTGGTACTTGCAAGAAAAGGTTTTAAGGACCTAAGCTAAAGATTAGGATGTCTTATAAAAGGGAGATCCCTAAGCTAAATAGAGAGAACTTTTCAGCATGGCAGGAATTGATGAAGCTATATATATCAAGCATCAATGATGTTGGTGTGTTCTACTTGGACAATAAATATGTGCCACCACCCAAACCTATGACTGTGGAGCAAATAAAAGAAGAAAAGAATCACAATACTATGATGATTGATATTGCATCCTCTTTGAACTATTATGAATTTAATGAAGACAAAGATTGTCCTACTACTTTTGACATGTGGGAAAGGATGAAGAAAGTCTTTGGAGGTGACAAAAATGTACAAAGAGCCAAGGCAAAAAGTTTATGAGGTAATTTTGATCGATTGAAAATGAAAGAAGGTGAGAACATTACCCAATACAATGAAAGGATCAAAGAAAGTGTAAGTGCAATTAGAGCTTCAAGAGGTAAAATTGATGATTATACGGATGATCGTCAATTTAATAAGAACTCTTCTTCCTATCTATGCAATCAAAGTTTTAGCTATTCAAGACATGAGATGTAATCCAACAGAATATTTAATTTTAGATACTCTTGTGGTAAGATTAACTAATTATGAGTTGGATAACTTTGATAACTATGCTCCTTCTTCTTCTAACAATCTTGACTTTGCATTAAAACAAAAACTAACCCTTGGTAGAAAAGGAGGGAACTCAAAAGGCAAACAAGTTGATAGTGAAGAAGAAGAAGAATTAGATGAAGATCTTGAAGTCATTGAAGCTCTTCTAGCAAAAAGTGCAGCAAAAGGGAAAGGAAAATTCAAAGGTAAAATTCCATTGATTTTTTTCTCATGTAAAGAAGTTGGTCATATTGCTGTAAGATGTCAAAACAAGGAAGATAGAGATGAGAAGAGGTTCAAAAAGTTCAAAGGAAAGAAAGACTTAAAAAGCTACAAGGACTACAAAGGAAAAGGTATGAAATCATGTTATATTGCAAAAGATTTTGATAGTGATGATGATGAAGATGAAGCAGTTTACATTGTTGTTTGTTGCCCAATTTTTAATTCATCCCATTTTTGCTTTAGGTTGAGGTCAATACAATGTGTCAATGTTGAGTCTATGTCTAGAATGCCTCTATGATGACATCCCCTTTCAAGCTAACCAATGCGAGAAATCATGTAAGCATTTCATTGGTCAAGGGCAAGGTGATTTAGGATTTGGTGGGTTAGTTATAAGCATCTCCTTGATGAGAAGAAGGTCTAAAAACTTCAATGATTCATCATCTAAGGATTGAGAAAGATTTTGAGGACAAAGATCTGTAGTGGTTGCATTTCAATGGAAGATATCACAGGTGATCAAGCTTAGAATATAGAGAAACCAATTTGTATTAGCAGCTACATAGACGTGTAGAAAAGTTAATCAACAAAGGAACGTATGCCTTTGGTTAGTTGAAAAGTCAATTTCCCTTGGAGACGGATCCCTGACCGTCAAATGAAGATTATATCAAAGATTTTTGCAACATCTAGCGCATATTCCATATGATGAAAGATAAGTCATGAAGTAGCAAAAGGTGACCTTGGTGGTTGAATGTGTAGTCATCGTAACATCGCTCTCTTGAATGGGAAGTTAAAATATTAAGTTGCAAAGTTATGCGCAAGGGGATAGTCAATTTCATACGGTTAGCACAACATTGCAGGTGGCAAAATAGTTGAGACTTTTCAAGTTGGGAGCATGCAAAAAGTTAGCAATAGGTTGATAAGTATGTAGTTGTTGCAACATCATAGATGAAAGGAATGTTAAGTCTCAGACTACAACAAAGATGTGAGACAGTTAATTCAATGATCATCACTTGGTCATGGCTTGTTTCTATCTTGAAGAATTCTAAGATGTAATGGTGTGAAGAGCATGTAATAACAATCAAAGCCAATGGTTGCAACATCGCATGATTTCTGAAGGTTGGAAAGACACAATGCAATTAATCATTTGAGTTATTGTTGGAGGAGATAGTAGTTAGCTTCTAGATTTTAAAGGATCAATGGCTGTCACTTTCCCACTTTATTAAGTTACACGAGAAATAACCAAAGTGGGAAAGCGAGCATTGAACACATGTACACAAAGGGACCCATTAAGGAAGTCATCACTACTTCACCGCAATTAGTAAAAGGAGGGAGTGAGTAGTTGTGAAGTGGAAAATAATATGAATCGCAAGGTCACAAGCTAGAAAACATTCAAGACTTTCCAAGCTATAAAAAGGTGAAGAGCATTTGACAGCTCAAGAAATTAGTTTTCACACTATCGTACGGATAAGCCAAGAGTGAAGATATCAAACTATGAAATGAAATAATAGTTAGTAAATCACATCGTCATATTAGGTAAAGGTACCGTATGAATGATAGTTGTGAAGAAGCAACAAGGAAAAAATAAAGAGTATTATTATGTTTTAATTGTGATCATTAATTTAAGATTGACGATCAAAATTCAAACTTGTTATGATCATTGAGATACAAATCAATTGAATTTGGCACCAACAGAAGAATACGAAGGGAATTAAGATTTTCATAGGGTTTTTGAAGCTACATGAAGATAAATGGTCACCAGGTGTTCTTGGAGGTGCCATGAGATTAAGATCATAGTTGGGAAAGATGCCTCATGTCCATACTATGTCACAGATTAGATATATTCATGTTTTATTCATATTATCTTTCTATTATGTGACCATTGCACTACTATAACTAAGGAATTACATAAATCTATAAATGTAATTTATGATGATAATAGAAAAAAGTCGACAAACTTGATGGTGAATTGGATCTGTAATTCCACTTACCCTATTTGTTGTTCCAACTTAGTTTTAAAGTAGTTTCTCCATAAAGAGTTGAAAGACAATTGTGTGTGGCTCTGTTATCTCCTTTTGAATTTCATTTCATCATGGTTTAGAAATATAATTAATTCCATTTATTGTCCATATATGATTTTGCTTCTTCTCTTCTTCTTGTTGTTTTCCTTTGTTAGGGTTAACAATTAGGATTGCATAAATAGAGATAGATTGTATTTAGAAGTTAGATAGAAGTGCTACAAGATAATTCATGCCAAACATTCTATTGGGGGTTGTGAGTTATCCAAATCCATTTTGCCTAAATTGTTTGTGTCTACAAGCAGTTTCGTTAACCTTTACTACTCTTGGGTTAAGAGCTTATTCTATCATAAAATTTTGGTCTAAGAAAGACATATTCATTGCATATCATTGCAAGTCCTAGGGAGTTGTACCTTATAATTCAGAGAGCAATGATAGAACACATACACAAACCCGTTTGTTGCTGACATCCTTTTATTTCTCCAAAACCTTGGGTATCAAAAGAGTTAGGTTGTAAACCACAATAGGAGAACAAACTATTAACCAACAATTTTTGGTGATTCTATTAGGGAGAATTCAAAATTAAAAAGCCCTAAAGAATTTCTATTCATAATTAGTTTTCACTCTAATTCCTTATAAACTTTGAGTTGCAAGATAGGTCTTGTGGAGGTGAAGTGTTTGCCATAGGAACCTTATACCAATTTTACAACCTCAACCTACTAGAAAAGGAGAAGCTAACTCGAAGTTTGAAGACTGGTAAAGTTTTCTTGATTAATAGGATTAAGGTAAACTCAAAACACCATTTTCTAAATAGTTGATTCATCCTGAATCCCAAGTATACTAGGAGTGCCAACGAAAGAGGAAGGATTGACCCAGTATATGAGAAGTTCAAAAAGGCCAACTTTCCTATTCTAGAAGATATTTTCAGAAAGGGAAGAATGCTTGCAAGGGGATATGTGGCTGAGAAACTCCAAGAAACTCACTTGCATATAGTTGTTCCTACTAGAATAAGGAGAAGTCAATCTTCTCCTCCTCCTATTGCTAGAACTTATATTCCTCCTACCTTTGATGCTTTGTTGTTAATTGGTGCAACACTCCCTGTTTTAGTCACTTTCCAAACAAATCATACCTTTATACCAGTAATTATGGCAATCCCTTGGGGAAATGCAATTGGTCCTCTCATTATTGTAGGTAATAATGATTTTCCAAGAGAATCAAGGAAAAAATTCCCAAGATTCAATGGTGATGGCACAATCTCTGTAGAACAACACCTAAGTGCTTTTCATAAACCCTATGGTGTGGTGAATCCTCAACATGAAGATGTGATAGTCAAGATGTTTATAGATACTCTTGTAGATAATGCCACTGATTGGTTCCAAGATTTACCTATAGGGTGCATCACAGATTGGGATCACATAAAGAAAAGGTTTGAAGAATGCTATAAAAGTACAGAAGATGCATAAGTGTTGTTGCTACAATTAGCACAAATGAAGAAAGAAACGCCTATTTCTATGAAGGATTTTAATGTAAAGTTTAAAAAACTCATCAAGAGAATACCTACTAGAAGTGCAACAACAAAGGACAATAAGAAGGCCTTCGACATTAGCTTTTTGCCTCCTAATTTGGGATACCAAATTAGGAGAGAAAAGGCAACAAATTTACAAGCTGCCCAAATGCTAGCTATGGATATGGAAGATGAAATGATAGCCTCTAGTAAGTGGAAAAGAGAACTTCAATCTAGAACCACAGGTAATGCAACTATCACTTCTAATAATATAGATTCCATGCTCCAAAAGTTGTCTAATGAGGTTACTTCATTGAAAAAATAGATCAATAGACCTATTAATTCTTTTCACCAACCTTATCAAGAAGGTTCTAGGCATTAAAATGGAGGTAAGACTTTGCAAATACCACCTGCTCAACAAAGGTTAGCAATTGAGGCTACTCCAAAGAGACAAAACATGTGTGTTTTCCACTGAAGGGCAGATCATGATGGGGATACATGTGCTAACATGATAAAATATAAGTAGATTGGTGTTGAGATAATGGGTGTTGCACACATTGAATAATATTTTTATTTTATTATTTTATTTTATTATGTAATGTTGTACCTAGATAGATGTGCAACATGTAAAGATTCCCATGAAATATTCTTGATGAGTTGTATTGTAACATTGTGAAAATATTTCATGTAACTATTTAATATTGGGGAAAAGAATTAAATGCCCAATATTAAATGTGGGGTCAGTGGGTTAGGTAGCACATGGTTTATGTAATACCACTTAGTGGTTTTGTGGGACTTGCTACTATATAAGTAGCCACAAGGGTAGTTGTTGTAGAGAGAGTGACAAGGAGAAGACAAAAGGCAAGAGTCGAGCGGGACAAGGCTTGACAGGTTAGCCAAGGGAGCATTTGTGAAGGTTGAAATCATGGCATGGGATGTGTGGATTCATGCTTGTTCACTTAGTTTGCTCGGTTGTGGCTATGGCCATGAAGGTTTCCATGGTTGTATGGCAATGGTATTTTTTGCTGAATAATACATGGTGATGGATGCTTTTGGAGGCTGGGTTTTTCCCTCAATGAGGGTTTCCCAGGGTATATCTTGTGTCACATTTTGTGGGTATGTTGTTTATTCTCTTGCATGTGGATTTTGATTTCGTATTTATTTTAGATCTATTATGGATTATGTGGAAATGGTTATATTCTTTATTGCCAAGTTTCCTTACAAGTGGTATCAGAGCTATGGTTTTATTATTGTAACCCTAGATTGAATTTATGGGAGTGCATGAGAGGATAAAAGAAAGGGCAAGATATATGAATGATTTATTGCAGATCTAAGGGCTTTGGATTTGTTGTTCTGATGGGATGTTAAAAGATTTGGGCATGTGAAATTGTTGGACAAAAAGATTTTTCGGATGTTTCATTTAAATGAGGGTTTTGGGGGGTAGCTTGCAGAAATGACCTCCTGGGTAAAAACAGACCTCACCATTGGATTCGGGTCGACATTTCCATAAATTTTGATACATAATATGCCCTAGTTTGGCCATGTTTAGAGGAAATGAAAGAGTTTTTTAGTTTTAGCCCATGATGGCCGTCAAATTTAATCTCGTCAAAATTTTCGTCACTGAAAAAAAATTAAAATGAAAAATCGTACTGAAAATGGTAAAAAGACTGTTTTAGTAAAACGGTCATAACTTTCTCTCAGAATATCAAATTTCAGAGTTCTTACATGCGTTGAAAAGCTAATTCAGAGCACTACAACATGGTGTAGGTTTGGTTCTATGATTTTGAAAAATTTTCAAGTTTTAAGAGCCCTAAAGTCGGATGTTGTTTATTTTGAGCACGGATTAGGACATAACTTGGGCATACAGAGTCAGATTTTGGACTTCGAGTAGTCAACGGAAAGCTCTTGGAGAGCTCTACACATTGGTTCAGATTTCGTGCAGGTTTGACATGATTTATTTGTTGATATATTGATCTGAACAGTTTATAAATATATTTTGACTATGGTAACATTGTGAGTTTATGGCATTGGAGATTTAAGATTTGATGTCATTGTATACTCAGTTCATATTCAGATTGGTCTCATGATGATATGGTTATCAGTGTTTGGTTTGGATATGCATGATGACTTGTTGGGTCTACAAGTTGTGCAGTGTTGTAAGCGGTCTATACTTACAGGTTGCATTTATAGCTCGGTTATGGGTTGTCTTTTCCCATTGATCTTTCATTATTGATGCATATTCAGATTGGTGGCTTGGATTTGGGTTGTCTATGCCCTAAGTCACATGATTCATTATTTTCTTCATGTAGAAGGGATGAGATGTTGTTACCAGGGACAGTCGTGGTGGAGGATTGTGGTTGACTATTTTATGCTGACAGGTTGGAGACTTTGAGAGCCAGATGCTTAGATCATGGATGTGATCATGGTGTCATGGATTTTGGCATGACATGATTGGTTATACAGGTACATCCTTGATGTCTATTAGCTTGGATTTTTTGATTCAGTTATGGTGGTATATCTTCTTGGTTGAGGATCATGGTGATTTGGTTTCTTTTGAGGAGCTCATGATGTGCACTTTGAGTTCTTTGATGGTTTGTTGCCTTGGTTTATTCTCATGGTTAGAGGATGGATTTTTTCATTATTATGTCATGGATAGCTTGGATACACGGTTTAGTGGGAGCTTGTGACAGTGATGGGGTGACAGTGCAGGATTAGTTCCTAGTTTGGTTTGGATCTTAATATAGGAGATGGATTTTATGATGCCATAGGTGACTTGGTACCACGGTTGAGTGGGAGTTGTTGGCATTGATATATTTATTGAGTGTTTGCAGATGTTGGAGGTTTGTCTTAGATCCTGTTGCTGCAGAAGCGTCTTTGACATTTGCATGGTGCACTTGTTATCTTCATGGTGTTTGAAGATGGTTAGATCTTGAGGACTCATGGAGTTCTTGGTTATCTTCATGGTGTGTGGAGATGGTTCTTCCTAGTATGTGGAGATGGTTTTCTTCATGGTGTATGGAGATGGTTGCATCTTGAGGACTCATAAGGTTCTTGGTAAAGGTGTGGTTTATGCTTCTATTCGGCATGTTATCCTTGGTATGAGGATGGTTTCATTATTATGTCATGGTATACTCTTGATACGCGTTTAGAGTTGTGACATGTTATGGTATGTTCATATGGAGCATGTTATCTCTTTAGTTGAGATGGTAAGATCATGTTGTCATGTTTATGTTCCTAATGCCATGGTTGGAACTTGGACATTGATCTTGGTTTAGTTTCTTGGTATTGAGTACACTGGTCATAAGCTGGATAATTCATGATATTGCTATGTTGCATTTGGAGTTGGCATGGATTGATTGGTTATAGGTGCTCATGGATACTTAGAGACAGTGGTGACACTGTTTTCTCTTGGATTAGAGAAGTATTTGTTGGGACGGTTGATGGTTTCAGTAGGAAGTCCGAGGGGCAGTCACTTGATATGGACTTGAGAGGAGATTTTTCTTAGATGAGTCTTGGTTGGAGACTTGGGTATCTTGATAAGCATTCTCATTCCCCACTCTTGGTCTACTCGGCAGTTTGCTACTTGAGACGTATAGCCCATTATTTTCTCTCAGTTGCATTATATTTATGCTTATCTTTCATGGATATGGATCTTGAGCTATGGTACATGAGTTAGTTCTGGAGGGTTCATTTGAGAGATGGTTAAGCATTAGTTATCTCCATGTGCATATGTTGTTATGCTGGTTGAGTTTGGGAGATGGTTTTATATTGGGCATTTTCCTTGGATTAGGAATGGTTATTCCTTGGTTTAGGAATGGTTTTATTTAGTTTGATCTTCTTGTGAGAGGCTTACATCCATGATTAGTTATATGGTATGGTTTGGGTGTTGTTGAGGCTTCTTGTTGGGGTTTTATGGAGGAGATCATACTTGCACAGTTTACATCTAGAGGTGTGTGTAGAAGGACATGATACAGGTTATGATTTGCATGGTTTCTCTGGTTTTGGTTATCTTCCTGGATGTTCAATTTTGCCTACATTGGATTTGAGATTGGTTGGAGATTGTGATCACTGGTTTGTGCTCATACATGTCATGTGAGAGATGACATGGTTATTCCTTTATCTCTTTCCTCTGTTAGTTGTGGTGAACTTGGGAGAGCATTGGAGACTTGTTATGAGAGTTGTTCTTGCAAGATATTGGTTTATGTATTGTGGATGTCCTTGATACTACATGGATTCACTTCTTTGAGATGTGTTGAGTGGATTGGTTATAGATTTGACATTATCTTTTGCAGTGGGAGCTTCTTGGTATATATATGGTAGGTATTGCTCTTGAGGCTTATGATTGTAGGTTGCAGATTGGATATGTCAGTGATATGAGATTCACTTGTTATACCTTAGAGGTATGGATAGTTGGATGGTTTTGGCACTTTGTTGTGGGTGCTATTTCAGCTATGGATATTTTGACAACTACGGATACATGTGATTACCTTTGGATCAGGTTTTTTGTGCTTGGAATTTTAGTTGGTACAGGATTTTATGATCTTCTAATGCTCAAGTTGGGTGGTTTTCTCTTTGGATGGCTTCTATTTATGTCCAGTGGGAGTGGCATAATAGGAGGTGAGATCATTCATGTTTGAGATGCTAGATACTTTGATTTTGTCGCGGGTACTAGGATGGAGCACTTGGTGTATTTTGATCCATGATGGTGGATGTGCTGGGAGGGATTGTTCCCTTGTTCATTTATGTGGCTACGGATTGACCCTATGCAATGTATACAACAAGTGGGAGATTGTTGAGATAATGGGTGTTGCACACATTGCATAATATTGTTATTTTATTATTTTATTTTATTATGTAATGTTGTACCTAGATAGATGTGCAACATGTAAAGATTCCCATGGAATATTCTTGATGAGTTGTATTGTAACATTGTGAAAATATTTCATGTAATTATTTAATATTGGGGAAAAGAATTAAATGCCCAATATTAAATGTGGGGTCAGTGGGTTAGGTAGCACATGGTTTATGTAATAACACTTAGTGGTTTTGTGGGACTTGCTACTATATAAGCAGCCACAAGGGTAGTTGTTGTAGAGAGAGTGACAAGGAGAAGACAAAAGGTAAGAGTCGAGCAGGACAAGGCTTGACAGGTTAGCCAAGGGAGCATTTGTGAAGGTTGAAAGCATGGCATGGGATGTGTGGATTCATGCTTGTTCACTTAGTTTTCTCGGTTGTGGCTATGGCCATGAAGGCTTCCATGGTTGTATGGCAATGGTATTTTTTGCTGAATAATACATGGTGATGGATGCTTTTGGAGGCTGGGTTTTTCCCTCAATGAGGGTTTCCCAGGGTATATCTTGTGTCACATTGTGTGGATATGTTGTATATTCTCTTTCATGTGGATTTTAATTCCGTATTTATTTTAGATCTATTATGGGTTATGTGGAAACGGTTATATTCTTTATTGCCAAGTTTCCTTACAATTGGGACAATAAAGAACAAACTATGGAACATCCAGAAAGTGAAGATGATCATACTCCTTATGGTGACTTTGAAAACTTTTATTTGGAGTGTGAATGAAATTTAGAAACTGGAGGGGACTATTTTGCAACTCTAGATGGACCTCGGTTGATAGTCATGACTAGGGGTCAAAAGAGTATGAATCAAACCTCCAATTCAGTGAAGAGGTGAGAATTCAGATATCTCCACTAGATTACTTGAAGTCTAGTCTTGATTAATTGCAAAGGTTAGTTAAGCACTGTAATAATAAAGATGGAGGACATGTTAGTATTAATGCTAACATTGATCATCAAAACAAAGCTAGTACTAGTGGAACTCCTTTGGTTGATGAAGATCTTGCACAACCTAAATTATTTCAAGAAGAAGAATCCATTGTCTTGACCACCTCTCCAAATGAAAAACTAGATCCTTTTTACATTTCCTTGTTTATCAATGGAAATAGGCTCAGGGGCATCTGGTAATGTGATGCCTGGCTCTATAGCTAAAGCTTTAGGTCTATCCCTAACTAAAAATTTTGGTTGTTATTACTCAATGGATGCAAAACAAGTACCTTTTCTTGGACAAATAAAGGATGCTCAAGTTGCTTTAGCTACCTATCCTTCTAGAAGGCTGAAACTTACCATCCTAGTGGCAGACATTCCTACAAGTTATGGAATGCTCTTAAGCAAAAAAATTTGCAAGGACATGGGGAGAGAGATCAAATTAAATTGGTCTTGTGATATCATTCTAGTTGGGAACAAAAGGGAGAAACTAAAACCATAAGAAAAAGAAAAGTTCATTGTCCTAAAATTAGATGATCCTAGATCTCAAATCCTATATCTAGAAATCTAGTTTGGTAACTATATGTTATTTTTTGATACCCCTAATTTTCAAGAAGAATTAGAGTAGACTAATGGTGAACAATTGTGGAATTTAGAATTTGATGGTAGTTGTTCTAATGTTGGTTCATGTTTAGGAGTGGTTTTGGCATAACCTAGTGGAGAAATAACTTGTTTCACATATAAGTTAGATTTCAAAAATACAAACAATACTACAAAATATGAAGCCCTTCTCATTGGAATAAGTGCAACAAGCTCAAGGAGATGCAAAATCGGTGGTAAGACAAGTGAGGAACCAATATGCAGTAAAGAATCAAAGATCAAAAAAGTATTGTAACAAGGTATGAGATAAGATTGAAAGTTTGGATGCTTTCTCAGTGGTAGCAATACCAAGAGAATTCAATTCAAGAGCTGATTCTTTGGTAGTCTTTGCATCTTTGATCCTACCACATCCTGACTTCAAAGACCAAATCTATAAAGTGGAAGTTTTATTCAAGCCTGATGTTCTTGATAATGAATATTCTTGGCAGGTGTTTGATGATGACAAACACATACAAAAATTCATTTAAGGGGATAAACCTTTTAAAGACTTGTATTTTGAAGGAAATACTAATTCAAGTAGTGATCCATTAACAGAAGGCAAAAGGAAACCACAGCCAGACTTTATTCAATTGAAAGGTATTAAGATTTCATCCCATCTTATCTCTTTGGAAAAGCTTTTTGATAGAAACGATGCATACATTAAGAGGGAGAGAGATAAGCAAGGAAAAAGTTGTGGTGAGTATGATGGAATAAATATAAGAACATAAATCAGTCCAAAAATGATAAATATAGGAAAGTTTTGCACACAAATGGAGAGGGTAGAGATTACGAAATTTCTCATTGAATATCAAGATGTATTTGCTTGGAGCTATGAGGAAATAAAAAATTTCATGGATGGGAAATTTAATCATGAAATCCCTCTAAAGCCAGGGCCAACACCTTTCAAATAGAAACAAAGGAACTACAACATTATAGTTGAAAGAGCAATCTTTAAGGAGATCGATAAAATGTTGTAGGCTAGAATCATATATCTTATTCATCACTCTAGTAGCTAAAATTGTGCTAGTGAGGAAGAAAAATGGAGAGATAAGGATTTGCATAGATTTTAGAAATCTAAATTAGGCTTCTCTCAAAGATAATTTTGCACTTCCGAACATGGATCATCTCTTACCGACTGTTGCAGGGTCAAAGATGATGTCTATGTTAGATGGCTTTTCAAGGTACAATCATATTCAAGTAGATGAGGCAGACAATTTAATACAACCTTCACCACACCATGGGGTACTTTTGCATATAGTAGGATGCCTTTTGGCTTAATTAATGCAGGTGCAACTTTTTGACATGCAATGCATTTGGCTTTTGATGATTTCAAAGATAAAATCATTGTTGTGTATCTTGATGATTTGATAGTCTTTTCTAAGAAAAGGGAAGATTATATCAAAGATTTAGAAAGAGTGTTACAAAGGTGTAGAAATCATGGCATCTCACAAAATCCTAAGAAATCAATATTTTGTGTAATAGAAGGTAAACTACTTGGTCACATTGTCTCTCAAGAAGGTATGAAGATTGATCTAGATAGAGTTAAAGCTATTCCACAATTAAGTCTATCATTGACCAAAATTGAAGTAAAGTCTTTCTTTGGTTAGGTAATTTTTTTAAGGAGGTTCATGCCTAATTTCTCTTAAATAGTTAGGTGTATAGTAGATACAATGAAAGGTAATAAAGCTTTCAAATGGAGTAAAATTGGAAAAAGAGCTTTTGAAGACATCAAAAGTGTTATTGCCAAATCCCCTATTCTTGTTTATCCAGATTATACTAAGGAGTTCATCATATATTGTTATGCATTAGAGCATACTATGTCAGCTATACTGATGTGGGAAAACAAAGAAGGAATACAAGCCCCAATTGCTTTCATGAGTATTCCATTGAAGAATCAAGACTTGAAATACTCACAAATGGAGAAACATGCATATGGAGTGGTGAGAGCTCTCAAGAATTTCAGGTTTTATATTTTGCATTCTCATTCAGTGATACATGTGTTAGATTCTGAAGTGAAAAAAATTTTGACACAACAAGATGTTGGTTGCAATAATAGAGAAGCCTAGATTGGAAAGGTTCAAGAGTACAATATTGAGATCAAGTCAATCAAGCTTGTGAGAGGAAATGTACTTAATAAAGCCTTAGCAAAAGATCAAATAAAAGAAGAAGGAGATACTCCAAAGGTTCTCATGGTAGGTCTTCAAGACCCTTGGTTTTCAAATATTGCATACTTTCTGACCTATGGTGAGTGCCCTAATGGATTGACTACTAAGTAGAGGAGAGATCTAAAAACAAAGGCCTTAAACTATGAAATTCATGATGATGACTTGTATAGGAGAGCTATTGATGGTACATTCCTAAGATGTGTTCATAAAAAGCAGCAAGGGAACCTCTTAAAATCTTTTCATAATGAAGCATGTGGAGGACACTTCTCTTCTACTATCATTGCATTCAAAATCTTAAGGCAATGTTACTATTGGCCTAGTACATTTAAGGATGCCTATAAGTGGGTTGTCAATTGTGAGAAATGTAAGATGTTTATTGGTAAACCTCAACTAGTTGCCTTGCCTCTTAGGCCAATGGTGATTGAAGCTCCTTTTCATCAAGGGGGTTTAGATCTTATAAGCTCAATCAATCCTTCTTCCAATCAAGGGAATTTGTATGTCTTAACTACCACAAATTATTTTAGTAAATGTGTGGAAGACAAACCTATGAAGAAGACTCCATCAAATGTGGTATGTGAGTTTCTTAAAGAACATATATTGGTAAGACTTGGAGTTCCTATAAAATTGATAATGGGCAACACATCTTATTTTTCTTCCTCATAAATTATTGAGTTTTGTTATGATAATGGTATCCAACTTGGTCATTCCTTTGATTATTTCCCTCAAATAAATGGGTAGGCCAAATTTAGCAATAAGAATTTGATTAATATCTTGATGAAATTGGTTTAGATGATCAGAGAAGTTGGCACAAGAAGATACATGATGCTTTATGGGAAGATAGGACCACACCTAAAAGAGCCATTGGTATCTCACCTTTTGAGTTGGTTTATGGAGTAGAAGCTAACTTTCCATTATCTTTGGAGCTTGCCACTTGTAAATTGAAGATTGTGATTGGAGATGGTATATAAAAAGATGGATTGGAAAAGAGAAGTTTGTATCTCACCAAACTACAAGAGGAGAGAGAAGAAATGGTTGACAAAATTATTGAACACCAAGGAAGAGTTGAGAAATTATTTGATAAAATATCAAGACCAAGGAAATTCATGGAAGGTGATTTGGTCCTACTGTGGGATAAGAGACATGAACCAAGAGGAATACACTCCAAGTTTCAGTCTTTGTGGAAAGGGCCATTTTAAATCATGCAAGTGAACTAGAACAACTCTTTCAAGTTGGCATATCCCACTGGAGAAACCCTTCCATGTTCTTACAATGGGTAGGATTTGAAGTTGTATCAAATGCAAAATTAAAAGTAGGTAACCCCTGCATAGTAGCTAGTTAAGTAGGTTTTTTTCATGCATTTTTCTTTAGCTTGGTCTCTCACTTTTTTAGTTAGTTGTCACCACTTTCCTAGATTTGTCTATTTTTTTTATTGCCAAGTTGTCACACTATTTTCTGGAACCAAAGATTGCATTGTCATGCTTAAATCCCTAAAAAGAGCCAGTTGTTGCCCAATTTTTAGTTCATCCCATTTTTTCTTTAGGTTGAGATCAAGTCAATGTGTCAATGTCGAGACTATGTCTAGAATGCCTCTAGGATGACATCCCTTCTCATCATCCCCTTTCAAGCTAACCAATGTGGAAAATCATGTAAGCATTGCACTAGTTAAGGGCTAGGTGATTTAGGGTTTGGTGGGTTAGTTATAAGTGTCTCCTTGATGAGAAGAAGGTTTGCAAACCAATGATTCATCATCTAAGGATTCAAAAGGATTCTAAGGACAAAGATCTCCAGTGGTTGCATTTCAATGGAAGATATCATAGGTGATCAAGCTTAAAATGCAAAGAACCCAATTTGTATCAGCAGCTATGTAGATGAGTGTAAAATTCAATCAACAAAGGAACGCATGTCATTGGTTAGCTCAAAAGTCAATTGCCCTTGGAGATGGATCCCTGACCGTCAGATGAAGATCAAATCAAAGATTTTTGCAACATTGTAGCTCATATTTCATATGACAAAAGATAAGTCATGAAGCTGTGAAAAGAGACCTTGGTGGTTGAATGTGTAGTCATTGCAACATTGCTTAGTTGAATGGGAAGTTAAAATATTAAGTTGAAAAGTTTCACATAGAGGGATAGTCAATTTCACATGGTTAACGCAACATCATGGGTGGAAAAAAAGTTGAGACTTTTCAAGTTGCAAGCATGCAAAAAGTTAGCAGTTAAGTTGTGAATATAGACATGCAGTTAAGTATGAAGTTGTTGCAACGTCACAGATGAAAGGAATGTTAACTCTCAAACCATAGTGAAGATGCAAAATAGTTAGTTCAATGATCATTACTTGGTTGCGAGTTGTTTTTGGCTTGAAGAATTCTAAGGTGCTTTGCTGCGAAGAACATGTAATAATAGTCAAAGTCAATGGTCACAACATCCCATGATTTTTGAAGGTTGCAAAGCTACGACGTAGTTGATCATTTGAGCTATCGATGTTTCATGACTAAGAGAAATGCTAAGTCTTGAACTACAATGAAGATGCAAGATGGATAGAGGAGATAGCAATCATCTGTTAGATTTTAAAGGATCAATGACTGTCACTTTCCCACTTTATAAATTTGTACAAGAAATAACCAAAGCGAGAAAGTGAGCATTGGACATGTGTACATAGAGGGACCCATGAAGGAAGTCATCGCTACTTCACTGTGATTCGTAAAAGGAGGGAGTGAGCAATTGTGAAGTGCCGAATAAGATGAATCACAAGGTCACAAGCTAGAAAACAATCAAGATATTCCAAGCTGTGAAAAGGTGAGGAGAATTTGATAGTAGAAGAAAATAATTTTTGCATTGTCACATGGGTAAGACATGAGCAAAGATGTCAAGCTATGAAGCCATGAAATGAAATAATAGTTAGTGAATCGCATCATCACATCGGGTAAAGCTATCATATGAATGACAATTGCAAAGAAGCGATAAGGAAAAAACAAAGAGGATTATTATGTTTTAATCATGATCATTGATTCAAGATCGACGATTAGAATTCAAACTTGATGTGATCGTTGAGGTAAAAATCACTTGAATTTGGTGCAAATAGCAGAATACGAAGGGAATGAAGATTTTCACAGGTTTTTTGAAGCCACGTGAAGATAAATGGTCGCCAAGTGTTCTTAGAGGTCCCATGAGTTTAAGATCATCACTAGGAAAGATGCCTCACATCCATACCATGTTATAGATTAGATATTTTCATGTTTTATCCATATTTTCATTCTATTGTGTGACTGTTGCACTACCAAAAATAAGGAATAACAGAAAACTATAAATGTAATTTCTGATGATAATGAAAAAGGTCAGCAAACTTGATGATGAAATGGCTCTGTAACTCCACTTACCCTATTTGTTGTTAAGGTTTTGTTGTTCCAACTTAGTTTTAAAGTAGTTTTTGCATAAAGAGTTGAAATACAATTGTGTGTGGCTCTGTTATCTCCTTTTGAATTCCATTTCATCGTGGTGTTAGCAATATAAGTAATTCCATTTATTGTCCGTATATGATTTTGTTCCTTCTCTCCTTCTTATTATTTTTCTTTGTTAGGGTTAACGATAGATTATATTTAGAAGTTAGATAGAAGTGTTGCAAGATAGTTCATGAAAAATATTCCATTGGGGGTTGTGAGTTATCCAAAACCATTTTACCTGAATTGTTTGTGTCTACAAGCAATTTGGTTAACCTTTACTGCTCTCAGGTTAAGAGCTTATTTTGTCATAAACTTTTGATCTAAGAAATACATATTCATGGCATATCATTGCAAGTCCTAAGAGATTTGTACCTTGTGATTCAAAGGGCAATGATAGAACACATACATTGACCCATTTGTTGGTGACATCCTTTTGTTTCTCCAAAACCTTAGGTATCAAAAGAGTTAGGTTGTAAACCACAACAGGAGAACAAACTATTAACCAACACTATTAAAGATGAATATAACAATGAGGAAAATGAAAAAATG
This sequence comes from Cupressus sempervirens, assembly GCA_028749045.1. Taxonomy (NCBI): domain Eukaryota; kingdom Viridiplantae; phylum Streptophyta; class Pinopsida; order Cupressales; family Cupressaceae; genus Cupressus; species Cupressus sempervirens. The sequence continues at coordinate 539,327,821 of CM053793.1, forward strand.
GAACTTATCTCTCATTTTAGCAAAAATGATACATGGATCATAGATAGTGGTTGTTGTCATCGCATGATTGGTGATAAAACAAAATTTGAATTTAGAACACTATGATGGTCGAAGTGTTAGATATGGTAACAATGAACCATGTTATGTAAAAGGAAAAGGAATCATAGCATTAATTGATGGAATAAAATGTGAGAATTCCTATTGGGTTGAAGGATTAAGACATAATATACTTAGTGTAGCAAAATTGAACAATAAAGGATACAAAGTTGAATTTGTGAATGACAAAGCTAAACTATAGGATGGAAAAGGAAAACTAGTTGGAACTGGCAATCAGGAAAATAAAAATGAAAATTTGTTTTACCTATATCTCACTGAAAGTACATGCTTGCTAGCTCAAACAAAAGAAAGTTGGATATGGCATAAAAGAATGTGTCATGTTAACTTTGATAATCTAGTAAATGTAAGAAAGAACAAAAGAGTAAGAGGCATACCTTATTTGAAGAAACTTGAGATGGGCATGTGCAAACAATGTTAAATTGGTAAAATGAGTAAAAGAAGTTTCAAAAGTAAGTCCTACAATTCTGAAGAAATTTTGGAACTAGTTCACATGGATCTTTATGGGCCAGTAGGTGAGGAAAGCTACTGTGGAGATATATATTTCATTCTATTTGTTGATGATTATTCTAGGATGATGACTATAATATTTTTGAAAGATAAGTTAGATGCTTTTTAAAATTTTAAATAGTATTTGGCTAGAGTTGAGAAAGAAATAGGGAAGAATTTGAAATGTCTGAGATCAAATAGAGGAGGAGAATTCATCTCAAATGAATTCAATGAGTTTTGCAATGAAAGAGGAATCAAAAGATAGGTATCAACACCTAGAACTCTAGAGAAAAATGGAAGAGTAAAAAGAAGAAATAAATCCATGATGGAATGTGCAAAAACACCAATGATTGAGGAGAATGTTGTACCAAAATATTGGATAGAAGTAATCAATGCAACAATTCATACACTGAATCAAGTTCATTTAAATAAACGTATTGAAAAAAAAACCTTATGGTTATAAGCCTAATGTTTGTTATCTTAGAGTATTTGGAAGCAAATGTTATATCTTGAAAGATGCAAGGAAAGGAAAGATTGATGCAAAATTTGATGAAGGGATATTCCTAGGGTACTCCAATAAAAGCAAGGCATACAAATGTTTGAATCTTACTACTCTCAAAGTCATTTAAAGTGCACATGTGAAGATTGATGATTTTGCTAAAAGAAGTGAAGAACTAAGGACCAAAGAGCCTAAAGATTACAAAAAGTTTGTCTATTATGAGGAACCCTAGACTCTACCTCAGAAGGTTGAAGTCAATCAACAACCAAGTATACCCAATAACTCTCTAATAGTTCAGTCTGAGTAAAAAAAAAAGGCACCTGATTTACAGATAGTTCAACCCAAGATGCAGTTTTAGACAATGCAACCTAAGTCACAAGTAGTACAACTTGAGTCACAGTTAGAGGAAACTAAGTCATAACCAAATAAGCTAGAGGAGCATGAGAAAAAGGATGACAATCCTGGAGAACCAAGTGAACCAAGTTCAGAGCAAAGAAAGAAAGATCCAAGACTTGTTAAATATGTCAGAAGGCATCATGACACAAAAGGCATATTAACAAGGAACAAATTAAAAGGCACATGTTTGTGTAGTGAATTTGAGCCTAGATCTATAAAAGATGAGTTAGAAAATGAAAGTTGGATAGAAGCAATGAATGAAGAAGTTGATTAAATATAAAATAACAAAACTTTGTCTGTTGTTCCTAGACCCAAGGATAAAAATGCGATTGGTACAAAATGGATATTCAGAAATAAGATGAATGAGAAAGGAGAACTAACAAGAAACAAGGCAAGACTTGTATGCAAAGGTTATGCTCAAGAAGAAGGTATTGATTATGGGAAAACATTTGGCCCTATTGCAAGACTTGAAGGAGTCAAAATACTTCTAGCATATGCAACAAAAAAGAGATTCAAAGTAGATTAGATGGATGTTAAATCATCTTTCTTGAATGGAGTGTTAGAAGAAGAAGTTTACATTGAATAGCTTGAAGGTTTCACTGATCCAAGCCAAATAAACATGGTATGCAAACTTAATAAAGCTTTATATGGATTAAAGAAAGCTCCTAGAGCGTGTTATGAATACTACATGGATATTTGGTAAAAATTGGTTTTGAAAAGACAAATGATAATAGCAATTTGTATATTAAGGAAGGACCATAGGACAAGATATTGCTAGTAGAAATATTTGTGGATGATATCATATTTGGTGGACATGAGATATTATTCAAGTCATTTTAAGAAGAAATGAGGAAAGAATTTGAAATGTCTATGTTTGGAGAGATTAAATTCTTTGTGGGTCCACAAGTTCATCAAATGAAAGATGACATATACATCACTCAATTAAAATACATCAAGGAAACATTGAAATTATTTGGAATGGAAGATTCCAAACTAGTTGGAACACCTATCTCTATTGGACATAAACTCTCGAAGCATGATGACTCAAAGGAGGTAAATCAAACTACTTATAGATCAATGATTGAGAAACTTCAATATATTGTTCACAACAAACCTAATATTGCATTGGCAGTTAGCATAATTGCAATATTTTTTGCTAATCCTAAATAAAGTCACATGATGGTAGTCAAAAGAATTTTGAGATATCTAAAAGTAATTGAAGAATATGGGCTATGGTATAAGAAAGGAGGGAATCTTGAGTTAAGAGCCTTTACTAATGCAGATTGGGAAAGGAACATTTATGATAGGAAAAGTACTAGTGGAGGATAATTCTTTATTGGAAAGAGGTTAGTGCCTTGGATAAGCAAGAAGCAGAATTGTATTTCTCGATCTATAGCAGACACATAGTATGTTGGTGCAGTAGTTAATTGTTCTAACATAATGTGGATCAAGCAATTGATGTCAAGAATGAAGGAAGAAATCAAGGAACTAGTTGTTATCTATTGTGATAACACAAGTGCAATTAATATATCCAAAAATCTAGTAATGCACACAAAGACACAACACATTATAATTAAATATCATTCCTAAGAGAATTGGTTCAAGACAAAGAGGTGAGATTGGAATATGTGAACACTAAGGAGTAAATAGTAGATATATTTACTAAATCTTTACCTAAGGATGCATTTATGTATCCAAGAGGTAAACTAGGGGTTATTCCCCTATTTGATGCTTACTAAAGAAAAAGATAGTGAGACATCAACCAAGCTCCATTGAAGATCAATCAAGTTGATGTGGGGTAATGCAAACCATATTACATATGAATCAATACAAGAGGTACATTATAACTTCAAATTTTGTGTCCTTTGGAAATTGATGTCAAAGAGGGAGAAGTTAGTGTCAACATGGAAGATTGAGGAAAGTTCAGTTTTAGAAAGAAGAGGGAGAGTTCTGTATCTTAGAAGGAAGATATTCAGATGATGAAATGATCATCAAAGAGGGAGTAAATGAAAAAATTTCATAGCAAAGACAAATCTAAGTGGAATGTCAAAGGGAGTTAGTATGGATGAGAATCAAAATGAAACTAACGATATTATCTAATTTCTCATACTTCTATTAGTTTATGTTGACATGTTGTGTTGCCATCAATGCCAAAGAGGGAGTTTGATGGAAATAAATATTCAATTGTGTATTGTCAATGATGTTTACACAAATGTCAGTATTAACCAAGAAATGTCAGTATTAATCGAGCAATCGAGTAAAGGAGACTTTCTACTATTAACTGAGCAGTTGGTTCTTAAAAGGATTCCTGCTTGTAGTATTGACCGAGTGGTCGAGAATCAAAGGAGTGCAGTATTGACTAAGTATTTAGGCATCAAAGGAGTCATAGTGTCAACAGAGTGATTTGTCCTAGTGTTGATCGAGTGACAACATAATGTAATTGTCAAGTATTTTATTAATTAAGGCTGACTATTTGGATGCTTATTGATGTTTTGAAAGGGTATTTAAGATGATTTTTCCTAGCTTATGATATATAATAAAGGTCAAGTTGTGAGAAAATGAGGTAATAAGAAGAATATGAAATAAGATGGATATGTGAGTGAAGGCAAGGCAGAGTGGGAAAGTGTGGAAGATAAGCTACAAAGAACATCTAATCAAGAAAGATCTAGAGGTCAAGCTAGAGTAGAGATATGAATCTGCAAAGAAAGTTGCTTCATAAATTAGGTCAAATTATTGTTGCTTTCTAACAATTGTAGCAATAAAGAAATCTCTTAACAGAGTTGACTTAATAGTCATACTATAAATCCTCTAACAAGGGGCATTTCAAGATTGAAGTATTTGAAGACCTCTAATTAGGCTAGTTCTTATAGGGTGATCTAAATCCTCTAATAGGGTCATACTTAACGATATGATTTGTAACCTTTAATAGGGTTGGCTCCTAACAGGGCTCACTTTAGAAGAGTGCAAATTATTATGACTAGTTGCAAGGTGTTTTTTCTCAATTTGGGTTTCCATGTTAAATCTTAGTGTCATCTATGTTCATGTTATTTGCTTATGCTTAATGTTTCGACAACTAAGTTACTTAAGGATAAAATAGTTTAATAAATTGTAAGAGTGGTTCGTTAACTAAGCATCAATAATATTATATTATTAACCGAGCTATTCAGTATTGCATGATCAGTGGAAGTTTGTATTGACATCTAAGGGACGAGGATTTATTTTTGTGGTAACTAATTCACCCCTCCCCTCTTAGCTACTCTCTTAAATTTCTAAAATCAATATATAAAATTTGCTTCCAAAAACTTTAAAATAATTCACATTCGGTGCATATCCATACCAGAGTTCAAAAGGTGTTTTATTTGTTCCTTTCTTCACTTGAACTCAGTTTAGAGTGTAGACTATAGTACTAATGACCTCTCTCTAGTAGTTCTATGAAACATTCTTCTCCATCATCAATATTCTTGCACAATCCATAATTGATCTATTCCTTCTCTCATATATACAATTATGTGGTGGTGTCCTTTCTACACTCATTTGCCTCTTGATTCCTTTGTCATTGAAAAATATGTTGAACTCATATGAGATGAATTCACCACCTATATCTGATCTCAAACATTTTAGACTCTTTCCTATTCTTTCTCAACTCTAGCAAGATACCACTTAAATATTTGAAGTGCATCAAAATTTCCCTTAAGAAACAACATAGTCATAATTCTAGATAAATCATCAGCAAATAGAATAAATTATTTATCACCATAATTGTTGTATATTCCAATAGGATCAAACAAGTCAATATGAACCAACTCCAAAATCTCATTAGAAAAACTAAACTTTGTCATTTTACCCATTTGACATTGTTTTCATATCACTTTATCAGGTTTCTTAGTCTTTAAAACCCTCTAACTCTTCTCATTTTACTAATGCTTACCAAGTTATCAAAGTTCACATGATATAGCCTCTTATACCATAGACAAACATCTTCACATTGTACAAATAAACAAGTATCTTCAAATAGATCTATATAGAACAAATTACCTCTTGTTTTCTCTCCACTTGCAACTAGTTCACCTATAGCATTGTAGATTTTTCCCTTTTTATTCTAGAAATAAACTCTATAGCTTAAACTTATCAATCGTTCCACACTCAATAGTTATATTTGAAACCATCAACCCAATATGCATTGTCACACTTGATCTTTTCATTCAATTGAATTGATACTTTACCTTTCATGTAACATGATGCATCACTACCAAACTCAACACTACTTTTATTATAATGCTCCAGCTTATTAAACTTACTTGTATCACCAATCATATGATGTGAGCAACCATTATCAATTATCCATTTATCTTTCTTACTCACATGTGAGATTAATGTAGTTTTCTCATTTTCATCAGAATCCTCTTTCATTGCAACATAAATAACTTCTTCATCATGATCATCTATTGTTAGAACCATCCTCTTCAACAATATAACAAGATTTATTACCTTTGTCTTTGTAGTCTCTTTTATATTCTTCTATCATATCTCCTTCCTTTATACTTGAAATCTTTCCTTTACTCTTTGTCATCTCTATCAAGGCATCTAGCTGCAATATGACCAACTTTGTTACATGTAAAACACATAATAGGAAGTTTACCTTTGTATTTGTCTTTTCCTCTAGGAGGTATTCTTGCCAACAATGCTTCAAGTTGTCCAAGGTCATCATTAGATCCATTGTCACTTTCTACGTACTTGTTTTTCTTCTTCTTCTTAGATCCATCAAGATTTGGTTGTGCTTTGAATGCAAATTCAACATTAGCAAGGGAGTAATTATCAAAATTTGATAATTCAAATGTAGTAAGTCTACTATTCATACTATCCAAGGTTAGGTCGGTACTAGGTGTACACCTCAATTCTTGAATTGTAGATACTCTAATTACATAGATAGGAAGTAAATCCTTCAATACCTTACTTAACACAATTTCATTAGTTATATGTCCTTCAGATCCTTTGATAACATTCACTACTTCTTTGATTCTACCATAATATTGTGCAATATTCTCACCTCCTTGCATTCTCATGTCATCAAACTTTCCTCTCAATATTTCTGTCTTAGCTCTCAACACATTCTTGTCTCCACCATGGATTTTTGCCAACTTGTTCCACATTTTATTTGCAGTGGTGCATTCCTTCACATCATCAAATTTTGCATAATTGAGGGTTTGTACAAATTCAATCATCATTTTTTTATGCTACTACTTCTCTTTCATTTGTTCCATTGCCATGTGTCTAGGCACCTCAATGTATTCATTTTCCAAGTAGTAAGATGTGGAATCTCCAATTCCAAATAAGTGGAATCTCATTAGCCTTTTCCATGCTGGAAAGTTCTCCTTGTTCAACTTAGGTATCTCTCTCTTATACATCTTGATCTTTATCTTGAGTCCTTCAAAGTTTCTGACAAGCATCAATGCTCTGATACCAATTGTCATAATGATTTAAAATAACTGAGAAGGGCAGGGGGGTGTGGGGGGGGGGGGGGGGGGGGGGGGGACAAGTTATCCTCAAGTTCAAATGTACCAATCCAACTATTAAACACTTTAAACAACTTAATCAAACTTAGAGACCCACACAATATCTATAGCATATCATCAACAATTTAACATTTCATGCAATATCTTAACTTACTATCTTTATATGTGTTGTCATCCAGTAAATAAACTACTATTAAATATAGCATGTAAAATAACAACATCCACACATGAAAATGACATTTTGACACCAGGATTTGACATGGAAACCTAATTTGGGAAAAACCACCAAGTAACATGTCACTAATTTTTCACTCTTTGAAATGAGCTTGATTGAGAGCTAACCTCATTAAAGGTTATACGAAACACTGTTAAATATGACCCTATTAAAGGATTTAATCACCCTATTAGGAGTGGCCTAGTTAGAGGACTTTAGAACATTCCATTAGAATGTCACCTTGATTAAATGATTTACAAAATGATTGTTAGGTCAACCTTAATTAAAGGATTTTGGATTGATACAATGGCTAGAATGTAACAGTAGGTTTGATTTGTAAAGTATAATTCACTTTGCAAATTTTGATCTCCATTCCCACATCTACTAGTTCAATGATTGGCCTTTATTGAAATCTCCATCGATGATTTTCTTGGCATCTCCTCAAGCAATCACTCTTCACAAACTCTTCATACTTACCTCTGTTGTTCACCTCTTCACAGGTTCTCGTTAAGATTGCAAATCAACCTTATTATTCATTCCTTATGCCTCCTAAGTCCTTAAATAGGTAATTTTAATCTTTTGCCACTTAAATATCACTATTGATTTTAGGGTTAGTTCAAATTCATCAAATCCTTTCATCTTTTTGTTCTCCTTTCCCTTCTAAAAACTTCTAATAAAACCCTTCCTTTGACCACATAAAAAAATATCCTTGTACATTAAGTATGCCAACTCATCAATCCTTATCTTCCACATGCTCTAACTAATTAAAATCTCTAATTTTGTCAGCCTCAAAATCAAATCTTTCTCAAACTATAACTTTTGTTGTCAGTTGACAATCAAAGTGTTCTTCATCTTGGTCATCACTATGTAGCTCGACAAACACTATACTATCTTACTCGACATCAACATACTTGTTTGACCAATACTACACTCAGTCACAACTACACTTCTTCATAAATTTTCTCATAAATAACTAGTGCTTGACTTTTATATAAGTTCCTTAATCTTCTGCTTCAACTCCTTCATTGACCGTGCAATACTTATACTCGATCAAGCTTATCCTTTTGAATTTTTTTAACTCTTAGATTCATCTAACTGTCTTCTTCACTTCATTTATTGATTGAAGAAAATATTATCTTTTCAAGGACTAACTTATCAAATGCCCTTGTATTTCCATGATACTTAACACATCTCAACTCAACCATTCACTTGGTCAACTCCTAATCTTTCTTCTTTTGAAATTCTCTTCATCAATAAAATGATATGTCACTCTACACTATTAGTAAATTGTCTCTCCAGTAGGTTTGACACTTTTTTTACTAATAGGTTTTACATCAATGACAACATAACAATTGCTCCAATTATATTTTCCAACAGTACATTGGCAAAAAATATTCTATTGTTTTGATAGTGACAAAAGACAATGTGTGTGACATTGCAAAATAGTACCCACCAAAATATTTTCTATTTATTATTGGTAGCGAGAATTCATATTATATAGGTATTTACTTTATTTTTACTAAGGATGTGGGATTAAATCCCACGCCCCCAAATCTATCCCTTCAACTTGATAATCAAGTTTGCTCATATTCATTTTTCATTAGACTAAATCCAACTTGGCATCATACCGCCCAAATTGGCCCCTTCCTTGAATCTAAAGCTCCAATCAAGGGCCCCATTCTTTTAGTAGTGCTCCCATCAAAGAGCACAAATGATCCCATCACAAGTGAGCACTCTCAGATCTGACATTGCAAAGGACATAGCTTTGAGCCTAAGCTCAGTGAACAGTGGATTGCCCATAGTTGACATCAGTCTATACATTGCATCTCATCCTACAATGTAGACATTGGTCAAAGCCAAATCAACATTAGTTTAGGAGTTCATAGAGTCATGATGACTTCCTCAGCGACATCAAGACATTAAGTTGGGTAAACAATTTTTGGTTCTTGAGCTTCTTGATTTTGGGTCGTTGAACCCATGTCCAATGATTAGCATCACAACCATTCCTAAGTCTAAGATAAATTGGTCATCATCGAACATAGATCCACATGCGATATTGCAATCTACACTCACTGAGAGATCCGCATTGGAACACCACAGATCCTCAAGTTGCAACATGAGATCACAAAGATCCAAGCAAGCACTCACATCTATTGAACCTAATTCACTTCATCACTCCATGCGTGATCATAATTGGACAATGAGTTTGGTTAGAACATTCGCCCATGTTGACATTATTTTTAGTCATCCCTGGATTCCTTGCTAAGAGGGAATTGGTAAATTCTTTTTAAAGATTTGCATATTTTTGGGAAGGTAAATTTGACAATTGTTTAGTCATCTCTTGGATTTTTTTACTTTTCACTTTGACAAGTGGGAGACTGTCATATTTAAGATAGTGGAGGGAGTGTTAATTTCAATAGGTATTTGAAATTAGGACCCCTCACCATATACATTTTTGGTTTGGTAGTCCATTTTTCAAAGGCCATAACTTGGTCATCTGGGCTCCAAATTAGGCACTTTTTTTTGCTTATTTTGGTTCAAATCTCCTTAACATTTTAGTGATGCTATAATGTTTTTATATTGGTGGAAAAAATTTCTATAATTTGAAGATTTTGGTGACCGTACTTGTTCCATCATCGATTTTGCAACTTCAGAAGCTCTGTTCAAGCTCATACAAACACATTTTCTAGTGCCATTTTTTTTGGAAAGTGCATAATTTTTATAGATCATTCCAAATTTACTATCCTAAGATAGGATTTTTTGGATGAAAATTTCACTTTTTACATTTGGTCTATTTTGGCCAACATACCTTGTCAATCCTTAAGAGATCTTGTGTCCTAATTGCATTTAGTCTTTTTATTGCTTCATATTTATTATTGTAATAATCAAAATCAAAAGTCCACTTTGGCCAATTGAGCAAGTGGAAATCATACTCGCACTACATATAAAGTTCCCAATTCATCTATTTAGGTTGATGTTCTTTGGTTCATTACATTTTGGGGGTGCATTATTGATGTAATCATGGAACCACATCTTGCTGCCATACACTTAACTAGGGATAATTATGCATTATGGGAAAAGACATCATCACACATTGTAGATGGCTTAATGTCTTTCCAATTTTTTATGGACTCCTACCTGAGCCAAAGACGTATGGGAAGCAATCAACTTGATGGAGCAACAATCAACATATTAGAGGCACAATTTGTAGAAGTCTTGCTTCCTAGAGATATCATACAGTCTATCATACAACCAAGGATAATGATTCTCCTCTTCTTGCTTGGAATACTATTTGGGAACATTTTGGAGATCTAAATATTCCTCTAGTACTAGATGATCCCATTACAAATTGTATATTCCACTTGATGATGCAGATTATGTTCCCTATGATAATGATACATTATATTTCATCACAAGACTTGTATATGAAGAGAGTCTTGATGATCCAAATCTAAAAGTTGCATCTCCTAATCCTCCAATTGAAATCACATTTACTATTGTTCTTGATGATACTTGTATTCACACATTCATCAATTTAGGTGATTTACTATAGTAGGAAATTCCTTGTCTTCCAGCTACAACTCTTGGGATGACTTCCTAAAAAATATTGCAAGTTTGTTTGTGGAGTCCTACATTGAGGATTTAGGAGACAGTATTGATGACTTTCGTCTTCTCTTTGTTGAGGATGATCCTTCTTTAGTTGTTGTGAGGGAACACTCTGACCCTCATGATTATTCACTTGATCTTTCTTTTGAGTTTGATATGATTGTGGATCCTTTCTTATAGCAGTTGCAAGAGGTATCTTTCATTTTAGAGAAGATAGATGAGCCTTTTGGAGATTGATTTTCATAAGTCTCAAGCTACACTTGAGATGTCACATTGCATGGTTGATTGTACTCACAAGTTGGAGATTCCTATATAGTTTCTTGAGACATCATACTTTCGAGGGTTTCTTCCTACTAATTGGGGAGGATTCGTATATACACCCATAGCACCATTTCTTCCTCAGGGATAAACATCATTCATTTTTCATGGTGCAAATTCTCCATTGATCATGAAGCATTTTTCATGGGTGTAGAATCTACATTGAAGGGGGGCTACTTTGCTTCTCTTCCTTCTTTATCTTTTGAGGAGACATCATTTTCTTTGGAGTTTGAACTAGATTCTTACATGGATTAGTCAACATTGGTTCCTTGTTTATCATCTTCTCTCTTTGGGCTTGATCCTAGTTGGTTTGTAGCATCTTCATCATTCAAGGACAAGGTGAGACATTGGTAGACTTCAGAGACTTCATACTTCATATGGATTCCCCTTCCTTATTCCTATCCATAATGGGAAGCCTTTTTGCATTTGTATTTGGTGTATCTTCTTCCTAAGGAGATAAATGTGGTTTGTAGACATTGGACTACCTTTTGTCTTCAAGCACTCACCATATTTATAGGATATTATTCACTATGGGGTGATTTCATTTCTCCTTTTTTCCTTCCTAAGGGATTCTATATTGTATATTCATGCCATATGTCTAAATGGGGAGGGGGGTCTTGATTACTCCATCATGTATGCATCTTATTCTATTTTTTCATCTCTCTTTTTGGAGGGGTTTTTTACCATGTGGTATTCTCTCTTTCTTTGCTTTATGAGAGATTCCATTGCATTATTTTTGCAGTTTGTATATGGGTACCTAACATGGCCTAGTAGTTGGGACCCATCTTGCATCGTCATTCACCTTTTGTAAGCTTAAGTGCATTCCCCTAAGTTGTACTTAAGGGGGGTGTTGGGCGTTGGTGTAATCAAATATTACAATTTACACTTTACTTAAGTTTACTTAGGATAATGCATTTCTACATTAATTATCATGTAAACACCTAGGAGTTTGCATATTCATCCGAGTTGCCATGTAAACAAAAGAGTAGTTTGCATTCTATTTGAGCACCTGTTGTCTCACACCTCACTTTGTGTGATACACCTTTGTATTATTGTCCTCTCATTGTTGCATGCACTTTCATGCACAATGAAGGATAATCCAATGTTGGTGCACATGTGCTTAGTTGTTATGCTTATCACTTGCATGACTCCTATTCATCTTGATTGCCTTTATATTCAAGCTCATCTATGATGTATTCATCTTGATTTCATTAGGCATAGAGCATTGTGTTGTTGATTATTATTAACTTGATCAATTAATCATCATTTTTTCGATCTCTCTTGTGTTATCTATTAAGCTTCTAGATCTTGGAATTTTATTCTTGCCCTGGGTAAATTATTACATTATATAAGAGCTTGACTCAAATTCTTACACTAACCACAAAGAAGAAATCAATATTCATTGTCATACAGAAGCTAAACAAAAATACAAGAAACATGACATAGATATAGAAATGAATACCGAGATACCAAGTAGTCATTCAAGTGGTCTCATACCCCGCATAAATACAAACTTTGAAAAAACTTTTAAGTAATTTCACACTAGGATAGATGCATTTCCAAACATGCAAACATGCAAGGTGTGCAATGAATGTTACCTTGACATGCATCCCACTTTAACGTATTGTATTCCAATGTGTACTAGATGTGCTTGTGAGAAAGTAATACATCAATTGACAATGTCTAATAATATGGACCCCCCAAAAAATAAACAAATTCAAAAATCTAACCTATGTTGAAGAGGTGCTCAGATCGCCGGTAAATCCAATAGTGAAAGTAACCCACACTTGTGATGGAAAATACAAATATTGTGTGCACACAATTAGCTTGTCGCAAGATATTAAAACAATAGTAAGATATCTTCCACATTACATTAAAAATCTTTATGTATTAGTAGTTTGAAGACTCCATACCCATGGAAATTACTATGATTTCTATGTGAGTAGGACTCATGTATGAGTTGTATTATAATGTAAAGATCAAATATGACCCATACTACAATGATGTTCTAATAGATATTGAGTCTTTACAACAAGTACCAGATATAAGCATAGACATTTCGAGCATGATTCATACAATTGATGTTGACAATGAACATGAGTTATCACTTGATTTTGGACCTATTGTGGTGAGGATTGGGATGAAAATGACATAAAATACTCATTCTCATTTATGGCTAACTTACTGAATAAACAACATGAGATAGATATCATCAAAGAAACATTGTAAACTTAAAATGCAAATGACACCCTTATTCATTGGCTAGAGGCCCTTCTCCAATAAATCAATACAATACTAAGGGAATATTAGATATAGATTTTTGTCTCGAGATCAACAAGTTAGGATGAATGAATACGTATTTCACTTAATGAGATACTATGATAGAATATTTGGGAGCCACCTGGAAGGTTCCACATTTTTTTATTGAATCTAATGATGTGATATTAAAGTTAGGAATCTCTTTTGTATTTTTTAAGACAAATCTATATGAATGCATCTCAAAGACCATTGAAAGCATTCACTTGGACATAAAAAAATTGCCAAATACTCAATTAGTAGAAGAATTGATGCATTCTGGATCCTCCTTGAGGGGAACCTGTGCATATTACAGAAAACATCACGGTGAGATTTCAAATATGATCAACTAGATAGGATCCCCTAATATTTTCTTCATATTTACTATTGTAGATACTTAATGGCCTAAATTAAAGTGATTGTTTTCAAATGGCCTTCCATTTATCCTTCAAATCAACAAAGAACACACAAACAACATTATCACTAACCCACATACCACATCCCTATTCTTGCATCATAGGCTCACAATATTTCATGGATAAGTACTATAAAAACTCTTTTATATGAAAAATTACTAGTATATATATGAATTACAACATTGAGGAACAAGACACATATACAGGTTCATTTGGCTTCTTGGTGCACCTACATGGATAAACTCAACTAGTGAAACTAGGAGGAAGTAGAAAGAGAAAAGTCATTCTTTGACAAATGTGTGAATGCATGAGATCTTTGCACTCCATTTAGTAGAAATAACATACGACATTGATCTTTGCAAGAAGATCCTTTCTTGCTGGATACAATTGTTATATCCTTTATAAATACACTTGTTGACTATGAGGAAGTGATCAATCACATCTAATGACACACATGCAATGTAATGAAGCAACATGCTTACACAAATAAGGTAGAATTATAGAGTTCCATTACAAAGCCCCTTACTCCAAAAAGTGCGAGATAATCCTTGACATGTGATGATTCTGAAAAAAGCATATGTTTTGACATGAAATGATGATAGGTTAAATATACACAACCAGATATGATTTCGATATGGAGAGCTAATATGGATTGTCAATCGTTTGTATAAAAAATGCTTGTTCTTAAATATATAGCTAAATGTGCATCAAAGGCATAAAGGAAATCAAAGAGTTGTATTGATATCCTAATGTGCATATGCAAACAACAAGTAGGTGAAGACCAAGCACTATCAACATATCATAGATTTATGGTCGACATTATTGTAGATCATGATATTGGTGCACATATGACATGCCATATGCTAAAAAAATTACCACTTGTTGTTTTTAGTCACTCCTTTATAACACTAAATGTTGGATGCATGCTTTTTCATCAGATTAACAAAATTCTAGGTGATAATACATTGCTAGTGAGCTATCTTCTCTCCTATATACAAGAAATTGTTGTGATGGAACTAATACCATTAATTGAATCTACTAGATCATTTTCTTTTTGGCTACTTGCAAAGGGTGTAAGTGGAAAGCTAGAAAACATAAGGCAATGATCAATGTTTTCTCCTCCTTCTACAATATTCCCGATGAGGACAGATAACAATTTGAGACATTTTGCTAGAGCGAGATTCTTTTCTACAAGCATTGATATAGCATCTCTATAGATATTGACTTGATAAAATTGGCATTGTTGCAAATTAGAAACAAATTAAATTAAATAACTACTATGTTTGGTGTGTGAACCACATGGTAGATATAGAGGTCTACCTGAAGGGGATCTAGATGATATTGGTGAGGTGGATGTGAGAAATACAAATTAAATGAGTGAATGGGAATTTCTATCACAAATGGGTTTTATTGTTGCTAAGAACTTGAATTCCCTTGAAATGCTTGGTTGACATGACATTGATAATAATAACAAATGGGATGAGTGTTCTATACCTCTGCATTTTTGCAATAATGCAGAGCATTCCATAAGTACAAACAAGACATCCCAAAGCAATGATCACTCCATATTACAAGAGCATGATCCACTCTATCCATCATCTCCCAAACAAGAAATAACACTTGCCACTATTACAAAACATTATAATAATATTTTCTCCAACCAACCCCTACACATGAACATGCGAGGAACATCAAGCACATGGAAATCATACTTGATACATTGTATTAGGCTTGCACCTTGGGTTTTAGCATATAAAAAAAAAAACTCACTCCTTATTGTTGCTCCTATGGGAAAACAACATTCAAAATACACTCCTCAACCAAACATGCTGTTGTTAGAATACCAATAAAAGAAATCTACCCACTACATGGACAATCTCTATTGGTCATTTAGGAAGAGATGAGGCATGTAAAATACCTCCTTATTGACTAATTTGGCTTCATGGACCAAAACTACTTTTGAAAATAGATAATAGATTGCACGAAGCCTTCCCCAATTAACAACAAATTTGCTTTGGAGTACATCTGTAATACTTGTAGGTGACTTAGCACAACTACCCTCATTTATGGATAAACCAATCTATGCATCACACTCAAATGCCGAATACATTTTGGAGCAATTCAAAATAGTTATCACATTGACAACCATCTTTTGCCAACAAGGTGACACTCAAACTCAAGTAGACTTTCGATGCATGTTGCAAAACATGTGCAATGCAGAACCAACTAAACAAGATTGAGAATTACTTATGTGGCATACAAACAAAATATTAAGAGTTTATGAATAAAACACATTTGACCAACCAATATACCTTTACTCTACAAACAATCTAGTGGGGCTACACAACACAAAAATGCTTAAACTACTCAACTTGGACTTAGTACTACAATACAAACATACCTACAACCAAACATTGATAGTGATGTCAACCGACTTGCAAAATAATTCTTGTTATGTAGATGCAAACAAATAATGCTAACAACAAACCTCTAGATTCAAACATGTATTGTAAATGGATCACTTGGGGAGGTGTTAGATATTGTGTACACACTTGGCTATAAACCCCCAAAACTACCTCTTTATGTGGTTGCCCAATTTGATAATCAGAATGACCTACCTTGGAAACAAGATGACCCAAAAAGTTTACCTACAGTACCTACATCTCTAGGTATTTATAGACAAATACCACTATCCATGGCATAACACTCACCATACATAAATCCCAAGGATTGGCACTTCAAAAAACAACAATTGATATTGGTAACACAAAACAACAAGGTTTGACTTTTACAACTATATCAAGAGTTAAGTCACTAGACAACCTTCGTATATAACCACCATTATCCTTTGATCAATATTCAAGAATGAAAAACAATCCATATACAATTATCGGGCAAATGGAAGAGTTTCAATTGCAACAACTCTCAATATAGTGTGGAAAGATACAAAATCTTATTCTCTCCCTTATAATATATGCCTCTACATGTTTTTCCTTCATTGCTTTTTAATTGGCTATATTTAAGCATTTTAGTATCCTCTTTCCCTACTGAATAAAGTTGTTTTGTTAAAGGTACAATGAGAAGATGTCCCTTGTTGTGATGAAAATCATGTTTTTGCAAAATCCATTTCTTCTTGTTGCATAAACAATCTTATCATTACCTTGTACTACATACATTATATTAAACTTGCAAACAAATAAGTGTCTACTATTTTCCTCCAATATAAAATAGTTTGTGGGCAAAGCACATACCAACTGAACTATATATATATATATATATATTGATAAAAATGCCAGTTACAAAGATAAGCAACAAACGACTGTAAAAAGAATAAGCTGGAAGCATGAAAGACAATTAGCTACAACAATACATACAAGACACTGTAAACAAGAGCACCAACATGATCAAAAGCAAGATTAATCCTGTAAAAGAACTCTCAAGTGATGTCCAATGTTGACCTTCTTTCTGTTGAGTAGTTGAGTAATTTGAGCTTTAATTCGTTGAATTTGGAAATTCAACTATAAGTCCTTTTTAGCATCAGCCTGTAGTTGAGAAAAAAGAGATGTCAGACAATAAAAAATGTTTGAGTAAAGCCTTAGAATTACAAATTCCTGGTGAAGATCATTGTGATTATCAAAGACAACCAAACATCTTGTCCTCCATATATGCCACAATATAACCTGTCTCACACTATTGCCAATAATATTTGTATGCAAACCAACCCCAAGAAGAGCCTCTTTCCAGCTTAATTTATGAGAAAAAATAGCAAGCAAATCATTGAAAACATAATTCCATTGTTTTTTAGCAAACTGACATCCCCAAAAAATGTGCCTCACACTTTCTGGTTTACAACAAAATGGGCAATTGATTGACTGGACCATCATACATTTTAGTCTGTCCCCAATGGGCAGAACTATATATATTTTTTGTATTCTTCTTCTACATTTCTTTTAGTTTTATAATAAATGTATATGAATTTAAAAATAATTTAAAATTGACAATGTTTGATTTTTTTTTGAGCTTCTAAGTTTCCTTTCGTTTTATGCTAAATGTCTAATACAAAACATATTCACGGGCATCTTTTGTCATTATCGATGTACCCTTTGCTCCTATAGGTGCAAGACGAGTCAGAGGACAAACCATATGAGAATCCATATGCTGACATCACATATATGCCTTCTATTTTGCTAGTTAGATTTTGCCCTCACAAAATTACCTATCTCTTAGTTGATTATAATAAAATTAATAATAGTTTAAAAGCTCTCATAATCTTATTGTCAAAAATATTGCACAAGATGGTTTATGAGTAACTCTAATATTTCTATATTTATGACCAAATGTGCTTTATTTTTTTCTTCTCACAAGAAACATCATGCTTAAAATTTTTGATATTTTTTTATTAGATATTTTTTTATCCCTATTAATAAAATAATAAAAAAAGATATTTACATAATCATGTAACATTTAAAATAGTATAAACTATTAAAATTACATTTAAATTGATAAGTAGGAGATAATTTCCACAACAAGTCAAATTGTGATGTTGCTATCATGATCAACTGTGTGATTTTGAGTCAAACTCATTGACCCATGTTTCGTGAGTAGTGATTCAACATGAATCCATCTCTCATGAGAATAAATGGAACACTTAGCACTCGTTGAATCTAGGTGATGCTCATAGGGGTGAAGCACCGAGACTTCCCGAGAGGTCACCTATCCTAGTACTACTCTAGCCTGAGCGCGCTTAACTATAGAGTTTCCTCCATGGTTAAAGCCAAAGCTTGCAACCCCATTTGCAAAACCTTCACCAAGCGTTGTGCCTTATGAACCATTCATTAGAAAGCCAATTAAGCTCATTAATTGATAAGTAGGAGATAATTTCCACAGCAAGTCAAATTGTTATATTGCTATTAGGATCTAACTGTGTGATTTTGAGTCAAACTCATTGACCCATGTTTCATGAGTAGTGATTCAACATGAATCCATCTCTCATGAGAATAAATGGAACACTTAGCACTCATTGGATCTAGGTGATGCTCATAGGAGTGAAGCACCAAGACTTCTCGGGAGGTCACCCATTCTAGTACTACTCCAACTTGAGTGCGCTTAACTACAAAGTTTTCTCCACGGTTAAGCCCAAAGCTTGCAACCCCATTTGCAAAACTTTCACCGAGTGTTGTGCCTTATGAGCCATTTGTTAGAAAGCCCCTTAAGCTCATCAATTGATAAGTAGGAGATAATTTCCACATCAAGTCAAATTGTGATATTGCTATCAGAATTTAACAGCATGGTTTTGAGTCAAACCCATTGACCCATGTTTCATGAGTAGTGTTTCAACATGAATCCATCTTTCATGAGAATAAATGGAACACTTAACACTCATTGGATCTAGGTGATGCTTACACGGGTGCAGTATTGTGACCTGCCAAGAGGTCATCCATCCTAGTACTACTCCAGCCTAAGCGCACTTAACTACATAGTTTCCTTCATGGTTTAACCCAAAGTTTGCAACCCCATTTGCAAAACCTTCACCAAGTGTTGTGCCTTATGAAGCATTCATTAGAAAGCCCCTTAAGCTCCTTAATTGAATATTAATTTATTTAATTAAAAATAATTATGAAAGTTGTATTTAAATTCTTAAATTCTGAAACTAAATATCCTCCAAACTAGAAATCATCCCCAACTTAAGCAAAACAAAGATTTGAGAACTTTTAAGACTTTTCCAAATACTTTTGGTAATTACAAAGATTTAGCTCCTTCGTAGCAAATGAAATAGTGACTCCCAATATCTTGGAACAGATCTTAATTGGGTATACAAATTTCTTGGCTTTAACGCCGGTATATTTAAATCCACGCAAATGAAATGCCCAGATAAGATGTAAGAAACATATATTTCTGAGGTGGACACGGTATGCGGCAGGAGAGCCAAGCATTCTGAAGTAAAATCATAAAACATCTCCGTTCAAAACATTCCAATAGCGACGATTCTTAAATTTCAGAAAATGCAAATCGGAGTGATAGCAAAAGAGCGATTGGTGGGCATGCCCAGAATGGCCTTGTGCAGTAGCACTGCGTTATTACACCTTCCCAAATTTTCGAATAGTCTTAGTCCTTCAAATTTCATGAGCGAGAAGAAAACTTTGAGGGTTATTCAGTTAAAAATTATGTATTTAGGAAATCTAGGGTGCAGAACTATCTGCATGAGTTCGGACGGGAAGAAAATGTCAGCGAGATTATCACAGATGAACAAAGTTCTTCAGGATGCAGAGGAGCGTGCTGCCGGTGCCAACGAACCCATCCCCAGGGTCTCTTTAGGTACTTTTCTTTTTGCCTCTCTTCTCTCCAAATATGCTAATTTGAAATGTCCTTCAGCATTGTTTTGAAGTTTTAGCATTCTCCGAGTTGAAAACGTTCCAGGTTCGACTTTATTCTTTCGTTTGATATTTAAGCGAACTTGAAACTGTATTTCCATGGGTACTTAGAATAATCAGATTTACATCTGCAGACGCATCGTTGCATCGTTACCGGGACTTTATTTATCTGTTCAGCTTGCAGCCATTTCTTAGATTTCCATGGTGAATATTAGGTTCGTCTACTTTCTATTTTAAGACAATACATCAAAGACAATAATTCAAAGGGTGCATCGATTAATAGAAGTGAGCCATTAGACATTCATATTAATATAACTGTTGAAGGACGGCAGCGAAAGAAAAAGTGGCCAAGATTCTACATAGGGGGAGCGATTCATAATGAAAAGGAGGTAATAAGTGATGTATGCAAGAACTTATATTGTGGTAAAGGAAAGTGGGAGCTAGTCATTATGGTATAAAGTTTGTGATTATTGTAAGGAAGCAAAGGTGCGCATAATCGCTTCCTACACTAATTGTTGAGAGGGCGATTATGTAAATTCAACTAACTATTGTAGAGATCTCAAAAAATGCATAATAACATAATCAAAATAACAATGAACTCATAACACAATGATTACCGTGGGGAAACCCTTTCGGGAGAAAAACCCCACTCTCCAAAACCCGCACAATGTATTCTCAAATTTGGAAGATTACAATACACTTGCAATGCAAGTTCTTACAGGAGCGCATCACCACAACTCGAACTCGGAGTTGGACTTAGAGAGCCTCCTTCTAGCACCAGTCTTGCAAACTGAACTTGATGATTTAAACACCTCCCCAAGCCCTCTTTTTATAGTGATTTGCCACTTGGAAACCACTTGTGGTTTTAGAAAACCATGGGCAAAACAACTATGCCATATATTACTCACTTGTAATTTGTAATTCCAAGAATACCATTTTCGTCCATTCCATAATTTTGTTCTCTAGTTTAGACTCCCATAAAAGTTATATAATGAGTTGTTTACACTCTAAAAATAACCTTTCTACATTGTTATAGAGTCTAGAGACATTTTTAACAACTCATACACCTTTTTCCAACTCATAAACATGTGAAAACTACCACAAACAAATTTTAGAATTTTCTAAAAAAATTTCTAGAGTTTTTTGGAAAAAGAGCTTGCAAGGTTGAGAAACAATTCCCAACATTCTCCCACTTGTTGAACACCTTGCAAGAGTCAGGGGATCCATAGTTTCATGGACTTAATTGCTAGGGGCCAAGAGGCCCATAGACTTCAAACACCATCTAAACTTGTCTGTGCTCATGGGCTTAGTTAATGCATCAGCAACATTCACCAAAGTCTCTACCTTCTCCAACTTCACCTTGCCGTCCTCGATCATATTTTTCACAAAATGATATTGTACATCAATGTGCTTGGTCCTGGCATGAAATGTTGGGTTCTTCGCTAGGCAGATTGCACTCTGACTGTCACTATAAATTGTCATTGTACCCTGTTTGAATTTTATATCTGAACACAATCTCTTTAGCTAGAGAGCTTCCTTGTAGGCATGAGTAGCTGCTATATACTCTGCCTCTGTAGTGGACAAAGCGACCACAGCTTGTCGCTTGCTCATCCAACTGATTGCACCACCAAATAATGTAAATACATATGCACTAGTGGATCTTCTACTATCAACATCACCGGCCTAGTCTGAATCCACATAGCTTTGAATATCCAAGGAATGCTCATTTCCTTTTCCATGAAAACATATAGAGTACTCTGAGGTACCCCGCAAGTATTTGAAAACTCTTTTTACTGCATCCCAATGTGCTCTTCCTGGATTAGACATATAACGAGAAAGTACTTCCACTGCTTGGGCAATGTCTGGGTCTTGTACAGAGCATAGCATACATCAAACTTCCAACAACACTTTGATATGGTACTCGACTCATCTCTTCCATCTCCAATGGGGATATAGGATATTGTGAGCTAGAAAGCTTTGTTTCCATAGTAACAGGAACACTCAATGGTCTGGAATCCTACATATTTAATCTTCTCAGAATAGTACCAACATACTTACTTTGGCCTAGCGAAAGCTTTCTATTTTGTTTATCTCTTATAATCTCCATTCCCAGAATGTACCTTGCTGCACCAAGATTCTTCATTTCAAACTTTGCTGAGTGCTGAGATTTTAATTCTGCAATCAAACCTTTTCCTTTGCCAATAAACAACATGTCATAAACATATAAGGCAATAACCAAGAAATAATCACCATCAGACTTGTAGTATATACAGTGATCATATTTGGATTGCATAAATCCCAAACTCAATACATATGTATCAAACTTTTGGTACCACATCCTAGGATTTTGTTTTAGACCATACAAGGATTTCTTTAATTTATAGATTATATGACTTTTACCTTTCACCACAAAGTGCTCTGGCTGTGTCATATAAATTTCTTCCTCCAAATCTCCATGAAGGAAAGCTGTCTTCACATCCATCTGCTCAACTTCTAGATCATAAGCTGCTGCAATAGAAAGTAAAAATTGAATGGATGTCATTTTTGCTACAAGAGAAAAAATTTCACCATAATCAATTCCTGCAACCTGGGAGTAACCTTTTGCAACCAATCGTGCTTTATACTTCTCAATGCTTCCATCTGAACCCATCTTCCTTTAAAACATTCATTTAGAACCAACAGGTTTCTGTCCTTCAGGCAATGATACAAGGTCCCATGTGTCATTCCTCTTAAGAGTTGCCATCTCTTCTTCCATAGCTATCTTCCAGAATTCTGAATCATTCATACCAAGAGCCTCTTCTACAGATTTCGGTTCATCAATATTAGCATTCAAAGCAAATATACACCTCCAATCATGAGGAGAATATCCATACCTTTCTGGTGCTTTCCTTTGTCTATTAGACCTTCGAACAAGATCTGGTTCAGGTTCAGGTTCAAGTTCATGATCAGGTTCTCCCTCTTCCTTTGATGATTCAGAACTCGTAGAGCTCTTTTTCATAACTTGTCTTACTAAGGGCCTCGATTCAACTTTCTCAAGTGTAGCAGGAAGTTGAATCACATCTTTCCTTTCTTTTATTTGTTCTGGCTGCACTATAATAGAAGAAGACTTAGTTTCTCTAAAAATAACACTTCTGGAGTAAAATACCTTTTGTGCAATAGGATCCCAAAGCTTGTATCCTTTCACACCATAACTATATCCGATTAAGATACATTTGACGGCTTTGTTGTCCAATTTTGTCCATTTCTCCTTTGGCACATGAGCATATGCTTTACAACCAAAAACTCCTAGATGTCGAAGTGAAGGCTTGTGGCCCGACCATGTTTCCATTGGCGTCTTATTAACAAGAGCTGATGTAGGAGACCTGTTTATCAGGTAGCAGGCAGTGGTTACAGCTTCGGTCCAAAACTTTTGTTCTAGTCCAGCTCCACTTAGCATACTCCTAGCCTTCTCCATCAAGGCCCTGTTCATTCTTTCTGCAACTCCATTTTGTTGTGGAGAATACGGAGTTGTCTTCTCTTTGTTAATACCACAATCTTTACAAAATTTGTCAAGATCATTGGAGCAATATTCACCGCCATTATTAGTTCTCAAATGCTTTATCTTCTTTCCAGTCTGCAACTCAACCATTGCTTTAAATTCTTTGAAACAACTGAAAACTTCAGCTTTACTTCTAAGAAAATAAACCCATGTTCTTTGACTGAAATCATCAATGAAAGAAACATAATAAACTGATCTACCAATAGAAGGAACATCAACTGGACCAAATACATCCGAATGGATTAGCTCCAAAATACATGAGGACTTATGAGAGCTTGAGTAAAATTGAATACGGTTTTGTTTACCATAGATACAATGCTCACAAAAATGAAAATCAAGATTACAGTCATTCAACCCATCAACAAAGTTTTTGTTCTTTAAGGTTCATAGACCTTTCTCACCTATGTGGCTGAGTCTCCGGTGCCATAACATAGTCTTCTTTGCAGGTAACATTGATTCAGTAGATAGAGCACGCTTGGGTACCCAAAAACCATGACCATTTGTTGAAAGAAAAACCGTCTCCTTTTCCAACAAAGTAGTCCTCTTCACAGTCTTATCAAAAGTGCTATTGCACTCAACCGTGGATGCATCAAGTTGGTACAATGTACCCAATCTGCTTCCTCTTGCTATTACCATAGCACCTCTCACCATTTTCACACCTGCTTCAGAAAACTGTACATGCACACCTACATCTATTAGTTTGCTAATAGATTACAAATTCCTCACTAGTCCCGGGATATGCAAGACACCATCAGATCTTTTAATTCTACCATCAGAAAATTTCACACGAATACTTCCACAACCAACAATATCAATAACTGAGTTATCACCCAAATACACCTTACCGCCATCAAACTTTTCATACTTACTAAACTAATTTCTATTAGGAGTCATGTGAAAAGATGCACCTGAGTCTATCAACCATGCATTGACACCTGCATGAGTGGCCAAGGCTGCGATAAAAGCATCTCCATCTTCCTTCTCAGACTCAGAATCAAAATCTTGCTTCTTCTTCTTTTTCTTTTCCTCTTTGCAGTCCTTTCAGAAGTGTTCAGGTTTGCCACAATTCCAACAGATTGCTTTGGACTTACCACGAGATTTTGATCTCCCCTTATTCTTCAACTTAGAACGGCCATGCTGCTTCTCGTTCTTGCCTTTTTCCTTTGGTCTTCCTCTAACACTCAAAGCCTCTTTGGCATTTAGAGAGACCTTCCTTCTCATCTCTTCAGAAAGTAGAGAACCAACAACGTCCTCCATCTTCAAGACAACTGAAGTGCTCCCTATGGCCATGACAAGGCTGTCCCATGAGTTTGGCAACGAACATGGGAATATTTGGCACCTTTCTTCTTCATCCATCGACACCCCAACTGAGGTCAACTAAGTCATCGACATATTAAAACATTCAAGATGCTCAGAAATCTGTCCACCTTCTTCCATTCTCAAGGAATGCAACTTCTTCCTCAAGAAAATCTTGTTCACAAGTGATTTCGCTTGATAGATCTCACTTAGCTTCTTCCAGAGCTTCTTTGCCGTAGGTTCTTCATGGACATTAATCAGTATAGAATTTGCAAGACACAATCTGTTGAGACTTTTAGCTTTTCTATCTCTCACATCATACTCTGTGGTTGAAGTTTGATTTGCGGGCCTTAGATTCTTTTCATCAATCGCATCCCATAGATCTCGAGCAATCAATAGATCTTCAATCTTTAGCTTCCACATCTCAAAGTTTGTGCCAAAAAATTTCTCTACATCAATCCTCCTTGATGTGCTTGCCATCTTTGCAATCTTGCAACACAAAAATAAACCTCTGCACAAGCTCCCAATCAAACTTTGATTAGCTCAAAAAATCTTGTACCCAACAAATAGAACCAAAACTGCCAAGGCTTTGATACCACTTGTAAGAAAGCAAATGTGTGCGGAATCGCTTCCTACACTAATCTTTGAGAGGACGATTATGCAAATTCAACTAACTATTGCAGAGATCTCAAGAAATGTATAATAACATAATCAAAATAACAATGAACTCATAACACAATGATTACTGTGGGGAAACCCTTCCGGTAGAAAAACTCCACCCTCCAAAACCCGCACAATGTATTCTCAAATTTGGAAGATTACAATACATTTGCAATGCAAGTTCTTACAATAGCACATCACCACAACTCAAACTCGGACTCGAACTCAGAGAGACTCTTAGCACCAGTCTTGCAAATTGAACTCGATGATTCAAACACCTCCCCAAGCCCTCCTTTTATAGTGATTTGCCACTTGGAAACCATTTGTGGTTTTACAAAACCATGGGCAAAACAACCATGCCACATTTTACCCACTTGTAATTTGTAACTTCAAGAATACCATTTTCGTCCATAATTTTGTCCTCTAGTTTAGACTCCCACAAAAATTATATAGTGAGTTGTTTACACTCTAAAAATAGCCCTTCTACATTGTTCTAGAGACTAGACACATTTTTAACAACTCATACACCTTTTTCCAACTCATAAATATGTGAAAACTACCACAAACAAATTCTAGAATTTTCTTAAATTTTTTTTAGAGTTTTTTAGAAAAAGAGCTTGCAAGGTTGAGACACAATTTTCAACAATTATCATCCAAATGGCAGTGATGGAGATCATTGGGTGACTCATCTTAGGGTTATCATTTGTGCCTAATTATGAAGAGAATTCAATTGGATTTCAGCAAGACAAGGGTTTGAAATTGCAGAGGTTGAAATTGAGTAATGGCAGATTAGAAACGTTGCATTCTGGATTGTGTGTAGTGCCAATAAGGCAACCGTTCCCATCATCTACGCCACGAGAACTATTGAGGAGTGATGACCAGCTTGTGTAATGAATGCGTGATGAATGGGGCTGTAATACTGTTCCTAACTCCAACGTCGAAGTGTCTTGGGTTCTGTCGAATGGAGATTGTGACCATTAGTGAAGAACTACAGACCTGCATTAACATTCCGGGTTCCTTGAATTGATGTAATTGCACAACTTCATTTCCAATAATTGCTGTTGTATGCAATCAGATTTTATATTGGACAAACTGGAATACTTCTGCTTAGATTTGGAAAAGAAAGTTTATTTCATACATTGTTATTTATTTCAAAAACTCATACACGTATAAAACCCTAACATTTTGAAAAATTGAAAACATTGCAAAAAATTCAAACTTGGTCAATTGTCAGCAGGATTTGAGATCGAGCCAGCAAGACTTATTACAATAGTATTAGAGCAGTTTCCTGTCATTTTGTTCGGGTTGAATTTTATTATTGTATAGATTCAACCAATGACATGTGAGTGATGAATACCTAAGTTACCGGATTCGCTCCTGAAGGGGCAAAATCGAAATTCGATTCGCATGAAATCAAATTCGGTCCTGGTTCGATTCAAATTCGCAGATTTCCTGTTAAATTCCCTGTGGGTCCTTCATTTCGCACCCTGGACGAATTTGATCGAATTTCGAGCGAATTTTGGAGTCCAAAAAAGAACCCGGATGGAATGACAGCGAATTTCGGGCGAATCTGGGCATACAACGAAAAAGTTGAAAAAACGTTTGACTTTTTAATCATTTAAAAACGCGTTTTACTTTATTCTAGTCGATTTTACCATTTAATATTTATACAAAACCCTAAAACGACGCCGTCAACCATATTTTGCGTTCAAACTTCTTTATACTGCGGCTTGTTTTTGGGTTTGTTTTATACGGCGGTGTTCAGAGTTCAAATTTTCTTCTCCAACTCCAGCGATAAAAAAAGAGGTAGGTCTTTAAAAGAATCTGCACTACTCCAGATCCCTATTAACAACCAATGAATTGTTTTGCACGAATGAAAATAGTAGGATGAGATAAAACCAGGTCAAGCTCTCTCGGCTTTGTTTGATTGTGATTAATTTAGATTTTATTAAATATATTATATACATAAACTCTCCTAATCTCCTATCTTTTTAATAGCTTGTAATGTTAATGAAAACTTTGAATTTGAAAACAAAAGCTGGGGAAAAACACAGTTGTTAGACAGACGTACCAAGAATACTACTGTAGCTGTAATGTTGCTTTTAAGCTATCCAATAAGAGAATGCTATTCAACTGTAGAATTGTGTATGGTTGAAAATTTATTTAATAGGCTGTTACTATTAATATGTCGATTTGTGGCTGTAATTGTTATGTGGTGAGAAGATTAGAGAAAAATATTTCCCAACACAACCTTGTATCAATTTTAACTTTTAAGTACTATATTAATCCTGCAAGCATGTGCTGAGCTGGCCTTGGTATCATTCAATAGCAGGTAGATTTAAAGAAAATGTGTTTAATCGTCTAAAGTTAAATTTAAAATTTAAAATGTGTGGGGTATCACTGAGTGGTGAAGTGATCAAATGTCATTAACAAGGTTTGAGTTCAATTCCCACATGGAAATTGCCAAACCAAGCTCCATACAATACTGGCCCAACAAAATCATGTGCCAAACACAGTAGAATGGGACCCTTTCTAAGCCCCCAAATATGAGAAGTGAGAACTGCAGTTCCTTAGTGTCCAATTACCCTTGGCAAAGATAAAATTACAACTCTATAGAAAATTAAAAATTTCAAAATTATATTATGAGTATTGAATAACTTCTAACTTCTTACAAATTGTTCCTAGTTTTTAAATTTTCATTGTGAACTTACTGATATCTATTACAGTTTAGTTTGAGTGGATAAATGAGTTTTTTCCATATTTAATTTTTTGTTTTATGTATTGACATATTGTGTAATTTTTAAATTTGTGTGTAGATTCTATCATGGCTGGAAGTGATTCGGTTGGCAATAATCTCCACTTCAAAATCGACAGATGTTCCCCACTTTGGAAACATGTGCAAATGATTCGATCAATGCCGGGTGGAGGAGGTTACGTGTGGATTTGTAGCCATTGCAAGGAGGAATTTAGCAGCTCTTATAGTAGAGTAAAAGCACATTTGTGCTTTATTCCTCAAAAAGGCATCAAATTTTGCACTGGGAAGCCAAGAGTAAACGGGATACTACCTAAAACTTTTCTTCCAAATCACATCGTAAACAAATATATTCAAGAGCAAAAGCAAGCAGAGGAAGCGGCTGGGAGGGCAAATGCTTCACATCCGTTGGAAAGTGGTAGGCCTCTAAAGAAAGGGAAAACATCATCTATGTCTTCAACTACCACTCCTAGTGAGCCACCTGCAGAGGGCCATCCATTCATGCATCCTCCTCAACAACAGATTGTAAGTAAAACAATGGCGGGACCCTTGGAATCATCATTCCAAAATGAAGCTAGAGACATTGCTGATCAAGCCATAGCCAGATGTGTTTATGCAAATGGATTGTCATTTAATGTTGTTCGCTCACCGTATTGGCAATACATGGTGAGGGCAATTAATGTGGCTCCAAGCGGGTTCAAGGGCCCTGGGTATGAGAAGGTACGCACCACTTTATTGGATAATGAGGTGGCCCGTGTAGAGAATGCCATGCTGCCCATCAAGGATGCATGGGTCGAAACAGGGGTGACAATAGTATCAGATGGATGGAAAGATGCAAGGAACCGTCCTTTGGTGAATGTTCTTGCAGTGTCTACAAGAGGTGCAATGTTTCTAAAAGCAGTGGATTGTGAAGGAGAGGTAAAGGATGGTCCTTTCATTGCAAACATTCTCATCCAAGCTATCGAGCAAGTTGGCCCTCAGAATGTTGTTCAAGTAATAACTGACAATGCGAAGAATTGTAGGGCTGCCGGCTTATTGGTTGAGGAGCGATATGAACACATTTTTTGGACACCTTGTGCAGTGCACTCACTCAACCTCATGCTGAAAAAAATTGGCACTAAGATTGATAGGTTGCTAGTTCATCATCTGAGAGGAATTGGAGCACATACTCCTTCATCCACTCGATAAAACGCAACCGACTAAACTCCAAGAAAGCAGATAACTTGGTGTTTGTGCATTCAAACTTGAGGCTCACAACTCACAAAGAGAATATGTATAAAAAGGGGGAGGCAAAACAATGGGATGTCGAACCAGAGGCCGCGGAGTTGGAAGTCCACTTTGATGCACTTGCGATTGAAGATGGCGATCCTGAGATACATAGTAGTACTGATGGAGCTGATCTTGAGGCTACGACTGAGACTACGGTTGAGACTGCTGATGCTAGTGGCACTAATTGTGCTTCTAATCAGCAACTGCCTAATGATGATGAATTCTTCGATGATTTTTGATGATACATTGATATTTGTCATTTGATCACATATGAGCCTATGACTGATTATTGATTAAGTGATTAGTAATGTTGATATTCTTGTTTTAAAGACTAAAGTTTTGAACTGAAACATTCATATGGTATAATGGTGGTATATTTTGACATTTTGTCATGCCAATCGAACAAATCATTAATATATGTGGTGGTTGAATTTGCTAAATTGCTTTAGATTAGCATAATGGTGTATGAATTGGTATGCTGCAACATATTTTTGCATATATATTTTTTATTTTATTTTTAAAAAATTCTTGTACGGACGAACCCAAAAAGGACCCGAACCCAGCCCAAAATTTTTTGATCGAATTCCGAACCCGAATGTCGAACCCGCATCCGAACCAAAATCCGAACCGGCAACTTAGATGAATACTCTTACAGTTGTTCCAGTTATGGAAATATTTAGGAAAGCAATTAAACAGGGAGATCAGATGAAAGTTACACCACAAGATATAACGGGTGACAGAAAGGATGCATTGCTTAGCATGTTTGAGGAATGTAACACTCTTCCTCAATATGTTAAGAAAGATTTATCTTTCTATCATATGCAGTGTGATTGGTTAAATGAAGAAATAATATCACAGGGTAGCTTGTGACCTATTTGCAAGAAGAGTTGGTTCACATAGTGATAGGCAAATGGTGTCTGGTGGTAGAAAGGCAAAAATTGAAGAGGAATTGAACATTAGCAACGTCCAAGAAGTTGTTATCAGTGTGGATAAAAATTCTCATTTTTATGACAGTAGACTTAATATTGAGCCTACTCATGAGATATGACCCAACCCATGTGCGAAAGGTTCAATATCTCACATGGAATGGCTCATATCTGAAATAGTTCCATGTATGGAGTTTCCTAGTGTTGATACTCAAGATTTGGGTATTAGAGATGAGTTATGATGCAAATGTAGGCCGTAACAAATCTGATTTTATAAATCAGACTTGGGAAAATAAATTAGAAAACTTAGTGGTTGATAATAGGTCACAGGATCGGGTTTTGGATGGAGTTGCAGCTACCTTGGAAGAAGTGTGGGAAGATAATATCATATCTGTAACTTCTACATTACCAGTTGTTTTATATGAAAAATGGATGGATGTATGTTAATGAATTTGTGAGGTAAATTCATTAACAAACCATTTGCGCACATAAAACATTAAATACAAGAGAAAGAGGGGCTTCCAAACATAACAATCAATATAACTCAAGTTAGATTAGCAAAACCCAAGTATGATGAAGCAATGCCAATATTAAACCTAAATCATATCAAGGAAGTATGTAAGCAAGTCCTTTTTCATGCAATGTTAATTGATTTAAGATAAACAATGTGAATTTGAATTGAACTATTCGATTTAATGACAAATGCAAGATAGATCTAAAACTGTGACTGCAGTTTTGATTGTGAATCTGTGATCATGACAAAAAACTTTGAAAACCTTGTTTTCTTAGACCTCCAGGAATAGGTCGACTTGGTGGTAAAGTGTGTGGACACTTTGCGGGAAGATGGACATGTCTTGGGACATTGTAGAAAAGTTGTCCTAACTTCTTCCGAAAAGTCTTAGCGAGTAGTTTTCGGATCTATAACCACAATTTGGATATCTTGCTTCCACACACAAGAAAAATTGGTTTTTTCTGTTGGGGAAGGGTTTGCCTTGGTTAAGCCCTAAATTAAGGAATCAACCTTGAAATGAAATGTAATGTAAAACATGAAATGAGGCAAGACAAATGTAAATATTCATCTTGCTTGATGAAATCCTTGTTAATAAGGAGTTTGCAATGCTTGTGTGTTGTCAATGTTGATTTTGGTCATAGAAGGTTTGGGGTAATCAACAGTTTCTAAAAATGGTTACAAACTTCTCTCAGGTAGTCTCAGTTGTTTTTATATTCAGCTCAACCTTGGTGTTTCCCCACCATGTGACAGCTTCTCCTGAAAAATGATATATCCCCCAAACTACCTTTGAGGTCTTTGAGAAATTCCTAATCTCAAAATATTGTTCCATTTTTGTTAACCAGGCCTCTGCATCCTCTCTGGATTTAGAATTGGAGAACTTAGGTGGTTTGATCTTTTTAATGTCTACAGATAGGTCACTTACTATTTCAATTTTCTTCTGTTTTTCAATTTGGGTAAGTGAGGCTTGAGGGCTTTTCTCGCTGTGTTCAGATTTCTGTTTCTGTTCTGAGAAGGGGTGAGGATTGCATTTCCTCTTGGTTTTGTCCAATCTAAGCTACATTCATCCTCCACTCCATATTGACTAATTTCGTTTGTGTGTCTTGCAAAATCTGAAGTAGCAAATCAGTAGGAGGTTGTGGATTATTCTCATGGAGGTTGTGTGTTGCAAAATCTGAAGTAGCAAACCATTTCGCGCTTTGCAACATTCTCGTTGCTGCTCATGTTTTCTTACTTATTTGCACTGAAAATATTTGCAAGACTTTGATGTCAAATTTTCTTAACTAAAAGGATAGAGCTATATACTGAATTAAGAACAGATATGAAAACAATACTTCAATTAATTTACCGAATCTTTAATTCCATTTCATGTGAAATTAACTGAATTAACATTCAACTGAAACAACAACCAACTGAAATAATTTAATTCTATCATAAATATGGAAAGAACTTAAATCATTTAAATTAATTCTATGATATTTGATATTCACAAGAGAAAATAAACGCATAGTAAAGGATGGTAAAAGAACATACACAATCTAACTCGAGAGTCTCGTAATGGTTGTGCAAGCCTCAACTTTTAGATAAGAGGAGAAGCATTAGCTTAGGCTTAACCTCCCAACCGTGGACCATATCAATCCCCACACAATCTTTTGATAAGAAAGACCCTCCTTACCTCAGGCTAGGCTTGGGGCACTATTAGTCCAGCCATCTAAGCGATACTGGTATTTAGAATGTCCGCTTAGTAATAGATGGGCATGTCTGATTAACTGGTGCCACCGACATCATTTGATCTATAGAAGGCAAGCATGCCTTTAACGATCTTGGCCAAGGTTTTTGGATGGGTTTCTAATACCCAATCACCACCGCTCGACTTGACAACAAGGTAATTAGATGGAGATGCATGAGCTATTGAATAGTTCTTTAAAAGTATCAAATTATCATATCAATTTTTATTCTGTTTCTTGTTCTTGTAGAACTTTCTTTTCGCCTCTTCACCCTCTTTCTTGGCCAACCAGCCGGGTGAGTCTTGGGTGTCTGTTCATAGAGGTTATCAATTCATTTGCTAAAACTCAGCTGATGGAAATAATATTTCAAGGACTTCTCTTAAGAAAACTTCAGAGAATTATTATTCGAATTTGAAAGACAAGCTGATTAGAAGAGGAGATCAGAGTATGACATATGTATTTGGTTCAAACTTAACATGGTGAGATAACTTGATGTGCTTGATCGAATGAGCTATTTGATAGACTTAATTTACATCACAACCAAGCATTGTTATTTGAAAATCCTTGAAACTACTTTTGCATCTATACTTTCGAATGCAGTACATATACCAAAATAAAGAATGGGAAAACTGATCACATAACCTGATCAATGAAAGAATGGATCTTCGATTAACTGTGAATGGCCGACTCTCGAAGTCTGATTTTCAAATGCGGATTCAGATTTCGAAGACCATTTAATATCTGGAACTATAGCTTAGGTTCTCTCCAATATCAGCTGTAAGAATAAGGAAAGAAAAGAGAAGAGGGAACGGGAATAGAACTACAGTATCAATGCTTGCTCCAAGACATACCCTCGAGCATAAATCAACTAGGAATAATATAGGCTCAAATAGAAGCTGCGACTGCTGGTAGCAATTACAAAAAGATAATCAGCTTCTTGGTTAACCGATTTAAAAAAAAGAAGATGCCAAGTGTACTGCTCGACGTCCTCGTCTCTTATAGAGATTTATAATTATGAGAAAAAGAATTTGAAGGTCTCCTTATTAAAAGAATAATTTATACTTTTATATATACATATATTTATATATTTGCACATTTATATGTTATTCTCGAATGGTGTCATCATATTATTATTGTGTCCAAGGTTATACCTATTAGGATACACATCTATATACGTGCATAATTGAGAGATCATTTTATCTTCATATCCTCTCAATGTGT
This sequence comes from Cupressus sempervirens, assembly GCA_028749045.1. NCBI lineage: Eukaryota > Viridiplantae > Streptophyta > Pinopsida > Cupressales > Cupressaceae > Cupressus > Cupressus sempervirens. Next base: position 539,361,949 of record CM053793.1, read on the forward strand.
ATATGTATGTATGTATGTATACGTATGTTAATAGAGATGAGCTTGAATAATTTGATACTATGGTGGCACCATACTTTTTATGCTTATGTGCAGATATATATATATATATATAATGATGAGAATGCCAACATAAACCATTTAAAGATACGTATTTTGATTATGTATAAATGCTTAATGTTTTATTGATTGTCCAATAGCTCATGCGTGTCCAATGTATGTACCTTGTTATGCAGTCGCTAGGTCCTTATCAAGATAGTTAGAGGTTATAACTGTCGATCAGATAAATGGACTAAGATAGTGCCCCATTCCGTATATCCTGTTAAGCAGTGCTTCCCTCCTTCGTCTGTTCTTGAAACCACTCGTGCAACATTTTTCACAATAATAACAAGTGCCCACGATAAATCCATATCAACATATAACATAGATAGTAGTAAAGAAATTAGTTAATTACCATCATTCGGAAAACAAGCAACTTCTAACTACCATCATCAACATATGACAAGTAACGGCTAACTGTAAAGTTTCTACAAATTATGCTATAAATCAGATTTAGATAATACCTTTATAGTGCTTGCTGAAGATGATCTTTATAACCAAACTTGTATGATTGTTACCAATAGTATAAATACTATTTTGAAAAATGTTTTATCTCTTCAATAATTCAGATAGGGTAGTATTGTTGAAGGAGCAAACCATGTAATATTCGTGTCCTTTATCCACAAACATACCCTATATAAGTATTAAAACCAAAGGGCATGTCCCTAGAAGGGACGTGTCCCTATCTAGGTCGGCCTTGAATTGTTTCCTTGAAATCGGCATCCAAAGGAGAAAACCTTTAGTTAGTGTTTAACCTAACTAATTTGATTAAGTTTAGACAAAAACAAAATTATCCAAGGGAGATGTCGATCACAACTAAGACGAGAATTATTTATAGGCTTATATAGAATGGATTTCATGCATTCTTAGATTTGTACAATGTGTAGAATCAGATCAGAATGTATTCATAGTTACAAAATTAACACTCCCTCATAACTTGATAATCATACTGAGAGATAGGATATCTAGCATCATCAATTAAGATGAATAAGCATAGATTGATACTCTATATCTATTTGAATCTTCTAAGCATGTGGTATCATTGAACACATGATACTATGTCATATTACTATACCTGTGATATGACTTATCACTTATACTTGTGATAATAGTATTGCATGTAATGCAATATACAGAATAAAATCTGGATAATGATTAAATTCTTCCTTTATACAAGTTGTGACTCATAGGTACTGCCAGACCTATATCACAACATGATCCCGAGTTAAGATTTACATGAACATAGGATAGAATCTGGAGAATGATTCAATTCTTCATTTATCCAAGTTGTGACTCATAGACATAGAAATGTCTAGATCACAATATGATCTTAAACTCATCTAGATCTGACAGTAGTTCTCTACTGTTCAACACATTATCTAAGAGATCGTCATCTCTCATAATGTCTTTTATACAAGTGTTCATTATCTCAGAGATCGTCACCTCTTAAATAATGAATACAAATGGTGAAGCCCATAACAGTCAATAGCCTGACAATAATAATTTTAATTCAAAATTATTAATAATTAAAGAATACAAATGGTGAAGCCCATAACAGTCAATAGCTTGACAATAATAATTGTAATTCAAAATTATTAATAATTAAAGAATACAAATGTATTACAATTCAACCATACCAAGTCTTTTCCTGAAGTGATCTATCTTCACTCGAGAGAGAGGTTTGGTAAGAATATCTGCTATCTGATTTGCAATGCAAATGTATTCTAATTTTACAGTATTCCTATCTACCATATCTCGTACATAATGGTAAGGAATTTCAATATGCTTGGACTTGTCATGGAAAATTGGATTCACAGAATGCTCGATGGAACTCTGATTATCACAATGAATAATAGTAGGATTCATGGGTTGACCAAATAATCCCACAAGTAACTTTCTGAGCCAAACTGCTTCCCGAGAGGCCATTGCTGCGGCAATGTATTCAGCTTTTGTGGAACTTTGTGCTACTGATGCCTGTTTTCTGCATATCCACGATATCATCGTTGAGCCTAAATTGAAATAGCATCCTGAAGTGCTTTCCCATTAGTAACACTTCCTGCCCAATCTGAGTCTATGTACCCATGTAAGTCCAGGTCAACTTTCTCATACTTGTGCCCAAGATTAAGAGTGCTTTGTAAGTATCTCATGATGGGTTGACCAAATAATCCCACAAGTAACTTTTTGAGCCAAACTGCTTCCTGAGAAGCCATTGTTGCGGCAATGTATTTAGCTTTTGTGGAACTTTGTGCTACTGATGCCTACTTTCTGCCTATCCACGATATCATCGTTGAGCCTAAACTGAAATAGCATCCTGAAGTGCTTTCCTATCAGTAACACTTCCAGCCCAATCTGAGTCTGTGTACCCATGTAAGTCCAAGTCAACTTTCTCATACTTGAGCCCAAGATTAAGAGTGCCTTGTAAGTATCTCATGATGTGTTTGACTGCAACTTTGTGCTACTAATGCCTGCTTTCTACATATCCACAATATCATTGTTGAGCCTAAATTGAAATAGCATCCTGAAGTGCTTTCCTATCAGTAACACTTCCAACCCAATTTGAGTCTGTATACCCATGTAAGTCCAAGTCAACTTTCTCATACTTGAGCCCAAGATTAAGAGTGCCTTGTAAGTATCTCATGATGTGTTTGACTTGAGCCCAAGATTAAGAGTGCCTTGTAAGTACTTGTGATAACAGTATTGCATGGAATGCAATATACAAGATAAAATTTGGAGAATGATTAAATGCTTCCTTTATCCAAGTTGTGACTCATAGGTACTGCCAGACGTATATCACAACATGATCCTGAGTTAAGATCTATGAGAACATAGGATAGAATTCAAGGAATGATTAAATTCTTCATTTATCCAAGTTGTAACTGATAGACATAGAAATGTCTAAATCACAATATAATCTTAAACTCATCTAGATCTAATAGTAGTTCTCTACTGTTCAACACATTATTTAAGAGATCGTCATCTCTCATAATGTCTTTTATACAAGTGTTCATTATCTCAGAGATTGTCACCTCTTAAATAATGAATACAAATGGTGAAGCCCATAACAATCAATAGCCTAACAATAATAATTTTAATTCAAAATTATTAATAATTAAAGAATACAAATGGTGAAGCCCATAACAGTCAATAGCCTGACAATAATAATTTTAATTCAAAATTATTAATAATTAAAGAATACAAATGTATTACAATTCAACCATACCAAATCTTTTCTTGAAGTGATCTATCTTTACTCGAGAGAGAGGTTTGGTAAGAATATCTGTTGTCTGATTTGTAATGCAAATGTATTCTAATTTTACAGTATTCCTATCTACCATGTCTCTTACATAATGGTAAGTAATTTCAATATGCTTGGACCTATCATGGAAAACTGGATTCACAGAATGCTTGATGGAACTCTGATTATCACAATGAATAATGGTAGGATTCATGGGTTGACCAAATAATCTCACAAGTAACTTTCTGAGTCAAACTGCTTCCTGAGAGGCCATTGTTGCAGCAATGTATTCAGCTTCTGTGGAACTTTGTGCTATTGATGTCTGCTTTCTGCATATCCATGATATCATCACTGAGCCTAAACTTAAATAGTATCCTGAAGTGCTTTCCTATCAATAACACTTCTAGCCCAATTTGAGTCTGTGTACCCATGTAAGTCCAAGTCAACTTTCTCATACTTGAGCTCAAGATTAAGAGTGCCTTGTAAGTATCTCATGATGTGTTTGACTGCAATTAGGTGAATCTCCTATGGCTCACACATAAACTGACTTAAGACATTAACAACATAGAAAATATCAGGTCTTGTATTTATCAAGTACATAAGAGACCCAATCATCTATCTATAAAGAGAAGAATCTATGGAGGGTGATTCTGCAGCTGCTTCTTTAAGTTTGTGTAGATTAGTCTCCATTGAAAAAGACATAGGTCTGTAGTTCCACAGTCCAAATCTCTTCAAGATGTTTAATGTATACTTTTCTTGATTAAGTATGATACTGTAAGAATTCTGCGATACTTCCAGTCTTAGGAAGTAATGAAGGAGTCCTAAATCTTTCATTTCAAATTCTTTGATTAGATCTTTTTTGCATTGATTTATAAGATGATCATCACTTGTTATTAGTGAATCATCAACATACAGTATCAAAATTATTATATCATCTTTATCCTTTTTATAATAGAGATTTGGATCAGCTTTATTCTTGGAGAATCCTAAATTGGAGAGATACTTATCAATTCTTTCATACCATGCCCTTGGAGCCTGTTTAAGCCCATAGAGAGCTTTCTTGAGCCTGCAAACAAAGACTTTAGGGTTATGAGTTTCAAATCCTTTAGGTTATTCCAAATATACCTCTTCTATAATCTTTCCATTTAGAAATGCTGTTTTTACATCCATCTTATGTATTTTCCATCCCTTCGATGCTTCAATAGCTAGGACTGGTCTTACAGAGGAGTATCTGGCAATAGGAGAAAAAGTTTCTTCATAATCAATTCCCTCTTTCTGAGAGAATCCCTTGGCTATGAATTTAGCTTTATATTTTTCAATGCCACCGTTAGCAGCATGCTTGATTTTAAATATTCTCTTAGAAGAGACAATGAATTTTCTTTCAAGTCTTGGAACAATTTCCCAAACATCATTATTAATAATGGATTAATATTCTTCCATCATAGCATCCTTCCAAGCTGTATGTTTAATAGCATCTGAAACACTGGTTGGTTTTGATTTAGATAAATCACTCATGTTTGTTGCATAACTAGAAAATCTTTTGGGTCTTTTGCTTTCTCTGAAGGTTCCAGATGGTGCAGTGAAGTCTTGTGCTTCCTCTATAGTCTTAATGACCCAAAGTGGTCTTTTCTTTGGATTTTGAGTTTCCTCAAGATTAAGATTTTGAATTTTATCTTCAATTTCTTCAATGTTCTCCTTCTGAAATTCAGATTCAGTATTTTCTTCAGTACTAGGTAAGGGAGAGGGATCTTCAGAACTTAGGGTTCTTTTGAATGCTAAATCTTCTTCGAATATTACATCCCTACTAAGTTCAATGTTTTCTTGACTAGGTATGAAAATTCTATATGCTTTAGATGTTTTACTATACCTAACAAAAATACGTTTCCTCCTGGAGGGTTCTAACTTAGTTTTCTTTTCTTTTGGGATATGTTTATATACTGGGCACCCAAATATCCTAATGGCTTATATTAGGTTTAAACTTAGTAAAGACTTCTTCAGGAGTTTTATCTCTAAGGTGGGAGTGAGGACTTTTGTTTTGAAATAGACAACAGTACAAGAGGCTTCTGCCCAAAGATAATATTCTAAATTTTGATCAAATATCATAGCTCTCGTTGCTTCTATAATTGTTCTATTCTTCTTTTCTGCTACCCCATTTTGCTATGGGTTATAAGGAACAATATACTCCCTCTTAATTCCTGCTTCTTTATAAAACTCTTTAATCAAATCTGAAATATATTCCCCTCCATTATCAGTCCTAAGAGTTTTAATTTTGTGTCCTGATAAGTTTTCAGTTAAGGTTTTGAATTCTTTAAATCTCTTAAGGATTTCTTCCGATTCTTTACATTTTAAGAAGTAGATCCAAGTTTTCCTAGAGAAGTCATCTATAAAAACTATATAGTACCTTAATCCTCCAAGAGAAGGAACAAACATAGGTCCACATAACTCTAAGTGGATTAATTCCAAAACATTGTTAGTTTTTCTAGTGCTATCATGAAATGGACTTTTGGTGTTCTTACCTAGAGCACATCCTTTGCATATGCTTGAATGATCTTTATTCAACTTAGGTAGACCAGTAACCATCTTCTCCATAGTCAATAAGGTTTTGAAATTTAGATGTCCTAACCTTCTGTGCCATATTTCGTTTATATCAGCAACTTCTGGAATTAAGGCTTGAATAGGTTGACTAGGTTCTGTATTTAATTCATACAAGAATCCCTTTCTTTGACCAATCAACTTTGATTTCTCAAATGAAGAGTTCTTAGACTAGGTCATTACTTTACCATCCATGAATGCAACATTATGTCTATCTTCAAGTGCTGTAACAAAGATTAGATTCCTCTTTATTCCTGGTACATAGAGTACTCTTTTGAGATGTAGAGAAATAACTGACTTCAGTTTCAAGGTGCAATTCCCAATTCCTTTGACTGAATGAGAGGAATTATCACCGATGGTAACTTCGCCATCAACTTCTTCTGATATTGAATCTAGTACTTCTTTGTATCCTGTAATGTGTCGAGATGATCCACTATCAATTACACATGCTTTGCTTGATACTTCATTTGATAGTGCAGAATACAATACACAATTCTCAGGATCATAGTTTTCTTCTTTCCTGGTAACGTTTGTACAGTTTACTTGCTGTTTTGTATTCTTAGGGCAATTAGATCTAGTGTCTAAATTTTTCACATTTTTCACATTTTATTTTGGATAAATCTTTCTTAGGTTTGTCATTTCTTTGATTTCCCTTCTTCTTGAAGTGCTTCTTCTTACCTTTATAGGAATTTGTGTTGAGAACATGAAGTTCTTCATCTTCAATTTTCAATTTTCCTCATTTCTTAAGTTTCCTAGATTTTTTTTGTAGGCAATCTCCTTTAAGTCTATTAAATTCTAGAAGATAGTCTTTAGCACTTACTCCTTGTGAGTGTTTCCCATGAATCTGGTAACCCATCTATAGTCATAAGTGTTAGTTTCTTATCTTCAATTATGGTCCCTATACTTGCAAGTTCGTCTCTTAGACTAGCCACCCTTAGGAAGTATGAGTTCGTAGATTCTCCCTTTTTTATCTGTATATGATTTGGTTGCCTTTTTAGTGCAAGGGTTCTAGTTGCATTGTTAACTTCATATGCATTTAATAATGCATTCATCATATGAAATGTTATTTGATGTTTCATTAGCATAGGTACTATTTCATTTTTCACTCCATGTAATATGATTTGCATGGCATTCTTGTTTCCTTTACTCCAAATAGTTTTATTAGGTTCAACATTAGGTTGCTTGGATTCTTTATCAACATATTGTCTCACATCATTGTCTTCAAGAATCATCATAATTCTGAACTTTCAAGCAATGAAGTGTTCCTTTCCATCAAACCTATCTTCGGGTCTGATTGTGCTAGCCATTGAATGTAGAAGGATGTTGCTAGATGTTTAAATCTGATTGTCAATTTGCAAAGCCTAGGTTCAATTACCAAAACTCTGATACCATGTAAAGTTTTTGCAAATTCTGCTATAAATTAGATGAGATAATACCTTTACAGTGCTTGCTAAAGATGATCTTTATAACCAGACTTGTATGATTGTAACAATAGTATAATACTATTTTAAAAAATGTTTTATCTCTGCAATAATTCGGATAGGGCAGTATTGCTAAAGGAGCAGACCATGTAATATTCGTGTGTCCTTTATCCACAAACATACCCTATATGAGTATACAACCAAAGGGCATGTCCCTAGAAGGGACATGTCCCTATCTAGGTCGGCCCTGAATTGTTTCCTTGAAATTGACGTCCAAAGGAGAAAACCTTTAGTTAGTGTTTAACCTAACTAATTTGATAAAGTTTAGACTTAAACAAAATTATCCAAGGGAGACGCTGATCACAACTAAGACAAGACAATTATTTATAGGCTTATAGAGAATGGATTTCATGCATTCTTAGATTTGTAGAATCAGATCAGAATGATTTCATAGTTACAGAATTAACGCTAACTACCTTCATCAACATATGACAAGTAATGGCTAACTACCATCATCAATAAACAATTATACAAAATAATTGATAACAACCAATTCAATATGAAACAATAGTTACATATAACTACCCTTTTCACATGAACAGGGAAAAGAACTTAGTTTTTAACTAATCATCTCAACGACTATAATAATTTTTAAATAGGTCAAAATTTTGGGATGTAACACAGTCAACTAACTTTACATGGAATTGTAATGAATAACCATATTTCCATTTTACTTGATCATAATATTTAATAAATTGTAAGTCAATTGACTTCACATGAAATCTCTTTTTTTAAATTAGGCAAAATTTTTGGTTGTAACATGTAGAATGATCGGTGCATTTAGTTATGACTATGTTGTCATTGATGTCAAGGCATAAGAAGGAAAACTAAGACTAGTATAGAGTTGTGATCGAAAAGGCACATTGATCTTGTATGTGCGACCCTAGTTTACAAGGGTGATAAGAGAAAGGTAGATTACAAGCCCAATAGAGGCGATGACAAAGGATATCCACTTAGGAGTTACACTAAGTAAAGTAAGAATGTGCAGAAGGATGTTAGTAGGAAAGGAATTTAGAACGACCGATGATCATACAGGATGGATTGGCTGAGTCAACAAGGAAAGCATGAGGTAGGATACTCGTGATTGCCACGTCACGAAGTAGGTAGATGTGCACTCATTGTTGCACTTAATGGTGATGGAGTTATCATATTGAGGAACAGTTGAAAGAATTCAAATTTGAATTCTTTCCAGTAATGCAAGTCATTGAGGACACAAGACATTTGTGACTCTTGTATGAACAAGCTACATTTGACAAGAGTGGCGCATGACAACAACAGGAAGTCAAGCTAGGAGTAGGCTTGAGAATTCAAATTTTAAATTCGTAGATTAGGGTTTCAAAGCCAAATGAGAAGAGACCTTAAAAGAAAATAGAGTTGAAAGAGAAAAGGTTAGATTGCTGATTGATTAGCGAGAGAACCAAGAGACTTGAGCTAAGAGTGATCTTGTAGTGAGAAAGAATGACAAAGAAAAGTCATAGCTAAGGAGATAGTGTGTTGAGGAGAAACCATTGAGCTCGAACAACACAAGTGTGATCATGTGCAAGAGTGAGTAGTGCCAAGTATGTAAGTGATTGTGTCTGATGTTGCAGAGCTGAGAGAAGGCAAAGCATAATTGTAGATGGGTCAAAGGAGCGGTAAATGGATCTATATTTAAGTTGTGTAGTAGCTATTTCATTGGATCATTCCTCTATTGTTTGTTAATCTCTACAACAGGTAAGCCCTTCGAGGGTGGACCCTACCAAGTTCTTTGTACTAAATCCCCTAACAGGGTGACACATCAATTTGTGTTTTGAAGTCCTTTAACCAGGCTGCTGCTAACAGGGCAAGACTTTAATAGGTCTTATTCGAATTCCTTAATCGGGTGGCACTTAATAGTGTCAATTGTAATCTTTTAACACAAATAAGCTTTTGACCTGACGCCTTCAGGAGAGTGCAAGTTTTGTGAGAAACGACTCACACATCGTGGTTTTTACCCCTGTCAGGTTTCCACGAGATAAAAATTGTGTTATGTGTTGCTATGATTCTCTCCATTGTTTTTGCTTAATCTTGATCGGTTAAGTTGTGGCTAGCACAAAGCTCTAGATTAGTGTGAAGTGTGGTAAAAATAGAAAAGTTGAAATTACTTGGCTATACTGATTCACCCCTCCTCTGAGTATGCCAACTTTATATTGGACCAACATTTGGTATTAGAGCTTAGGTCCTCTGAAGAAAGGAGTTTAACAACTCGAGGAAAAGATCAAGATGTTTAAAAGAGAAGTACCAAAGTTCTCTAAGGAAATCTATAGCTCATGGTGTAGAAAGATGCGATTGCATTCAAGGACTCTTGGTGATGCTTACTAGATCCATGTAGAGGTCAAATATGTGGAACCGGTTGGTCAGCTTAGTGCAGACCAGATAAAGGAAAAAGAAGCCCACTTAGCTACAATGGATGCTCTAGCTAGCACCTTGCCCTACTGTGAGTACAAGGATGTAGAAGATCTGGAAACAACATATGAGATGTGGGAAAAGCTCAAAATCATCTATGGTGGCGATAAGCATGTCTAGAAGGCTAAAGATGAAAGCTTGAGAGAAAAGTTTGATGACATGAGGGTGTAGGATGGAGAGGACATCAAGACCTATGAAAAATAGGTGAAAGATGTGATGCTAGCCATTAGAGTGTCTAGAGGCATACTACAAGAAGATGAGTGTGTAAGCAAGATACTAAGAACCTTTCCACCCAAATATTCCATAAGGGTGTCATCCATTTAGGAGTTGAGAACAATAGATAGATGGGGGGTATCCCTTGATGCCTTAGTAGGAAAGCTCATTGGATTTGAGCTAAGCAACTACGACAATAGTCAACCTAAGGAGGCAAGCACATCCAGATATAGAAGAGAACTTGAGAGTCTCTATGCTAAAGAAGCTGAACAAGAAGAGTTGGAAGCTTTGTTCGCAAAGAGAATAGTCAGAGGGAAAGGGAAGTACATAGGTAAGCTTCCATTCAAGTGCTTTAATTGCAAAAAGGTAGGGCACTATGCTTCTAAATGTCGCAGAGAATGTGAAGGAGACCGACAAAAGATGGCTAAACTCTAAAGGGAAGGAGAAGCGATGCTACATTGTCGAAAGTGTGACCGATGAAGAGTCAACCAGTGATGATGGTGAAGACGAAAATGAGATATCATTTGTTGCCATCACAAAAGAAAGCTAAGCTTCCATTCAAGTGCTTTAATTGCAAAAAGGTAGGACACTATGCTACTAAATGTCGCAGAGAATGCGAAGGAGACCGACAAAAGATGGCTAAACTCTAAAGGGAAGGAGAAGCGATGCTACATTGTCGAAGGTGTGACTAATGAAGAGTCAACCAGTGATGATGGTGAAGACGAAGATGAGATATCATTTGTTGCTATCACAAAAGAAAGGGTGGAAAGAGCCTTGATAACCAGTACCAATACCAATATCCACAAGAGCTGGATAATTGATATTGGTTGCTCGCACCACATGTCTAGTGACAGGAGCAAGTTTCATGAGGTGGAAGCCTACAATGAAAGAATGATGAAGTTCGGCAACAACTCACCATGTACAGTAATAGGTAAAGGTACTGTAGCGCTGAATGAATTCACTAATTGTGAAGATGTATATTTAGTGGAAGTGTAAGAATTTGGTATATCTCTGATACTATGTAAGAATTTACCATAGGGAAAAATTCACCCAAGAACTAAGAACTCAAACACAAGCACAACTGTAGACTAGAAAGGAGTATGATCAGAATAACAATGTATTCAATTCAATATGCACATAAGAGTACACTAGGAGTGCCTGTATATCTTTGCCTTTGAGATGCATCTAGAATGCCTAAGAATCAGCTACATGATAAGTCATACAACTAGACACATGTCCACCTGATATGGGTTATCCTCCATTAAGCATGGAAGTAAGTGCGATGATCAGAAAATAAGCCTACAAGGGTGTAACACGCAAATCAGTGTTGTAGACAACATGTGCTAAAATAGAGTTGCGTACTTCTGTGTTGTCAACATGACAACTCAAAAAGGTGTGCAAACTCCTAAGTGTCTCACAAAATAAATAATAAAATAATGCAAAATAATAAAATAATACATTAACCTAAGTAAACTTAAGTAAGTGTAAATAGTAAATACGTATTTACACGAACACCCCCCCTTAAGTGCAACTTAGGGGAATGCCCTTAAGCTTACGAAAACTAGGATGAAATGCATAATGGGTCCCAGCTACTAGGGCATATTAGGTACCCATGTACATAATGAAATGCAGTCTCTCATAAAGCAGAGAAAGAGGGAAAACCTCATGGGAAAAGCCCTCCCCCAAAAATAGAGATGAAAAGGGATGCATGGATGGATGGAGTAATCAAGACCCCCCCATTACGACATACATCCAGTATATACAAGTGAGAAATGAGAAGAACAAAACCTCATAAGAGGAAAAAGTCCCTCCCCATAAGAAAGAAGAGGAAGAGAGACAACGTAGTCCCCCCACCCCCCCCAAATGAAGAATGTCGACCAGTGATTGCTGCTCCAAGGAAGAAGTTGGTCCATGAATGTTGGATGATGTTCCTCCCCTTTGGAAGAAACAAAGGCAAAGGTGCAATCCTGAAGATGTATGGTGGCCCTGAAACCTGCTCAAGTATCCCTGTGTTGATGTTGATGTTCGCCCCTTCCAACACTGCTGAAAAGAACGAATGCAGATCTGGCAAGGATATCTGTTGAACCTGTCCCAATGAACCATGTGCCTCCTCAACTGATAAAGAGACCTCCAATTGCTATTCATAAGGATCCACAATCACGCCAACCTGTAAAGATTGATCATGTAGAGAATGGACATGAGGGTCACAGTGAGCCTTCACAACAACTGTAGAAGGATCATCTTCATCAATGAGAAGATGTAAATCATCAAGGTTGTCTCCCAAATTTGCAGTGTGTGACTCCATGAACAAACCTGCAATGTCTGCCAAGAATTCATCAACTGTTGCTGGAGCTGGAAGACAATGTGTACCCCGCTGTGCTAGAGCTTTCACTGTGGCAATATAAGCATGTGGATTAGATTGATGATGTGACCTCTCACTGCAACTGTCAATAGAACCCCACGTGTTTGAATTTGTTGAAGCACTATTGCTGGTGTCACTATCAGTTTCCACTGTGTATGAAGTGTTGAGAGGATTAGAGGATAAGCTGGGTGAACATTCCTCAAAGTGAACATCCTTCTCCACAAAAATCTCATGAGTCTCTGGATCCATAAGTCTATATGCCTTCACATTGTCTTCATATCCTACGAAAGTACAAGGCCTAGGTGCTAGTGCCTTGCATCCCTTGGAAGATAGGTTTGCCCATGCTGGACAACCGAAGACTCTAAAGTGACTCACAACTGGTTTTCCGCTGCACCATGCCTCAAAAGGAGTCTTGTCATCTAGGGCATTATGAGGAGACCTGTTAAGTATGTGAGTGGCATTGCTAATGGCTTCAACTTCAAGTGTTGGATCAAGAGACTTGGCTTTAATCATGCAACTTACCATGGTCTTAAGAGTCCTAATCCTTAGTGTTGCAACATTTGTCTTGTGTGGACTGAATGCTGGTGGGTTTTGAAGATCAATTCCCTCATGTTTGCAAAAGTCTTTAAGTCTTCTGTTCACACATCTGCTTTCATTGTCCATCCATAGAACTTTGATGGCTTTCCTTGATTTGTGTTCAACATGAATCTTAAAGGCTCGAAGATGATCAACCACTTCATTTTTGTGATGAAGTAGACCCATGTGAATTGTGAAAAGTCATCAACAAAGGTAAGGATGTAGCACTGACTGATGTCACTGCAAAAGGACCTGCTAAAACCATGTGAACCAACTGAAGAACCACTGGTGCTCTTGAAGACTTCCCTTTATCATACTTCTCTTTGAGATGCATATCCACCGAACATGATGAACACTCACCTTTAGAAAAGTTGATGTTAGGTAGACCTTTGACCATGTGTTTTGAGCAAAGTTGCTGAAGATGGCAGAAGGCAAGATGACCAAACCGCTCGTGCCATAGGTTGATGTGTGAATGTGAGTGAGTTAACAAGGCTTGAGAAGGAGACTTAGGCCCAAAGTGGGAGAAGGTATAAAGCCTCTTGTCATGATTGACTTTCCCCACTGCAACTGATGAATCATCTCTAAGACTGCGCACCATCACTGAATCTGGAAGGAACTCAACTTTGTGACCATCTCCAAGGTGAGTGATTTGGTAAATTGGGAGGAGATTGGAGCTAAGGTTTGGAATGTAGAGAACATCTTTGAATTCCCCATTTTCCATTTCCACATGTCCTTTTCCTTCAACTTCCATTTTAGTATCATCTCCCACGAAGATGTGTGGTATCTTTGACTGCCTCAATGAAGAAAAATCTCCCTTTAAAGAACCCATGTGATAGGAGGCAGCTGAGTCAAGTATCGATTTTGAAGAAGAACTTGAATTTGCCATAAGTGCTTGCTCTTTTCCCTTTGAAGAGGTTGGAGTGGAATCCTTGGAAGTACCTGGCACTTGAATTTTGTTCTTCCCAAGTAGGTTTTCCAACTCATTGATTCTTTTAGTCTTGCAATGATGTTCGTCATGATTCAACTTCTTGCAATATACACAAAAAAGTTTGTCCTTTTCATTACTTCCCTTCTTGTTGGAAGAAGAATTGCCTTGTTGTGAGGAGGATTGTTGTGTCTTAGATTGTCATTTCTGCTTCCATTGCTTCTTCTTGTTGCTAGAACTTCTTCCTCCTTGACTTGATTGGTGCTCATCACTAGCCACCAAGGCTTTGGTCTTTGATGTCGTGAGAAGTCCTAAATCCATCAAGTGAGATTGTTTAACAATCAACATTTCTGCAGAAGCATCAAAAGTAGGCTTTTGGTAAGCACTTCCCATGGTTAACTTGTGAGTATTAAAACTCGAATCAAATGAAGCATACTTTTAAGGTAGCCTCTCCAGGATGTGATGAATCAACTTGTCATCCTTCTTGAGATTTCCACAATCTTTAAGTAGTGCCCTATACTCATCAACTTTGTTGACGTGATCTTGAATTGTGTCAAAGTTCTTTGGATCCAAGAGAAGCAGATCGTCCTCAATCTGAAATCCCTTTTTCCTCATCCACCTTACCATACAATGCTGCAAGTTTGTCCCAAGCTTGTTTGAATTCTGTACAACTGGCAATGTGAAAGAAGAGATCTTTATATACACAATTCCTGATAGCTCCTAAAGCCTGTTGGTCTTGTTTCTAATCAATGAGCTCTTTAGCATCAGTAGGTTTGGTAATTGTACCATCAACATAAAGACTGTAACCTTTTTCCATTAATCTACTCCATGCAATATCTTTCTATGTAGAATAATTACGTGAAGTTAGAAGTGGACATTTAGGTGAACCCATGATGCAGAAATGAAAAGAGCACAAAAGAGAGACTCAAAACATAGTATACACCCCCCCTTTTCACTCAATCAAAAGACTCCCCCCCAAAAAAGATGCTTTTGGCACTTTATAAGTAGTGCGTGTACAATGGGCTACTTGTCAAATGTGGACTTCTGATTTTGCTTTTTACAACTGCCTTTTGAGGCCCAAATCTGTCACTAAGCACTGTAGCTCAGATGTACAACAATTTTGAGAAGTAATCAAAGCATTACAATGCAGAAAAAACCCTAGTTCTGAAAGTGAGATTTTTGTGCACACAACCCTAGAATCTGACTATAGATTTGGAAAGTAGACGAAAAATAACGCACTTTAAAAAAAAATGGAACTTGTTTTTGTGTCCAGATTAGCCTGTACGGAGTGTTTGAAGTTGCAAAATGTAGGATTAAGCAGGTACAGTCGCCAAAAAACACAATTTCTGAAAAATCGTTGCACCAAAACCAGAAAAGAACACTACTGAAAAGTTCAGAAAATTCTACCCAATTTCAAAAAAAATTGCACTTGAATTGGAGTCCAATGATTGAGTTATGGCCTCGCAAAGTCAGACTACCAAATCAAAAAGCAATTTGGAGAGGGGTTTGGAAGAAAAACTGCATGCTTAAATTTGATGGTCAAATGACCATCACAACAATTATAAAATGGTTTGGAATGACGATCAGACGACCATCAAATTTAGGCCAGTGAAATGATGATGTCAGCGACTCTAGGCCCTTTGATGACATCAATGTGACGTCATGATGATGTTGGCGTTGTACGAAATTGTATGGTTTGCCGTGTGTCGGTTGAGTCAGATTGTACGGTATGCTGACTTGACGGGTGATGCAGTGCTGATTGGATTATTTGCTGATGTGTCGCCATGTATGCTGTTGACTAGGTTGATGACGTGGGCGACAAGTGTATCGGCCGCTGCTGCTTATGTGGTAGATGATGTGTAAAATCTGCCAGGTGGGTGTCCTTGCTGTGTGCGGGCGATCTGATGGAAGGCGCTCGGGAAAAAAACAGCGGTGCCAAAATTTATCACCCTGAACGGAAAGTGGGGGCCGAAATTGATTTCGTTGGGAAATTAGACTTCGCGGCATCGGTGAATATAGCACTCTACCGAATTTTTGAATGCGTTCCCTAGAATTTTTTCAGGCGCCGGTGAACTTCAATAAAAATCCCAAATTGGTGGGAAGGTAGCCCTATGGGGTATTTAAAAACCTCAGTGCACAGGTAGTAAATAACGAAGCCCGTTGGAGATGAAAAGGCAGGGCCGGTCTGGTCTTGCTCATCGGGAATATTGAGTGCAATGCTGTCCGCCGGTATCTCGGGGGAATATGCCAACTGCTCGTGCCGGATTATGGATAATGAAGGCCGTCGAATAAATAAATTCCTCCCAAATTGCAAGGCCAGGGTGTGACTGCCTGGTTTTGTAAATTTTTTTTCTCTGCTAGCCCGACTGGGCAAACTTTTTTTCGAAAATTTGCAATAAAATTGTGACGGAAATACAGAGAAATTAAAATTAGATCTGAAAAATTAAATTGCAGATCTAAAAATGACCAGACCCGAATTTGCGAATCGGGGCCTCCAAGTGCCGATTTGCAAAAAGTTTTTGCCTCACGATCGACTTTGGCTTAGGGTAGCCGAATTTATAGTCAATCTTCACTGAATCAGCGTTCCAGACGCAATGGCGAGGTCCATTCTAGCTCTAGCTGCTCCCAATTTCTGTGGTAGTCCGGATTTGGGCCGAAGTGCTGAAGCAACAATGGTCTGGAACAGCTATGTGAAGAGAAAATCTCCAAGCTCTGATACCATGTAAGAATTTGGTATATCTCTTATACCATGTAAGAATTTGCCTTAGGGCAAAATTCACCCAAGAACTAAGAACTCAAACGCAAGCACAACTGTAGACTAGAAAGGAGTATGATCAGAATAACAATGTATTCAATTCAATATGTGCATAAGAGTACACTAAGATGCATCTAGAATGCCTAAGAATCAGCTACATGATACATCATACAATCAGGCACATGTCCACCAGATATGGGTTATCCTCCATTAAGCATGGAAGTAAGTGCGATGATGAGAGGATAAGTCTACAAGGGTGTAACACGCAAATTAGGGTTGTAGACAACATGTGCTAAAATAGAGTTGCGTACTTCTGTGTTGTCAACATGACAACTCAAAAAGGTGCACAAACTCCTAAGTGTCTCACAAAATAAATAATAAAATAATGCATTAACCTAAGTAAACTTAAGTAAGTGTAAATAGTAAATACGTACTTACACTAACAGGAAGGTCTTAAATATAACCTGCTAAGTGTAGCCCAACTAATGGATAAAGGTTATAGGTCTGAATTTAACGAAGGGTCTTGTAGAGTATTTGACAAGTAAACTTTTAGCTATAGGAGAATAAAACAGAGGTAATATTTTCTACCTCATTATTTCTGATAATAAATACTTAGTAGCTAAGAATGACAATAGTTGGTTGTGGCATAAAAGGTTATGTCATGTTAACTTTGAAAGCATTGTTAAGGTAGGAAGTAAAAACTGTGTAAGGGCTCTTCCTTCTATTACCAATTCAGACAATGTTATATGTAAGGACTGCCAACTAGGAAAGTTGGCAAGCTCTAGTTTCTTTAGCATGTCATTTACTTCTGAACAAGTTCTAGATCTAGTTCATACTGACTTGTGTGGTCCTATGAGGACGAAGAGTGTTTCTGGTGACATATACTTTATGTTATTCATTGATGATTTTTCCAGAATGATGCGGACCATCTATTTGAAGGAAAAGTCAGAAGCCTTTCACATGTTCAAAGCCTATAGGGCAAAGGTGGAAAGGGAGACCGACAGAGCATTGAAATGCTTGAGATCACACCGGGGAGGTGAGTTTACCTCACAAGAATTTGAGAGTTACTGTGAGGAGCACAAAATCAAAAGACAGATGTTAGCTCCCAAGACACCACAACAGATTGGTGTTGCTGAAAAAAGGAATAGAACAATCATAGATTGTGCTAGAACATTGATGATTCAGAATGATGTTGCATAAATTTATTGGAGAGAAGCTGTGAGCATAGCTGTGTACACCTTGAATAGGGTACAAGTGAAGAAGGGAACGAAGAAGACTCCCTATGAACTGTGGTTTGGACCTTGGTCACTCACCATTTTTGCCCTTTTTCAAGATATTTGGAAGCAAATGTTACATCAAAAGAGATGAATACCAAGGAAAGTTTGAACCTAAAAGTGATGAGGGTATCTTTTTGGGATACCCCACCAAAAGAAAAGCACACTGGTGTCTCCTCTGGACAAATAAGATTGTGGAATCTGCCAATGTGAAGGTAGATGAGTTCTTTGAGAAGAACGAAGAAGAAAGTAAGAAAGAACCGGAGACTACAAATAATTTGAATATATTTCAATAAATTATACAGTGGAGAGAGTACCGGTGGAAGTAAACTGTAAAAGAAAATTAGAAAAAACTAGTTTAATGCTATCCACTAAATTTTTGCTATCTTTTCTTAGCCACACCTACCTAATTCACCAGATTTTTAGATTATTTTCTTGTATCTCAGAAGCAGGGTGCTGGGGATTGTTTGCACAATCCAGTCATGATTTGCTTATGGTAGTGGTACATTCAGTCATCTCTTCTGTCAAGATGAGTTTGTTAATGTAGCTGGCAGACAAGATTGGCTTTGTCAAGTGGATATAGATTGTATTATGGATTTGGTAGAAAGAATTTGACTCTGTTTAGCTTCTAGCAGTTGGAATTTCCTTCAAAAATCTATATGAGACTGTAGAATGGGAAGTCTATGAAGAGAAAACAATACTTAGAATCAGAATCTCAATAAAAAAACATAGTGTTTTTCTGTTTAAGGCCTTCCAATTGTTGAATGCTTCTGAATATGAAGCATATTTGATACTTTATTGAGCATTCTTTTCTTAGGTGCTCCTGTCTTTGTTTGCTTTACCAATTCTGTGTGAGTAGGCGGTAATTGAGTTTTATTGAATCTTTGCTTATAGCTTGTTTGGTAGCAATTCACAGCTGTCTAGCTTAAGTGTTAGGTAAATGCCAAAGCTACTTGTGGTTTCAGAAGAAACATTGCTTAAAATCTCAAGACTTCTGTGGGGTCTGAAATTTCATGGGATATATGAGTAGAGTTTAATGAGTATGGTTTTTGATCTAGTCAGATGTGTAAAAACATAGTTTCGAGAAAGCTTGTTATCTGGGAAATGTCATTTGATTTCCATTTGAAAGATTTTAATAGTGTAACTGTCACATGCAAACATAATTTTATTTGATGAACATTTTTCCTCTTATTTGACTATTTACTTAATTTTACAGTCTGATATTCAAGCAGATGCATCCTATTTAGTACCCTATTGTTGAGGACTAATTGGATATAATCTTCATGCAGAGCATGTGATGGTTAACTTTGCAAGAAGTGGAGGACCAGGAGGGCAAAATGTCAACAAAGGTATTACTGATTTTCTATTAACACAGATTTGTAAAGAGATTTGAATGTTTAAGCAGAAATTGTAAAGTTTTGTCATCCAACATGTATAGCTCAATGCAATTTCCAATTCTGTTTCCCTCGTGTGTGTTGGTGTTTGGTCCTTGGTTGGATAATTGTGAATTTGGAATGTGTCATATTTCTAAGAAAATTGTATTCCCTGTTAGGATAAAAATTAGTTGTTTTGAATCATTAGAAAACATGGCATAGCTAGCTAGTTAGCTCGTTAAGTGTCGTCCACTGCAATCAGCTGGTCCAATATCAACATGTCTGGATTTTCCCTCGTGCGTGTTGGTGTTTGGTCCTAGGTTGGATAGTTGTGAATTTGGAATGTATTTTATTTAAAGCTGATTGTTTTACTTTGAATTACTAGACAGCATGGATTAGCTGGCTAGCTCATTAAGTGCCCTATGACACAATCAGCTGGTCCAATATCAACATGTTGGAGTTTCACATCATAGAAATAGATTTTGCTTTATATTCAACCGTTTGCAAATTATTTTGTCATAAACAAGTGGGACCTTGAATATATTAGGTAGCTGTTTTCTTTCCTTGAATGTGCTTATTTTTCTATGGTCTCTGGAAGCAATACAAAATACTCTTTACTAGATCCAAATTAGGAAGATGAACTTATTTTTGGAAGAATATAGCTCACACTTTTGTGAAGAAATAATTAAAGAGAAATTTATGTGATGTTAGGAAGATTGGTTGAAGCGCTTGTTGGTATATAGGAACTGGCTGCTTCACCACCCTGAGAACCATTTGAAAAACTCTCTGCGAGCAGACTTTAGAGGGCATTTGATTCTTTAGTAAAAATTCCTATAATGCATGAGCTCAAGTAGAGAATTAAATCGGGTTGGAGAGGTTGGCAGACTGCATTGTTTGCCAAGTGCTCTACCACTAAATTTGGACTTCCAAGGGTATAAGAGATTTGTAATCTTAAAAAGTCTTAGTTACCAGATTTGTGCTCCTAGGCCCCGAACCGGAACTAGGTCCAGATTCATGAGCCGGTTCATGCCATATTCGCGCAGGGTTCGGATATGAGCTTGCGGTTCATCTAGATTCATGGTCCACGAATTTGGACAAACCCACAGGGTCAAATCCAGACCTTGTACGAGTCTGATGCAAATCCATCACACGAATCCATGCGGATTTGGGAGAATCCGACACGAACTCGCATGAATCCCCAAGGACTTGCAAGCCAAACTTGCAATAAGTACACACAAAGCCATATTTATAATGCATATATATATTTATATATAATGCATATATATCAAGCTTCACTTAAAATCCAATGGAGAGCTCTTTCTTGGTGGTCTCCTGTCAGTAATTGCTTTCTTGTGGCAGTTTCCATCCTTTGGCTTCTGATAGTCCTCTTGCAAACATCCCTTGGACAAAGCTTTGAATTTTTGTAGAAAAGGAACCAAGACCATTAATGAGCTTTCTTTCTAGCTACTCTGCGTCGGATTCCCAAGGTAGAGCTTGAAATAAGATATCAGCTGAAAAATTTAGACTTTTGTGCCTCTTTGGCAATCCAAATTTCAAAACAATATACCTAATATTCTTTTGCAAAAAAGTTTCATCTCTGCTACCAGTACATTGCTGAAGACTTGAAGGGGGCATGTTGATGACCCATTTTTGAGATGCAATCATGGGGCTCTGCTTATGCCTGAATTTCTGGAAGATCACCTTTGCAAGACAAGCTTAACAATGGATGGCTTGTGAACTTTTATCTTACAACTTGGTTGTTTTGATTTAAAAGAAAACACAGTGATTCCCTCAAACCCCAAAATGCCCATTTTTCATTGTCCCTTTCTTACCAAGTTGTTCCTTTATGCTAAAGTTTTGAGGATATTGGGTTGCTAAATCCAGATATTCGTCTTGCAATTAGTGAAGATTAGTGTAACATAACTTTTTATTTTGTCCTGATATGCTCATGATACATAGAAATAGATTCACTTTCTTTCTTTACCTACCAACTGTTAATTTTTTGAACCAGAATAACATGAAACAAATAGCAAATAACTAAAAAACATAAGAACACTAGAGATACACTGGGAAAACCCTCCTACTCGAGGGAAGAACGTAGCCATACCAAAAAGTACTCCTTTATTGAATAATAATAACAGTTTTAGTACAGAGCTCACAAGCTTTTGAGCCTTCACATAGTAGAAGATTATATTATACTCTCTTTGCAATAATAATTAATCTGTAAGTTGGAGAACACCACACTTAAAGAATACTACATACAGTATACTTCTATAGCAGACACCGATGCTATACACACCATATGATAATCACTGATGAAACAACTTCTTGAAAATGATGTATACAGAAATCTCATAACAAAATTATAGAATGACCAAAGCTCTGTGTCTTCAAACACAAACACGATACTAACAAAATGAACAACACTGCAATCTCAATACAACCGCACAGCAACAACCTTTGAAAACAACAGATTCCGAATGATTGCTTCAACATCAAGAAGAATGATACACTTTGCAAACGATAATATTCAAAACCCAACGAATGACTAGACACCCGATGATCAGATTCATGTCACATACATGAGACGCATAATCTGCGATACTCCAAAATTCCATAAGACATGAATGAAAGATGCTTCATCTCTAATTTCCGTGTTGCGTGACCATAGGACAGTTATTAAGATGTGCTGTTCCATTTTCTTCATTGACTTCAATACGCGACATCAAGGAATGGTATTCTTCATATGGATGAACCATTCAGTATTGAAGATTACAACAGCCACAAACATTTATGGCTACAAAAGGATGACGCTGCACATGATTGAGTGACTCAGCAACCACATACACATGTGAGTCTTCGATTATCAACAGTTAGACAAGACTCTTTGCTTGCCAAATAGCACACTCAATAAGACACTTCGATAAACTAAAATCACAGATGGACATGTCCCTTTGATTGCCAACATTACCCAAGATAACGACTCTCCAGTCACCCTGAGTTTCTCCTGGTTACACAAAAAGCTTCATTGAATAATTAGACAGAATTATTGAAGACTCTTCCCAGTCTCAGAATAGAAAAAGTCCACAATAGCAAAGAGTGGAAACAATACAGATGCAATCATCACAGGTACGTAGATACCTTCTGCAGGCTGCAACTACCAAACTTCAACACTCCCTTTTAGAAAAGGAGATATCTAAGTTAGATTCTCATGTCATGGAGTCTCTCAACAAAACTTTTTCACGGAATATTTCAATGGGATAGTATCATGGAGTCACTTAACATGATGTTCACCATGGCTACTCCCATGTGTCAAATAAATGTATGCACAAGCCCTCATCACTGATGTTGTCATAGAGTCTCACAACATGACATCCACAATGGCCACTTCCATTAGTGGAAAGAGCAATACCTCTATCTTAGAGGAAAACAAGGGCTTCCACCTCAAATTCCTCTGTCTCAAAGAAAAATGCTTTACAATGGCTTTTCCCACATATTTCTTTTTCTTAGAGAAAAATGCATTAAAAGGGCTTTCACCTAAAATATCTCCATCTTAGAGAAAGATGTATTACAATGGTTTTCACCTCAAATTTCTATTAGAATATTCTAATGTTTCTTCAATGGTCATCTTAGATAAGTCTTTAGTTTATTAAGTAGTTTTTGTTTCTGTCTTTAGTTCACAATTGTTTATTTTCTTATGGATTTGTGCCCTAGAGGCTGGATCCGGATTCAGATCCGGATTTGTGGTTGGATTCGTTTGGATTTTTTTTTTCAATTATTTTCTTATAATCATTATGGATTTGATCCATAGATTCATACCAGAATCACAGTTACATACTATGAAATAATTTAGAATCATAGATTCGTACTTTGAAATGATTTAGCTTTAGAATTATGTATATTTCTCTCATTTTTTAGTATATATATATATATACACGAATCATAATTGGGAAATTTTTTTAGGAATCCACAGATTCGATTCACGTGCCCGAATTGGATTCGTTTCATGAATCGGTAACTATGTTTATTTTAGAAACATCATCTTTGTAAATCTATATAAGGAGTTTTCGTCTCCTTTGTTTAATACAACTACAGCAACATCAATTTATCATAACATGCTATCAGAGTAGGTTGATGGGATTTCATAAAATTTGACAAATTTTTAAAGAAAAATTTGAGCCTCTTCTAATCTGGAATTTTTTTCCAAAAATTTATTTTTCGATTTTTTAAATAAAAATCGTAAGATTTATTTTATGAAACTTTTGTGGTTCGTCTTCAAGGATTTTTGTTGGAAATCACAAGCTTGGTTAAGGGTTTTGATCTCACAATTTCTTGGTTGCAGCAGGAGTCTGATTTTTTAGGGTTGCATGTACTTGCATGTGTTGGTTTACCATGTGAAGTCTCATGTTTTGCCGCCCTTAAAAATTCTGGTGGGTTTTCATAACTTTTCCCTTAAAAATTTCTGATGGGTTTTCATATATTTTTTCCTTAACAAAATTCTTATGGGTTTCTATAATTTTCCCTCAATTTTTTATTTATTTTGTAATTTGCAAAGTTGCATGGGATTCCTTGGTGGGTTTATAATTTTTTCCTCAAAAAATATATGTTGGGTTTTATTGTTTTTCCTAAAAATGAAGCTTTGTATTGTTTGGTTTTGATCGATTTTTCATCTAAAAAATCATGTTCAGTTTTTCCAAATTTTCTTCTAAAAAATTGTGCTTTTGCAGTTTGTTTTGGCCCTTGGGGTATCATGCTCATCTGGAAAGTTTGGAGGGTTAGCCGATTTTTCTTCAACATCATGCTAGCTGTTCCAAGTGTTTATCTTTGTCTCTAGGGAAGAGCAGCTTCGTTATCCAACATGAAGTTGGATGTTTTGTGATGATTTCTAATCAGATGTTTTGCTGATTTTGGGAGGGTTTGTGGCAGACTCATTTTAGTGGCAGGGTCTTGTCTCTTTTTGCAAAGTATTCTAAAGAAGGCGACACCCTTCTCTATTCTATTATGGACGAATTTTGGCTTCTTGGTCATTAACATTTCGCAGATCCAAGGAGGGTCTTAGCAACAACAAAATGTTTTGAAAAATTTGTCACCAAAAGACATCAGTTAGACAATGACCATTAATGGAGGTTATTAGAATATTCTAATGTTTCTTTAATGATCATCTTAGTTAAGTCTTTAGTTTATTAAGTAGTTTCTATTTCCGTCTTTAGTTCACAATTGTTTCTTTTACAATCATCATCTTTGTAAATCTATATAAGGAGCTTTCATCTCCTTTGTCTAATATTATCTACAGCAACATCGATTTATCATAACAATTTCTTCGTCTCAAACAAAAATGCATTATAGCACTTAAAATAATATAAAAGACAACTACACTAATGTTACTCTTGTTAATGTAGCTCATTTGTAATAATATAAAATACAACTACACTAATAGTTAATTATTCAGCAATAAAGAATTAATCTTTGTCTCTTTGTTGTTGCTACACCAAATGGGCTAGACCTGTAGTTGTGTAGAGAAAGAGCTTGATGCATCTTGTGAGGAAGTCAAGCAGGCTGATGGATGAAGACAACTTGTTGTAATAGGACTGAGTTGTTGACACATAACTGGAGTCATCTTTCAAAGAAGAAGAACCTTCTCAGATTGTCTTATGATCACTTTCTTCTAAGAGGTGGAAATGCCATTCAAAGGGGGTCAAATTTCAAGAATTCAGGGCATGAGTTGAGAGCACTAAGATTCAAAGATTATTACAGGGGAGTTCAATTCTTGGTATAAGTCTTGAATCATACCATTTTTAATGTCTCTTGACAGCCAACATACATCTGCTGTGACTGTCTGAAACACCATACAATAATACTCATCAATCATATAAATCTAGATTGTAGCTATTCACGGCAAGTCTTGCTCAAGAAAATAGGGCATAGGAGCTGCACTTTATGTTCTCTACAGAAAACAGCAAGTCTTTTCACCAGTCTGAAACACTAGTGCTTGCATTCTTTATCTTATGCTCCAATACGAGAATATTAAGGCAACTTGCCTTCTTAAACAACAGCAATAAGTTGTCGCATTAAATTCCCAACTACAGACGATCTGAATTGAGACAAGAGATGAGCAGCCAACAAAAAAATGAACGATGTGATGGAGCCCAAGATTCTAAGCCTCAATTTGTGAAATAATATTAGAGAATTGATAAAATTCTGTCATTGAAGCATGTGAGATTGGAAGTGTTTTGAAGGTCTAAATATATATGCTACAGCAACAGAAGGTGCTGACAAGAATAGTTGGGGAACATATTGTCTTAGAATGGAGCTTTCTCCTCTTTCAAGATATGATACATGTCTTAGAAATATTTATAATGGTGTCTCGATGGAAGACAATGAGATAATCAATATGGAGATGCCAACATCAGCAAAGAGCAGTTATATTTATACATGGGATATATGAGTTGGCAAACAATTGCACAAACTATTGGAACACACAAAATGGATTCGATCTATGAGAAGGATTACAGATGGTATAATTACTGAAACTAATAACTGGACCACCAGATTATGGTCTATGTCTTGTGGAACCTATGATGGTATACTAGCATACCATGCTAGTCCAGTCACTTGTGTTGAATACTTGAGTCTCTGCAGGGGATAATCACTGATTTAACAAACTTGTGAAATCTGGAAATGATTTTTGAACATATTCATGATGGTGATTCTCTACAATATATATTGACAAAGGAATGGCAAGTATTTGAGATTAGAGATTTTATGAAGTGTTGCAAGATCACTGATATAATGAAACTACCTTTCCAATAAATTAGTCATTGATTGAAATAAAGGAATAATAATAAGATAATGACTATACTTATCCAGCGATTCTGAAGAATATTTCAAACTTGAGCATAAGATACGAACTCATCAGGGTGCCAGCTCACAGAATGTCTTGTTTATGGTTAAATTCATGAGCCATTTATCTGGAGACTTCACGAGATGTTTCAGAAAATAAGTATTGGGAGACTAAACAGCAGCCAGACAACTGATGTGGCAATTGATCCTATTATACGAATAGGTTTTCTGAATATGCCTGAGATCCAATTCAAAGTATCATTGGCGATGTTACCAACACAAAGACCAAGAGGAGTCCTTGGCTTCTAGGCTTCTCTTATGACTGCCTTGGGGAACACTGAAAACATGCCAGTTCAAATTGCAGCTCATGTACATGAGAATATTTGAATGCCTTAAAGACAGTTGCTTGCTGCTGCTATATCAAGTGTCCACAAAGATCTTCTTAGTCAGCCCCTTCAATTGATCTATGGTGTCGATATTCTTGGCAATGCAAGTAGTGCTCTTGGGCACATGAGCAAAGGTGTTGCTGCATTTCAATGGATAAGAAGTTCATACAAAGTCGCCAGAGACAGGATAGCAAAGGATCAGTTGAAGACATTGGTGATGTTCGAGAAGGTGGTGGGGTTTTCGCCAAAGGACTAATTCATGGAGTTACAAGCATTGTTACGAAGCCACTTGAAGGTGCTAAATCTTCTGGTGTTGAGGGTTTTGTTTAGGTTGTTGGGAAAGGAATCATTGGGGTAGCAGCCCAGCCAATGAGTGGGGTTCTTGATCTTCTGTCAAAAACAACAGAAGGTGCAAATGCTATGAGGATGAAAATCACTGCAGCAATTACTTATGAAGAGCAGCTCCTTTGGTGCCGACTACCTCAAGCAATTAGTGGGGACAATGTCCTGCAGCCATATGATAAGTATAAAGCTCAAGGGTAGGTTCTGCTGCAACTTGTTGAGCGTGGTGCCTTGTTTGGGCAAATAGATTTTTTCGAAGTTCGAGGCAAGTTTGCCTTTTCAGAAGCATATGAAGATCATTATCACCTTCCAAAAGGAAGAACTGCCATAATCACTCACCAGAGAGTAATGTTGTTACAAAGTCCAACCTCTATTGTGCAAAGAAAATCTGATCCCTCGAGAGACCCTTGTACCCATCTTCAAAATCGAATTCTCACACGGATTGTGGTAAGCTTGACACGGAAGTAAGAAAATGAGAAATTTGAGGGTGATGCAAGGTTATTCCATGATATTTACCGGGATGCAGATGAAGACTTTGAGGGCCATGATGGATACAAAGAGTCTATGGTGTTTGCACAAGCGACGTGTTCTAGAGTTTGGTCGAACTCAGAAAACATTCCCACAAATTGTTTTATAAATGTCGTCTTATATGCAAAGAGATACCATACGTAGCATCAAACAAGAGCCCGATAAAATCACAAAGTCATAGATATGAGTGCTGTTAGAAGTCTTGATACCTCACAAGGCCTTCTGAGCATGAGAAACATATTATTTGTCATTAGTAATTGGCTTCTAATGTTGTTCAGTGTTTATTTGCGAGAAGAAGAATCACCATGGAGGCACAAAATTCGAACCAAGCCATCACAACGATGGAGGAGTTTCCAAATAAAGCAGCGATGAGAGTTCATAAGGATGAGGCGGTAGTCTACAAGAGTAATTTTGGAGAATTGTATTATTGTATCCGATGAAGAAATATGCACAGGATGCATTTGAGGAAAGCGTTGAATTGGAAGAAGTTTGGAGATATACAGCGAACGAGTTGAAGTGTATACACATGGAAAGAAATGTTCGAGCTTAGTGTGGCCTCTATTTAAAAATATAACAACCAAAACTATATAAATCCTGATCATATTTAATCAAGATTATATTAGGGTTAAAAGTTCAGTTATTTTTTATAGAAGGGTGCATTGGTTGGGTGAATACCTTTCCATTGGTTATAAATAGGAGATGAAAATCAAAATGGGAGGACAATTTTCATATACATATACTCCTAATTTTTTATATACTATGATGCACTTTTGTTGTATTATATTCTCCGATTGGCGAAGAAATGTATTCTTGAACAAAGCCCGTGGATTGAATTATTGGGTGAATTGTGTGCGATCCAGATAAATTCGCAATAGATTGATCATCTGCAAGAAGTGTCTGTATTGTGATTTTATTTCCAGCATAATTATTTATTTTAAATTTTGGAGTTTTAAATTATTATTAAGTTGTGTCCTTTATAAATATTTTTATTTATTTTTTATAACCATTTTAAAATTTGGATAAGTGGATTGAGTCATTATTGCATTTTAAATTCGATAAACGTAGATATTGTGAAATATTTAATTGTTTCTGTATTTATGTCTAGTTTGTCTCCATATCATAGGAGTTAAAGTGCATCCTAGATTGGTTAAAAATTGCGTTCATATAATTGATTCGTTGCATCTAGATTATTAATTTGTTTATAGTTTAAATACATTAAAATTTATAAAGTTGTATGTTTCAACTTATAATATTGACTTTGATTGCCCATTTAATTAAGCACCGGTCTTTATGTTACTCTTGATTCATAATCCATATGCTGGCAACTGTTTCATTTCTTTCTATTGAGGAATTAATATATTCATTTGTTGCGTTCATTCTTTATTTAAAACATCATCACATTTATTTATTAATTCATAATTTTCAAGTTTAAAGTTTTCTATAATTCTTGTTGTTATGAAGACTTTCATCACATTCGCGTTCTAATTAATCTGCTATAAGTGTCTTGGAGCTAAGTGTTTTGTCCAAGATTAGGTACACCTGCCTTGGTTTTGCAGAGCTAGAAGTGTAGGGGATTTAGATCGCATCGATCAGTCCCGTCAAGTTGGCCATTACCGGTTGGATATCCCAGCATCGAGCAAGCAAGGCTCGTAGGATTCCAATCTGTGGTTTTGTTAACCAACACGATGTACTTCCACTTGATCAAAGTCCATGCACAGATGCAATCCAATAATCACTTCCCACAACAGATACTGAAGCCATCACAAGATATTATTATCATCATCCATATAGTAACCCATTGTAGGTAGCCGAAGAATGTAACATAAGAAATGGAGAAGCTTAACATAGCTGATCTGAGAAAGCTTGAGAACATGATAAACAACAAAAAAGATTGTGCAGCCATTATAGGTATAAATGATGTCTCATGAAGCTACTAAACATTAATTAACGCCCCTCTAGCCATTTTTATTTGGAGGAGCTGATGTCTCAAGGCCAAAGCTCTGCTGGTATTATAAAATTCATACAAGCTATGAAGACTCCCCAAAATTTCTTTAGCTGAATTCGATTTGGATATAATAGGCATTAGATGATCTTGTACAAAATCATCATCGGTTGGCTCAGGTCCATCCTCTTTCACATAGCTTAGAAGGTTGTTTTCTTCTACTGCAATCAAAACTTTGAATTTCCATGATGTGAAAGTGGAGGCACCATCCAACCTATCTTTAATCTTTAGTCCATTCACCATTTTTGAAACCTAAAAGAATCAAACTAGAAGAGAAGAAAAGAATACCTCAATGCTTGAATAAATCTTCTTCTGGATCTTTCCTTAAACCTACGCTGATGCCATGTTAAATTTATGAATAGAATAGCATAAAACAAATGGCAAATAATTTAAAAACACAAGAACACTAGAGATATCTCGGGAAAACTCTCCTACTCGAGGGAAAAACCCAGCCACACCAAAATGTACACTATTGAAAAATAATAAACAAAGTCTTAGTACAAAGCTCACAAACTTTAGAGCCTTTTGATGTAGGAGCATCCTAGGCTTTCTTGCAATCCTGCATGTTGGAGCCAAGTGCTAGTGGTTTCCAATTTTCTATTGCTGTCGAGGTAGTTAGTGTATGCCGAGTTACTATAGCTTTAATGCATGCCGGGTTACTATAGCTCTAGTGGATGCCGAGTTACTGTAGCTCTTGTGGATGCCGAGTTACTGTAGCTCCTAGTGGATGCTGAGTTATTGTAACACCTAGTGGGTGTCGAGTGTTCTTGCATGTGTCGAGTGCCAGTATTGGTCTTGGTTATATTCGTGCCGAGTTGTCTGTGAAGCTGACTTTTGGCATTTAATTTATGTATGGGTATTTAATTTAGTGTTGTAACCGACTTGTGGCTTGACCTATATTTAATATAAGGGATTTAATTTAGTTTGTAATGAGCTGGGCCGACTTGTGGCTTAGTTGGGTATAAGTAAGGGGTTTTGTGGAGTCTTAGGCAGTGGTTGTTCATTCCAACTTGGAGAAGGGGATGAAGTGTAGATGCGAATTTTGAAGAGCTAGTGTTGCGGCTTAGAAACCAGAGGATTGCTTGGTGGACCTGAGGGTACAAGTGTGGATTCTTCTTGGTGTTCTTATCTAGTTGTGTATCTGGACTAGCTGGGATTGGGTTTGTAAGTTGGATCTTGTTGAACTGATTTTGTAATTGCTATTTGTATTTGGCCCTAGCCCGAAAGGCCTTATAGCTGGGCATATTGCATGTAATCAGTTATCTATGAATAAACAATATTGAATTGGTATTAGATCTTGCATTATTGTTGCTTTGTTGTTGTATTTCCGCTGTGTGGTTGTTGTTAGGGGTTTGGACATCTCCTTTGGGGATTTTCTTGCCTTGCACTGTGTCACCTTCACATACTAGAAGATTGCAATATACTCTCTTTGCAATAATAATCAATCTGTAACTCGGAAAACAACATACTTAAGAACAATACATACAATATACTTTTATGGAAGACAATGATGCTATATGCACCATTTGATAATCACAGATGAAACAACTACTTCTTGAAAATGACATTTACGAAATTCTCAGAACAAAATTACAGATTGACCAAAGCTCTCTGTCTTTGAACACAAACATGATACTACTATAATGAACAACAATTTAATCTCAATACAACCCTACAACAACAAAAACTACTTGTGGAAACATTAGAGTACACATTTGATGATTAGAATCGTGTCACACTCGTGTAACGATACTCCAAAATTCCATAAGAGATGAATGATAGATGCTTCATCTCTTATTTCCATGTTGCATGACGATACAACAGTTACCAAGATGTGCTGTTTCATTTTCTTCATTAACTTAATTGCTTGACATCAAGGAACAAGATCCTTCATATGGATGAGCTGTTTAGTATTGAGGATTACAACAGCCACACATATTTACAATTACAAAAAGGTGATGCTACATATGATTGACCAACTCAACAACCACATACACAAGTGATTCTTTGATTATAAATAGTTACACAAGACATTTTGCTTGCCAAATAACACACTCAATAAGACACTTTGATAAACAAAAATCACACATGGACATGTCCCTTTGATTGTTGGCATTACAAAAGAATGTGAGTCTCCAATCATCGTGAGGTTCTCCCGATCACACAAAAAACTTCATTAAATAATCAAACTTAATTATTAAAGACTCTTCGTTGTCTCAAAATACTTAATAAAAAATCCACAATAACAGAGAGGTGACATAATATAGAGGCAATCTTTATAGGTATATAGATATGTCCTACAACTACCAAATTTCAACACTCCCTCTTAGCAAAGGAGATATCTAATCCAGATTAGCATGTCATGTCTCTCAACATGACAGTCACAATGACTACACCCATTGTAAAGGAAAAAGAAAACTTTATCATAGAATCTCTCAATGTGATAGCATAATGGAGTCACTCAACATGATATTCACCATGGCTACTCCATACGTGAAATAAATGTAAGTGCAAGTTTTTCATCTAGAGTCACTCAATGTGATATTGTCATGGGGTCTCTCAATATGACATCTACTATGGCTATTCCAATGACTGGAAAGAGCAATACCTTCGTCTCAGGGGCAAACAAGGGCTTTTACCTCAATTTTCTCCGTCTTAGAGAAAATTGCATTACAAGGGCTCCTTAAGTTTTTGTCTTAGAGAAAAGTGCATTACAACGGCTTTCACCTCAGATTTCTCCATTTCAAAGAGAAATGCATATAGCACATAACAAGAGCAACTGATGTTGAGACTCCCTCTCATCAAGAGTAACATTCTCACAGCCTAGTTCACTACAGTAATATATAGTTGACTCCAATATTTGATCAAAAAAGGAGCTTTTGAAGTCACACTGCTTCAAAAGCTCGCTTCTCCTCTCCAAAGGATTTGGCACTCTCCATTTGTTGCTCAAGCTCCCTCTAAATCTCTAACCTAATATGAAGAAAGAGTCACTTGCACACTTGAACCGGACAACATACTGGACATGCTTTGCCTAATGCAAAGAATGAACCCACAGATTGCAGTCACATCCAGATACGAGCTCACTGCCTATACATTCTTGCCCAAAACTTATAGAAGATGAATGTACAGTGCAGCTGTTGTCGAGACCTGCCTTCCATCATTAGCAACTGAATTATATAATGCCAAGGTTTACTTAAAAATGTCAGTAATATAAATCTTGAATAATGCCACTCTAATGTCTCTTTAAAACCAACATACTTCTGTTGTGACCCCCGAAAAAACATATAACAACACTAATTTTCCATGATAATCTGGAACCAATATTGTTACTATTCACAGGAATTCTTGTTCATGAAAATAGGGCATAAGATTTGAACTTTATTTTCTCTACAAAAAAATTCAGGTTTGTTCAATGTTCTGAAACACCAGTGCTTGCATTCTTTATTTTATGCTTCAATCTGAGAATATTAAGGCAACTTGCCCTCATAAACAGCAGCAATAAGCAGTCACATTAAAATTTCAACTACAGAGGATCTCACTCTTAGTCGAACCATTTGAGAGCCAAAGCTGAGGCAAGAGATAAGGAGTAAAAAAATATGAATGATGTACTTCTTCCACTTGAGAAAAGTCCATGAACAGATGCAATCCAATAATGACTTCCAGCAGCAAAGACTGAAGCCACCACATGATATTATTAACACCATCCAATATAATCCCCACACAATTGTGTTGTTACAAACATAGTTGAAAAATTCAGTTTCGGCAATGTTTTGGTTTTGAAAATCTCGGAATCGGCAAAAACTCGGCGAAAAAATCGGCAATAAATTGACAATTTTATCGAACATTTGAAAATATACAATTTCTTAAAAAATATATAATCTGTTAGAAGTTTAAAAACTAAATTACAAACCTATTAAAATTTAATATACTAAATTAGTAACTATAAAATAGTAAAAACTTGAAATGTATAAAATAATGAAATCTATTATTCAATTGTTATAAATCTATTCAAATCAATTATAAATCTATTTAAATATATTTATTATTAAATTTGAATCTATTTAACATTTTTATAAATACATATTTATAAATCAGTTAAAAATTAAAATATAGTAAACTATAAAATTGTAAATACTAAACATTAATACTAGTATATATATATATATAATTTTTTTATATTAATAAGCACTAATTTACTAAATAGTAAATAGTAAAACACTGTATAAATAGTAAAATTTAAATACCAATATTCATTAATAAATATATTAAAATTTAATATAATATCAATATAGTCTATGAGAGATATTATAGATTAATATCAATTTATTATTTTTTGATAATATTAGAACTTCAAAAACACTCTCTGCCACTAACTTCAAATGTATGCGGCTATTGATCTTCACTGTCGACTATGAAATGTCAGCTCTGTCTGCCATCGTCTTCTTGTGATCGTTGCTTATCTCCAGATTCCAAATGTGTCGTCGCCTGCTGGAAATCGCCTGGAAGATGTGTTTGTCGATCTTTGCGACTGGAAGAAAAACCTAAACAAAATGAAAAAACAAAGATACCATATAAAACAAAAAACCTAAAAGCATTGGACAACTTTGTCGACGATGTTTGACCATTTTATTCAGCATTTACTGCCGATATTTGAGGAAAAAAACCCAGTGATTTTCTTGGTATATCATTGCCGATATCTGCAGCGATATAATCACAGGCTACTTGGTAGTGCGAAATATCATGATTCTGGTGATATCTTGCCAAATTTTTGAACTATGGTTAAAAATATCCATTAATAGACCGAAATGGTCTAAGTTACTGGTTTGAGTTCGGTTCCAAGTTAGAAGTTCAAGAATTGGTTCGCAAGTTCATCAAAATTTTGGAAAGGGGTTTGGGTTCGTTTGGGTGTGTCAGTACAAAAACATGTAAAAAGTATATATATACATATTTATAAAGCATGAGTTAAAATTAGAATGTAGCATAGTAGCATAAACACATTTCAACAACAAAAACACCATAAAATTGTAATCATAGTGATCATACCATCATATAGTTCAAATAACAAGTTCAACATCAAAGATTCAAAACATAAAAAATAAATCATAGCATCAAGTCCAAGTATCATTTTTTCACGTTCTTCAATCTTCACCTTCTTCATATTCATCTTCTTCATCTTCTTCTTCTCTGGCATTAGTTGACTCAGCAATAGAGCTAAGGCCGATGGGATCAGCAGCAACACGATGGTATTGGCAGTAAATTCTTCAAAATCATCTAGTGTAAGTCGAGCAGTGAAAACAAAAAAACCCTATTTGCTCTTTCTTAAGACAAAGTAACCTTTTTGGAAACAAAAAATGACAATGAGAGGCCACCAAAAGCATTTCATAACAACCTTTTAGGGTTGTGGATGCCAAAAAGTTATTAAATTTTGCAAAAAAGACACTTTTTTGTTGTCTGCAGGGCCCATAGTTCATGCAGTTCGAACTTGGTTTGCTGGTTTTTGGTATTGTCTGACCGGGTTGGAATTGGGTTCCAAGCAGTTCAAACCAGCAGGGAAAACACTGAACCTTGCCTGAACCACCCAGTGAACCGGACCTGAACAACAGACCAGTTCGAACTTGGGCTGGTCCAGGGGGTCCCTGGGTGAACCCTGGTAACTTAGGAAATGGTTGACAAATGCTTCTAGCAATTGCAATGCAGATAGAAATGCATCCCACACAAGAGATATGGCCTGATAAACAATAAAAGAAGCTGTAACAACTAATGATTTCTTGTCTCAGTTTTCTGTTTGCAACTACATTTTTATAACAATACAATGTTCAAACTATGTGAAACGCTGATCATAGGAGACTTCAGCCAGCCTGACCTGGAAATCATACGGTTCTCATATACGATAAAACAAAATACCAATTTCGTTTACATTGTCAACAAAATAAAATAAAATATTAATATTGTAATGTCTGTGACAAAATCATAGAAGAAAGGCTACATTAAACATAATATACTACTGTATATATCATAAACTAAAAGAACAATGCTAGTCTTTAACTATTCAACAATAAAAAGTAAATCTTTAAATATGCAGTAACTTGAATATCATGCTAATA
This sequence comes from Cupressus sempervirens, assembly GCA_028749045.1. NCBI lineage: Eukaryota > Viridiplantae > Streptophyta > Pinopsida > Cupressales > Cupressaceae > Cupressus > Cupressus sempervirens. The sequence continues at coordinate 539,397,457 of CM053793.1, forward strand.
AAATTTTAATCTCAATGAGGTTAATCTTTTCGTACAATCCACCACTTGTTCTTTCCTGATCTTTGCACCTAATATAAAAAATCCTTCTGAATTGATACTAGATTCTTTATGAGGTGAAGCATTGTCTCATTTTCTGCAGCAGCTTGATGTTTTGGTCTTGTTAAACAATCTTTGGCAAAGTGGCCTTACTTGTCACATCTGAAACATTGAATTCTTGAGAGATCCTCCTTTGGTTCAGGAGCTGATCTGTAATTCCTTCCATTTCGATGTATGAGCAACAAGAACATGATCTTCTTCATGATGAGATTCCTCTCCATTTCCTCTTGCTTCTAATCTGAATCTTCTTGATATAATCAGCTCTCTGACGATCAAGCTTGGGTAATTCATCTCTTCCACTAATGCCTTGAATAAAAGATTCACAAGAATGAGGGAGACCATTCATGGGCAACATAATCAGGTCTTTATCTTCAATTGAATCTCTAGTGTCATTAAGGTGATTTTAATTTTATTTTTAATCTTCATAAAGGAGATAATTGATTCTCCTCAAGCCATTTTTATACGGAGGAGCTGATGTCTCAAGGCCAGAGCTCTGCTGGTATTATTGAATTAATACAAGCTTTAAAGACACTCAAAGATTTTTTTAGTTGAATTTTGTTGATGTTTTGGTAGCTTTAGTAGGATAAACCTGTGAGAGCAAGTTAATTTAATTAAAATGACACACACACACACACACACTTAAGTTTGCTATTATATTAATTTTCTTAATGAATAGACATGTCCCTCTATTCATGTCCCATGAAGGGACATGTCTCTTCTTGATTTATTCCTCATACAAAGAGATCAATGCATTTGGAAAATACATACCGAAGAAGGCAGTGCTATTACATTTAAAGCAGATCTTGAGAAATCTAACATGGTATCGGAGTAAGGTTGCAAATGTATCGAAGGAATAAGTAAAATGCAATTAAGGTCGAGGAATAAGCAAACAAAATTTGGAATAGAAGAAAATACAGAGCAGAAGTAATGTTTGATTACCTCCCAGACCTGTGAGGTTTATAATATTCATGTAACTGTGTTGGCTGTGACTGCACATGCAACACAAACTCATATATCATTCATCCAAGCGCCCGTGACCAAATGGATAAGATGACTTATTATTTTCTTCAAGACAAATGGGAAATCATAATCGTACCAGATTTGTATCAGAGATGTACTGCCGGGAAAGATGGATTTGGTGGCTAGAAAACTCTTCCAATTCTAGGGCTGTTAAGAATATCAAAGTTGTGCTCTTTCCTCTCCAAATGGGATTTTGAGACACACCAAATCCCTTCACCTATGTGAGCTGAAATCACCAGGCTTTCCTTCAAGTAATTCTCCAACAAAAAATTATTGAATTCAACTTTATCAATGATGTGCTACATATATCTGCATCTCATGGTGTCTACACATTTCACAGGGATATGAAGGGTTTGGTTCATGCAGATATATCTTCTTTTATAAATTTTTCAGATAACAATGGTTTACAGCCCTGACCCTAGTCATATTTCCATTAGTGTTGTTTGCGGGTTCTCAAGTCACGTGATAGTTATCATATGTTATTGTGGTTGATGATCGAATACAAAGATTACTGTGCGTATTCTACAGAGACAAATGAGACAATTTGTTAAAATATAATATTCACTATATACAATGGAAGTTTAATTATTCTAAACATTCTACACATCCAATATAATTGGCATACATCAAGTGGACAAAAGCTTGTATGGTGTCTAATGTTCTTGTTAGATCTGTGGGTTCCGAGCCTCGACGTTGGATAGAGAATAAAAAGGCCGGATATATGTGCCAATGGAGAAGGCCTTAGTGCCTTGAAGAACAAATAGTACATACAAACTTATTTAATGTTGTCAAGGGCAAAGGCCTTCCCAACATAAATAATATTATTAGTATTACTATGCAAGATTTCATATAATAAAGGGGGATCAAAATAGTAATAAGGCAGTAGATATATAAAGAGTAAAAGAAGCAAGTAATTAAATACCGACACCCCATAAAGATAGGAATCGATAAAGAAGAGGAGTCTTGTTACATCCCAATTTTTGACCTTGCTTGAAATATAGCCGTTGAGGTTCGCATGAAGTCAGTTGATAGCTTAATTTGTTATAATCTGGCGAAATGGTAAGATAGTTAGTCGTTATGATTTCAAGTGAAGATGACATGTTAATTGATTGTTAATCACGGATTTATGGAATTGAGATGAAGGTTAACTGTTATGATTATTTATAATTAAATAATTTATAATTTGATTACGGAGAAATTCCTTGCAGGAAGCATGTCAAAGGGGTGGAAGCATTGTCATAAAAGAATTAGGTAGGAGCATCACCATCATTGGGCAGATGGGTAGAAGATCTAGCGACTTGAAATATGATACATCTCTGGAACCGCATGAGTTATTAATAATTAATTTAATTAAAATAATTGAGTTAAAATGTAAAACATATCTCAAAGGATTTTAATTTATCTTTCATCATATTATTTTAATAAATATTTATAAACGTGCATATAATATTAAATGATTTGGCACCATTAAAATTAAATAATTTAATAAATGATGTTTATAAGTACATATAAGATTTTAATAATATTCGAATTATAATAACTTTAGAATTATTATAATTTTCGAATTACAACCTTCCAACTTTATTCTTTTCAATTTAATATTCTTTGCTCTATAATGATAACACTTGGTATAGCTAATCGATTAATATTTTGGCAATTCAAATTGTTTTACAATCTTTCTCCAACCTTTTTATTTTATCTTTTGATTTGAATTTTTGATCTATTCGAATGGTCATCTTGGGAATTCGAATAGCTTTTTTTATAACTGAAGGAAGCCGTAGAGTCAAGCTCAGTCCGGCCAAAACCATATTTTTATTACTTATGTATGTTAAGGATGGTAGCAGTGATAGAGATCTTCTGATCATACTTGTACTAGTTGTTTGTTCTTCTTTCTGTTCTCTATGGTGATATGGTTCGGCGTCAAGCTTATCTTATTATCACATGTCTCCTGTATGCTGCCGAGACATGTATTGATGTGTCGTCATATAGTCTATAATGTTAATGTGCCTGTTTTCTTTATTCCTGGTATCATTTATATTATGCATACACTCTTTTTTGGGCCGTGTCTTTTATTCTACCTAGCATCATAGAAAGCTGTTCACTATCACTGTCTATGCTGGTAACCTCTTTTATTGTAATTGACTATGGATGTTTATGATCAAATCGTCAGTTACAAAGAAGACATTGTCCATGGCTAATTCTCTTTCAGCTTTTGTGTATTCTTTTGTTCGTGGCAGTAAGACCAATTGTCTCCATCTTTCAAGTATTATTCTTTTATTTTACATAATCATTTTAATAGTTAGCGAATGTGAGAGTGGTGTGTGCAAGAGTGATCAGGTTTCAATTACAGAGCTTCAGCATAGCAGTTTTTATGTAATCAGTAGAGTTAAATATATTTGTTTTGTAGAAGAAATATTGGTATCTTTTGTATAGCCTATTAGTGTTGTGGTAGAGAATATATTGTGTGCCTTCAAGATTGATCGTGAGTGCATTAAGTTGTTCATTTCTAGTTTCCAAAGCTGAATATATTATGAGTTCATTTACTGTATCTGTGTATTGTAAATAAACTCTCTAATCATATATGATTATTGTGTATTGAGGATTCGTTTTCAAGGACATAGATTTTGTAATTGATTAGAAGATATAAGCATAGGAGACAAGTAAAAATCTTGCCAAACCAAGAATGGCCATTCGTGTTTCTTTATAATGCAAAAAAAAAAAAACTGTTGAATCAAGAATGTTCAATGTGTCTCTTTTTCATTGATATAATTACAGACTGAATTGTGGTGGACAGTAATAGGTATAGAATACCACTATCATACGTTGTGTTACAACTCATGCTATCACAATTTTTTGAGAAAATCTAAAATATTATTAACACCGAGGAATTCACCCGTTGAGAAGCCATGAAATGGTGAAAAGGTGGAGTTAATCCGCAAAAACGCGGAAGAGAAATCAGTTATGATTAAATTAATTAATTAAACATTCAATTTTGAAATCTTTAAAGAGCATAATTATGTAATCATAGATTGTGAAATGCTGGATATTTGATAGAACTGGTTATTCTGAGAATTCCTAACACCTGGAACTCACCTGGCTATGTAGCCAAAAAGATGGGTGATGAGGTGTGAGAAAGAAATCATCAATAATATGAATCAATATCAGTTATGACATTTCAATATTTATCAATTAATATGAATTGATTATTAGCTCATGCATATTCCTGTTATTATGATCTCCTGCTGCCAAGTCGTGTGGTGAGTTAATTACCAAGAAGCCCAGTGGATAGCAAGATGTTTCCTATCTATTCCGGGTAGGGAGGGCCTTTCTCATTAGAGATCGTGTGAGGATAAGTTGTGGTCCGAGGTTGGGTGGTTAAGCCCCTGACAATGTTTCACCTCTCCCCAAGATGTCAAGGTAAGATTAAATTGAGTTATTTCATTGTTACCGTTATTTTACTTTCATTTATATGAATAACGAATATAAGTATATTTTCTAATTTTGAGTTACTGTCACAGTTAAGAAATCGAAAGAAAAGGAATTCGAAGCCGTAATTGATCAAGTGACAGCTGGAACCCTACATGATACAGTTGTATCAGAAGCCCTAACTGAATCCATGGTATCAGAAGCCCTAATTGAATCCATGGTAGCAGAAACCCTAATTGAGTCCGTGGTAGCATAAGCCCTAAGTTATATAGCAGTATCAGAAGCCCTAAATGAACCGATGGTAAATGATGCCCTAATTGTTACAGTGGTATGCGATGCCCTAATTTTAAATATAGTGGTATTTAATTGTGATCATCATTTGATTTTGAGATAGCGGTTTTTAGATGATAGTCATCAAGTGAAATTGTTATAGTGTATTTGTGGACTAACCCGGGTGGTTGCAGAAGTATCCCTATTTTGATTACGATCTCGTTTTTCTGAGGTATGTAGTTTTCAATTTCTGTAATAATTTCATTTGATGGTATTTCAAGTTTTTAAGTTAAGAAATTTTGTCTAAGTAATTTTAACGATAAATCTTATTGACATGAACATGAATGATATAACTGTCTTTCTATGAAACGAAGTAATAACTGTACTTCTTTGAGTATGGTATTTATTAATTTAGACCCAGGAAAACCAGATGTTACAAGTCTTTTCCTAAAGATGACAACAATTGGTAATGAAATCAATATCGTGTGGAGAAGGAATTCCGACTAGCAAAGATTAGGGAAAACAATTTATTAAAAGGCAATAAAATAAGAGGGCGGCTGCTTAATAGGCTTGATCCCTTAAGAAAACTCTTATAAATCATAAAAAATGGATGATAGCTCGCTGACAAGCCCACCAACCTATATGGGGTGAAGGAGTGTGATGCATTGACATTATCTACTAATATTACATGGAAAAGAGTTTACACCGACATACATTCATTTGTAGCAGGGACAAGATTATTGGACTTTGTTACTTTGAGAACTCGCATATTCATTTTTGATACTTCCATCGGGGGTAATGTTTTTGGACATGCAATCAAAGGATGATACCTATGAGGAGTCTCATCACATAAGAAATGAATAAATGGACAACTTGTATGAAGGATGTGCAGATGAGTATTATAGTAGTCTCTTTCTTATTTATATTTCTAGACGAGTTATATACCTTGATTTTTCCTTTGAGAATGTTCTTGTAGGAAAAAGAAGGAGATTGAGATTCAGAGGGAGCTTGACATTTCACTAGAGGCAACTTTGAAAGAGAGGGAGTAGACAGAGGATGTGATTGAGCCAACCTTAGGTGATCTTGGTCTTATTGATTCAGAGGGAGTAAACCATGTTGAGATGGATTCTCCAGTGACAATGAATTGTAGCAGCCAAGGGGACTGTGACTAATGAATATACCTCGTGACTGTGATTTTGATGGGCCTACCTCTTGTGTACCTCATGAGGAAGTGATGACTTCCAAATGATTATCTCTTGTATTTGTAAAAGTTATTGAAAGGTGACGATCTTACAATAACTTAATTTTTCTATTATGATGGATATCTTATGATGTCTATGTAGATCATAATAGATTATAAATTTTTATTGTGGATGTTTGTATGGTAAGCATTATGAGAATGCGTGTGCATGTACCTTATAAACATTTTGAATATATAGTGAATGTTATGCGAATTTGATGTTCTAGAGGCCATTACATAGAGTACGTGGTGAATATCATACGACTTGATATTCTGGAGGCCATTACTCATAGCACTTGGTGAATATCTTGCATCTCATTCTGGAGACCACTACTCAAAGAGTATATGGTGAATACCTTATGTTGATATTTTGTAGACCAATACTCAAATATGATATTAAAATGGTGAATACCATATGTTGATATTCTGTAGACCATTACCTTATTGAGTGCATGGTGAGTTTCACGTGTTGATACTCTGAAGACTGTTACTCAGAGTATTTGGTGAATATCGTTGATATTCTAGGAGACCAAGACTCATGATATCAAATAAAATATCAAAATGTTGAATATCTTCTGATCAAAGTTATTCATATATAACATTGAGTTAATATATCATCATATGTTTATCCTCCCTAGCTAAGAGGGAGTGTTGATGTTTTGGTAGCTTTAGTAGGATAAACCTATGAGATCAAGTTAATATAATTAAAATGATATATACACACACACACACTTAAGTTTGCTATTATATTAATTATCTTAATGAATAGACATGTCCCTCTATTCATGTCCCATAAAGGGACATGTCTTTTCTTGATTTATCCCTCATACAAAGAGATCAATACATTTGGAACATACCTACCAAAGAAGGCAGTGCTATTACATTTGCAGCAGATCCTGAGAAATCTAACAAATTCAATTTGGTTATAGTGAGCACGAGATGATACACTAAAGAATTAATCAATGTCTTCCTTGCCATAATGTTATTATTCTTCCATTGAGCATTGTTAGGATTATTGGTTGGCTCAGGTACACCTTCCTTCACATAGTTGAGAGGATTATTTTCTTTTAGTGCGATCAAAACTCTGAATTTCCATGATGTGAAATTCAATTTAACATCCAGCCTATCTTCAACTTTGAGTCCATTCACCATTTTTGAAACTTGAAAGAATGAAACTAGAAGAGAAGAAAAGACTATTCTGATGCTTGAATAGTTCTGGTTTTGGATCTTTACGTAAACCTGTTCTAATACCATGTTAAATTTATGAACCAGAATAACATGGAACGAATCATAAATATTTAAAAAGTACAAGAACTCCAGAGATACCTTGGGAAAACTCTCCCACTCGGGAAAAGCCTCCTATTTGAGGGAAAAACTGCCTACTCAAGGGGAAAACCCAGCCACACCAAAAAGTACTCCTTTATTGAATAATAATAACAGAGTCCCAGTATAGAGCTCACAAACTTTGGAGCCTTCACACACTAGAAGAATATACTATACTCTTCTTGCAATAATAATCAAATTGCAGCTTGGAGAACAGCATACTTAAAGAACACTACATGCAGTACACTATACTCTCTTTGCAATAACAATCAATCTGCAACTCGGAAAACAACACACTTAACAGACACTAAATAAGGTATACTTAATAGCAGACACCGATGCTAGCAGCTATACACACCATATGATAATCACTGATGAAAATAAAGATAATCAACAATTTATTAAAAATGACTTTTACAGAAATCTGATAATAAAATTACAAATGACAGAAGCTCTCTGTCTTCAATCACAAACACAATAGTAACAGAATGAACAAAAGTCTAATCTCAATACAACAACTACCTGTGAAAACAGGAGACTCAGAATGATTGCTTCAGTAGCAAGAACGATCATACACTTTGCAAATGATAATATTCAAAATGCAATGAATGACCACACATCCAATGATCATAATCACGTCACACACGCATAACTTGCACTACTCCAAAATTCTATAAGACATGAAAGAAAGATGCTTTCATCTCTAATTTCTGTGTTGCATGACCATATGACAGTTATCAAGATGTGTTTATAGAATGGAAATACTACCCAAGTTCATAGAATAATAAAGATATTTCTACAAAACAATAACATAGAATGTACCTTATTACCACAATACCAAACTGATGAGGGAATGTTTTACTTTATTCATACCAAAATATCATGAGTACATCATCCATATACCAAAGTGTTTATACAATAGTTGGTTGGTTGGGAAAACCAACCGACACATCCCCTTGTTGGCTAACTACCCATCTTTAGTAATCCTAACTAATTTAATTACATTATTCTGTACTAAATCTATGCCTCCACAAAAAAGAAGTCGTCTTCCAGACGACTGCCCAACCAAAACTAGAAGAAATTCAGATTCAAGAGGTAGGTTGTGAGGATGTTCCTGAACTTGGTGCTTTGAGACGTGCGAGCTCCCATTCAACATCCTTTTGCTTGGCTCGTACTCCTTGTAGCACATGCAATGCATCCATCTTCTTTGCCTCTGCCATGGCAACTTGCTCTTCTAGGGCAGCCTTCTCCTTCTTCCACATGTCTTCTAAACCTGTTCTTTTTGCCTTTCATTTTGCTTCCAGACCGGTGTTTTCAGTCTTCCATCCTATCACGCTTTGTTGGACCAATTCCTTCTCATGCTGAACTTCCCAGTATGTCCGGCTGAATGCTACCTCCATTTGTGCCAGTAAGAAGAGGAAAGGTGGTTGTCCTTCAACTACAGGGATGGTAGTGTGGGTTGTCCAGCTGTCCAAGTCTTCTGACCTATACCCACTCTGCTGCAAAAGTTCCCAATCGGAGTGGCACGTATCCTTCATGAATGTCACTAAGGACTTTGCTGCCTTGATTGCTGCTTCCAGATTCTGACCCTTAGCCCGTTGTATAATTTCCCTTGTAGTATGTTCCATCCTGTGCAACTCCCTAAGAAGTTTTTCTCCCTTGTCTTCCAGTGATTGCATTTCAGAGGTCTTCACTTGTCCCTCTGCCAACTTTGTCACGTTTTTCCCTTCCACCTCCAAGGGGGTAGGTAAAGGTGGCGGTGTCACCAATCCCACTTCCTCTAGAAGTCTATCTGCCTCCTCTAACACTCTGTCCACTCTTGGTGTGACTTCCCCTAGCCTCTCATTACTTTCCATAACATGCTCCTCCCTGGGTTTGTCCTGCTAGTGGCCCTTTATTTTTTCTGTACTTTGTACAAGCTGCACTATTAGGGCAATGGGGTGTGCTACCACTATTTCCTGAGGTGCTTGTAGCCGAACTGTGTAATCACACATGTTATGGCACCTCAGATCTATCACCTTAGTTTGACGTGCAAGACCCAATTTTGTGACTTTGGTACATGAAAGTCTAGTAGATCCCCATTTGTGGCCCCTGATTTCCTTCATCCTCACAGCAGCCTTCCATGGCACTGTCCCTCTCCATGCCACCCCCTGTCGTACCACCTTTCTCCATACTAGGCCTAGTACATTCATCTTTTCCCTTCGTACCTTCCTCTTGTCCATCTATACCAACCCCCTTAGTGCCTCCTTTATGGATTTGTACATATTCTAGTAAAGGGCCTAGCAAAGGCCCTTTTATAGGTGGAAGAAACGTAATGTCCCTCGGGGTGCTTGTTAGATGACTCAGCTGAATTTCTACATCCTAGGAACGAAAAGATGTATCCGTGCTAGCTTCCTCCTCTTCTGAATTCTCATCCCAAACATCTCCAACCTTAGTTTTTTCTTTCTTGGTTCCTCTTCCAAAAGTGTTCATGTGAACCCAGCACAACATGGTCGGTTTGTAAGGCAGTACTTATTTGTTGGGACTAATGATCCCCTGTGTTCCATGACCAATTGTATCCTAACTGCCTCTAAGAATAGGGCAATATCATGATGTGGCATGTAAAATGCCTTGTGCTTCAACTCCATGAATTTCTGCAATCTCTCCGAAAGGAACTGTGCCCAGTTGTATACTTGTACCTGATTCAATCCATCCACCACTGATAGCATACAAATAGCAATATCTGATGTGCGGCTCCCTAATGTTAGTTTTCTCTTGATGAAGTCTACAATGCATCGCCATTCCTCATTGGCTATGAAAATTTTCTTTAGGCCTCGACTATTCTTCTTACTGAGGATACTTTCCTGTTCCTGGTTTGTGAGATCCTTTTTGCACATTATTTCTAGGTACTTCTTTGCTTCTGTTGTCATTCAAGTTTTTGTCAGTTCCTGTCCTTTGTCAGGAATTCTGAACACCCTATTTATTTCCTTGGCTGGGTAAGAAATTGTCAACAATTGTTGAAAATACTGGACTACAGATTTATGGCCTAGTTTATCATAACCTATCACCATGTCCCGTAATATGGATTCAAACTCCTTCAAATCAAACATTCGCGTGAAAATTATTTTATCTACCTCAGCCTTGCACAATGCCTCTTTCAGGGGATGATTATTGCAAAGTTTCTCTCACCAGATTATAATTCAATTGCAGATTGAAGCACAGTTGTGTTGTAGGTATGAACACTAATGCCAATGGACTGATTCGTTTCCAAAATTTGTAGATGTTAGTGTAGTAATAACAAAGTTAAAACAATATTATTGAATTCCGTGTTTCCTTCTGATCCTTTGATGTGCTTGCATTAATAGATTTCGATGCCAAGATTACATCGGGCAGATTGGATAAATATCAATAGAAGGGGTGTGGGGATGAATGGCCATGTCTCCTATTGGAGACATGGACATTCATTCTCACACCCGTTCATAGTTAACTAATGCTCATGATTAGTTACTGTCTTAAACACACTGATTAAATGTATAACCAATCATTACATTTGCAGACCAATATAAAGAATAGATCGTTCAAGATCTAAACATCAAAGGAACCAAAAATAATCTTGATCATGCCTTAATGATCTATGAACATATATATCTCATCGGCTTCAGATTGTAGAAGATACAACATGTATGTATGCCTATATGTATAACAATGTGTGCATCATGCTGTTGTACATATATGCATACTTATGTGCTTACCATAGTAATGTCAAACCGAAGTTACATGCATTAACAATTATCTTCTATTTTCTCCCACTAGGTTTGGCATTTGCTTCTCATTACACTTTCAAAAGTGATATTCTCTGCAGTGATCTTTTCTGCAGTTTTGCCCTTGCCTCTTGACATCTTCTTCACCTCCTTCTTTGCCTTCAACATTGGATTTTTCTTTTTTGAATCAATGATTTTCCCTCTGCTTGGGTTTCCCACGCTTATTTTTACCATTTTGTGGTGAAGCCTCAATTCCCAAGTCGTTTGAAGTGGCTGTGTGCTCCAACTACTCCAACCATTTCCTATTGCCACATGTGCAGTACTTGTCCTTGCTCCCCTCATAGACACTCGTACTAATGCTAGTACAACAAAGATGAGTTGTCCTCGTATGACAATGTCAAGTCGTAGTGGGTGTCCTCGTACTAGATGTTTTCGTATGGTAGTGAATAGTTGTGCTAGGTGGTCACGTACAACAATAACATGTTTTGGAGGATGTCTTCGTACGACAATGATCAGTTGTGCTGAGTATCCTTGTACGACAATTACCGATTCTGTCGAATGTCCTCATATGGTAATGACAAATCCCTCGTACAAAAATGATAGATTTCCTCCTACAGGTTTTGGATATCCTTGTACGGGAGAAAACTACGGTATGGAAATGACAACTCTTTGTACGACAATACTGACCTTTCGTACGGAAACACTGACAATGCTAATTTGCTCCCTTCTCCCTCGTACAACTGTGATGGTAGTAGTGGCTCGTATGATATCGATGGTCCTCTTCCCTCGTACTTGAATCGGGCCTCCTTTGATAGTATTTGTGCATGCTATGTCTCCATTTGGTTGTATGTCCATTTTTATCTCTTTATAGGCCGCAAGGGCTCTATGTACCGCAAATGCTTTATATAGGTTAGGGCGGGAGGTTTTTATTATGCCTCTTTTTGCTTTTATTTGTTCCTTGCCGCTTTCTCCTTCCATACTTATGAAATAGCTAGGGACCAACTTATTTCTTTCTTCATACGTTTTTAATTTAGACCCATTTACTAGGTCTTTCACCGGTTTATTATCTAGGGTTGATAATTTTATAGCCCCATTTTCTTTTACTTCTAATATTCTAAATGGCCCTAACCATCGGATTTTAAATTTTCCCGGCTTAATTTCATTATTTCTGTTATACTTGAGTACTAGTTGGCTTGGTTTGAAATTCATCTTTTTAAAGTGCTTGTCATGCCAAAATTTGAATTGCTACTCTTAGACTTGGTACTATATGTTCCATTGGCATTATTGCTTCTTGCCCGTACATTAGATGAAATGGGGTGTGCCTAGAGGTATCCTTGTAAGTAGTCCTGTACGCCCATGCCATGGCTTGAAGCCGTTCTTCCCAATCTTGTCCTTTGACTACATAGGTCTTGTAAAGGATTGTTACTAATATTTTATTCGTGGACTTTGCTTGGCTATTTGCGCTTGGATAATGGGGATTGGAAAATGAATGAAATTTTTTGTACTCACTTGTCATTATCCTGATGGTGTGATTGACAAAATGCACCCCTCTATCACTCGTTAATTGGAGTGGAATCCCAAATCTGGTTACTATCTGTTCATACAAAAATTTGGTCGTATTGAGAGTTGTGTTATCTGGTAGAGCCTGTACTTCCGCCTATTTTGTAAGATACTCTGTTGCCACTATTATGTACTCACACCGATGGGTATTGCTTATAGGTAAGGGTCCCACAAAGTCTAGCCCCCAGCGTTCAAATAATTCTTGTGGTTGAGACAAGAACAGTGGCATGAAATCTATTTTTAAGGGTTTGCTAGCTCTCTAACAGGTGTTACAGTTCAACACCCATTCCCTAGCATCTTCATACAATGTGGGCCACCAGTCTTGCCAATAAAACCTTTCTTGTGGTTGTATCCGGTCCCATATGACCTCCTACCAATCCTTCATGGGATTCTTCCAGTACTCCTAGAATTTCTTCATAACACATCTTAAAACCCCATTCGGTCCCAATTTGTACGATAATCCTTCGATCAACTGGAATGTGCTGCTTTTGAGCACAATCTTTCTCCTCTTTGTTGCCAACATCTCTCTAGGAAAGGTAGCTGTTGACAAGTACTGGCCAATCTTTTTGTACCATTGGGGTAGCACCGCAATTTGGAATAGGTGTGTGTCTAGGAAATCTTCATTTACTCCACTGCCAGAGGCTTCCCCTAACTTGATTCTTGACAATTGATTGACAGTTACACGAGTTTTTCTTGGTTGGACTACGATCTTAAAGGTAAACTCTTGCAGTAGGATTAACCATCTACTTGCTCTTCCTTGACCGGCTTGTTTACCAGGTACATTAGTGCTTGATGGTGAACTAAAAAGGTAAAGGGCGTAGCTAGTAAGTAATGTCTAAATTTCTATACGACATAAACCATATCTAAAGCTTTCCTTTCGGTGGTACTATAGTTGCACTCTACTTTTGATAGAAGCCTGTTGCGAAATACATCGGGTGATCCAGTCCTTCCTTCCCAGTTTGTACCAGAGTGATGCCTATTGCATAATTGGATGCGTCCACATGGACATGAAACTCTTTATTCTAGTCAGGGTATATGAGGATCAGGGCTCCTACTGGTCTCTTTTTTAATTCTTGGAAAGTGTCCTCCTGTTCTTCCTCCCAACAAAACTATTTTCCTTTTCTCGTTAGCTTTTCCAGGGCATAAATCCTTTTATAAACCTCCTATAGTGCCTTACATGCCCCAAGAAGGATTTGACATCTGTTATGTGTAATGGAGCCTCAATATCCAGAATGAACCTGATCTTGTCAGGATCTGTATTCAATCCTTCCTTGCATATGATATGACCAAGAAGTCTGCCTTGTGGAACCATAAATCTGCATTTTTTAGGATTCAGGGCCAACCTTGCTCATCGACATCTATCCATGCATTCACTAATAATTTTGAGGTGGTGCTCCTGCCCACTGTAGACAGACCAATCATCCAAGAAGGCTTTGAAGTTTCCTATCGACATACCATCGAAGGTGTAGTATGATTCTTTGGAACGTGGCTGGTCCATTACACAGCCCAAACGACATCCTGTTATAGGCGTATACACCATCTTCAACAACAAATGTAGTCTTTAGCTTATCTTCCTCTGCAATACTAATTTGATTATATCCTGAAAATCCGTCCATGAAAGAGTATATTTCATGGCTGCCCACTTCTTCTGAGATGCTATCAATAAAGGGGACGGGGAATGGATCTTTTATAGTTACCACATTTTGACATTTGAAGTCAACACATATCTGAATTTGGTTGCTGTCTTTAAATGATATGACTATAGGAGATACCCATTCACTCGCTTGTACTTTGAATATTATCCCTGCATCCAACATTTTTGTGATTTCTTCTTGGACCTTGGCTGCATAATTTTTACTCATTTTGTAAGGTCATTTTCATACTGGTCTTGCTCATGGTATTAGTGGTATTCGATGGACATAGCTCTGGGGGCACTCCTTTCAAGTCCCTATACATCCACACAAATCAAGTCCCTATACATCCACACAAAGATGTCCTTGTACTTTAAGAAGATTCTGAAAGTTGTTGCCTTCAGCACTAGGTCCTAGTCGTCCCCTATTAGAATCTCCTTGGGTTGATCCTCTTCCCTAGTGTTTATAGTCTGTAGTTTGGCCTCCTTGTATTCTACCTCTTTCTCAAATATGTGTGCTAGTGTCATACTAAGGGTTGTCGTACCCTCTTTGTATTCCTTATAACCCTCTAGGTACCTTTCTTTAGACACCGATTCTTGGATTTGCAACATATTACATTATGGCTGGAAAACTTCATAGTCTCCCATCTGCCAGTGAAATAATCCATTGAGGGAGCTCGTTTCATCTTCTGAGCATTCCCCAAGTTTGAGCACCCCTTCCTCATCTAGTTCCACCCTTTCATGGTCTTCTCCCTCTATTTTTTAATCCGATGCCATGTCCTGACTTACAGACTAGTTCCTCAGGTCTATGGTGTACTTCCTGCCCTCTGACTCAATGGATAGAGTGTTTCGTTTCCAATTATGGGTAGCTTTCGCCGTAACCAACTATCCTCTTTCTAGTAAAGCATCATACCCCCTTTTCTCTAGAGTAATAACCACAAAATCAAGGAAAAATTGTTGTGTACTGAGTACTACCTTTTGTCCCATCAAGGCTTCTATTGGCTTAATTTCATGCTGGTCCACTCCCACCAATTGAAATGTAGGTGGCCAGAGTGTGGGTTTCCCTATTGCCTTCCATGTTTCTTTAGATAAGACATTTACGATAGAGCTTCCATCAACAATAGTATTCGAGAATTTATACCCCAATATTTCCATTTCTACTATTGTTGGTGTCCTTCCCATTCCTATAGTGAATAGGGTGTTGTTTTCTTTTTGACCTAGGCTTCTTCTTTCTTCTCTTCTTTGGAGGGTGTCCCTCTCTTGCTTACTCCTTGTGTTAATGCTACCTGCAGTTGAGGTAATGTTTCTAGTAAATCAACAATTTTCACTGGGATAGTGGTCTCCAGAGCTTGTTTCATAATATTCGGTACACCCCCGTCGGTAGGAAGTTTATTCAGCCTTGCCTTACCTTCTGCTGTCATATTCTCTTGAATGCTTTTCTTGGCTTCGTGAAATCTTTCCTTCTCTGTAGTAGCATCTGGGTAGACAAGTGTCCTAGCTTGCATCCTTGTGATAGCAAGGATTTCACTTTTTGGTTCTTCAATCTCCAACATTTTCACCCCTTTTTGCTTGGGGCAATTCACATCCTTATGATTGCTTGGTCCACACCATTTACACAACATTCCTCCATTTTGTCTTCCATTTTGACAATCTCGTGCAAAATGCCCCCATTCGTTGCATGGCTTACATTGGATCCTATGTCTTCCCTTAGAATCATACTGTATTGCTCGTCGGGGTGTGTTGTTATTGCTGCTATTATTCCTCCCTCTTCTATTATTTCTATATCCTCCAGGTGAGGCTTCTGTATTTGTGTTCCTTGGAGGGGTGGAGGGTGGTGTGGATTGCTCTCCCTGGGTGAAGAATACTTGTGCATTCCATGCTTTTAGATTGTATGGATAGTCTTTGATTGCGTGTCCCAACACTTGACAAATCTCATAGAATGATTTCCGCAGGCATGACCCTTTTGTATGGCCTTCCTTTTCACAGTCTGTGCACCATAGCTCCCTCCCTTCCTTTTTTTCTTCCTTACTTCCCGTTACCTCCATCTACCGCCTCATCTCCTTCCTCAGGGCTTGGATGGTCTTGGATTCATTCCCACTTTCTTGTGAACTTTCACTCCCACTTCCATGCCTTCTTGCCTTGGAGGTTTTGTTCTCACTTTCTATGTCCATTGCACGAGTACACGCATCCAAAAAGGTTCATGGTGGAACTATTTTTTTCTTTTTCCTTAGGGACGATGTTAGTCCTTCAATGAACCACCTTTTCTTCAGTCCATCCGCGGGCTTGTTGTCAAGTTTTTCTATCAGTTCCTTCAGCCAGTACTATAGGCTTTAACCGATTCATTCTTTCCTTGCCTTGTATTATAAATCTCTGTCACTATTTCATC
Organism: Cupressus sempervirens; assembly: GCA_028749045.1. NCBI lineage: Eukaryota > Viridiplantae > Streptophyta > Pinopsida > Cupressales > Cupressaceae > Cupressus > Cupressus sempervirens. Next base: position 539,414,148 of record CM053793.1, read on the forward strand.
ATCATCCCCGAGGAGTTTGAATTCTTCTTCAAAGGTTGTACAGAGATTATTTCATGTGTTCTTGCGTGCTTCCAAATCTGCATACCAATCAATGACTATGCCTCTTAGTGTGCGGGAAATGTTTTTAGCCCCTCATTTGCATCATTCTCTCCATTTGCTTTCCATATGGTTATGCATGTTTTACAATGACGAGCGGGGTCCTCCGAACCGTCCTTGGTGAATCTAGGCAATTTTTGTTTGTCCATTGCCATTATGTTGCCCTTTTTCCCTTTTGACGGGACGCTCCCTCCTGACAGGAAGCTTCCTCCCGACGGGATGCTCCTTCCGAACGAAACACTTCCTCTGGATGAGAAGCTCCCTCCCGACGGGAGGCTCCTTCAGGACGGAACACTTTCTCCTAATGAGAAGCTCCCTCCCGACAGGGTGCTCCTTCCTGATGGAACACTTCCTCTTGATGGGAGGCTCCCTCTCGACGGGCTTGATTCTTGATTGCTCGACCCGACAATATCTCCTTCTCTTGCGCTTAGGTTTTGTTCCTATCGAAGTTCTTTGCATATAGGGGTTTTTGCACCCTAACTTCCTTTCTGGTGTCTAAAAAATAGCCAAATTAGCTATTCCTTCTATTGTATGTTCAATCGACCCTTCTTGGATTCGGTTAGGGTCCCCCTGTCCTCTTAAATCACGATGTCTTTCCTCCTGTTGTTGGAGACATAATGTACTCAAGGCGACTTCCTCAGTCTCTTCCTTTGGTACCTGCCGTAGATATTTGTTTGGAATTAGGGGCATGAATTGGTTTAATGTCTATTTCCCTTCCTAGGATTATCACACTGCTTGAAGTTGCATTCCCATGTCCTTTTACCAAACTGTTGGAGCACTTGTTGCCTCCTTCATTCCCTTTCGTACCAAGTTTCTTGCCAGTAGGCGAGGAATCTGTCCAAGTAGATCATACAACACTAGTGGCATCGAAAGTTCGTCGTGCACTGTGCTCTCAGGAACCATTCTCTCACAAGCTTCCCTTTGCATGTACTGATCGATCGCAACTTCCCAAGCCATCACCAGATCGTGTGTCAACTGATCTTCTCTGGTTATTTTCTCTTCTCCATCACTATTTGTTACTTGTATACATGGTAGGAAGGGTCTTCCCATTACTCCATCCAGTTTTGCCAATCCTAACTTCTTTTCTAGTGTCTTAGAAATAGCCAAATTAGCTATTACTTCGATTGTATGTTCAATCAACCCTTCTTGGATTCGGTTAGGGTCCCCCTGTCTTCTTAAATCATGATGTCTTTCCTTCTGCTATTGGAGATGTAATGTACTCAAGGAAACCTGCCTTAGATATTTGTTTGGAATTAGGGGCATGAATTGGTTTAATGTCTATTTCCCTTCCTAGGATTATCACGCTCCTTGAAGTTGCGTTCCCGTGTCCTTTCAGTGAACTGCTGGAGCACTTGTTGCCTCCTTCGTTACCTTTCTGTTTCAACTCTTTCTTCCTCAACATGTACCAAGTTCCTTGCCAATAGGCGAGGAATCTGTCCAAGTAGATCATACATCACTAGTGGCACCGAAAGTTCCTCACATGTGCTCTCAAGAACCATTCTCTCACAAGCTTCCCTTTACACGTACTGATCGACCGCAACTTCCCAAGCCATCACCAGATCGCGTGTCAACTGATCTTTTCTAGTTATTTCCTCCTCTTCTCCATCACTATTTGTTGCTTGTATACGTGGTAGGAAGGGTCTTCTCATTACTCCATCCAGTCTTGCCAACGACCTTTGGATTTGGACTTAGGCAACAACGCCAAAATGTAGAATGGAAATACTACCCAAGTTCACAGAATAATATCTATAGAGCAATACCATTAAATGTACCTTATTGCCACAATAGCAAGTTGGCGAGGGAATGATATACTTTATTTATACCAAAATATCATGAGTACATCATCCATATACCAAAGTGTTTATATAATAGTCGGTTGGATGGGAAATCCAACCGACACATCCCCTTATTGGCTAACTACCCATCCTGAGTAATCCTAACTAGTTTAATTACATTATTCCATACTATAGTCTTGTTTCATTTTCTTCATTGACCTCAATGCTTAACATCAAGAGACAAGATCCTTTATATGGAAGTACCGTTAAAGTATTGAATATTACAACAACCATGGACATTTAAGGTTCCAAAAAGGTGATGTTATTACAAGATTCAAGAAGAGTTGGCAGATTAACGGATTTTCGGATGATTCATTGATTAACAGAGGAACAAATATGTTCCTTATAAAGAATTACAAGGACGTTGTTTCTAAAAGAAACAACGTAGACTGAAGACGGAATTAGAAATAAAACTAGAGACAGGATAGGAAACATTCTATCTGGACTGAAGAAAAAAGAGACGGGATAGGAAACATTCCTATCTAGACTGAAAGACGGACTACAGACAAGTAGTTGACTATTACAGAAAGTATAAGATATTATCTTAATACCCTCCCTTAATGGTCAACATACGAATGTCGGAACATTCTAGGATAATTGAGACCCTCCTTGGATCTACAGAATGCTGAAACCAAGAAGCTTTGCCAGAAGAGTGCTATGACTCAAAATAAGTTACAATTACAAAACTTCGTTTTTGTGGAAAAAACGGTAAAACCCAGAATCTCACGCAACCTTGCGTATTATAGACAACTTGGAATGATTTTTGAGGAGAAAATCAACAAACCCCAAAAAACAGAAACAGATTCAGAAGGTGAAAAATGCAGCTTCGTCTTGATCAGGAAGCTCAACAACTTGTGCTGTTGTTTCATGCAGCTCCTTCAGATATTTCCAGATTTCTGCAGCTAACTTGCCGGAAGGAATCTGCGGTAGCTGATCATCGATAACAGAGAGCTTGAGAAGCATAATAGCCTCTCGATTGCGATCATCAAACTTGTCCTGTTTTGCTTGGTCGGAGGTCGGAGGAGACTTTGTGCCTAGAACAAGTTCATCCAAACGACGATATTCGAAGATGGCAATGATGCGCTGCTTCCAGGTTCCATAATTGCGACCATTGAATTTGGAATTATGTTCGAGTAGAATATTTGTTAGAGATGCCATGGCACGTTTTTCAATGAAAAACTGTGAAAATCTGTGAAGACACGTTCTTCGAGGCAAAAATACGAAAGACCCAGAAGAATCAGAGAATGACCCAGAAGAGAGTTCGAAACATGCAGAAGGAATCTGCTGTCGTTTTTTGGATCTGTTGGCTCGAAAATTGGGGCACAAAAATCGAGGCACCCAAAAAAAACGAATGACAACCCGGTTGAGCTCTCGAAAAACCCACCAAGAATCTGCAAACAAAATATTTTTTCGACCCCAAAAATTAGGGTTTCGAAAAAAAATGGCCCTAGCTGAAAAAAGCTTGAAAAAACTTAAGATTTCTTGATTAAAAATGGCAGATTTTTCTTCAAGGATCAATGTGCATGGACGAATGGGGCTAGAGTGTGTTGAACAAACATAGGCAGACCCGAGTTCGGGAATTTCTCTAGGCCGAAAACCCTAAGCGGGTTTTAGAGAAATTCAACAGAAATAATTTTGAAAAAATTTAAACAAATAATTTCACAAAGAAATTATAAATTTTTTCGAAAAAATTTAAACAAATAATTTCACAAAGAAATTATAAATTTTTTTGAAAAAATTTAAGTAATAGCTCTGATACCATGTTACAAGATTCAAGAAGAGTTGGCAGATTAACGGATTTCCAGATGATTCATTGATTAACAGAGGAACAAATGTGTTCCTTATAAAGAATTACAAGGACATTGTTTTTAAAAGAAACAACGTAGACTGAAGACGGAATTAGAAACAAAACTAGAGACAGGATAGGAAACATTCCTATCTGGACTGAAGAAAAAAGAGACGGGATAGGAAACATTCCTATCTAGACTGAAAGACGGACTACAGACAAGTAGTTGACTATTATAGAAAGTATAAGATATTATCTTAATAGATGTTACATATGATTGACTGACTCAGCAGCCACATACACGTGTGACTTTTCGTTTGTCAACAGTTACGCAAGACCCTTTGCTTGCCAAATAACATGCTCAATAAGATACTTCATAAATAAAAGTTGTTGGATTTTTGAACCAGAATATAAAAATGCAATAATCAGCATTTCAATAGCAGATAACACAATTATTATCCTGGTCGAGGGAGTAACCCAACTGCACCCAAAAATTGTTCCTTTATTCTGATCACAAATGAAATATAAGCTTTATGCTTATGATTGATGTCTTCACACAGTCAATCAAAAAGCTTGCAATTACAAAGTCACAAAATCACTGATAAAACAACAGATTATAAATAATCTGAATCTCCTCACGTAAGCACTAGATGATCATCTATTGATCATGAACAATAGGACAAAACTGAATATATACAAAAGTTTCTGCAATCATATACTGCACAAGTCTCACTGTTCTATACACAGAACAATCGGAAAACAATACCGCCTAAATTCTGAGTATACATAACAATAAAAATATTGATTCTCATTAAAAAGCTCTGATAGACATATCTGCAGCAGCAAGCTGACATTATATATATATATATATATATATATATATATATATATATACACACACATATATAGCAAGAAGTGTTATCTTTCACATGGGAGACTCTTGGTATATCACTTGGAAGATTCTCTATATGCCAACCATAAGACACTTCTTGAGGAAGTTTTTCCATGTTCCAAATGCTGGACTCTTCATGTGAACCCATGTGACTCTTCAAATTTGTAATTCTCCAGTCTTGGCTTGGGAGAATCCACCTCTCCCAACGGTGACTCCCCATTTGATGCAGATGCCTCTCAATACAAACAGATGCCTCTTTATATCATTTGCAGATATCATGTCATGGTGCCTTCCAACTTGACAAGCATAAAGGAGCTGCAACCAAAGAGTGTCAATAGAAAAATCTCTTCATAGATTTTCTCAACATAATATCGTCATCTCAATCAACATTCACCATGGCTTCTCATAGAGGGTGAATCAACAAAAGTGCTACATCATGAAATTTGTTCCATGACATCCACCATGCCTGCTCGCAAAGGGTGGATCCACCATACCTATTCACAGAGGGTGGATCGAGGGCCTTCACTTCAAACTTTTCCCAGAGAAGAATGCATATCCACCATGCATACTTGCAGAGGGTGGATTCACCATACCTACTCATAGAGGGTGGAACAAAGGCTTTCACTTCAAAATTCTCTCGGAGAAGAATGCATTTCCATCGTGCCTTCTCGCAAAGGGTGGATCCGCCATACCTACTCACAGAGGGTGGAACGAGGGATTTTACCTAGAACTTCTCTCACAGAGAACTCATTAATAACTGATTTCATCTCAAACTTCTCTCGCAGAAAATAATTCATTAACAAGAAATTTCTCCACGAACTTGTCCTGCATAGAGAAGAACTCATTAACACGTATAAAAATGGCTGAGACTCTCTCTCAATAGAGACTCCCTCTTAGCAAGGGTAACATTCTCACTGCTTTGATTATCAAAATAAGGGAGTTGATTCCAAGTTTGACCAAACAAGGAGCTTTTAGCAGTCACATTGCCACGTGAGCTTGCAAATAATTAGATATTCTCCCTCTGTCACACAAGCTCCTTATGAATTTGATTTCTGTGGCTGAATAGTCTCTCTTTGAATATTATTTCTTCCTCTAATGATAATCTGAATAGGTTCTTCCTTTTTAATGAAGTTGTTTAACCAATTCAGTCCCAAGGCTGCAAGCAACATTCCTCATATTCTTGCCTTTGTATGCAATCTCTCATCATCTCGTTGCTTCTTGAATCTTGATCCATTCTGGAAGCATTTTAGAGAGATTAGTAACAATTTATCAAATCAACCTATCATGAATAGAAACATATAGATCAATGATAAAAACATACAATATTCCTAGTGTTCTAACAAAAAAAAATCATGATCAGTATTTAAAGGTATGACCATAGAATACTTATGTCTGCGTTATATAATTTTCCTCAAGAAGGATATATATCAGCACACACATAGATATGGGTCAATACACAGCTATCTCTTTGAGCAATATTAAACAATAATCACAAACCAACATTCATATGATGATCGTAGAATTGCATGTATACTATCTCAGACAATGAATGCCAGTGAACATCTCCATGAATAGAATATCTAAAGGCTTAAGAGTTCTGGTTTTGGATCTTTTCTTTAGACCCGCTCTAATACCATGTTTAATTTTCAAATGAGAATATACGAATGCAATAATTAGAAATACAATAATAGGTAATATGTCATGTCCCCTCTTTTAGCTCAGTCTAGCAGAGACATGTGAGTCAGCTTATTATGGGGTCTTGTAGGCTAATAGGATTGGATAGAGACCCAATATGGTTATTCAGTGTTGGGGACTTGATGTTCTGGCAGTTATTGATCAGTTGGGAGACATTCCTTGTTTTTAGGAGGCAGTTTCTACTTTTTAAGAGGTATGATCTTGCCCAGGGTTGGGTCTCCATGAGATTACTCTTTGGGTTTAGTTTCAGAGGGATAGGGCTTGTTTCCTAAATTTTAGGAGCATCCCTAGATTTTAGGGATGAGACTGCCAGTGGATCCTTGATTTCCAATTTCAGTCACAGACAGGTGACAGGATGATTTTATGATTTGTGATGTCAGTTGGGCATTTTGTGGCTATTTGGGTTATATTTTTAATATTTCCTAAGTTAGCGTTTAATAATTAAATAAGGCTAAGTTATAGCCATTTTGGAGTAATAAGGGGTTTTTGGCCTCATCTGGATTGCTTATCCCTTGGTGTAATAGCTCGTTGGAAAGGTCTTGAACTTTTCTAAATATTTCTCTTTTGACTCAGAGCATTTCGGTGAGTGGATTTCTTTCTATTGTGAAAAAGGTCATTTTCTGGATACTTGACCACTTTAAAAATGTGAAATATATTATTTCATAACCCAATGCCACATGGAGACACTTTTAGGGTTTGAACTAAGTTTGGTGGGTTATAAGGAGATGAAGACAAAGTTCGAAGGTATTATTGACATATTTCATCTTGGATTTGTGTTTTGGGCTCTGATTGAGCTTTCAGCATTTGGGACGCCAAACCCTCTTGCTTTGCCTGTTTGGGATGTAACCCCCAAAACAGTGATTTGGATTTGTTGCAGTCAAAGGCGTCTTGGAGATTGTGCATTGTTTCTTCTTGGGAGCGCAGTATTGAATCAAAGTTTCAGCTGGGATTTGGGCATTCTATCCACGTGTGGGCACTTTGTAGCTGTACGGCAACACCTGGCAGCCATATTCTTTCCCACATGCAGCATTGGAGAGCTGGAATCTGGTCGTATCTTCTTTTTGGGTTCATATTTCTTCTTCACGCCTTCAGGTTGGGTTTATCCTTGGTTGTAATCATCTGGATATTATTGTAAATCTTCATCCGGTTACAAACAAGGTTTTATATTTAAAAATCTGCTTGAAGCGAAATTACTTTGGCTGTATTTGAAATATATTTTCAGAACTGGTTCAGGTTATTGTACTTCTGTTATTACTTATTGCAAAATCATCAAAAACATAAAACACTCAAACCCTTTTGCAACTTCTGTTTAGCTCTGCAAGAAAATATTATTAAATAGGGAAAACAAATTTAAAAATAATAAAATTACAGCAGATCAGCAGAAGAGATCCTTCAAGGATCTTTCATAATACAATTGTTATCTTGGGAAAACCTTCCTTCTTGAGGGAAAAGTCCAGCCGCACCCAAAAATGTTCCTTTATTCTGATCACAAATCAAATACAAGATTTATGCTTATGATTGATGTTCTCACAGTCAATTGATAAGCCTGCAGTTATTAAGTCTCAAAATCACTGATAAAACAATAGATTATAAATAATTTGAATCTCCTTACATAAGCACTAGATGATCATCTATTGATTGTGAACAATAAGACAAAACTGAACATATACAGAAGTTTCTGCAATCATATACTCTACAGGTCTTGCCATTGTAAACACAGACCATGGAAAATAATACTGCCTAAATGCTGAGTATAGAAAGTGACAAAATTAATTATTCTCAATAAAAAGCCCCGATAGACATATTTGAAGCAGCAAACACACACACACAAAACAAGAAGTGTTATCTTTCACATGAGAGACTCTTGGTATATCACTCGGAAGATTCTACAAATGCCAACCGCAAGACCTTTCATGAGGAAGTCTTTCCATATTCCAAGCGCTGGACACTTCATGTGGATCCGTGTGACACTTCAATTTTGCAACTCTCCAGTCTTGGCTTTGGGGACTCTTCACCTCTCCAAACGGCGACTCTCCATTTGATGCAGATGCCTCTTCAATACAAACAAATGCCTCTTCATATTGAACATGAAACTTTTAAAAAATGCAGATGCGAGTTCATTATGAGTATAGATGAAATACTCGCCAAGTGTCTTGAACCAATAACAAAACCTTTGTAGGTAATAATGATTTCTCCCACAGCTACCCAAAACATTAACAAAAATCATGCATGGACATGTCCCTTTGTTTGCTGGTGTTACCCAAGAACGTGACTCTCTAGTCACCGAGGTTCTCCCGATCACACAAAAAGCTTCATTAACTGGACCGAATTATTGAAGACTCTTCGCAGTCTCAGAATACCTTTATAAGAAATCCACATCAACATGGTAGACATAAGACGTGCAATCATCAGAGTTACACAGATATCTCCCGCAGCTACCAAACTTCAACTCTTGAATCCTTCTCTGGGAAATCTGTTTCCTTTAGGAATAAAGCTTTGCTGAATTACACATATTTCAAATTTATGGAATGTGGATAGAATATGAGCTCTTTTTTTGAGATCTGGGAAAGGAAAATTGCAATTATTTCTAATGAAGAAATTGGGTCTGCTTTCACTTGCGACAAACACATATATTCAATCTGCTGTTACAGGTTAAAAGCCACATAGTGTGTTCAGCCGAGTTCCCTTACCTGAAGCATCTTGTCTCTCATTGAAGGAATGCTTCATGCACCATGGGCATAGTTCCTTGAAATGGTGAATATCAGTGTTTATACCAAAGGTGTCCTTTTCAGTCTGACGAATATGGTGCCAAGAAGTCATGGTTTGCAGGCAGCTATGGTCATTTTGCAGGTTTATCTCTTCCTTGGGCAGTGTTTTGAATTCCTTTTCCATGGCAGGACAATGCCATCCCAAATATCTGCTGATGTTGGAGGTAAAGGGCCTCATGGCGAGAATACACCAGTTGGCATCTTAGTTGCTGTGGTTGCCTCATTAAGGTTGTTCTTTTATTTAATTTATGTGTGTTCCTATTTGACAATGCCGGTAATGTGGATTCTAAGCTGGCTTTACCATGATATTTTGTTTGTTTTTATATTTTGAGACTACTATGCTGTTTGTCAGATTTTTTAACGATGCATCATCACAATGTTTATTTTGGGCCTTGATGCTATAGACAATAAAAACTGGTCAACGTGTGTGGCTTTCCTTTTTAATGCCATTCATTGATATTGTCATTCTTTCATTAATTAGATGATGTCAATTATCAACTTTCCTCTTTTGATTGACCATATCTTATCAATTTGTTCTCGATCACTAGTCTGATAAATTTCTCTCTTGTCCTAGCATGTCCCCCCTTGGCATAAATAAATTACATTTATTTATCCATTTGTCCTTTTGTGTCACAGTTAAATGTAAAATATTTAATTTCTTGTTGCCATTTGACGGAATTAATGAATAGGTATTTATTAATTCCACTTTTCTAATTTCTTTTTCTTTTCTAATTCCCCAAACCTTTCCTTTCCTACTTGTCCATTTGATTTCCTTTGTTTGGCCTTCTCATTTGATTCTGTCTATTGGTTGTCCTTAAATCTTGTCCATTCAATCTGAATTTCAAAATCTATAAATTGTAAGTTCAATTCTCATTTTGACAAACCATGGACCACGGACCACAGATGGAATCATGATCTTTTTAGTATCTTTGTTATTTTGTCAAATTGTCCTTGCTTTATCATATTTATGCACTCGTCATATCGAAGGCCATATTTAATTAGAGTCATAGTAACAAGACTCGCTGCGAGTTGGGCGAGTCGTTCGAGTTAGCGAGTCAAGTTACCTCAGCCAGGTCAAAATGACGGGTGACCCTAGCTCGGCGGGTCAACTGAACTGATACAGCTGACTCGACTGACTTGCCTAGGTGACTCGGCTGATTTTTAATTTTTTTGCCTTTGTAGTTACATAATCGATGTATGTTATGTATGTGATCAAATTATCTTCTATTTTATGATGTTATTGTGTCTTTAATCTTTATTCAATAATGGGTGCATGGAATTAATTTAAATCCAAAAAAATCTCTAAATTTCAAGGGTTTTATCACATTGCCAAGTCATAGGCGAGTCCAAGCCGGGTCATGAGTTGAGTTATCCTTGCCGAGTTCAAATCGGGTCCGAGTCTTGTTACTTTGGGAGAAACAATGGAGTGGAATGAAGGGTTTGCATAGAATTTATTTGTATTGTGTTGATTTTATGCAATTTCAATTTCAGAGTTTCATTGATGAGATTAGGATTTCTAATTTGCATGATAGAATAGCTGTTTGTGGTTGTCTTATCATGTTTATTTTTAACCCCCTACTTTTCCTGATCTATAAATACCTTTTAGACTGCCTTTTGTTTGGTAATACCTCTATATATATATTTTGATCGATAATATAACATATATTAATATAATGAGATTATACAAAGTTCTTATGAACGGAACCATCAATTGGCATAGACACGACAGTACATCAAGTAAAAACCCCAACCAACCATGACTCCATCCCAACCCATGCTGCACCTCCCAAACAAAATTGGAAAATTCCGTGTCCTTGTAGATGAAGACATTCCGCTTCCTTGTAGATGAAGACATTTCCAAACCATCTACATTGAAGTTGCCCATCAAAACCAGAAACAGCCCAGCTATTTCCTGACAGAAGTTCGCTTCCATTGAGGGCTCAATCGGCTAAAGGCACTCGATTACACAGCAATTCGGAATTTTTGGGATCACTGACTGCAAAAAACACTGGTTTATTACTTCCGTTTAGGGCTTTCGAGGGTTCTGCTTGATCTTTTGAGAAGCGCTTATATTGAGGGAATACTCTCACGTTCCATGTGACTTTCTTTATCACTATTGAAACTCACGATCCCATATTCCGCATGTATAAACATCTGCAGAGGGAGGTGTCCAGACGGAACTTGTCTGGTTGAAAATCATTGCCTATTACCACATCGATTGCCATCATTGGGTTGCAGATAGGTGAGGAGGGCCTTCCAAATCTAGAGGCTCGATCCCTCTGAAGTCCTCAAAAATTTCACTTTCATGATTACTTGCCCCAACCTTAGAAAGCTTATCAGCAACTTCATTTGCCTCCCTAAGAGCATGTGTATAACTTTAAAGTCTTCAAATTCCTCTAGCATGCTGTGGATTTGCTTGATAAGTTTGTCAAGATGCCAAGCCTTGAGCTCTCCTTTCATGATGCCTCGGACAATTACTTGTGAATTGCCTTCAAGGTGGAGTTTACGAACTCCAATCTTCTGACCTAGCAGTGTAGCCTCAATTGCCGCCAAACACTCTGCCTGATTGTTTGTTCCGTTGGGATTTCTTTTGGCTGCAATTGCCATTATGTTTCCATTCTCGCATCGGGCAACAGCCCCCATTCCAGACACTCTTATGTTTCCTTTGGATGACCCATCAAAATTAATTTTTATCCACCTCTTGTCAGGAGGATTCCAAAAGACCTTTTCGTCTTTGCTGAATGGGGTTTAGCCCGCCCAAGCCCATTAACGGGCCTGAATTTGATTGAAGGCCATTGCTTTTATATCAAGCTTTCTTCTCTGTTAAAGGGAGTTCATTCTGGATTTACTTTAGATGCAGCGTTGGAGACTAGTTCTGAGATTGACCTGTTCAACCTGGAAGTGAATTGGTTAATGCCTTAAGCCTTGTTTTGAAATGTCCTCTTGTTACACTCATTCCACAGAGCCCAAATAACTGTGGATGGGCTAATATTCCAGATTGCCGAAGAGGTTGAAGACCTAGATTTCACAGGCCAGGCTGCAAGCCATTATTTGATTCTGTGAGGCATAGGCCCATGCCAATTGAGTTTACTGAAAATGTGTCTCTGTGCTGCTGTTGTATACTCGCAATGAATGAACAAGTGATCGGGGGTTTCCTCCGCTTTTTCACAGAAGGTACATCTAAATGGCCCAGCAAAGCCATATTTTATGAGCCCGTCCCCTGTTAGAGCCCGCCTGTTCCCTGCAATCCAGGTGAAGGCCCTGGCCTTAGGTAAGCATGAATCATGCCAGCACAAGTTGTTTTCACAGTCTAGTCCCTTCGAGCGTTTTCCAATAATTGATAGCCCACCTTTACTGAGTACTTACCGCTTTTGGAACCACACCACTTAATAACATCTGGCCTGTTTGTTCTATACATTATTCTACCGTTTAGCAAATCCTTTAGCTTTCCTTGGTCTTCAATAGACAAGGCCAATGTAGAAACGTCCTTCCATACCACTGGCTTTCCAATTTGGTGCTGTCCAACCGTCATGAAATCTTGCACCTGTTACCCCAGCTTCTCTTGGTTACATCAATGATGTTACGGGGGAAATCCTCATCCACAACTGGTAAACCTTCCCATGAATCAGTCCAGAAATCAGCTTTAGCTCCATCACCGACCTGCCAAGTTATGTGCTCCGTAGTCAGGTTTCTACTATTGATCAGAAAGTTCCACAGAGCAGAGCCTCAGGGCAGGTTTTCTAGAGTAAGGATCCTTTCATCTACTTGGCTGTCTAGGTATTTCGCTCTCAGTACTTTAACCCACCTCTGTTCTGGATTTGAAAATAATTGCCATACAAGTTTTGCTCCCAAGGCTGAATTGAGAAGCTTCCAATCCCTTAGTCCAGCCACACCGCCACCTTTAGGGCTGCATATTCTCTTCCATGCTATAAAGGGGAATTTATCCTGAAGATTAATAGATAGGAATCTGGAAGCAGTTACCAATTTAAAAAAATCATTTTGCATATGTGATTTTGACTGCAGTGGTATGCATCTAAAACCTGAGATAGTTTAGGCTTGAAAAGTTAAGAGCAGTATGCTTGTATGCATTTTTAACTCACATGCAGCTATGACTTGCTTAGCTTTAAAAGAACTATACCTGAATATTGCTGCAATTTAACAGCAGTGACCTGTTTGACAGCATGCAATTGTTTATTTTCTTTGAATGTCCTTGCAAGATTCTTACAAATAAATCTTAGTGTATCCAAACCTTTAAAAAAGTGCTCTAAACCTTCTGTACTTTGCACTTTGCAGTGAACACAAAAGTGGACATGCGCTTCAATGTTGCAGCTGCAGATTGGTTGAGCCCAAGAATTAGAGAGAGGATACTGCAAATGGTGTGTCACTATAACTACCAATGTGAGAGAGTTTGTTCCATTCTGTTATTGACAAAAGTTCGTTTATAATTTATGGAAGCTGTTACCATGTTACAATATTGTCCCATTTGTCCTTTTCTCTTTCTGCCTTGTGATTGTTTTTTTGTGGACCATTTTGAGCAGGAGAAGAACCGAATCAATAACGATGGGGAGCTTGTAATATCATCAACAAAAACACGAACTCAAAAGTAATGTCTTTTTGATAAATTGTGTTCCTTAAACATTTATCTGTAAAAATCTATTTAAGTTATACAAATTATTGTAGGAACTAATTGAGCTTTATTGATATGAATTTACAGAGGAAATGTAGAGGATGCTTTGGAAAAACTTCAGGTATTTTTACTAGTTCTTTATTGCTTTGACGAAATTCTGATTGAATTTCATTGCTTTCATGCTTTCTTTTTCCTGCTTCCGGGTTTGACATGCTTTTATTTGAGTTATGTGCATTCTCAGAAGTTTGAATGTGAATAGTTAACACATCATGGTCTTCTAAGTGTACAGATCCTGTTTGGTTTCAGGCAATAATTGATGCCGCTGCTTATGTTCCACCACCTCCCTCAGAGGAGAAGAAACAGAGAATACGGAAACTGTAAGGGCCTCTTGCCATTATTTTTGTTTCAAGTATTCTATTTTATGGATCTTTTTAGCAATGGGATTACGCTTTTAAATGTTGAAATTGAACAAACCGCCGGTTTTTACATGTAACAATTGGGCAATTTTCCATTTGGTATGATTGCAAGCCTAATTCTTGTTCTGAGAGGATGATTAATGTCTGGAAACATTGTTACAGATCACCTGTAGCTTCATCCAAGTCCAAAAGTTTGGATTTATCCTTGATTTCACTCTTGCTCGATACCCTCTTTATGATGTTTTCCCCTGCAGCAACAAGATTATTTTCCTAGTATGCTCACCACTTACGGTTTATTTTTGTCTTTTGATGCTTCGATAGTAAATCTTTCTCTTACATTTATCATTACAGTAGGAACTGAGAAATTTTCTCGCATTTCTTTTGTATTCCAAGAATCCATGGTAATGATCAAATTCATCTCTGTGTTGCTGTTTTGTAAAAGGAAGCTTTTTCTGTTTGTTATTTTCAACTGGAAAAATTTATGTATTGCATCACGGATATTTTATCTATTTTTTCCATGGTTCAGAACACATGCCTGAATATAAAATTGGAGGTACATGCCTGTAAAAGAGCAGTTATATGTCAATGGGCCTTTGGTCTACTGGTGAAGTTGAAAGGTTCTTGATGAGCCTACAAGGGATTGAGTCTTGCTGAGTGCAAGTCTCTGACATTGAAAAGGGGATGATCCTGGACAAATTTGAAAGAATGAATACCCCTTAGTCATTGGCTCCTTTGTTGAGTAACTAAAAAAGACTTTGTGGAAGTAAAACCTGAAAAAAATGAGCAGTTGTTTATTATTAACACATTTTTTTGCAAGTCAGTTGCTTATTTCAGGGAAGAAAGGGCTCAGAACTTTGCTCATAGCAACATGTGGGTGGTGTGAGCTGATAATATTTACAAGTGGCAGAATTTCTTTCTCGCCTCAAATTGTTTGGCTGAAAGTTTTAGGGTCATATTTAAGATAGAACTCCAGAGAGTTGTATTAAAAAAGCTAGTTGACTGTGGTCACCTTAAAGTTTACAGTACTTAACTCAATGAAGCATTTGAAACAGAAGTTTACTTTTTTGAGATTTTATAAAGTCATTTGACTGCTGCTTAGCTATAGTTTCATCTTCTTTTAAATGTAGGCATGGGACAGAGCAGTTCCTGCGAGTCTCTTTGATGAATTTCAGACTATTCTTATATTTGACCCATGCTATTGTCTTCCCATCGTTCACTGCAGTGTGTTTCTTTGACATTAATGCTAAACTTGTTTTTTTAATTATTGACAGTATTAAACTGGTTTAGAATTTCATGTTTACAATGCCCCTTTTCTAAACATTTGCAGTCAACAGAATGAATCGTTTGATGTTGCATCATCAGTTTAAACAGATCTATCTTATATCAAGTCATTATTGCTAGATTCTAAATGGAGGAATGGTATTGCTATTAACAGATCGAAGAGGTTTTGTCCTTAGTTTTGTGTTTTAGGGACATCAGTGTGAAGTTGTATTAACACTTCTAGTTTGTCCTTGGACTTTGAAGGGCGGCCATTGAAGATCAAAAGAGATTAAAAATGAAAAAGGCCCACTCTCAAAAGAAAGCTACGAGGAGAAATGATAAACACGGCTGGGAATGATAAACAGACATGACAAGGCTGTTGTTGCAATCCCTTTTTCCTGGTTATGAAGTACAGAATGATCAAATTGTACAGGTAGCTTATTCCCCGGAGATATAAAAAAACTTCATTAATCGACGCATTCTTGTGAATAATATATTATTTCATAACTGTATATGCTCTTCCTATTTTTTCACTTATATGAAATCAATTTATAACAAAGGCTTTCAATTTTAGTGCATAACGTCATGTTCTCTCAGATTTGATTTAAAATAAATATAGATATCTGTTAATGTTAACTTTTCTAAAGTTTAATCAAGTCTAATTAAATAAGATGCATGCACATAGTCAACCTGGATTAAACTAGCACTTGCACCTTTGAAGAGTGCAAGGTTTATGCTGATAGTTTTATATATTTCAAATGTTGTTATTGTAGTATTGACGTGGAAAATCTTCTTATAACATTTTGTGTGGATAATAAAAAATTAGTAAGATGATTTTTATATATATTATTTTTTCTTCCTTGGTACTCATGGACTACACCGTGTTAGACTTTTTCTTCGTTGAGGTTCATCTTGTCTGTTCAAGAACTTATCTTCTTTACAAGTTTTACCGGTATCTTTGCACTCATTTTCATCCATCATGAACTTTATAGCTATTGGCTTGAACTTTTATTGTCCTCCTCTAAAAGAATGAGTGCAATAGGAACATTGACTTTGTTATTAATGAAGTATAAATTATTGTAGTGGTTTCTATCATTATATGAGACATGGAGTGGGAGTATTTGCACTATCAAAATTGTAGATCTGAGATACTTGGCCCTTCAAGTGGTGCACATGAATGTTAGTTTGAGTCACTTTGGAGGATGTGTAAACCTCACAATGGTCTTCCTAAGTTCCATCTTCAATCATTTTTCATAGTATTCTTCAAAATTTATTTGATCTTTCTAAGAAAAGAAAGGTTCAAAGTGTGAATGATGCTTCATAATGTATTCCACTACCATACCATGATACTCTGAGTGTTGGTCTTGGTCACCATCAAGTTGATCTGCAAGGGTTCTGAAAAAATAATTTCTACCTAGTATCATTTGAGCAAAAAGAGGGGTAATAATTTCTACCTAGTATCATTTGCACATTCTCATTTGAAATCAATTCTATTGACCCTTAATTTCCCTTGGCTCAACTCATAATTTTCTTCATCCAATAGGATGCTTAGTTGAGATATCTTGTTGTCTTCTTTGGTGGGCTTTTTAGGTTGAGGAAGAGATGGTTATGATAAAATAGTTCTTTAACATATAATTCAAACAGGTAATGAGATGTATAATTCAAACTTATGCATATAAACCATAAGCATTTTAATTCAAAAGAGAATAATGGTATGTTCAACTATTATTTAATAGTCTCAAACTCTTTAAAATGTAACCCTACATAATATAAATCAGCTCAATTGATGTTTATGAACACATAAAAAAATGCAATTACCTCTTAAGGTGTAGGAGATAAATAGTTACAAGTGCAAGTGATGGGAGAGCCAAAGATGAGACTAATATATCTTTGGTAAGTTGTGAGAAGCAAATAATAATATGGAGCTTCTATATATAGAAACCGCATATATGTCATTGGCATAGTGTGAGGAGCATGTAATAAGATGTTTATGATTTATAGACAAGATTTTATTTGAGACACTAATTGATACAATTTTCGAGCTCTATCGTGCTCACGTGTATGTTCAATTAAACTAAGGCATTGCCACATTCATTATCCTTTTCACAAGCTTTTACCATACACACTGCTAGTTAAATAACATTTTGATCATGTATGTGTAGATTTGATTTGATTTTGACATGTATTTATATCCTTTACATTTTGTTGGTCCCTTTTAACACCAATATTTGATTCCCCTAACACACTTTATTTTCACACCATTCTATTGAAAAAAGTAAAAATTAACAAAGTTAATCTAGCCTGGATAAAAATATAATCTAAATTCTAAAACTACGTTAAACTAGTGAGAATCAAATTAATTAAAATTTTACTTATTCTAATTAGTAATAAATTCAATTTGATTAAAAAAAAATCTAATCTAAATTATGAAAATTTAATTTTGGAGCTCTATAGTGTTCACGTGCATGTTTAGTTAAATTAAGACATTTTAAGAAGCTTTTACCATACACATTGCTAGTCAAATAACATTTTGATCACGTATGTGTTGATTTGATTTTGACATGTATTTATATCCATTACATTTTGTTAGTCCCTTTTAACACCAATATTCGACTCCCTTAGTACACTTGGTTTTCACACCATTCTATTGAAAAGAGTAAAAATTAACAAAATTAATCTAGCCTAGATTAAAGTATAATTTAAATTCTAAAACTAAGTTAAACTAGTGAGAATCAAATTAATTAAAATTTTCCTTATTCTCATTAGTAATAAATCGAATTTGATTAAAAAAATGATAATAATCTAAATTACTAAAACTTAATTATACTAAGTTTCAACTTTAAAATGAATAGCAATAAAATTAAAAATTAATTAATAAATTAACAAAATCTAATTTAAAAACTAAATCCATTAAATTAACAATTTTAATTATTCATATGTCAATTAGTTATATCATTAACTAAAAAAAACTTTAACCAACTAAAATTCCTACATGATTTGTAGGGTTATCGTGTCACTTTAAAATACTTAACTAAATACAATTCTTATATGATATATAAATAACAACAAACTATCTTCTAAATAAACTATCTTCCACATTTATCATAAATAAATTAATCTAAACCCACATTTTATTTTGCATTTATTGTTATATAACCGCTTACTTAGAAATATAAAAGAAAAGGACAACACAATTTGAACTCTTAGATTTACATCAATAAGACAATTCATAAACCAATGCAAGTGTAAAGGCTTGTAAAGTTAGTAAACTTAAACTTGGAACTCATAGACTCAAAAAGGATGGAAATAGGGCATCCATGAACTCCAAATATATATTATATATATTTTAATGTCGCAAAATAATCACTAAAGTTTAATCCCATCCTTTGGAGACTACAGTAAAATTACTATGGGATGTTTTCAAATTGGATGATAAGGTGTTCTAGGAAGCGGTAATGTTGGTGTTTAGACATGAGTATTTGGAGAAGGATTGGAGGCCATAGTAAAACCTAAATATCTCATTCATGCTCTTGGCCTTGGTGCTAATGAACTCGAAACCACAAGTCTTGAGTGTGGCAAGGAAATCTGTAGAGCTGAAATGAGGCATTGGTGTGGAGGATGTAGTGAACCAAACAGTTCTAGGGGTTGGGTTGCATATGGGTATCCCTCCATGGAGGATCATCGATGGTGGTTTGGATGAGTTGCAACCTTTGTTGGTCTAGTCATCAATTGAGCCAGGGGAGGTGCATTCACCAGTGGCACGAATGGGCTAGTGCAAGCTAATTATGTACCTGTGCACATGCAAACAAGCTAAGGTTTTGGGACTTGTTGGTCACCTTGGGAAATGAAAGCTGACATGGTAAAATCTTTGGTGTATGTGAGTGAAGAGGGTCGTCCTTTAATTTGAAGACAAATTCTAGTAAAGTGGAGGAGTGTGACAAAAAATGTGTGTCGTATTGTGGCTGGGGGATCTAGCGGTCCTGTGTCTAGGGTGAACATTTCCCTTTTTGATGATCGTAATGATGCTTTTAGGAGCATGGTTGAAAGTGGTGGTTATTGGGCTTGGGTTGGAGGTGGTAATGGGTTTGCTGGCATTCCCAACTTCTCTAGGGAGGAGGTTTTTGGTTGGTTCAAATGATTCTAGGGTGCAATCTTGTCTTTTTTTGGAGATGTTTGGGTGTTGGCTTCTTTTTGCTATTGTAATCAGTTTTTTGAATTGTTTGGTTGGGTAGTGTCCATAAGCAATGGTGTAGTTTTTTCTACAATGGCACTAGTTGGCCTTCTCATATATGTAATTTTTTCCCACAAATTAATATAAACTTGTGTTAACAATAAAAAAAATCACCAAAGCTTCAATTATAAAAAAACCAACATGGTTGAAAATTGGTGTCACTAGTGAATTGGATGTCAGGTCAAGCAGAGATAATATGCAATTAAAAATTAGTATTTCAGACTTTCTATAGTGGATCGATTGATTTCTAACATTGATCGATGAATGTTATGTTAAAATCATATACTTGTATATATGTATCACTTTCACCTTTTTAAGCTGTTAAAACTTACTAGTATAAATAGGACTACTCACTTGATAAAAAATCATGAATACATGGAAAAGGAGAGAGTTGTCCACATGATGGGAAATGCGGCCACGTCTCTACAAACTATGGGTGTATAGTGGGTGATGTGTTTCAATGATCCGAAGATCAAGCAACTTTACGCTTTGGCACATTTCCCACTCACCATTCACATGTCCACAATAACTTACACCCTCTTTTAGGTTTTCAAGTGAAAATTAAGGTGAACCAATTTTGATATTTGTCGATGTCATTCCCTTATTCTAGCGTGACTTTGATGTTTGAATAATGGCGACTGTTCTAATCTTCCACCTCTTCTTCCTAATTCAACCCTTTAACCTCTTCTTCCTAATTCAACCCTTTAATTTGTTATATTTTTTAAGTAGTGTATATTAATGCCCTCTAACATATTTTCTATAAAGGAATAACCCTTTAACTTCATTCTCTTTAGTTCCTTGGCGTTATTTTAGCATGTGAAGTGAGTGACTGTGTAGGAGTGATTCTATCTTTTATGTTTCTATCTCTTTGGATATGTCTTATCTACCTATCTTATAAGTCATTTTTGGAGACTTAAAATTTAGATGAAACATGCACAAATGAAAACCCTTGCTACTAATTATTCAAAAATTTCTTGTTTTTTGAATTTTAGTTAGTGTTTCAAATAACCATCTATAAGACAATACCCATAGTGTGTAGTGAGCTCCTCAAAAAATCATGATAACACATTTTCTTATATTTTTAAAATTTAAATAAACACCAACACCAAATATATTAGTATAGTTTTGTGCGTATAAATTCTATTACAAATTTTAATCAATGTGAAACACTGATAGAGACAAATGCTTATTCCATTATGCAAGCCAATTATCTAGATCTTTGTCATGATGAAAGTTCATTGGATCAATTTATAGTATGATGTCTATTCATAAAATTATTTTGTTGATGACCCCTCTTATGAATTAATCCAAACATTGATGTTGGGGCTCTTAAGAGTCGATTCTAACCTTAAAGAAACATGCTTCATACCAAAATTATCTTTGTTTTAATGTTTTTTTATTTACATAATGTCACAAAAAGTCCCACACTCAAAATTAAAAAGAAAAAATATTAGCAAACTAAAATCAACTAACAAGACATTTTAATTTGCCAAAAAAATCTAAAATCTAAATCATAACTAGTACGTTAAATAAGACTATATCGAACCAAACTAAAATTAATAATGTATACAAATTAAACTAAAATTACTTTTGAACAAAAGAAAAAATTTATGACTAGCTAATTTGGGCCATAAATCATTTAGAGATTAGTGATTTTGTGGGAAAAAAAGCTAGAGGTTGAAGGAAGTTTTAGATTGGTAAAACAAAAGAAGAAACTCAAATAATCTTTATGGGAAGGGCAAGGATTCTGATTAGTATCACCTAATACTTGATTGGTTGCATGAGGCGATGGGAGGAATCACACATTAGGTTGCAACGAGTAGGTAAACTGAAGATAATGTTTTAGTTAACCAAAACCATACACAAAAAAAATATCACCCTACAAATAAAACTCTCTTTTTACATGGGGTTAGTGGAGCAATGATGAAAGCCATGGCAGGCATTTGCATTGTTTATTCGAAAGCAAGTAAATTGAATATCTATCTAGTTCAACTTATGACATGTATCAGTACATACTTATAGACATCCATTTTACAATCAACTCACTTGCATCTTACTTCATTCAACTTGAAGCTAGAAGAATTTAGAAATTGGACAACCATTGCCACCAAAGAGGTAGGATAATCTTCTAAAACCATTCGCCATTCCATCCATGGAGCTCCCATCAATCCAAATCTATAGCAACATAGCAACCTTAGAGTAAAAGTAGGGCTCAAATGGGTGAAAAAGAATTTTGTTAAGCCCATTAATCGTCAAATACTAGAGAATGGTTTATCCATACAAGGTACAATAGTAATCTCATTATCTTTAGACCAAATCCTACCCACTACAACATATCTTCGAGCACATAACCTCATTTGTAAGTTCTAGAACCAAACCTTTCATATTTCCTATTTGTAAGATCTATTGTTCAATGATTAGAAAGGAATATCTCAATTTTTTTTTAATAAATGAGGCTTCTGGGGTCTTTTTAGGTCTATTTGAAACACCAACTAATAGAATAGAGTTTACAAATAGAAAGCATGGGTACATAAGGGTTTCAAATTATGCATGCAAATTTGGACACCAAATTTTGACCCCATAAATTTGATTCTAGTTTTTCCCCTTTCTCGATTTAGCTACCATGTCTTCCTTTGGAATAAAGGAAGATGGAAATTCTTGAATGCCTATTATCCTCCAGTTGGTTAATACAACATATTCCAACCCCTCATGTTGTACACAACTTTGTATTCATATAGATACTTCAAGGAGCTTTCCATTATATATCAAAACAACTTCCATATCAGGCATCTAGGACCAACAAGTTGTGGTAGAGACTCCCACAAATGTTTGGCATACTTGTCATCTCATTCTGTCAAACACCCAACATTCATGCTTGCAACCAAAATCACAAGTTAAAATTCAGGCAAAGGAAATAATTACGTCTAGAAATGAACTTCAATGTCAAAAGGTCAAAAAATTGACTCAATTAGATGAAATACTACAATCCAATCAACTATTCTCATTTAGCCATATTTGAGGAATTGGTTCAGGCCTTCATAACATTAATATTTCACTACAATTGGAATTTGATATACAATGTTCAAACTTTCCTTCTATTCTGGTGAAATTTAAAAGGGATTTCAAATGTATGATCCCGACCTTCAATTTTTATCTATGATCATAGCGTCCAAATAATCTTATTGCACTAGCAAGAAATCTTACTACTCTCCTTCCTAAACACCATGAGGAGATTATCTAGGATGTCTTGCATCTTTTTGATGGATCCTATCTAATGGATGAGATGAAAGTAGATACTCTTTTCAGCAATCCCTTTCACAGGAAAGAGTTATGTTGCCTTGGAACATTATATAGAAGGTCTATTTGATAGTGACTCACAAATTTGGGCTTCTCCCCTCCTCCAACATCTAATATTCACTTATCAATGGCTTTGATAATATTCCACAATTATCAAAACATGGATTTGATGCATCAACCACTTTGTCTCTTCTTCAAACACCATATCAATCACTAGCAAAGAAGAGAGGGCATAAGAAAAAAGTCACTATACCAAATATGACTCCACTAGACCACATATCAAATGGGAAAATAAAAAAGAAGCAAAGAATCCATTCACAAAAGATATATCTTGATCCATAAAGAACATTTGTAAGCAAACAAAGGAATAGTGCAATGTGTGCTCCTCAAAAGGTATGAAGCTCATATTGTGGAATGTCAGAGGCATTGATGCAAGTGGTGATGATCTCATTCTACTTCAAGAAATGAAACCATCCAATTTTGATGTTATTGACATCTTCTCTAAATGGACAAAAATGGAATTTCATTCCACAAACAACGCATGGAGCTTCTGGTGGATTGGTTCTCTTTTGGAATCCAAAAACAATCCATGTTAGCATCATCTCTTCTCATTTTCATTAGTAGCTCTTCCAAGTTTCTTCTTTTGACATGAAATTTATGTATATAGTATTTATGCACCTAATTCTATGGGGGCAAAGAGAAATTAGCGATAGTTATCCAACTCTTTTCAACACATTCCCATTCAAAGATTTATTCTTGGGGGTGATTTTAATGCAATTGTGTCAACACTTAAGAAAGTTGGGGGATTTTACCCCTCTCCAACAGTTATTGAAGATTTTTCCTTTTTCATGCATGACAATGGCCTTAAGGATATTCAACCATCAAATGGAAAGTTTACATCGACAAATAAACAAAAGGATTTTCAAGAGATTGTAGAAAGTTTAGATAGGTTTCTTCTTTTAGTGGATTGGTTTACACCAAGTTGTAAAATTGAATCACATATCCTTTCATATATTTCTTCATATCACTGTGATATTCTAGTATCTATCACTGATTCTATGACTCCAAAAAAGAAATAATCGTCTTTCAATTTTGAAAAGATGTGGTTATGAAACTCTCAATTTTTATCATGCATAAAACAATGGCGGATTTTTGCCCCATTTGTAGATGGCACCTGAATTTATCAATTGCACATGAAGCTATTGCACTTACAAACAAAAATCAGGGAATAGAATAAGTCTATATTTAAAAACATCTTTTTAGAAAAGGAGAGTAGAGAAATCTTTGAAAGATATTCATGACATTGTACTACAACAGGTTCTCTCGACAAACATGTTTGACACACAAACTGTTCTTCAATAGGAATGGGCAAAACTATCACTCAAGGAAGAAATTTATTGGGAATAAAATCGAGAGACATGGTTAAAGGATGGTGACAAAAAAATTGCACTATTTCATAATGCGACAAAGATTAAGAAGGAATATAAACTATCTTTTCCATCAAATAAGCTTCAACAAGATATTATATTAACAATTCAGAAGATATAGCTCAAGAGGGTCTAAGATTCTTTTCATATCTACTTTCTCCTATTCCTTCTAGCCAAGATGGTTGTGCTATAGATAAGATGGTTTATCCATACAAGGTACACCAATAATCTCATTCTCTTTAGACCAAATCCTACCCACTACAACATATCTTCGAGCGCATCGCCTCATTTGTAAGTTCTAGAACAAAACCTTTGAGATTTCCTATTTGTAAGATCTATTGTTCAATGATCGGAAGGGAATATCTCAATTTTTTTTATAAATGAGGCTTCTGGAGTCCTTTTAGGTCTATTTGAAACACCAATTGATAGAATAGAGTTTGCAAATAGAAAACATGGGTACATGAGGGTTTCAATTTATGCATGTAAGTCTAGACAATCTAGATTTTCCCCTTTATGGATTTAGCTACCACATCTTCCTTTGGAATAAAGGGAGATGGAAATTCTTAGAATGCCTATTTTCCTCTAGTTGGACAACACAATATATTCAATCCCTCATGTTCTACATGACTTTGTATTCGTATAGATACCTCAAGGAGCTTTCCATTAAATATCAAAACAACTTCCATATCAGGCATCTAGGACCAACAAGTTGTGGTAGAGACTCCCACAATTTTTTTCATACTTGTCATCTCATTCTCTCAAATACCCAACATTCATGCTCACAACCAAAATTACAAGTTCAAATTCAGGAAAAGGAGATAATTACATCTAGAACCTCAATGTCAGAAGGTCAAAAAATTGTCTCAATCAGATGAAATACTACAATCCAATCAACCATTCACATTGAGCCATATTTGAGGAATTGGTTCAGGCCTTCATAACATTGATATTTCACTACTAGAAGTGGAATTTGATACATAATGTTCAAACTTTCCTTCTATCTGGTGAAATTTAGAAGGGATTTCAAATGTATGATACCAATCTTCAATCTTTATCTACGATCACACGGTCCAAATAATCTTATTGCATTAACAATTTTTTTTACTACTCTCCTTCCCAAACAACATGAAGAGATTATCCAGGATGGATTGCATATTTTTGATGGATCCTATCTAATGGATGAGATGAAAGTAGATACTTTTTTCAGCAACCCTTTTCACAAGAAAGAGTCATGTTGCCTTGGAACATTATATAGAAGGTCTAATTGATAGTGACTCACAAATTTGGGCTTCTGCCCCTCCTCTAACATCTAATATTCACTTATCAATGGCTTTGATAATATTCCACCATTATTAAAACATGGATTTGATGTATCAACCACGTTGTATCTTCTTCAAACACCATATTAATCACCAACAAAGAAGAGAGGGCATAAGAAAAAAGTCACTATACCAAATATGACTCTTCTAGACCACATACCAAATGGGCAAATAAAAAAGAAGCAAATAACCCATTTACAAAAGATCTATCTTGATCCATAAACAACATTTGTAAGAAAACAAAGGAGGAGTGCAATGTGTTCTTCTCAGAAGGTATGAAGCTCACATCATGGAATGTCAGAGGCATTAATTCCTTTAACAAGAGAAAATGCATCAAACATCAACTTGATGCAAGTAGTGATGATCTTATTCTACTTCAAGAAATGAAACTATCCAATTTTGATGTTATTGACATCTCTAAATGGAAACAAATGGAAGTTCATTCCACAAACAACACATGAAACTTATGGCAGATTGGTTCTCTTTTGGAATCCAAAAACGGTTCAAGTTAGCATAATTTCTTCTCATTTTCATTGGTAGGTCTTCCAAGTTTCTCTTTTTGACATGAAATTTATGTTATATAGTATTTATGCACCCAATGGTATGGAGCCAGAGATAAAAACTAGGGATAGTTATTCAACTCTTTTCAACACATTCCCATTCAACAATTTATTCTTGGGGGTGATTTTAATGCAATTGTGTCACCACTTAAGAAAGTTGGGGGATTTTACCCTCCTCCAATAGTTATTGAAGATTTTTCCTTTTTCATGCATGACAATGACCTTAGGGATATTCAACCATCAAATGGAAAGTTTACATGGACAAATAGACAAAAGGGTTTTCAAGATATTGCAAAAAATCTAGATAGATTTCTTCTCTTACGGGATTGGTTTACACCAAGTTGTAAAATTGAATCACACATCCTTTCATATATTTCTTCAGATCACTTTGATATTCTAGGATCTATCACTGATTCTGGGACTCCAAAAAAGAAAACTCTCAATTTTTATCATGCATAAAACAATGACACATTTCCCCCCATTTGTAAATGGCACCCAAATGTCTCAATTGCACATGAAGCTACTGCACTTACAAACAAAAATCAGGCAATAGAATAAGTGTATATTAAAAAACATCTTTTTAGAAAAAGAGAGTAGAAAAATCTTTGAAATATATTCATGACATTGCACTACAACAAGTTCTCTTGGTAGGCATGCTTGACATACAAACTATTCTTCAATAGGAATGACAAAACTATCACTCAAGGAAGAGATTTATTGGGAATAAAATATCAAGAGACATGGTTAAAGGATGGTGTCAAAAACACCACCTTCTTTCATAATGCGACAAAGATTAAGAAGGAATATAACACTATCTTTTCCATCAAATAAGCTTCAACAAGAGATCATATTAACAATTCAGAAGATATACCTCAAGAGGGTCATAGATTCTTTTCATATCTACTTTCTCCTATTCCTTCTAGCCAAGATGGTTGTGCTACAGATAATGATGCCATGTTAAGTGCAATCCTGTCACCTATTATAGCCGATGAACATAATGCTAATGCGGAAGTTCACATTAGAGGAAGTAAAAATTGTTGTTCTCTCACTTTCACCAAATCAAGCTCCAAGACTTGATGGGTTTATTGTTATTTTCTTCCAAACAAAATGGAATTATCTTTGTTTTGATCTACTTCTTGCTATTGATAAATCAAGGAAAATTGGTACCATGCTTAGCTATTCTAATAAAATAAATATTGCTTGTATTCCAAAGGTCCTCCATCCAATTTAGACCTATTGCACAGTGTAACACCAAATAAAGATCCAAGACTTGATGGGTTTATTGCTATTTTCTTCCAAACAAAATGGGATTATCTTTGTTTTGATCTACTTCTTGCTATTGATAAATCAAGGAAAATTGGTGCCATGCTTAGCCATTTTAACAAAACAAATATTGCTCATATTCCAAAGGTCCTCCATCTAATTTAGACCTATTGCACAGTGTAACATAGTATACAAAATCTTAACAAAAGAAATCTATATGATACTTCAATATTTTATCCCAAAACTAATTTCCCCATAACAAGGAGGTTTCTTACCAGGTTGGGAAACAACAGATGGAGCTATGGTTTCATATGAGGCACTATTCACTATCAAGAAAAATAAGTTGCCTACATGTATCATAAAATTGTATATTCTAAAAATTTATGAGAAATTGAAATGGGACTTTCTACTCCAAATTTTTCAACATTTGGATTCAACTTGAAGTGGTGTCAATGGATTAAGGTTTGTATTCAATGCATTATTTTTTCAATCACCATCAACGAATAGTCCACTAGTTGTTTGAACAACAAATAGGGTATTCGCTAAAGAGATTCTTTTCACTAGTAACGTTCATCATTATGGTAGAAGCTATAAGCAAAGCCATTACATAGTCTCATGCAAAAATGGAGATTGGCAAGGTATCCACATTCCAAACTCAAAAATCTATTTTATGCATTCCTTGTTTGCCAATGATACACTATCATTTGCTCAACCATCCACATTGGAAGCTGTTCATGTTTAAAACATCTTGACAATATATAAAAAAGTTTTAGGACAAGCTATTAATCATATGAAATCAACAATGTTTGTCTTCAATATCAAGCACTTAGTCAAAAGAGAATTATTCTCAATCCTAAAGTTTCAAGACACTAACCTACCTAGTTCTTAATTTGGAATTCCATTCTTTATGTGTGCCAATAAGGCAAGTTATTCGATGTCCATTCTTGATAGGCTTTGACTTAAAACCTACTCATGGAAAGAAAGATGGTTGTCGAGAAACATTTTCTTGATGAAAACATGCTTGACAACTATTCCTGATTACTTCATTTCAGTACTAAAGGAAACAACTACTATCATTAAGGATTTGGAGAAAATAATTTCCAATTTTATTTGGAAAGATAATATGATAGGCAAAAAAAAGATCCCCTTAGTGTCTTTGAAATCCATGTTTCAAGATACAATAATAGCTAGAGTTCGCCTTCGTGATCTCCACCTATGGAATATAGAATTTGGAGCAAAATTAGGATGAAAAATGTATACAAATCCTGATTCTCTTTGGGAACACATTAAAAAAGCTAAATACTTGGACAACAATACTGATACCAAAATTTTCACTATTTGCAATCGAACATGTGGATCTACAATGTGTAACTTCATTTCTCAATCGAGAGATGATCTTGTTGAATATATCACTTGGGAAATTCATAATGGTGAAGATACATAATTCTAGAGAAACTTATGGTCATCTTTTCCTCTGTTAATATCAACACCCGATCTTCATATCACTGCAAACATAGTCTTCGATATTTGTGGTGAGAAACTTCACAATTATATTGTTGTTGTAAAATGAAACAAAAGAAGTATAATCTGGATGGATTTCTCTATTATGCCAATCCTTTTGCATCATCAACTCTAGCTAAATCTAATTCTCCATAAAAGGTGTTCTTCTCTAATGCAAAAGATGTGATAAAATGGGCCCCTTCAACTTCAGGTAAATTTTCAGTTAAGGAAGGCTATAAATTCTCCTTGCCATTCACAAGCATTCCAACTTATAAAAACCATTCAAATTTTGTTGGAATTCATCTATTTCCTTTAAGGTTGGATGTTTCACATGGCTTGCTCTTAAAACAAGATTCTAACAAGTGAAAGCTTTACCAAACTTAATAATGCATTGCCCTTTCCTTGTCCATTATGTAAATCCTGTGATGAAAATATTGATCATCTTTTTCTGCACTGTTGATTTGCCTATGATTGTTGGATGTGGATTTCATGTAAAATGCATATTCTATTCTTGATTCCATTTAGTTTGTGGAGTCTTCTTGAGTCATGACTTCTTCTTTATATATCTTCTTTATTCACAATTCTATAGGATGTAATACCTTCATGTGCCATTTGAGCATTATGGTGGAAAAGGAATAAGCGAATCTTTAGGCAACATGCATATTCATTTCAATATTTTGTTGATAGATTGGAACATGATATTGTATAGATTTTCGATATCATTGTTGTCAAATTGAATCATTTAGCCACGTTATTCACAAGTTAGGATGCCTTTATGAAGAAATCATGGCTAGCACTTCATATTTATTCCTCGAGGGTTTACAACGATGGACAAAAACTTAAAAGAAGACATGAAACAAAATGGTCTCCTCCAACGTCTCCATATCTTAAGTTAAACTTTGCTGGATTATCTCAAGAAAATCTAGGTAAATCTAGTGCTGGTTTCATCGTTCGGAATGAGATAGGCTTGAATCCCATATCAAACAAACAATCAATCAAAAGCACTTGCACTCTTATACGACCTCCAATTAGTTTCAGTTAATGGCTTCAACAATGTTCACATTTAGGGTGACTCATCAATAATTGTTTTGTCAAAAAAGTCGGGTATAACATATAATTGGCAAATTAGATGTATTATGCAGAAAATATGGAACATATTATCAACATTGGAAAACATTATAATTGGTCATGTTTTTTTGAGAAGGAAACATGTCAGTAGATGCTTTTTCTAACCTTGACATTGAGGAGATAGGGATCACACTAAAGAACACTTCCAAAAATTTAAATCACTTCCCGAAGTTGGGAAATATTCTTGCTAAAGAAAAGGTTATTTAGAAAGGTGTGACATCATTGCATATTGGCAAACAACTCATTCCACCATTCACGAGGAGAGAGATCAATATTAATTAAGTTGAAATTTATTGTTGCGTGATTCAAATCTTGCTTAAATCCTTGCATTAAACATTCAATCATTTCAACTTTTTTGAAACTTTCTAGTGCCACCGTCATTCTATCACATTAAGCATAGTTTGAAACACCATGACATCCACTTCACACTCATATTGATGTATGATCGCTGATGAGGGTATACGGTGACACTTAAGACTTATGTGGCATGTATCCATCGACATGTGGTTTACGTCCCCCAATATCTCATTTTTACTTCACCATTTCTTCTTATGATTATTTTCCTCTCTCTGTGCCTGCAACAAACATGCAACCACCGTTTTTAAGCTATCATGACCTTGACTCAATCAATGTATGGAAATAACACGGAATTCCATCCCTGCTCATGGTGCATTGCAAAAGGAATGGAGTATATGAAGCCAAGAATTAGAGTGGTAGTACGTCCCTAAGCTCCATTTCACTCTTTTACGGGTAAATTCTCAAACAATTCTATGAATGCCTTCTATCGTATGGATTGTGAACAATGTGCTTCTAGCAGTAGGGTCTTTTCGGGTATTGAAATTATCTCCCCTTCTACAAGGCGACTCTTGTATCCTCATCACCTAGTATCTATTTTTCTTTCAAACGCCATGGATTTGATTCAATCTGATAGTGAATATTGGAAGTCTTATTGGGAAACTATGGTACTAAGAGGGGGAGGGGGTGAATCAGGATCAATAAAATTTTTAATCTGTAAAACAATCTGAGTGCATTCACCACATTATCCATCTCGTATGTAGATTATGCATAACATACAACTTCAAATGTTGTAATAGATCTAACTATGAATCACATCCATCATGAAAATGTAAACACATAACATAGATTTTGGTTACCTAGAAACCCTCCAAAGTGAAGGTAAAACTGGGGTGGGGATGACACCTGCAAATCGTCACTACTATAATAACAAAGTTAGCTTGTTAGGACTACATGTTTGATTACTTTTGATGATCTACCTTGTGAGAGGTCTGCCCTGTTAGGAGCTTTACAAACACTGTTAGGTCTATCTTGATTAAATGATTTAACACTTACAATGATGTAAGGACTGTATTAAGAGATTTCCATAGGTCTGTTGGGACCACTCTATTAAGAGATTTACCCTGATTCAATCTACCAAAATTAATTCAGTACCCAATCCTTCGGTTTGCACTTACAATGCTAATTACGAATCTCTTCCTTCCAATCTATGATATGATCTCGTGTATGATAAATCTTTAATTTTTCATTCATTGCTTCATTAGGTCGCTAACTTTGTTTCTTCACAACTTTCACTTACATCCTCCAAAACCTAACTCCTTCGCACAATACTTCGCTTCCTTTCTCTTCTTACACACACACTATGCAAAATAGGGTTTGGACTTGCCCTTTTAAAATAATCTATAGAGTCTTCTAGAATAAGATCAACGATCTAGATGTTTCCCTTTTTTCCTCTTTATTTGATGGTTGTCCTTCCTTCATAGGGATCGATGATCCACATCACAACATGTAACAACCTTTGCAACAAACTCTACGATCACTAAATTTTGTTTATTTTTCGGTTGAAAATGGTTTACCTTAATGTTTGTACTATTTCATACATTTTTGTTCACTCTGTGTTACTCGACACATACTATCTCTTATGCTCAGTCATAACTATTCTTCTTGTTGTTACTCGACCTTAACTAACTCAACTCCTTCTGTATGAATCAACATATATATGCTATATCTACTCGACATTTACTAAACTTAGCTTATATCAAAGTACTTGGTGACCAAATACTTGCTTGGCTTCTATAGACATACACATGATTATTTATAAGTCTTTACAAATACATGACTTGACTTATATAGAGTAACTCGGTCACAGTGATGACCGAATGACTTCGCCTTATATTTGACTAAGTGTTTGACACTAATAAACAATAAAACTTAGAGAGATCAACAATCTCTCACTTTGACATTAGTGACAAAAACACTTTGTCATGATTACATCATTACAATACAAAAATGATAGTACTCCCCCTATGCCCATGACTTGGTCCTTACAAGATGAGATAAGATAATAATATTAATGTCCAACAAAAGACCATGACGAGGGTCTATGGGACTGGAAGCTTACACCAAGAAAATAGCAGACAAATAGAGCACCAAATGGTGTCCACAAAAGAACAAGTACAACAAAAGAAGAAGAAAGTAGGAGACATCACAGAAAAGATTAGGTATTCGTCCTCATAGGGAAAAAGTCCAACAATGACTAATTAGTGTGGCTACTAGAAGCCCTGTGATGAAGCTGAGTGCTACGAGTTCTATGAGAGGAGTGTTGCTAGCGAAGAGGTCCCTTCCGGGTCTCACAGATTTGGAATGGCCCATATTAGGGAAACTGTATGGATGCTTCACACCCCAAATTGGAGTTAAGGGTGAGAAGGTGGTCATAATAAGCTATGTCTGAGCATGACTCCTGGAAATGAAAGCTGTAAAGTATGATCATGAAGTTGTAAGGAGTCACAAAGATAGAGCGCAATGCAACGATGATCGATGTACCAAAAAAAATTTGAGAGGGATCTAAAATCTCTAAATAGATAGTAAAATCTCCCTCTAATCTCGTAGTATATGGGGCATCTAAAAAGAGAATGAGTCTTAGATTCAGCCTCAACTAAGGTACAAAGTGTGCACACCCGATCCTCTCTAGCAATATGGTGATCAACCTAGATCCGAAGTCTGTGTGAGCCCACCCTGAAGGAGCCAAGGTAGATACACAGGGCGTGTGTATAGTATCTGTGTAAGTACTTAGGGAAAACAATAATCCCATCCTGAATATCTAAGAAGTGCTCGACATAGAAAGCCATCCTCAGACTTAGTCCCCCTAGAGGATCCACCGAGGTCCATATGATATACTACTTGTAGATGTCAAGTTTGACATGCCCGTTCAAATCCTACTAGAGGGGAGTAGATGAGTAGGAGCATCTAATGAAAACTGGTATGGAGGGAGACGATCGATGTCGATCCCAACTGAACTCAGCAGGATAGTAGCCTGAGCATACCAATAGTGGGCTCTAGTAGCTGGATCAGAGTCTACAATAGCAATTGAGGAGCAGTAGGCTAAATAAGGGTATCTGTTTTGGCCTTCAACCGAGTCTGCAAAACCACGATGATAATGGAAAAACAAATGAGGTAAAAGATGGCTGCAAGCTTGAGTAGGTGACCTCCAAATTCAGCCAAAATAATACTGTGGGGGGTAGATCTATGACATCTGATAATCTAACAAAGGAATAGAGTCTAGGTATGCTCGATCATGACCCAATCCAAGTCTAAAAGGGAAGGACCCCAAACCATTGCACCATAGAGCACTATGGGTCTTACTAAGGAATCTAGGAGGGATAACTTAGATGACGTGTCCTGAAAGTGGTGTTTGAAGCACTGTCTCTCAAGCATGGCAAGGGAAACCAACCCTTTACTGATCCAAAGCTGAATGGCTAATCTCAAGTTGAAACAAGATCTAGAAAACTTAACCCCAAGTTATGTGTAAGATGATGTAATCTCAACTTCTCAACTCTGGAAGTGAAAATGATGTGAGGTCTTCAAACAGTTGAAGACCATAACATGAGTCTTCTCAAGGTTCACGACCAACTGTCTCATGTCACAAAAAATGCAAGTCTATTTAAAATCCTTTGAAGACCCTTAGGAGAAGAAGCAAGAAGAACCACATCATTAGCAAAGAGAATGATGAGATCAATACCTGGTGTAGATGACAACCATCACCTAGAAGCGAGGAGTCATTGAGAAAAGCCTCAAGCTCATCAATGTAGATCTTGAACAAGGTGGGCGAGAGAGGGCAACCCTGCTTCACCCCAATGGTGCTCTGGATAGGGTCGGAGAGGCCCTCTGTGGTCCTGAGTCTACTAATCACTGTCTCATATAACCTCATGATAATCATCAATAAGATCTAAGAAATACCAATATTTCTCAGTCTCTGAAAAAGGGCCGCTCTGGGGATGGAATCAAAAGCCTTACAAAAATCCACAAAATAATAGTAGACTTTCTTCGAGTGGTGTCGAGCCTCCTCAATAATAGCCCATAGTGTAAAGATATGATCCATGGTTTGGTGGTTTTCCCTGAATCTTTCTTGACCCTTTGCCTTGCAATTCCTCCAATTGAGCTCACTAGATAAAATAGTATTCAATGCTGTAGCATAAAGTTTGGCAAATGTATGCCGAATCATGATGGTCCTATAGTTTCTAGGATCGGAGGTCAGGCCAGACTTATGGATCGGGTCAACAACGTGTCTTGACCAAGAGTCTAGAAAACCAAAACAAAGCACTCCATTAAAGAGTCTAGAGAGATAAGGGCATAGGATCATGGTGCCAAGCTTGAAGAGCCTCCTCATCAGCTGCCCTACTACATTCTCAAAAGTTTGATGGCCTTGTGAATGCTAGAGGTGGAGAATAAGTGACAATGGGGGAGTGGGCTAGGAAGGTGAGTGAGCTAACTCGAGATATCATACAACATGGAGACATGAGAGGCAGGGAGGCAAAGGTCGGGGGTGGAATGGGGTTGGCTGCACCAGGGGAACATAATGCGCCAAAACAACTTGGGATACTGAATAAGTGTGTCATGGAGGGATCTGCTTTGTGAAGGAATAAATAATCGCTTCTTACAACAAAGAAAGCGTTTGTAGGAGAGTCGTAAATTGGTGAAAGCAAGGGAATGAGTATCAAAAGCCAAGCGTAAGGAGCAGTGGAAGGTTTTATAGGCATCATCAAACCACTGGTTCATGGGACAAATATTCTATTGAATAGATCTGGAAGTGCTGGAAATGGAGTAGTGAGGGATAGAGAGGAAAGCCGACTCCCAAATCGTGGTAGCTAGTGAGTGAAACATTGTGGACACCTGACTGTGATCCATGAAGCTAGCAGAGCGGAGGAATATTCTCAAATGGAAAATGAAGAGGTCTTGATCACTATCCTCAAAATGGAAATGAGTAAGGAGGTGGTTCTGGGAAGGATGGCTAGAGATGGGTGGTAGAGGGTGGGAAGACATGCGAACCAAAAAGCTAAGGAGGGCATGATCCACTAGGGGAAGACAGGAGATAGTAAAGTTTTGGATGGAGGGGAGGAAAGAAGCAACAATGAGGATATAATCAACCATGCTCGCACCCCCTCTATGAGGTCAATACGTTAAAAAATCATAACCCAGGAAGCAAGAGAGGCCATTTAAAATCACCAGATTGGAGGTCTCATAGAGCTAGAGAAGGTGGTGACCATAGAAAGTTAGAGGTCCACTGTGATCCTCAGACAAATGCTGAAGCCCCAAACTAGTAGGATCCTTCTTAGTAGTACAAATCAAGTTGGACCCATGGTCATACTGGGGGGTCTAGAGATCTTTAGTCCATTAAAGTCTCCTAAGATGATGATGTCATCCATAGCCCCAAACTTGGAGATGCTCTTGAAAAGGTTTGTAAAAGTATTCCCATCCTCAACACTGTGAATGGCATAAGGTGAGGAAGTCGACAGAAATTAACAAACAACAATGAATATATCTCTTTGACGATGACTGGTGCCACCAACCTGAATCCACATAAATCTAGCTGAGTGTCAGAAAGAACCAATGTAGTAGTACTGAACAAATCATCTCTAATCAAACAAGCAACCCCACCGTAGCCATGCACACCACCTAAAGTGCGGACCTCCTCTCTGTAGACTAAAGGCCACTAATATCCTATGTAACCTGGAAGGGGCTGAGCAAGAATCTTATGAGTCTTGGTAACAACCAACAAATCAACATACCCAACAACATCATGAAGTAAGCCTGGCAAAGACCACAACAAGCCGTTGCCATTCCAATAGTTGACAAGAAAAGAGCCAATGGAGGGCTTAGACTTGCCCAACATCTGTTGGTGCTTAAACCATCATTTGGCTTGGGTATGTTTCTCATCACAACCCTTGGGAGGTGAGTCACAAATAACTTCTTTTAGATTCCTTATTATTGCCCATTTCCCGTTACTCTTTGCTTCTACCACAAGGCTCCTAGAGTGCTTTAGTTCAGCTACCTGTGATTTTGTGAGGTCCTTATCAAGAAATATCTTTGTAGAAAGAAGGAAGAGCTTCTTCTTTTCCCTGAGAGCTTGTAGTCGATCAGCTAGTGAGAGAAACCTAATAAAAAGGGTGCCATTGTGTCCAAACCATGCTCTGTCTAATGTAATATCAAAAATACCCAGTTGCTCATTGAGAAATGAGTAGCCTGTGGGGAGAGGATCAATGGAGGATGAAGGAAGACCTCTAACCTAAAGGTTGAGTTCCCTGAAGCACCTAACCCGATCCTCTAGCAACTTCTCTTGGACGATTTTTCCAACCTCAGGTAGAGGCATAGTGCTAGAGTTTTTGCAAGTAGAGGCCCAAGTTTTAATTTGCTGCTCTATTTCAGTCAAAAGAGATGTTTGTTTATTAACAAGATCAGTCTTCTTGTCCTTGAGGTTTCCCATATCCATGAAGTCATTAGTAATGGAGTTGATATCTTTTGTAATGCCTGTTGTTTGTGTGGTAAAAGTTTCGGAGATATCTTGGATGTGTGAAGAATTAGCCACAACCTGCTGGTTCAAATCATTCAATGATTGAGATAGGGAATGAATAGTGTCTTGGAGAGTTTGATTCACTGATTCGTGCTTTTCCAACTGCACTAAGAGACCTTGGGAAACTATTGAGAGAGAAAGAGTAATGACTTTCAGAGTTGCATTATCCTTCTCCAATAATGTCAAGCGGTCAACTATCTGCTGTAGTGTTGCGGGATTGGGTGGGGGTTCCATGATTCAACATAGTATTATGCAGTATATAATAAACAAAATTAATCCATATATTGATAAACCAAAGCAGATACTATACTCGACATTCTGTCAAACAATTCCCATACAATCTTGTTTCAGGTGGATAATCTACTTGCGGTGGATAATCTACGGACTGGAACTTGGTGGGCAAAGCATCAAGTTGCTCTTTAGTGCAAATGTGAGGGACAAGATTCAACCACAACTTCTAGTGGGCTTCTACTTGTGCTTGCTTGTGCGGAAAGCACTGTAGATGAACTCACAGAGCACCCTCTTTCATATGTCGTGCAACTTGTGTAGAAGGCCAAGGCCAGAATTTCATATGATTATGTATGCTCCATGATTGAGGATGACTTAGACTGACAAAGCAAGCCAATGCAACCCACAATGGAAATCCAACAAACATAACATCTACTATCTATAAAATCATACCACTCCATCCATCCTCATTCAATCCCTCAATCGGCACCCAAACCCCATTTCTGCCGATTCAAAGCAAATTCCAAGCAGAAATCTACAATAGGACTTCAAAAACCATCTTTTACAACACAATATACAATACATATTTTACATGACTCAAAACAGTCTAATGTAGCTTGTCATACCTTTGTTCTGACTCCTATTTTTCATCTGAGATCAACATTGTTGATTGTCTCATTTTAATCCAATTTTTGCATTTGATCCCACTTGATTTTTTTAATTTATTATCTATCCCCCTTGATTTTGACACTTATGTCTACTATGGGGATTGAGTAGATGGAATCAAACCATATTTTTCAATGAATGGTTTATGGCTTTGAATAATTGTGGCAAGAGGATGATCCCATGTTGTTCTTACTGATACCAGAACATGAATCTTTATCTCCAAATTTGTAGCTAAGTCAATTAAGCTATCAACAATAGAAAGATTATGATATTTTTGAACTAGATCCTTTGTTGAAGCCAATTCTCATTGCATAACCTCCAAATGAGGCATCAACCTTGACTAGATGGAGATAAGCTTGGCCCGCATTATACTATCTACTATATGTAGCTCGACTAACCTCCCTTGTGCAAACAATAATCTGTTGTAGTGCATGGAACCTGATCTGGCTGACTAAGAAATAGAGTTTCTTAATAATTTCATGTTAGCCTGAATCTTCTGAATGCTGGTTTGAAATTCATTTGTGAATCTGGGCATGTCATAAAGAATATTGTAGAGATCTTGTATCTTCTTCGCAAGTTCTTCTAGATTCTATACAAGCATTGTCACTTCAACCTTCCTCACTACAATCACAATACAAACTTTCTCCAATACCTTCTTCTCAAAATTTTTCTCTAACAAAGCTAGTAATTTTTCATTTGCTTCTCTATCCTTAGTGTTGACTTTCTCAATAATTTGCACTAGTTGAGAGATGATAGAGGCTTGATCATCAATGTTGTGAATATCAAAAGCATCAACAAATATATCTTTGATATCATTCAAAACTTGCCTTTGTTGATGCTCTCTTCTCATTTCCTCTTGTTGTTTCTTTCTTGCCAAAATGTCTAGCAATATGACAATTTTCTCGAATGTGAGATTCTTCAAATCTTGATTCAAAATTTTAATAACTTCATTCAAGGTAACAATAGTACTTGGAGAACTGACCTTCTTCTTTTTCCCTTTTCCCTTCTTTGGAGTGTTGCTGCTCGACATGACTAGGGCCATAATAGGTGAAGAGGTTTCACTTCTCAGTCTAAGTTGTGTATTAGTACTAGAAACAAAAATAATAGCACTCAGCGTGACTTGATTAGTAGGGGTTGGCACTTGATGTGCATATGTGAGATATGACGTTGCTGGGAGTGGAGTGTGAACTTGTACACTTGACTCTATATTTGAACTTTCATTCTTATCTTTTTTCCCCCCTTTTTGTACTATCTCCTTATTTCCCTCATCTAGAGGTCATGAGACTTGCGGTCCTTTTTGACCTATAGAAGATTGGTTTAGATTTAATTCCTTGTCATGCTCCTTTTGTTTTGCCTCCTTTTCTGGCTCCTCAGCTTCTATTACCAATGTTTTGGTCTGCAAGGCTTGTTGGAATTGTTGCTCAATCTGTTTTACTTGTTCATTAAAATAAGCAACTTGTATTTTTGTATCTTCTGTCTTAGGATAGTCCTTTATTTTTTGAATGACATGAGTATTAGGTGTTGTGGCATGAATAGGGGATATATTGCCTTGTGGACTCAACACACCTATATCTTCTTCATCATTTTGATCATCTTCAATAGTTATAGTGTCCTATTTTTTCTCTCGTTCAACTCCTTTACCTTTGTCATTTGTAGTTAGTCCAAAAATACTTTTCCAAAATAATTCATTTTTCTATATAATAACCTCAACTTTATTTTGTAAAATCACAAATGTTTTATATTTAGGAACAAATCTATTCCTATACTTCTTCAAAAAGGTTGTCTTTTTCTTAGGTGTAAGATTAGGCATAGTTTTAGCTAAATTTCCTTCTTTTATTTGCTTCTCAAATCCAAAAATCTGAAACATGTAAAATAATCATATGAATACCAATCACCCCAATTATGCTTGATCTTTTCCCCCAATCCATCATCCTTAGGTATTACAAATCTCTTTATGTTAGGGCTGATGGAAGGGAAAGCTTGATACCCAAACAAGTAAGGTAACAAGATGCACTATATTTGTAATCCCATATAGAAGTCCACATTTGAACTGGATTTTCCTCGCCATTTGTTTCTTGCACATTCAATTTCAAAATTTCATGCCACATATTTCTTAATTGACCACAATATAAAATCATGTGTATGAGTAAAGAATAAAATTTGAAAGTAGGATAATCAACATCATTGAAATTAACAAAACAAG
The DNA here is from genome assembly GCA_028749045.1 of Cupressus sempervirens. Classification (NCBI taxonomy): domain Eukaryota; kingdom Viridiplantae; phylum Streptophyta; class Pinopsida; order Cupressales; family Cupressaceae; genus Cupressus; species Cupressus sempervirens. The sequence goes on from CM053793.1 coordinate 539,454,207, forward strand.
AATAAATATTACCAACAACATACTCAACATATCATAAGGCGTAGGCTCCAACATTTGAACATTAGACACCAATACCACGGGTCCAATTTCCATTAGGTTTGGAACTCCTACTCCTCCTACTTGCTCAGAAGACTGATATGTCATACCAAGATATGTCTTGAACATCTTAATATTAAATGGTGGTCCATCTACCTCAATCAATGACTCCCTGACAGTCTTATGTAACATTAGTTTCAATTGCCTATAAGATATATCTGACCTTTCATATTCATTCTTCAACTTAGTAAATGACAATCTCGTTGTGAGCTTGTGTGTCAATTTGAAGACCTCATTCAAGGAATCAATTGAAATTTCCATGAATTCCTCCCTTGCATTGTCATAGATACACCTATAATCAAAATTATACTTATTGATGATAACTTTCAATAACTTGACATTCACAAATACATTGGGCACAATCAATTTTCCCAAATTCATCTCCCATGGATGACAAATAGGCACTTTGTGATTCCTTCTGACATAATGGTATAAGAAAAGATCATAACCCCTCTTCCTCATTTGAACATCTCCTACTTCACTATATTTATCTTCCAATTTGTAAAGAGAAGCAATTTACTTCTTCTAGATTTAGGGCCAACAAAATCCATTTGTTTAATCAAGTCCTCATTTAACTTTCTGGGAGGAACTTCATCTTTTGTTCTCTACTTCTCATTTTTTCCCTTCCTTGCTTTCTCAACCTTCCTTTTCAGTGCCAAGCTAGAAGTCTCAATGCTTCTTTGGTAGTCCTTTTTGAATCAAATTTCTTAAAACTCCGTGCACTAACAAAAAACCTTACAACTTCTATGAATTTTTTTGAGTTTGGAATGTGGAATGATTACCCTTTTAGTACAATGTGCCTTATATGTTTGTGCATTTATTTCCCATCATGAATCAATATCATAAAGATTTTGATTGTTGTAATACAACACAGATTGTCAAGGGTCATTTCCTATCATTACTTCCTTGCTTTATAAAATATATTCAAATATTTGATTCTTGCAACTCCTAGCAAAAAATACCTACACGTCTTTGATTGCTTTATCTCTGCCCCTAAATAGTGATCTATTTTATTTTTCACACATATCACTATAGCCATGGCGATAACCTTATTGCTCATCTCTATATAGGAAATCCCCTTTCTACGACCTTCGATAGGTGTTTTCTCTATAGAGTATAACAATCACAAGTTTTAGTCTTGGTTGTGAGTTTTCATCTTATCACTATAATACATAGTGATACATAAATGCATATTGCTCATTGCTATGTCCATTATTCTCCAAATGCAGTCCATGATTAGCTCTGATCCATCGCTACAAGCAATAGCAACCTCTCTTGAAAATCTTACTACTCTATTGCTATAACATATGACGATCAACGAAAATCCTTTCTTCAATCACTGAAAGAACTTATCACCGTATCATATAGTGATATAACCCTATTCATCACTGATCATCAAAACCAAAACCTTATCTCCCCACTCGCCAATGATCCCAAAAGGTTATGTTGATACACTAATCTTTATCGCTCATCACCATAATGATAATATGCCTTCTCTGCACAACGATAAACTTCATCACTATATGTTATAGAGATTCCTCACCCATCTTTTAAAATGACTCTGCTACTATCCCCATAATACATACTGATACTTGATGCTTCTTCGTTGTAGCTATAGTGATATATGAAAAAATCATATATCTCACAGAATTTCAAGAAAATCAGAACCAAAATCCATAGATAGGGAGTAAAATGTGACGAGTAAGCTCTGGGAATGCATTCTAAAATGGGCACAAACACAAAGAAATGCAGTAAGTAATTCTTTTATTTGATCACAACCATATAATCAACCTAGGCTAAGAAGAATATCCTTGAAATGATAAATAATTAGCAACATGAAAATAAGTCAATGAGATCAACTATAATCAAAGCAATAATAGATGGAAAATATTTATAAAATATTAAGTTCCACTAGTTGCTCTAGTTGGGGACATGTGCCCCTTGTGGGTGCAGTGAGAATTTAATTATCTTCGGAAAAAGAAGACCAATGATTAGATCTAAAAAAGGAAAAATAATAACACAAACAAATAAATCAAAAACAAAAAGGGAAAAAAGTTTAGAAGTAAACTTGATTTTCGGTTTTGAAGGAAGAAAATTTTTAAGTACTCTCCTTGAGTAGATAAATCTTGATCACACCCATGAATATCCTAAAAGTAATAAGAATCTTCACCATTCTTACCAGTGATAACATATGGCCCAAGCCACAAAGATTCAAAATTTCCAAGTTTCCCCTTTTCTTGGTCCTTTGCATTCCACTTTAGGACCCAATCTCCTTAAAACTTTTTGCATTCTGCTCTTTTGTCATGTAATATCTTTACTTTTTGCTCTTACCTCATGTTTTGGTCATGAGCTGCCCTCCTACTCTCTTAAAGTTCCAATAATGCATTTAATCTATCATCCAACAGATCTAACTCTTTCAAACCTTCCTCATTTATTAAATTATAAATAGGCAATAAATTATGTATTGGCATTCTCGCTTGTTTTCCATATACTAATTGAAAAGGAGAAAAAACAATAGACCTTTTAACTGTTACTCTGTTTTCCCAGATAGTCATATTTAACTTAGAATCCAACACCTTTTTATTCTTATCTAAAAGTCTCTTGATGATCTTAAGAATGTTCTTATTGTTGGATTCTACCGGCCCATTCCCTTGTGGATGTCAAGGGGCATAGTAAGATATAGTGATACCATAAGTATTATATAATTCAACAAGTTCTTTTTCTCTAAGACACATGGTGTTGTCAAGAATAATCTTGTGAGGTACTCTGAATCTAAATATAATATCCTCCATTATAAATTTCATAACTACCTTATGAGTGGACTCTTTTACTAGAATGACTTCAACCCATTTTGAGAAATAGTCTGTTGCAACTAAAATCCATCTATGTCCTCCACTTTATTTCTCTATTATTTCACCTATGAAGTCAATTCCCCACATTTGAAATGGTTCTTTTGATTGCATAGGTCTCATGGGTAAAACACCATTAAGTTTTAATTTACTAGATGATTTTTGACACTCTTCACATTTTCTGACAAATTGATAACTATCCTTAAAAATCGTTAGCCAAAAGTAACCAGCCCTTAAATTTTTATGTGTAGTAGTTTTAGTAGAGAAACGACCTTCACATACTCCCTTATGCATCCCTGTCAATATGTGTTTTGACTAATAGGGATCCAAACAAAAACATAATATGCCATCTCTATTTTTCTAGTAAAAATCACCCTCAATAAGAATGTATTTTTTAAATTTTAATCTTATAGTTCTTTTATGACTATATGTCTTTCCTTCTTTAAAACCCATAGTTCTGAGGAAGAAAACAATATCAGCATACCACAAAAATGTTTCAATGCTTACCTCACAATGATATTCCTCTGTTTGATTCACTTGATTAGCCTCCAAGTTTGATTCTGCCATTAACTTAGCTAATCCTTGTCCCTTAGCTAGTTTGGTAATTTTTATATCCATATTAAATTCTTTCACTTGATTAATCCATCCACACCTCTTACCTATAACTTCTGATTTTCTGAAAATCTCCTTAACAACAACATTAGGAACATATGCTACTATTTGTGCACCTACCAAATATGGCCTAAAAGACTTTACTAACTTTACTAAGGCATAAGCTTGTTTTTAAGTGATATCATAGTTTAACTTGGATGCTTACAAACTTTTATTGAAAATTGTAGTGGGTTGTTCATGACCATCCTCATTCTTCTATAATAGGGCTGCTGCTATAGTATGAAATGATGCAAAAGAAAATAATTGGAAAGGCTTAGAAAAGTCAGAAGACTTTAACACATGAGCCTCTTTAATAGCCCTTTTGATTCTCCAAATGCTTTTAATGTCTCATCATTCCAAGAAATGTTTGCATTCTTTTTCATGATTTTAGAAATAGGCTTTAGTAATTCTGAAAAATTTGAAACAAACCTTCTTACAAAGTTAATTTTTCCAAAGAATGATTGAATTGCCTTTTAAGTTTTTGGAACCTGTATCTTATCTATGGCAACAACTCTCTCTGGGAAAATCCTTACCCCTTCCTTGGATAGAATATGACCAAGAAACTTTCCTTCTATGACAGCAAAATGAAATTTCTTAGGATCTAAAAACACTCCATAATCCATAGTTCTTTTAAAGATTTTTTTCCAAATATTTACAATGGTCCTCTACTTTCTTAAAGAATGCTGTGAGATAATCCTAATACATTACCATAATAAAATGAATCAAACCATTAAAAGCCACATCCATAGCTCTTTGGAAAGTAGCCCCTACATTTGTTAACCCAAAAGGCATTTTTGCATACACATAGATTCCCCATGGTGTAGTAAATGCTATTTTGTATTGTTCCTCCTCTTTCACCTTGACCTGATTATACCTTGAAAATCCATCCATCATGGATAACAATTCATTTCCTGTAACCTCTTGTAATAATGCTTCCATGTTAGGCAAGGCATAATTGTCTTTTAGAGATGAGATGTTCAAATTTCTAAAATCTACACATAATCTGATATCCTCATTCTTATTTCTTACTCAGACCAAATTAGAAACCCATGTTGAGTTTCTAATTGGTTTGATGATTCTAGAATCCCTCATTTTTATTAACTCCTCCTTCATTTTTGGAGTAAGAGTAGGGTTTATAGGCCTCTGCCTTGCCTATAAGGTTTGGCATCAAGTTTTAGTGACACTTCATGTTGGAATAGGTCTTCCCTATAAGCTTTGATGTCATCATATGACCATGCAAACACATGTCTATACTTCCTCAACAAATTAATGATATCTTGTCTAATTTTATAGGTTAACTTCTTCCCTATAAACACCTCTTTAGGAGAGCATTCAGTCCCTAGATTTACCCTTTTAACATCATTTTCATCTTTAACAATAATCTTATCCCTTTCTTTGGTGTCCTTGTTATCAAATACTCTTTCTAATGCTACAAATCCATCAGGAATTTTGTTTGTCTTTAACTAAATGAATCCTTTTCCAAATAATGTCTCTTTCCTGTCAACCTCTTCCACAAGATTATTAAGGTCTATAATTTGACTTTCATACTTCCCTTCACATGCTAGGAAATTAATAACATCTTTGTCATCTTCAAAAATGTACCAATTATGCACATTATCAGGAACTTCTAGCCTATTTTTTATTTCTACTTGTGTGATATATGCATAAGGAATACTGCCTTGCTTGACTACCAAATTAGCCAAAAAACTTGCAAGAACATTTCTAGATTTGTTTATCCAAGTTATGTTAAATGCATCAAAATGTTCAATGGTATCCCATACTTCATCTTATATTGTTTCATTTTATCATTTTTTGTAGAAAACTTATTTTTGACTTGGGAAACAATCAAATTAGAATCACTAAAAATATTCAAAATTTTAATAACATGTTTATTTTCTATCTCGTATCCTAACAGCAAGGCCTCCTATTTAACCATGTTATTAGTACACTCAAAAGATAACAAGAATGAATATTTGAAAGTTTTACCTTAAGGAGAAACACATACTATACCTACATCATTACCTTCTTTGGAACACAAGTGATCAAAATTCATCTTCCATACTTTATCATGATCTATGTCAATATATTCACTAATGAGATCCACTTTTTGAAAGGCTTCCTTAGATACTTACTTGATAATTGTCTATATCTGTATGGCAAAAACAAGTCATTTGATCTGGATTGACATCTTCTACCAAATATGTTGACCTAGGTTCTTTGTCTATCCTGATAGTCCTACCATTTATTAGGATGGTTGTGTATGATAAATCTAATTGAATGTTGCCTCTTACCAAACTAGACCATTGTCTAGAAAAAAGAATACCATACATAGCAGGAACCTCTACTACTATAATATTAGTCTTATAAACCTTTTCAGGACAAGAAAGAAATTTGAAATCAATATCTTTTACAATTCTGACATCAAGGACATATCTATTGTCCATAGCATAACATTGACCATAAGGAGCATCAACATCTAGATTAAACTTTTTAGTTTTTCAACCACTTTCCCACAATTTCCAAATATCATGTCAACCATGTTCACTACTCTTGTATTATATTTCTTAGGAGTATACTCTTGGTGCTCACCTGTATGTGTAGATCTCCTTCCCCACATAAACTTCACTGACACCCTCCTAAAACTATCTTGCTTTCTTAGCAGGACCAATTGATTGTTCATATACCTTTTAACTTTAGAGCTGCAACCTCTATTATAGAGGAAAAAATATAATTTTTTCTTTTGGGTTTTGCCTCTAGTAGAGTGCACAAACTCTTCTCTCTATATTTCTAATCTTATAAAACAAATAACTTATGGGTTATTCCACAACCCTTGATTGTGCAGACAAATCCCTAGTAGAGTCGCCAATTTGTTGGTGCCCAAATTAGCAAATTAGGTTTCCTATGAAATAATGATCCAATTATGGGAAATCCTAATAGTAATTTTCCAATTGATAGGTTCCACTCCAAATGAATGCGAACCTCTAAAATTCTGGCTCTGCAAAACCAAGGCTGGTAGGTCTATACCTCTGTTGGTAAACAGATTTGTCACAGTAGAATTGCCCAACGGAGTGTGTGTGGCAAACCATTCACAACAGTTGGATAGGCCCTTGATATCCGGCCTTCCTCTGCGTTTTGAGGGGCAGCTCCCTCGTATGATATAATTTTTAATAGATTTTCAGATAAAGAATTCAAACTTCAAATTTCAAGGGGAGAGTCATGGAAGACGAATGCACTACACGCCCTCACAACCCTCTGTGGTTAACAAGATCGATAACGGTGGTGTCCGAGAACTACGCTTGAAAGCAACCAATGTTATTAAGCATATTCATTATCATTTGTAAACACTCGCATAGCACCATGAGAATGTCTACCAAAAACGTATAACAATTTGGATTTTAAAATAAGAAACCCAACGCACGTCTCGTTTCTTTTTCTTGCACCAAGAAAGCAATAGAGATTTTTCAATTCAAAGATAAAAAGTGTACATACTTTCCAAAATTTATCTCTAGATCAAAATTTCAGCATAGTGTTCCCTTATTTTTCCAACCAAAAAGTCCCTTTACAAGCCAAAAGGTGTCCTTATATAGACATAGAGGTTAATAACTACCTCTCTGAGGTTAATAACCACCTCCGAAACACAAAATTTTGGAAGGTTAATTAGCCTTAAGAAAATTAACCTATACAAGGAAACTTGCAAAAACAAAACTTTAGCTAGAATTCCTGAAAACGTTTACATATACAATCACTAATTCTTCTAGCTATTAGCCCTATCTATCAGGACACAATTGATCTGTCTCGGAAAGCCCTGTAAGCATCTTGGACGAGTATCATTGATTCATAGTTCGGAATGAACACGTTTTCCATCTTGAGTTTGGCTGTGAGATATCTATCTTGGATTTCTTCTGACTCCTGCCGGTAGGCTGAAATGTTATAATCTCCCAACGTGACTGCAACTAGGCTAAGCTTCATCATAGTTTCAGCATCTGACACACGGTTCTCTATTTCGGAATGAATCTGAACGCTGAATGAATCATGGAGAAACTGACAATCAACATGCTGAAGATCACTTACTGGCATCCCACCTGTGATAGTAGAGATTAATTCATCTGTACTTTTTGCTTTTAACTGCTCCAAAGAGGTTATTAACTTTTCGAACTCAGTGATCCCTTTGTTGATGTTTATCATCTTCCAACCAACACTTTTACTCCAGATACGTATTTGGTTGTCACTCGGATCAGCAATAATTTTCTCAAGGAGTAGGGTGCCCGTATCCAACTTGGCTATTTCCTTTAATTCATCGGCTACTTTTTGCCAATTGGATTTATGTTCTTTGCTATTTTCCAGCTCCTTAGAAATTTCCTGTACCTGCGTGATGGCTTTCCCACATATCTCCTTTACTCCAGTTATAAGTTTTGAAGCATCTTCTATCATCCTGTTTATCCAAGCCTCGATCATTAAACTATATGACTTTTGTTGGTCAATTCTTTGAACAATAGTATGATCTAAAATACCATCAAGTCTTGTTGGAACTGGCGGGGTGGCCATGACTTGGGTATTAGAAGGGTTGCCGATTGAATTAACATAAGCTACCATCATTTGAAGTTGTTCTTTGAGTTGCTCTTTGGCTCTTCTCTCTTTCTTCGCCCTTTGCAACATCTGAGTGGCAATCAATTCAAAATTTTGAAACTCTCTTTCCACATTAGAAGGACCAAGGTCAACGTTTTCTAGAATGAAATATGATTCAGATGCTTCATCAACATTCTTTTCAACTATAGGCTTGGCTAATTCTACATACAGATTGCCTGAAGTTTTATCAATAGCTAACCTAGACATCACTTTGGTCTTTTTCGCCTTAGGAGGCTTCTGAAGAATGCTAGAGACCATATCAAACGGAGGCGGAACCAACTGAACAACATTCTTCCTCTTCTGAAGACTATCCTGGAACCATGAATGTGTAACCTTTGAAATTTGTTCGGCACCTGTTACATTTTTAGCAACCATTATTAAGTCCTCCGAATTAGATAACGGGTCATCCAACTGTGTAATGTCTATTATGGGCGCATCAGGAGGAAGAAGACTCAAGTGAGGAATCGCTACATCACGAGGGGATGTAATCGGAACATGTGATTCAGCAATTTGAGGGGTTCTTTGGTATTTCTCATTTCTTCTACCTTTCATTTTTGTCCTTTTCCTTTGTACTGTAAACTTATCTGGCTGATTCAAATTTTCTTCTTGATCTTGAGCATCTATATCTAGTTGTCGTATCTTCTCACTAGAAGTGGCCTCTATCGCCATTCGAGACGATTCCCCTGTATTATTTCTCCCCTCTTTATTTTGAGATTCACCAGTTGCTTTTTCGATTCTGACTTTACTGATCCAGTCTCTTGTTCTTCTAAGAACATAGGAAGACCTCTCTTTCAAACTTTTCAATTCAGGAATTGACCAATCAATAGGAGGGAGCTCTAGTAATTCAATTTTCTCGTAATAATAAGGATCAACCAAAGAAACCTCATCATCATCTATGCCTGTTACATCAATGTCTAACTTAAAGTTTATTACCTGCCATACTGTAAGCCACATCCAATCCCTCTTCCTGACTTCGAAGTCATTTTCGCAATCCTCCCAAAAGTCTTCTAGAGCCGGGAAGTGACCGAGACTGGGATTTAACTTCAATTCATTCACAGCATAGCCCTTACTATCATAAGGGAAACGCATCGTGTAAGGATGCAAATTTATCGTGGCGATAGATCTTTCAATGTTCCTGGCATCTGATGCGGTGTCGCAACTATAATATCCGATGCCGATAGGGAAAGTTATTTCATCTGTCCTCCTGTTCCTGCAAAGTTTGTTGATTTGATTAATTTGCCTGCACATTTCAATTAAGACTAGTTTATCATCAACAAACCTAGGTAACATCAACGGACATCCATCATAGGCAGCCAGCCGGATATAAGTAAACTTCGGAAATTGTATAAAAACACTTCCATATTTTTGCACTTTCATTGCTGCTTCTGGTGAAATCCTGAGCCCAATGTTCCCCTGAATTTCCCTTACAGTTAGCATGGTGAATGCGTCATTCACTCTTCTGAAATGGTGTAGGCTATTATCATACTGAATTTGAGGAAGATAATTATAAATGATGGTCGTGTCATCATAAATGCCCTGCCGGTTAAGTCCTGGCCAACCTTTGGTACTTGCAATGGCGTAGAAAAGGTATGAAGTCATATAAAAGTAGTCATTTTCTCGAAGTCCCATGAGCTGTCTGTGCAGTGAGTCACTGATAATTTCAGCCCAATCAATGTATTGTTTTCCTTCACAGACAATATTAATGAATAGAAACATCCAACCTTCAAACTCGTGTGAATCCCGAAGACCAACGATCCTGCTCAACAAAGTTACCATGTCCACCACATCTTCTTTCAGTGATGATCTGTGAATGGATTTGCCTAATTGAGATTTGCCTCTTCTCGATTGGAAAAACCACGATCTTGCCACAGTATTTAAACATTGAGTTTGATTGGCAGTAAAATATTCCTTGGCAGTTCTTAGATTAACGCTGGCATATTGCATCCTAGCAGGCAATCGAAAAATGATAGCAATAGAGGCAGGGTCCAGGTGGACAATTATTTCATTGTTCGGCGAAACAACTTCTCTAGTGCTGGGATGATAAGCCTTCATGCACTCCGGCACTAATTCTGGGCATTGTACGGAAATGGGATGCCCGCCTGCTTGGGCCAAACCACTTTCCAGTATTTTTCCAGCTAATGGAGTCTTTTCTTCATTCGCAAGAGATGACCAGAAGTCTTGAAGACAAACATTTCCCAAAATGGTATCGCCAATATCTGGAAGCGTACTTCTTAAAACAGGAGCATAATCCGGCCTCTGATACTTGTACTTCATGGTTTGATTTCCAATCCTTTTCTCAAATATGCCGAGTTACAGAGAAAATAAAGATGCCCCCTACTACTTGTATCCCACCATAGCAACTATTGGGTCTTGTCCAAATAGGAGATCTAATACCTTCAATAGTAGGTATACTGGTAGAGCGACAGTTTCTCTTCTTTTAACATTCACATGGCTTCCATTCAGAAATGGTACCCATCAATTTAAATGCAGTCCCCATGGCGCGAACAAGCTTTTCGTCGCAACCCAATCAAGAAATGAAAATGCATGGCACCATACATGCCAGACCTCACTCAATTCCCGATTCACATTACTGTTCTTCTTTCTGCTTTCAGATTCATCATTACTTAAAACCCTCACCAAAAAGGGAGTGTCCGAAAATAGAGTGTCTCCACTTCTCCCACCGAGATTATTTTATTAGCTCTGGGGGATCATCAATGGCGGTCTATCTGAGGGCGATTGTGTTTCTTCGCAAAGCCTGAGACAAAATTTGCACCCAATCTACGGCTGTCTGTTTTGAATAACAAACAATTGCTATTCCGGTTCAGATATTTGATGTGCAGGACGGTTCAGATTTTATTTTTAAAGCGGTTTGAAATGACGTCTTTTCGATACTCAGGCATGGCCTTTCTTTCCACCAATTCAACTGACTTAAAGGATCCTGCATTTGGCGTGTGTTTATTTGTAGAAATTGCTAACCGTCATGATAGTGGCAACAAATTCATCATGGAGCGGATTCGATTTAGAAATGGCCGCAAAAATGTGGATTATTTTTACGTCTCCACCAGCGTGAATTCACAATGGCGAAGTTATGGAGATGGAGGTGGATCACACGTCTTGAAACTGTCTCCGCATCTTGCCCCACTTGCTGGCCTTTACCGCGGTTAAACTTCAACTAATTTATCTGTTTCTTCATCGTGCCCGCCAAGTTGTCGCGCTCTTTCTACCTTCACATAACCGCTCATCAAAATAAAATATTCTGATATTACTTTCCGCACTTGAAGGCATAATGAAATGCGGTTCCAGGCATATCGATTGGAGTGACTTTCGTTCCAGCAACGAGGCCTCAATAAGTTCTTTCCATTTTGTCTAACATGGGCTTTCTCTTGAAACTTATTAGCAAAGAGCATATGTTGCTGAAACCCAAAGATTTGATCTCCTCAACTACGCCGAATGCGTCTTTTAAAGCATGCTGTAGTATGATGAATATATTCTGCAATAAGCGAGGCTTATAAAATTTGAAGAATTTTATAACAGGGCAACAACCTCACACCCTAGAGGCTTTTTAGAGAAGATAATTTGTGAGACTTGGGTGTTTTAGGAATTTAAAATATTGATAAATATTTTTCGGTGTGATATATAAATGTATAATGGATTTAATGACCTTTTTCACTTGGATGTATGTCCTTTCTATAATCAACATGAAGATTCAAAAAAAAATCAAAGACCATTGCCTTAATCGATGGAGTCTTTATCATTATTCTATCAATCACTGAAAGTGTTTAAAGTAACCCTTAGAAACAAACAATAAATCCCTTCAAGATATATTGCTATCACTTTAATAATGTATCAATTGTTGAATACTTAAGTAAATTTCAATACCAAGTCTTATTGATTTTAAGTCTCCTGAAGAGCCCAATAAGATAGAAATACACATCAACCAATCAATACAATGTTACTATTTTAAAAACATTGAAACAACTTATTGCATTCAATCAATTGAACATTCAATTGAAGAAAACTTGACATTTGATCTGAGGAAACAAAATGTATGAGACATAAATGATATCACCAAAAGATCAATCAAGCACATGAAACCGTTGTATTGAATTTGAAATCTTTCACCACAAATGCATGTGTTGTTGGTGCATACAGATAAGACAATCCAAAGTAGACAAAAAAGGATCCATTTTCTCTAGAAAACATATGTATGGAATTATATGGCGGTGTTGCATCTCCAAGTTCGGTCCTTATAATTATAGACAACACATTGGTTACAAAATGAAAATATATGACCCTTTGTTTACAAAATTGATATTAATTAGCCAACTAATAACCAACTGTTATATGCCGATTAATCAAAACAAATTTACAAGGGAAAATAGATTCATTGGGATGAATATGATGTTGATTTCTTTATAAAATCATCACATTGTTTAATTTTCTCTTAATACTTGTCATCCTTGAGCAAGTCTACATCAGCGATCACCTCACGAACCTTGATCTCCATCTTGATCATTCGTTCAATCTGCTCGCTGGTCCTTGTCATCTCCAAATCATCATTCCTCATTTGCTCCTAGGGCCTATTCCTGCATCGCATGGAAAACCCCCATCCATATCTCCCAATTAATTATCTATCCATCTGCATTATGCCAAGACATAACTCCATGTTCTATTACCAAATCTTCAAATAACTTAAAAGTATTTTTAAACTCCTGGGTGTACACATTATGATCTTGGATCAATTTATTTTCCTTAGGAATATCTTCATCCTCTGCAAGTGCATTCTTCACCTTAACAAGCTTTCTATATATCTTATTATGCTGGATAGCCAAAGGCTTGTATGCATGTACAAATTCCAAACCTGCCCTAACTTGGTCAACAACATTTTGAGATGATGTTTCAATATAGAGCCAGATATTTCCCTTATTAAAGATCTATCATTTAACCTTTTATTTTCCTCCTATAGTCTCTTCAACTCAATCTTCAAGGCATCATTTGTGATTGAATCATATGCCTAGTTTGTGGCCTTGCTATTTTTCAATAGGCTTTCATACATTACTTTCCAATTATCTAGTTCAATCACTGGTTTCATTTGTACTTGATTAAACATGGCCATATCCACTTGCATATTTGTTGATTCATTAGGGTCAGTTACCCCTACTTTCAATGCCATCAAGTGTTAAAAGGCTTGATCAATATCAATAATTTGTGGCCTCTTGTACCGAGGATAGAGAGCCCATAACAAAATATACCTCCCATCTTCCATAAATATGGAGCCAATAATTACATCCTTTACACCTTGCACATCTAGTTTCATGTCTTTCTTTCCTGATTTGATTAGGCTATGAAATATATAGGATGCACTCAGCTCCCATCCAGATAAAACCACGATTCTAGTTTCATTGAGAAACTATCTCCCTCTTGCTAGAGTCATATTCTCCACTTCTTTCTTGATATCCTCTTTCTGGTTAGCCATCAACTCCTTTTCATTTTCCAGAGTGATATGTTGAACATTTTGTCTCAATATCTTGCTATAATTGTATAGAACATAAATAAATTCTTTTGATCTAACAAAATCATCATCACTCACAAACTTGCTAGACTCAAGGATCCTTTCATCCTTCTCATCATCTACTTTGTCAAGCACCCAGACATCATATTCCAATACTTAGATTTTTGGCTTGTTTAGAGTTCTAGTCATTGGAACAAGGGAATCTGACAGATTCTCTATGTCATTTTTGAATTGTTCCAATTCTTATTGTCTCTTCTTTTCCAACTCTCTATTTTTCTCTTGCAACTTTTTTTTGAATCTCTAGCCATTCCATATTCTTGAATTTTTTTTCATGTTCAATGTTATGATGGACATAGTCACCCAATTTCTGTGACTTTCTACAAGCCTAGATATAACCTTTAGGAGCATAATGAGTCCATGGATCCATAGTGTACATGTGATATTCATTCCACAATTTTTTTTCCAATTTTATCATATGATTTGGTTGCACCATATGTAAAATTACCAAAAGATAAAGTGGCAGAGAGAAAAGTTTGCTTCATTTGTTTCCATCCAAAATGTTTCTTGTTAGATTTTGACATTTTCCTTACGCTCAACATCAACCCCTACACAACTTATCACCTCTTTCTTTAGTCCTATAGTTCCTGCCCGAGGATCGAAGCGACCTCTTTGCACTATTTCGGTTCACACCAGATCTGTGAGACCCCACATAGATTACACTCAACAATGTCCTTCTAGTAGACCTCAGAGGTGACCTTCCAGAGTACCTGATTGCCCTAATGTCCACCTTTCCATTCTAGACTACTTCTTACCTGTGAGGAGTTCTTAGCTATTGTTATTCCCTTTTCTTGGTTATTTTGTTGTTTTGCTTTCACGTTCTTTTTGCAGACACGATTTGGTGCTCACTTTGTTGGTGTTTTCCCTTTGTACTATTTCCAGTCCCTTAGACCCTCATTGGTCTCTTGTTGGACATTAATAAATTTATCTTATCTTAGAATCTTCAAAAAAGAAATCCTATCAGGTACTGAAGCTAGTAATCAGTAGGGCATACCCTTAAATCCAAAAACTTCGAAATATGTAAAATAATCATATGAATATCAATCACTCTAATCGTGCTTGATCTTTCCCCTCAATCTATTATCCTTAGGTATTACAAATCTCTTTATGTCAGGGCTTATGGAAGGGAAAGCTTGATACCCAAACAATGCATACAAGGGCTACACAAAATAATCCTCAAAAGTAAGGTAACAAGATGCACTATATCTGTAATCCCATATGGAAGTCCACATTTGAATTGGCTTTTCCTCCCCATTTGTTTCCCACACATTCACTTTCAAGTTTTCATGCCACATATTTCTTAATTGACCATAATATAAAATCATGTATATGAGTAAAGAATAATGTTTGAAAGTAGGACAATCAACATCATTGAAATTAACAAAACAAGAATGAATATTATCAACAACATACTCAACATGGTCATAAGGCCTAGGCTCCAAAATTTTAACATAAGACACCAATTCTATGGGTCCAATTTCAATTAGGTATGGAAATCCCACTCCTCCCACTTGCCCACTGGACTGATATGTCATACCAAGATATGTCTTGAACATCTTAATGTTAAATGATGGTCCATATGACTTAGTCAATGGCTCCCTGACAATATTATGTAGCATTATCTTCCATTACATATAAGATATATTTGACCTTTCATACTCATTCTTCAACTTAGTAAACGTCAGTCTCTTTGTGAGATCGTCTTTCAATTTAAAGACCTCATTCAAGGAATTAGTTGAAATTTACCTGAATTTCTTCCATGCACTGTCATAGATACACCTATCATCAATATTATACTTACTGATGATAACTTCAACAACATAATATTCACAAATGCATTCGGTACAATCAGTTTTCCCAAATTCATCTCTCATGGATGGCAAATAGGCACTTTGTGATTCCTTGGGTCTATAAAAGAACATGTCCATTAAGCTTATCTATTTTGTGTTCGTAAAATGAGGGCCAATTCAACTACATAAAATTTATATTTAGAAGTTAAGAAAGCTTTGAATGGAATTGATGGTATGGATGACTTGACAATTGCCAAGAAGTTAGTGTGTGTCAGAGCTGATGGAGCTGTAGTAATGCAAGGGCAAAGGACTGGTCTTTATGCAAGATTACAAACTGGTATTGCACCTTATAGGCTTGGCATACAATGCATGGCCCACTGAATGAATTTAACATATAAGATTGTAAGTAGTTTTCCTATAGTGTCAAAAGTTGAAGATCTAATCCGTGAGCTCCACTCCTACTTTTGCATAAATCCTAAACGTTTTGAAGAATTTAAGATTTTTCTGAGGGAGTAATAGTAGGAAATAAGATTCTCAAGGATGTCGAGACTAGATGGATATCTTTGCATGGACTAGTAGAACGAGTTCTAGCAGAATACCAATCCTTGATTGAAGTTATATATGAGCAATGCCTTACAGTAGACAAAGCTCCTGATTTGTTAAATAAGTTAAGTGATATAGAGAGCCTATTGAATTTAGCTAGTCTTCTCCCCATGTTGGATTTAATGAACAAACTTGTTAAGAAAGCCCAAGATAGAACTATGTATATTCATGAGTATAGTGAGCTACATAAAATGACATGCATGGCTTTGGATTCTTTGTATTCGTATCTCATAGGTCATAGCCCAATTTTTTCAAGGTGGGAGATGATTATAGATTTGAATCATGTTGAGAATTTTTTACGATTTAATGCAAAAATGAGTTATGTGTGTTTGTGGAAGGATTTCAAATACCAATGCACCAATCTAAAAAAACCAAGAGAGGCAAAGTACTACCAATTAGAAAGGATGATTTTGACAAGATTGTTAAATCTGTTAGTGAAAATGTGAAGTCTATTTCCTACCAACTTTCAAGTGAGATTCATGAAAGATTCCCTTGAGAAGAAATTCTTGAAGCCATGAGTTGTGTGTTTCCTCAATTTTGGAAACACTTCAGAGATAATCCAAGTGATGCAAAGTTGTTTCATAATAAACATGACAAATTGATAACACAATTTTCAAAGCATATAGATTGCAATGGACAACTAATACAAGGAATCTTAGATTCAAATAATCTTAAAAAACAATGTAAACTTTTTGCATTGTGTATGAAACACCAGATGGAAAACTTTGAGAATCCATTCAATCCTAGTGCAATAACAAGGCTATGGAAAAGGATAAGTCAAAGTGAAGTATTGCATACTTCAATATCAGAATATTTTAAACATGCTGATTTATGTCAAACAATGATATTAGGATCAATGCAAGATGAGAGCATTTTCAGTGCATTGGGGTTTTTGAAATCAAAGGTCAAAAACAAACTAGACAAAAATTTGGAAACTTGCTTTAGGTTGTTTGTAACTCAATAAAATGTTAGAGATTTTCCCTATGATAGGTCATTGGCCATTTGGAATTCCATGCTTGAAAGACGAGGCCTTTGCAACACTTCAAAAGATGGTGGTGCTACTGCTGATTCTGACATAAATGATGAATTTAGGTCTTAGAGTTAGAATGAAGATGAAGATTTTATGGATTTAGAATACTCGACTCAGAATGAAGAGGAACCTATTAGTACTAGTCAGTTTCAGGATCTAGAGTCCATATGGGATATAGAAGCATCACATTTGAGACTAAGTCAATGAAGTGATTTAGCATTCAGTTCTAAGGTATTTATAGCTATACTCTACTTGATTTCTTCAATATTCATCCATATTACAATTACAATTACAATTTACAAAAATAGAGTTCAAGATTTTAGTTACTCTATTGTTGACATAATGTTATTTTTGTTGGCACAACTTAATAGGATAACTTAATGACAACTGTCATATCAATACATCTTGAGAAAAATGAAAATATCAAAAAAGAAATAAGAGAATTACATCAAAAATTTAAAATTCTTAATGAGTGAATGCTTTTACAAAGATGGAAAACAATTTACAAACTCTATTTGAAATGGTGTTTTTTTTGGGGCAGAATATGCAGGCACAACTGTAGTTATTACAACAACAACATCAATAGCAAGAGCCTTTACTTCAAAATTCTCAAAGCCCTTCTCTTCAGTAACAACATGTGGGGTTAGGTCTTGGATTGCAATTTCATTTAGATCAAAGTGGTTTGTAAGTTAATAGTTTTTATTTAATTTCTTGACAAGGAAGGGGGACATGAATATTTTTGGTAGCAACACTTGCATGCTCTTTTGTGACAAATTACAACCAAATCTCTCTTGTAGATTCCTTAGATATTTTGGGGTGAAAACCCTGCATTTGTATTGTGAATATTGCACATTCCTTTTGTGTTCATTGAACATAGCTTTCAGCTAATTTTCTTAATACATCACACTTAATTTCTTAAACAAATCATAAATTGGAGCTTTAAGGAGTAGCTTATGGTAGCTTATGGTTTGCACTTATTGACATTAAATTGCTTCAATAGATCAAATCCATACAGGTTCTGAGATGGGAGTTCCCTCTATGTGGATTCTGAAATGCTTGTCTATTTTGAATGTACATGTAAGCCTTAGTTTGTCATTTCAAATGTATTCAATACAAATATCACATAGTAGAGTCTTTGGAAAGGATAACCTAAAGCTGAACCATACCACTGGAAGTTTGAACCTACCTATTTCCACATTTACAACCTCATCATCATAAGAAATATAATCCACAATCACAACAGGAGAAGTTTTCTCATCCATCTTGAGTATTGTATCCACACTGAATGGAAAAAAATTGTGAAATGGTTTTTCAACTCTCAGTATCACCGTAAGGAGATCAACTGAACTTGAGGATTCAAAAAACTACTTGGAATCCACTCAAGGAGTTAACCTCATTCAGAGATCAAATAAAGTTCTCTAACTTGATAGATCACTTCCACACACCAGACTCATGAGTTCACTTCCTATTTCATTGCCACAATCTCTTATTGCACCAATTCCCTCCTATGTCACCTAGTGTACCTAGCACCTCCACCATACCAAAATCTCAACCAAGTGCCTCACATTGATCCCAAAACCATGGATCACCTTATCATGGTCTATCTACCATGATCCAACTCTCCATCCACTCCAAACAATCCATCTTTCATCATTCTTCTCTATAGTCCTTCTAGGCCTGCCTAGTAACCCTGTCTAGAGGCGACAAAAATTTGCAAATTCCATGAAAAGTTTCCAAACACCCTAGTAAGTTGATTACCTTTTCAAATACCTTTTTTGGAGTTATTAAACCCATATTAAACTTAGACCTTCATCCCTTGACTGGTGAAGCCTTTTATTGCTGATTGCACATGCACCCAACCTTAATTAGCCTAGCCAACAAAGGAGCCCTATCCTCCACTACCCTCCAAGACTTAAAGCCCTAAAAAAATCTTGGATGAGGACAAAATAGCATCACTTTTCAACTTAGGTTGTCTAGATAACCACATCTACACTCCCAACCAAAAAACCCTCATGAAATGGGTTAACAACCTAGGGCTTTCTAGAAAAACCCTTCCTTGCAACACACAAGTTTGAATTTGATTCAAACACCTTCAAAAACATCCCAACAAAAATCTCTGACCATCACATCAGATTTGGAGGATAATTCCTATTGACTGTACCCAGAGGGACAATGCAAACCAGAATTGTAGAGAATTTAAATTCTATTCATAAAAACTTCCATCTTTGGTTCCATTACATATTGAATCATTATAGATCATTGGTCAAATTACCTTTTAGGAGTATTAATTTCTCATTTTTCTTCTAAACCACATTTGGTGTTTTTAGCATTGCTAAAAAGTAATTTGGTGTAGATGCCAATTTATTGTGGTGAATTCACCATAGCCATAATAGATATAAAAGCCTTCTAGCAAAAAAAAAAATCACCATGATGTTAAATTTCTCCACTTTTGACCTTCTTATCGTGTATTTTTAATTTGTTAAGCTTATAGCCACGTTCATAAATCTATTTATAATTGTCATGTCAATTAGCAAATTAAATGTATTGTTAAAAGTTTTGTGCATCCATGGCTTAGCACATCTTCTGAAGCTATTCAATTTTCAAATATGTCCATAAATCTACTTACAAAATTCCCAATTTATATGCATTTTTAAAAGATTTTGTGCATCTAATGGTGTTCCATTTCTCCATTTTTTAACTTATTACCAAATCTATTCAGATTCCAAAAATAACCATAAATCTAGTTAGTTGTTATGGAAATCAACAACTAAGAGGCATTGTTAAAGACTAAAGTTTAAGGTTCTTGTACTTTGTAGGAGATTTCTAAATTTTTACTCTTGTTCATAGTGAGTAGAGATGGGGGAGTGTATCTAGGAGTGTGTGCAATGTTAATGGAGTTACTCTTGGTGTAATAGAGCTTTGTGCTGCAAGTCCAATGGTTGTCATCTTTTTGTATTGCTATTTTGAAGTATCGAATGAGTTTGTGCTCACATATTCAGCTCACATTTTTATACATAAGAAATTCATCTATGCTAAGTTGTCTTTTTTCATGTTCTTGCTCTACATTTACTTTTAACTTGCACAAGTTATGCTATTTAATTCCAGTCATTTGTTCTTCACCATATTGTTCATTTTGAAAGATGAAATTATCTTTTGTTACAATTGAAGTCGGGAAACAACACATTGACTATAGATTTAATGTGTTCCAATAGAAGCCCAACCAAATATAGTATAAAAAATGGAAATCAATAATTCTAAAATTCAAGGGAAATAAAGAGGGAAATCTACATGAAAAATATATTCGCCTTTGAAGTAAAAACTTGATAAATATTTCCCTAAATATTTGTCACATAATGAATACTCCCGGTGGATACAAGATTTAACATTCATCTAAAACTCCCATCTTAGTATGGACTTAATATTTTGATAACTTACATTGCCCAATAGCCTCTCTACTTTATATCCACGAAATCCAAAGAATTTGCAATATTTTTATGAGAAATATATACATATCATTACTCTTTCCTTTTGTTAGAAGTTAATAAAGTGTGAGTACCTCTCTGTATCAAACTCTTTATCCCACTTTGTATACAAAAGTGTCTGGTGAGTTCTACTAAGGACACATTAAAAACTTGGCATTGCATTTGCTATCATCAAGGTTCTAACTTCAATTGGTCATTGAACTCATAGGATTTGTATCTTTACTAAGCTATTAGCTCATGGGTTTAAATTATTTTGAAATAAGGGAAAGCCAAAAGGTAAAATATAACCTTGTTGCCTCCAAAGATATGAAGTAGGCCTAAATAAAGTCACCAACCCATAAAGTAAACTAGTGTCTGGGAAAATCTTACACCATTCCCACTAATTGACTTAGGAAAAATATATCTCCCCTATTACTTCAAGATTAAGTAACTATAATATCATTTATGAACATTTAACTTGAATCATTTGGCAAGGTTTTACATTGCATGATTTATGTGTCTGTACTTACTAGTATGATATTTAGATCCATGTCTATTATATTCACAGATTGGGAAAGAATCCACAAATCAAACATCAAAGCATGCTAGTTAGATTTGTAAAGAAATTGTCATTTTTGAAATTTATCTCCGCCTTTAATGATATCCGCCTGGCAAAAATACTAAAAAACTACTTTTGGCAGTTCATCCCCAAACTCACATACCATGGCTTGGAATAATTAACATCTTGGTACCACACTACAAGTTTCCTTTAGCAGGAATCTATTTTTAGAAAGGCATTTGAAATTTAAAGAAGACAATGAAATCTTCAAAAAAGAGTTAGAGAAGATATATTTTGTGTTCTCTAGTCCATCCAAGGTAGGTTGGTATGCAAGCATGATGCATAGAGAAAAATATTCCTCCATATTACATCCAACTTAAAAAGGTTACCCTTAGCTAGGAATTTGGAACAGTACAAGATGAAGCTAAATAAGGAGAGAAAAGGAAGATTGAAACTTGTGGCTATGTCTTAATCATCTTTATGAAATGTGCTAATAGTGGTGCACAAAAATGATAACTATTACATGAGTGAATTGCTTATAGCTAAGGTTTTGGTTATTATAGTTCACTGAAAAATGCTAGGACTTTTGTATTTTTTTTTCAATTGAGAACAATGCTGAATGAGTTAAAAAAGAGAGCAACAAATATGTTGGCTTGAAGAGGAAAAAAATGCTAGGACTTGACTATGTCCTATTTTTTTAATGAAATATCCTAATAGTGGTGCACAAAAATGAGACTATTAGTGATCTCTTTTAAAATAAGTATTTGGACAAGATGAATTTGAGGTGTAAACAATAATATTTTTATAGTTCATTTGAATCTAGACTTTATTTCTCTATAAATATTCTTTTTACAATCAACCAAATTTATAAAAGACAACATTAAAATAAAAACTTTTTATAAACATCAAATATTAAACTTATATATATAGTTTTAACATAGGACCAAGCCCCTTATTTTTACTCCTAAATATAAAAAATAAAGATACCCATGGTCATATATTGGGAGTTTTTTGGAGCTTTAAGGAGTAAGGAGTCTTCTTTAGCATATTTTACTTCAAACCGCTCGTATGACAGTCAAGAGTTGATTGGAATAGTAACTGTCCATGTTTGTGATACAAAGTGTGGAACATTCAACTTGTTTATGGATCATTAGGTCATGGAGGTTATAAAGAAACAAGGGTGGAAAAGCTAATTGATTTTGGTAGAACTCATAACTTCATTAAGATCAAGTTAGCAACATGAAAATAAGTCAATGAGATCGACTATAATCAAGGCAATAATAGGTAGAAAATATTTATAAAATATTGAGTTCCACCACATGTAGAAACACTGAGACAATTTTTTTTTAAAAAAGGAAGTCAATTCCAACTGCACAATATTGAACATGATTATCTCCTTTTAACAATCGAGGGTGAATCATAATCCAATCGGTCAGCACAAAAAATGGAAAGAAAGCCAATTTGACTTGGAAAGGGGTATCATCCCTATAAAGGGGTATCACATTGATTTGACTTGGGACAAGTCATTGGTAAGTATAGTTATCATTAGTTATGTGTTACATATCTTAATTTATAAATGAGAACTTAGTTATATCTAGTTTATAAATGAGAACTTAGAAGGATAATATCTTAATTTAAGAATGATATCTAATAACTTAATATTATATTTTGTTACATATAAATATGTTAATCAATACAAGTTATTTTTGATTAAGTAAAATAGGTTTTTTACATGGGTTCATAAAACTTACCAGTTAATAATAAAATGCTACTAAAAGTTTAGGTCTAGCAACCAAGAAATAGAAAAAACAACAGGCAATATTTGACCATCGGATGTAGACAAAAAATATATAGCCAAAATCCAGGGTACAGACAAAAAACTAGGAGCATTGATCAAGGCACCAATCCTTTGGCCAGCTCTGCATTCTTGAGCTCCAACTCTCCCATGGCCTTGGCCTCGTTAGTCTTCGATTGACTATCATCCAGAGAAACCTCCTCATCCTTCTTCCTCTTTTCCACTCTCATTTTGCTCAGGTTCTCAACTCACAAAGAATCATCCTCATCAGCTGCCTTGGTTTCCTCTTTGTCCTTTTCCTCCTTCCCCTTTTTGCTTTCCTCCATCATTGAGTGTAGCTGAATGATGTTATCATTAAGACCTTTTATTATGTCGAGGCTCTAGTTAGGCGAGCTATGGAGAGAGCTCTCCATCCTTTCCACTCAAGTTAGTATTATTGTGAGTTTTTAATATTTTTATTCAAATATAAATAAAATATAAATATATTTATAAATATTGAATTTATAGGAGAATATGTCACCTTAGGGGAAGTCATATATAGAAATTAAGTATTCTGTCATCTTAATTCTATTATTGAAAATAAAATGAGATTTTATAATTATGTTATTGTTAGTAATAGACATGAGTTAAATTACTAACATTCAAATTAACATTCTTATTTATATTTCTATACTCACTATAAGAGCTATGTACCTTCACCTTTTCCTCTAAGAATTTCCTTGCAGGAAAAAGAGGGAGATTGCTTCAGAGGGAGACTAATATTTCAAGTAAGTTTGAAAGAGAGGGAGTAGATAGATGATATGATTTAGTCAACCTTCACTAATCTCGATCGTATTGATTAAGAGGGAGTAAACCATTTTGAGATGGATTCCTCAATGATCAATAAATTGTATCAAACAATAGGATGGTGATTAAGGAATATTCCTCTTGACTATGTGATTTTAATGAGTCTACCCCCTATGTACATCATGAGGAAGTAATAACTTCCAAATGATGTCACTTGTATTTGCAGAAGTTATTGTAAGGTGACAACCTTACAATAGATTGTATCATGAGATTAAACCTTTTGATTACTTGGTGAATATCATTGATATTTTGGAAGGCCAATACTCTTGATATCAGATGTGATATCAAAGCCTTTTGGCACTTGGTGAATATCATTGATATTCTAGGAGGCCAATACTCTTTCTATTAGATGTGATATCAAAACCTTTTGAGTACTTGGCGAATATCGTCATTATTCTAGGAGACCAATACTCTTGATATCATATGTGATATCAAAACTTTTGAGTACTTGATGGATATAAAATGTCTATATTCTAAGAGAGCAAGACTCATGATATCAAATATGATATCAAACCTTATTTGAGTATTTTGTGAATAAGATGTGTTGATATTTTGGAAGTCCAATACTCTAGAATCTAGATATCAAATGTGGTATCAAAATGTTGAACATCTTTTGATCAAAGATATTCTCATATTGCATTGAGTTAATATACGGTCATGTGTTTATCCTCCCTAGCTAAGAGGGAGTGTTAATTTTTTGTAGATTTACTCGGATAAATCACACCAAGATATGACTATATATATATATATGTATGTATGTAAATATGTATGTATAAGGATACATTGCATATAATTATCTGAGTTTAATCAGGGTAATGAACATACATGCTCCCTGAAGGGACATGTCTATTCTCTAACCCTCTTATAAATATAAGGAGAGGATTCAATTAGAAAACACATACTACATACTATGGAAGTGCTATTACATTTGCAACGATCCTCCAAAATCCAATAACAAGTATAGACACAAGGCCAATATATGTAGATCTAAGGAAAGGCCTATCAATAGTCTCAGAAATCATAAAATCCTCACTAGAAGAACAAGTTCTCTACACTAATATGTTCAACCTGTGAAAATAGAGGACACACTATAGAATACTGCAAATAGGGAACTGATCATAGAAATCATTTAGGACCATGGAGAAGAATAGGCATGAAGTGTTACTATTGTGGAAAGATAGGTCAACTTTATAGAGGTTGTCAATCAAGAAGAGGATTCCAAGTGTAGAACCTAGATAATAGAAGAATTGGAGGGAGTAGAGAAGTTAATAGAAAGGCATTAGGACACCCACGACATTGGAAGATCTGCAACAAACTTTGATGTACGTGAGGAAGGAGGCTATAGTCCACTACATGAAGGGAGCAACCCATGACATCTACAACTCCACATAGGAAAAGAATGTAAGAAAACATGTAGGCCAAAGAAAATAGAATGTGCCAGAGGGAAAAGGAGGTATCTAGAACAACCCATGATGTTAAAGGAGGACAGATGAGGCTGCGATTTTGGGAGGCAACATAGTTTTAAATTTTTCTTCAAAATGAATGCATGACTCCTTACATAAGGAGTAAGTAAGAAAGCTCGCACCATTTTTCCCTCCCCAACTTAATGATTGAAGTGAATATTGGTTTGCTTTGTTGTGAAATTAGGAGAGAAATTGTGTAGTGAGTTGTGTGAAAGAGCGCTGAAAATAGCGTTAGCTCCATAGTCCCACATCCCCTATGTACAATTGATTTAATATGTTTGAATGCCCCAAGGCAAAAGGTCTATGTGTCTTCAAAGACATATGTCTTGTCAAAAGAAAAGTGCAAGCTCATGTGGAAGGGCTCGCCCATGGCCAGCTTGGTGGATATGAAACAAAGTTTTGACCAAATACACATGTCAAAGTAGGGTGATGTGGCATCTTTGAGAGACTTCAACTAAAGAGTATTCGTAAGATTGGGACAAAAAAAATGAAGACCTCCAATGTTATGATATGGCATAGGATCAAAAGGTCCTGTGGTCAGAGATCATAAAAATAATATTTACAATGCTATGCCAAAAGGGAGTCGAGAGATCGTAGAACCAAAGTATAAATGTCACGATCATATGAGGATGTCATAAAGTCAGGGAGGTGATATTTCAAGCTTAAGATATTATGACAATATCAAATTGTGAGGTGAAGATTAAAATTTCAAATTTCGCATAGGGTGAAGTGGGGCCCACTTGGGTGAGGTGAGTTGACAAATGATGAAATGACAAGTGGCATTGGTGGATTGGAAAGATAGGGAAAATGAATAAAAGTTAAAGTTCAGAGATATTTCAACTATTTCAATGCATAGAAGTTAAAATGTCAAAGTTTTAAATAAATTTAATGATTTGATATAGTTTCCACTATATAGTTCATTTAATTTTTTTAATTTTATCACTCTGTCATGGCCCAAGGCCTAAAATTTCAAATGCACTCTAGAGGCACCATTTTCATCCAAAACATGCACTATAATATACCGTTGGAATCAACAAGAGACAAATTCTTTATTTCTAAAATCAATTTTTACAATAGGTCTTTACTAGAAGGAGCTACAAGAGGTTTTATAATTTCTGGGGCATTCTCAATATTTATGAATTTTTTCTATTCCAGATGGGAATAAGATCATATTTGATCAGTTTTGGGTGGAATTAGATGCACTAACAACCATAAAACAAGAATTGAATGCGTTTTAAAGGCACTTGGAAGTGATAAGATTTTGTCAGCAAATAAAGTGGAAATTTCATGACTAAGAGCAGAACAAGACAAAGCAAGATTAGATTTGAAGCTCTAGCACATATTATGACGTGTATTTGATATTCCTTCAGATAGAGTTTTTTTGATTACTTTTTAGGGGATATATTAGATATTTCTTCAACAACATTTATAGTTTTGATTACTGATAGATGAAGAAGATCAATTTCAATAACATAAGGAAAAAGACATTTTTAGCAGGACACATGCCAGTACTAGATTTTTGATATGAGCTCCTTCTCCTCTATAAATTCTTCTGCTTTGTTCATTGTATAGGTTCCAATTTTTCACTGCGAGACCAATAGGGCTCCAATTTTGGAGAATTTTCCTAGTTACCGTGATACCATTTCTCAATATTTTCTCTATTATCAACAACAATATTGTACTTTCTTTGAAGCATTTATATTACATAGTCATTCCTTAGTGTTATTTTTTGAGTTTTGACATACAGATGATGTATTTATTTCAAGAAGTGAATACCAAGCTTCATTTATAGTTTCATTCTAAAGTTTATCTCCTTTGCTATGGGTTTTGTAGTTTTCTATGATATATGCCCAAAGTGCATATCATTCATTTGCAGCTTGTGTTGAAGTTGTATGTCATTGTGTGTCTTGCTATTGGGTCAAGGACCTAAGTAATTTGCTTGATATGCCACTAACAGAACTACAAGGATCATAGGAGGATTTGATAAGCACAAATTTTGTTTGAAGATTGATGTCTATTTGCAAGATAGATATATAGATCAGATGTCTGAATATATGAGTATATTTTAGGTATCCATGTGTATGTTAAGATTTAGTTGATACCCAATGGATAAGTGACTGGTCAACTTAGAGGTTACATGTTTTTGCTATTGCACACATGGGTTATGCCGATGATTCAATCATTAATCGAATATCTTTTCCCTTTATGTTTAAGAGTTGAAAGATTTTCCCTCACTTGGTTTATCGGGTTCATGTATTTTGTTATTAGCTATTTCATGTCCATGAATGTTTGCATAAATGTAGAAGATTTAGGGGTTTTATTTTTTATCTAGATTCAGTTGTATGCCTTTACATTGGTACCATATAAAGAATCTAAGGTCCACCCACCTAGGTCTTGCAGAGCGTGAAGAAGAAGAAGGAGAGTTAAATAGCCTTATGGTTGGCCTAGTGTCTAAATAGGTGCATTGAGGATGGGAGTTAGCTACCTCTAGGTGTAAATGTACTTCCACTAGGTTATTCAAATGGTGTTAATTCAGAAGCCAACATACTCAATTAGACATGATGAGTCAACTGCTACTTGCAAATCAAGAATTGAACAAGAAGGACATGGAAATTGCAAAGATGAGATCAAAAAGTCACCAACTAAAGGATGAGTTATGATTTGAGAAGGAACTCTTGGAAATGATGAGCAAACCTAGTGAAGCTATAAGATACTTTGAAGAAGTGATGAGATCATTGAGAACACCTAGTAACACCACTAGATTAGGACATTTCAAGCACTACTCATCTACTAAAGAAGGAGAATCATCTAAGAGTGGAGATAAAAGGAATGCAAAATCAAAATGCAAACCTACATGCTATCAATGTGGAAAAATTGGGCACATTGAAAACATCTACAGAAGCAAGATTGGTAAGCAAAATTCTAAGCCTAAGTTTACTAGTAACTATTTTACTTGCAAAAAACAAGGTCACCAAGCACATCAATATAGATCAAATTTTAGTAACACACCTACTGCACCCAGATTTAAGGGGTATTATTACAATTGTCAAAAGTATGGACATAGAACACATTAATGTAGATGAAAGGAAAAATATGTCTGGACACCCAAAATGAAAGACAATGCACCTAAGAAAGGTAGCTCTTGCAATTGTGATTAAGACACATGGTACAATTTTCATTACTATAGAGAATATGGTCACATTCTAGAAAATTGCATAAGAACACATTTTAGAGGCAATTTCAAGAAATGGTTGAATGAAATCTTAGTTTGTTTTAGTTGTCACAAGACTGGTCATGTGAGCAAAAATTGTAGGACCTAAGCACCAACACCAAAAAATGAACACATCAAGGGAAAAGGCAAAGTGGATGTAGAAAAATCGAAGGAGATGAATCAAACTTGGAAGAAGGTAGAAGTTGGAAGCAATGGAATAAGTAGAGTTGGTATCACCCAATCTAGTGGAGAAGGTGATCACACTACCTCAAGCTGATCAAAAAAGGTATGTAAGGAATTACATATTTGACTAACATATCAAACATAAATTCCTACCATAAAGTATGTCAAAGTTCATATTTGCATAATATAAGATGCATGGATATATTTGTGAAAAGAACCAAGAAAATACACTATTAATGTCAAGCACTAGTAACACTGTGTGTATTGATCAAGCATTGAAATATGGACCAAATGCCTACAATGACCAAGCTAATTTGTTGGCTGAGTTAAACAATATTAACTAAGTTGTTTAGTTGAGACCAAGTTGACAAAGGTGTAATAATGAATGAGATAGCTAGATTCCACCTAACAAAGTACACAACATTTATGAGTGCCCTAATTTGAATGAATTAAAGTATATAGAAAAAAAATTGAAAGCATTTTACACACCTTGCATTTAGATGTCAAGAGCCTGAGTGATTTGAACAAATTGTGAAGCGATTCTAAAGGTGATTTGAGAAGATTTGTTGGTGAACTATGATCAAACATTGATTTCTAGTAGTGTCGAGTTACTCAAAAAGAGAATCTCAAACCCTAAATAAAAATCATGGCATCTAGATCGACATCTACAATGAAAACCTAGGGAAATGAGTTTAATAATGTTCAATCTGTGAAGAGTGACACTTATTCTCCATCTAAATATTGAGATATTATAGAAATTGCTATGAAATGAGATTGAATGTGTGTTCTATCATTGATACCACCTATGGTTATTATGATACACGATGTACAAATCTGTTATATGTGTAAAATTAGTGAAGTGGAAGACTATGAGATTCAAATGGATTATCAGAAACCATGCGATGAAGGAATTTTGAAAGATGAATTCAAGATTGTGGAGAAGAAAATGTTAACACATGCCTTGGACTTTCTGATAATTTTAAAAATTGAATGGATTAAGGAAACATTGAAATGAATTCACAATATGGGGTTGTGTTTGGAGAACCGACTTTTGAAAATCACAAAAATGATCATACACAAAGTTATAGGGTATCCCACATTTGATAAAAAGAAGACCATGAGATGCTAGTGCAAAGAAGTTATTGAGGAAAACACCAAGGCCAAGTGGAATGGTTGTGGCATGAAAATTTTAAGCATTACAGATCCATTGATAGATTTCTTTGTGAGAGTGATTGTTCATAAGTTTTATTAGTCATGCTGACTAAACATTGTGTCATGTATGGCAGTAGACCGATCTTGGAAGATTGTGATGAAAGACCATAAATATGATCTTGTTGAGCTCTAATGGTTGCAATTGGATGAGAACCTTCAATCAATCAGGAAGACAAATAATTCAATGTGTAAGTTTAGATCATTGATAATGTGCATCTTCTTGTATGTTTGAATTTATTTTCCTACTATTGGTAATGTTGTGTAGGAGAAAGTAAAATCTATTACTAGGAAAACAAGTGAATATATTACAAATCTGGGAGATAGTTTTGAAAATCTATTAGATGGATATTTTGATGAATTTAAATAGAAGATGAGAAGTAGAACAAGGATTCAAAAATCCTTAATATAGAAGCACTACAATGATGTGTTTTTCCTATTGGACACATAGTATACATATATTTAGGAAGTTAAGACAAGAGTAGCATGACTTAAACCATTTGCTTATGAGATTAACATTGATGATGTAAGTGCAACAATCACTACATTTCTTACTAAAGAGATTGATGCAAAGGCCTAGTCCTTTCGAAAATATGAGAAAACAAAAGAAATGATAATTAT
This sequence comes from Cupressus sempervirens, assembly GCA_028749045.1. NCBI lineage: Eukaryota > Viridiplantae > Streptophyta > Pinopsida > Cupressales > Cupressaceae > Cupressus > Cupressus sempervirens. Next base: position 539,484,769 of record CM053793.1, read on the forward strand.
TGATGTTAATGTTGCTTCATCTAACAAGAAAATGAAGCATATGACTAAAGATCTATAAGAGAAACTAGGCAAATAGGTAGAAGGTGAAAGACCTTTAATGATTACACAAGGTCTTGGAGAAGAAAAAGAGAGTGATGATGATGATGTAGAGGAAGAGGAAGAAGGTGTAGATAAGAAGGGTAAATCCCTAACACTTGTCTCACCATAGGAAAAGAAGACTAAAAAAGTCACAATTATAGAGCCTAATTGAAATTTTTTGTAAAGACAACAACACTGAAACCTCTCTATCCTCCTGCACCACTCAGACCAAGAACTAGGGAAACCAGAGAAGTTAGTGCCGAGCCACCTTTGAGAAAAGGGGTTTCCAAAATTACCAAACCAAGTGAAGGATCAAGTGGCACAAGAAGTACAAAGAGAAAATCACCAGCCACCAAAAAGTCAAACTCAATAGAGGAGAAGAAAATTTATTGCTCACAAGGATGATGATGAAGAAGAAAAAATCAAATTTGATGAACCTAGTCACTACAGAGTTGCAGTATACACAAAGCCTAAATCTACTGATGAGGTATGTGACAACATTAGGAAATATGTAGGCTTATCTGGTTGTAAGTTCATAAAATATGGAACACTAAGTAAAAAATATAATAATTAAGATAGAAGAAGCCATGTTAGATATTATGGCTAAGTTTAAGACCACACCTATAGAGATAGGTGATAATATTCCTAATGAGTTGTATAATAGAATTAATGACAAATGACAACATGTAATAAAGATTGAAAGACAGATTAGAGAAGGAGCATTAGAAAATATAATGCTTAAGATGACAAATAAAAAAATCACAAATTTTTTGGAGAAGTATACGAATAGACTTGTTCCTAAGTATATAGCTTTTTTGGTTTTGCAACATAAAATTGAGGATGTTGTAAAATAGAGTGAATTGTTACAGAAGAACATTTTTGGATTGGCCATTGGAAAAGAGACTAACAATAATGATAAAGGTAAGGGTATTGAGGAAGCTCAATAGGTCACTGAACAAGATGTGTACGATGACCTTAATACACTTGAAGAATGTATCAAACAAAATGTCAAGGAAAGTGAGACATACACTATGTTAATAGAGGATGTACATACTGATGAAGAAGACACAAGTGTGCCAAGGTCCCAAGAATAGGGTAATGTATCCCATATTCATTTAAATACACCTAACACTCCAATATTAAAACAAATAAGAGACTATCCTAAGATTGGAGAAACACAAGTTCAAGTTGTTGATTTTAATGTAGAGATCCAACAAATACAACTCCTCCAACAAGTATATTAGACAAAGACATTAATAATTGATGTTGAGGAGCTAGAGAAAGAAAAAGACTCCATTGAGGAACAAAAGAAAGAAGAAGAGAAAGACAAAGAATCTAAGGTAGATCAGTCTACTATAGGCCAACAATGACCACAAGTCTCAGGACCTCTATTGAAGGGAAACAAGGATACAAATCCTAAAGAGAATGAGAAGGAAGAAAATACCATAGATGTATCATAGAAAGAATTGAGTGTGACAACTCACACTCCACCCCCAACTACTTCAAATTCCACATCTCCACAATAGGTACAAGTCCCTACAACACAAATCATGCCAAGTGTTATTATTGTTGTCTTTGGAAATGATACCCAATCTAGACTGAGTGGTGTAACCCCATCACCCACTCAAGCCTTAGTTGTGTCGTGAAGAAGTACACCAACAAAGAGAAAAGAGAAGAAGAAAATGATAATTTCTCTACGTAAATCTATTACATTGAATGAAGTAATTGAAATACCAGATTGGGATTTGAAGAATCTCTCATTTGAGAAAATAGTTATTTTACAAGACATTTTGGCAAGAAAGAAGAGATCAAAAGAAATGAGAAGGGAGAAACAACAAAAAAAAGTACTGCATGATATAAAATATATATTTGTTGATGCATTTGATATTCATCATATTAATGAAAAATCTTCAATTATCTCTCAGTTAGTACAAATCGTTGAAAAAGTAAACACTGAGGATATAGAGACAAATGAAAAATTGATGGCCTAGTCTAAAAAAAAGTTTGAAAAGAAGGTACTTGAAAAGGTCTCTATTATAATTGCATTGAGGAAAGTTGAATTGTTGACACTTGTACAAAATCTAGAAAACTATTGAAGAAAATCCAAGATCTGTACAATACTATTTGTGATGTGCCCATATTTACAAATGAATTTCAAGCTAGTATTCAAAAGATTGAGGCTGATATAAAATCTTCAGGGAACTCTCTCTCAATTAGTTGGATCAAGTTCAATGCATTACAATAGACTATTGTTTGCACAAAGGAGGCTAGCCAAGGTACGTACAATAGATAGTCAAACAAGGGTCAAACTTGTCTCCATACAATCCATGTTAATACCTCATTAGGAGGTAATGCAGCATGAGTTAGCTTCAACAAAGGATATAATACAATCATATCATAATCTTTCTACTATAAATAATTTGATTGACTTGGCTGCACATTTGGAGTTCAAGATTGAAATTTTGGAATTAGTTAGAACCACATGGGATCATGCTCTTTCCATGATAATCCAAACTCAAAAGATGTTTATTGATATATAAGTATGGTTTGATTCCATCCTCTCAACCCCAACATAAGACATAAGTGAGAAAATCAAGGGGGATCAAAGAAGATTTGACAGAAGAAATAGAAAAATGATATCGTTTAGAGAAAAAACAAGTAGCTGAGGACAAATCAAAGGTATGAAAAAACTACATCAGACTATTTGAGCCATGTAATACATGTAATGCATATATGAGTATGATGTAAAAATGCTTTGTAGTCCTATATGAATCGAGTCATAGAGATAGGGGGAGTATTATCATTTTTTGAATTGTATTGTAGAGATGTAATCATGACAAAGTATTTTTGTCACTAATGTCAAAGGGGGAGATTTTTGATCTCTTTAGTTTAGTTTTCTATTAGTGTAAAACACTTAGTCATATAGAAGGCAAAGTTGGTCGATCATCATTGCGATTGAGTCAGTCTATATAGGCTGAGTTATATACTTGTTAAGACTTGTAAATAATCTTGTATATGCCAAGATCAATAAGACCCAAGCAAGTCTATGGTCGCCAAGTATCCCTATGAAAGACAAATTTAGTGAATGCAGAGTAAAGAAAAATCAATGAATTGATGTCGAGTCATACAAAATGAGTTGAGCTAGTTAAGATTGAGCATCATCAGGTATAATAGTCTTGATCGAGTGTTAGATAGAGTATGTATTGAGTAACATAGTTTGAAAAAGAATACTTGGGATGACACAAACTTTGAGGTAAACCCTTTAGATCCAACATGTAAATAACATTCAATGATTGTAGAGTTTGTTACAAAGATTAATTACACATTTTGAAATGGATCACAAATCCCTATGTAGGAAAGTTATCCAATCAGATCAACAGGATAAAAGAGAAGCATCCATATCATTGTTAATGTTCTAGAAGACTCTATAGATTTCTATTTAAGGGTAGATCTGAACCATATTCCATGTAAGTGTGAAGAAGGATATGAAGTGTTGCGATTGCATATGCAAAGGAATTATTTCAGAGACTACACACAAAGTTTTGAAGTGAAAATGTATAGTGATTGAGTCAAGTAGTGAAGAGAAGAGAAAATATATATCAGATAGGAGATTAACTTAGAGAATAGAAAGAGAAGATCTATAATAAACATTGTGAGTGTAGACTAAAGGATTGGGTATTGATATATTTTGGCAAGTGAATAATTATAAATCTCTTAACAGTGTGCTCCTAACAGGCCTAAGTAAATCTCTTAATAGAGTGTTTACTTCATTGTGAGTTTTAAATACTTTAATCAAGTTAGACCTAATAGTCTTGTAAAGCTCTTAATATGATAAAATCCTATAGGGTAAATCATAAAAAGTGATCACACTTGTAGCCCCAATAGGAAAACTTTGGTACTGTAGTAGTGAAGATTTGTGGGTGTCATCCCTACCCCAATTTCACCTTCACTTTGGAGGGTTTATGGGTAACCAAAATCTTTTGTGTTATGTGTTTAATTTTACCTTATGGATGTAATGAATAGTTATATCTATTTTACTATTACAAGTTTAAGGTTATGTTATTCATGATCTAGATATGAGGTGGATTAAGTATTGAATATAGTTAAGTTATTATTATATTTGAAGGAAACAACTTTTTGTGATCCTGACTTACCCTCTCCCCCCTCTTAGTATCTCACATTCACAATAAACTTTCGACAAAAAAAAAAAAACATCATGGCACAAGGTATTGATAAAGTTGAACTTGTTAGAAACAAGGAAATTGAAGACCCAAATTGTGTGGTCACTTTCTTGAAGGGAAGATAGAAAACTAGACCAAAGATGTAAGTGCATATTTAAAGGAAAAAATATTGGAATTGGAAATAGACAAAACACATCTACTTTATGTTAGAGTAATAAAGTATTTTCTTATTAATTAAATCATATTGATTTTAATTATTAAGTCACTTATTATCTCTAGTTTACTTAAGCTAAACTTTGGGCATATAATAGTTAATTCTTTTATTAATTATTATCATGCAACCTATGTGTTACCTATTAGGGTTTTGATCTCCTTATATAAGGATGATCTCTCTTTGTAATTATAACATTCATTCATTTTTTATAATAGAAATTTCTCTTTTTCTCATCAAGAATGTCTCATCTATGGATCTGAGAATTCCAACCTCCATAGCTTTTATCTCCCTCCCTCCCTCCCTCCCTCTCTCATAGGTGTTTGCATGTAGGTGATTCTTGGGAGTTGTGGGTTGAGCTTTCATCAACTTCAACATGGTATTAGAGCTCTAGATCTTCATGCCTCTGTTATCTTTATGAGAGGTTTGGCTTGGCTTTTAGATTTGTGTTTTTTCTTTCAGATGGTTTCATTTTTCAAAGTTTTTTTAAAATTTGGATCTAGGGGTTCACCTTTTTTCAGTGCACTTTGAGCCCAAACGAACATCACCATTGAGGTCAGAGTGGCCAAAAACTTGTATTTTCATATAAAATTTGTCTAATTTGGACACAGTTGTAATTTGAGGCAAAATATTATTGCTCCTAGATTGAGTATGTTTCCTAGGGTGGCGATTTTATGAAGTTTTGGCACAAAAATTGAGTTTTTTTGGCACACATTTCAAGATTTTTGACATGCAACTCAAGATTTTTTGGTACAACAATTGATATTTTAAAAACACAAATCAATTTTTTTGCATGCAAATTGAGATAGTTTTTGGTACAAACTTGCACACTTCCCAAGATAATTTTGTACAAAACTAACATGTTTCCCAAGGTAATTTCTAGTACTAGTCGGTAGGTTTCCTAAGGCATTTTAGAACGAATCTCAAGGTGATAAATTTTTTAATTTTGCCCTTCTAGCTCTTTTTTGATCTACATGTGGTTTTTTGGCCATAACTTGCTCATCTAGACTCCATTTTTTGCCAAATGAGATATTGTTAGAAAGATGATTTCAACACCGTCATGATGGTGTAATTTATTTTGACTTTTGATGCTATTTGGTTTCTAGTTTATGTAGTCAAAGTTAGAGGCTCTATTTTGCACTCTAGGAGACATATCTTGAGACAGTTTATTTTCCAGATTTTGCTCCAGGCACATCTCATTTAATTTTTTCCTTTTTTTTTGCATTCTGGTGGATATCTTTGTTATTTTAGGTCTAGGGATTGATTTTGTTGCTTTAGATGATTTTTTATGTGTTGTACTATCTCTTGTATATCCTTATGTCTCTTTCAATCTTTGTTGACATCCTTTTGTAGAAATTTTGCAAACGCACTAAGATAAAGTGCCACTCTATTGCATTTCAAGATCTTGCACATCTTTGTGTTTTTTTTTACACACATACATTATAAAGTGCCTTGGGGGCTTCATGTTGGCCATATTCTCCATCTTCTTTTGTCAAGTGAGTGTTCCTTTCACAATTTTAGCCTCATAATGTGTTGATGACACGATCCATTATAGGTGTTTGTACTTCTTTTGCACTCTCAATGTTCTTGGTTCTTCTTTCTATGGGAGATATTGCATTCAATTTTAGTGTTCATGTCTTACCTCTTAACATTATATGGGGGGTATGTTAGTTCTATTTCTTTCTTGGTTTGATGGAGTGAGCTATGTATTCAGTATTTGATCCTATATACTAGGCGATTACAATGGCTGGATACCTATGCATTTTGGTGAGATAGATAATTGACCATATTTACATTCTTCCATTCCTATTTTTTGAGGCCATGAAGATACCTTCCATCTTTGATTGATTATCTCTTCAGACTTAAGTCTTCTCTACCTGGTCATGTTCTATACAGTGTAGGTTCTTTAGATCAATAGTTTGGCAGTGTTTGGAGCTTCATGCTTTAGTGGTGTTCTTCACGATCATCTTTTGTTCCTATCTTCTAGGACATTCCCTAGTTTGGAGGCTTCTTCAGTCCTCCACTAGCCTTTCCACATTCTTTCTATCTCTTTTTGGAGTAGGGTTTTCTCCATTTCTTCTCTTTTTAGAGATTTGGTTGTGTGTGGGTACCTCATCAAGCCTTGTTGTCGGGACCCAAATTTTCTTTCAATATTAGTTTCTAGGTTCTTAGCTACTTCCTACATTTATCTTAAGTGTGTGTGGGGGGGGGGGGGGGGGGGGGGTGTTAGAGTAATAAAGTGTTTTCTTATTAATTAACTCATATTGATTTAATTATTAAGTCACTTATTATCTCTAGTTTACTTAAGCTAAACTTTGGGCATATAATAATTAATTTTTTTACTAATTTATTATCATGCAACCTATGTTTTACCTATTAGGATTTTGATCTTCTTTAATAAGGATGATCTTTCTTTGTAATAATAACATTCATTCACTTTTGATAATATAAATTTCTCTTTTTTCTCATAAAAAATGTCTCATCTGTGGATTGGGAATTCTAGCCTTGATAACTTTTGTTTTCCTCTTTTTGTGACAGGTGTTTGCATGCAAGTGATTCTTGGGAGTTGTGAGGTTGAGCTTTCGTCAACTTCAATAGTTTATACATTGCTTGATAATGGAAAATTGAATAAGGAACATAGACACCCACAAAACACTACATTGCATCATATAATAGACATTCCTAACTTATTTCAAGATGGTTGGGTAAGGCTTATATTAATCAGAGTACATAGTCAATATATGTGGCTAAATAGACCTTACAAGATTATAAAGCAATTCCTTTAGAGAGTAACTGGATTCAATGGCTCTAGAGAAAAATAACAATAGGGAAGGTATCATTCGATGAAGCTATGAGAGTCATTGGAGAAATAAAGAAAGGATAGTCAATTACCATCAATGACATACCAGACCTTGAAATGAGATTTTTTCCATAGTTATACCATACTAAATCTACCACTCTAGCAAGGTGTAAAGTGCTCCTAGTGGAGCAACATATGATGCATATAATATCATCTACAATCATGCCCCACTCAACCTAAGTAGATGGTTACACAAATAGTTGACGATTAACCTAACAAAGAGAAAATAAAATTACAAGGTTTATCCATTCAAATATGATGTCATCTTGGTACATGTATGTTTTTCTATTTCAAAAGATAATATATTGGATGGTCATTAGTTAAATAGTTAAAGGATATGCCACTGTTTGAAAAAAAATGCAAAATGTATATGCTACTTGGAGATGAACATTGACTCAAGGCAAGAGTCATCCTTTCCTAAACCTAAAATGATTGTAGAGGACATGATCAAGAAGAAAAAGAATGAAAGTGAAGCAAAGGAGAAGCCCTTGCCAGCCCATAAGAGATAAAATCCATCTACGAGAGAATCATCATCAAGGACGACCAGACCTATAAAAATAGGTAGAAATCCAATCCCTCTAGTTTCAATTCAAGATAAAGTAAATAATATAGTGCATACTAGAAGTTATAACACAATCAAAATATAGATATCCACTTGTGAGTGACAAAGATAAAATAAGTGTTACTAGTGTTTTTCTACTTAGTATGAGGACTTACATATATGGAAGCCTACTTCAAAGAGTTCGACACTTTGGAAAACATTGCATTGATAAGGAAATTAGATGCTAGAAGACTATAGTAGAATAGATAGAAATAATATGCACATAGAAGCAAGGTGAGAAAGTAAAAGTTCAAACCCAATTTGATCCAAAAGGGAAGGGTATCCAAATACAAGAAAAGAGAGAAAATTAAGCCCATTGGATCCAAAAGAGTGACTGAATAAGAGAGATATATTGAAGAACTTCAAAAGATACTAGTTGACTTCAACCCTTTGACATCATAGAGGAGAGCGACATACATAGCATCCCATACTGAAATCACACCTAAAAAGGAGAAGTCCCCATAGTTGTTAAATCCACAAATTGCTTGACCAAAATCTGAACACATTGAGTCTCTAAAGAAAACCAAGCTACTGCATGTAGTTGATCCATACAAATGAAGCTTGACACAGAAGGAGGCAACAAATGATAAAGGTGTTACACAATGAAGTGCGCCAGAAGAAAAATCAATAAGTACATACAACCATGTTAATATAAATTATAGGTGAAATAATCAAAGACACAACATATGTGTTGACATCTAAAGGAGATAATATTAAAATAGACGAGAAGAGTTAGAGAATGGATATGCCAAAAATGGCCCATGATACACTTATAGAGTAAAAGTCACAAGTAACTAACAATGAACCACTAGTTGTACACCTCTCATAAGAAAAGTCAAGAATGTTTCAGGCACAACTCATGAAGCATAGAGCACAGTGCAGCCCAAACCCATTAAGAGGAAAATTTACCTGGACAAGGATGATACACACAAGAGATTGGATAAATGAAGGAAAGAATGAAGAGTTTCATCCTTATCCTCAACATATTCAAGCTCTAAAGATGAAGGAGCACTTCTTGAGAGAGATGCTTAAGCAAGAAAAGAAAATGTCAAAATTCAAGAAGAACTAGAAAGGAATGTTGGAAGGATGAAGAAGATGAACAACAAAGAACTTGATCACCATTAAAAAAATGGTTTGAAGATTCAAAGTGGGGTGAATGCACCAAGTTGTGGTGCCAAAAAGATGACACCTTTTTTTCTTTCAAAATTTCCAATAGTGCGCACATGCTATACTGCATAGACACTAAAGCGCTCATGTGCTATGGCTTGGGCTCCACAAGCCTTAGCCAAAGCCATAGTGTGTGTGTGCTATGGGATCCTCCATAGCGAGTGTGTGCTATAACATGTACGTGCTATGGAATTCTCCATAGCATGTGCACACTAAATCACATAAAAAAATCCCTACTCTCTCTCTCTCTCCCCCTTCTCCCTCCCCCTCTCCCTCTCCCCCTCTCTCTCTCACTCCCTCTCTCTTGCTCGCTCCCTCTCAATTTCTCCCTCCCTCTTTCCCTACCCCATCCTCTCTCTCTCTCTCTCCATTTCTCCCTCCCTCTCTCTTTACCCATCCTCTTTCCATATCTTTGTTTCCTATCCTATACACTTTCCCCAATAACCTTATCTCTCTCTCTCTCCATTTTCCCCTCCATCTCTCCCTACCCCATCCTATCTCTCTCATCTCCTACTCTCTCTCTCTCTCTCTCTCTCTCTCTCTCTCTCTTTCTATGCATCCTATCCCATGTACTCTTTCAACCCCCATTCCCTAGTCCTTATCACTCTCTCTCTCTCTCTCTCTCACACACACACACACTCTCTCTCTCTCTCTCCCCCTACCCCATCCTATCTCTTTTTCTCTATATCCTATCCCTTAATCTTTCCCTACTCTCTCTCTCTCTCTCTCTCTCTCTCTCTCTCTCTCTCTCTTTCCTCCTCTCCCCCTCCCTCCTACCCTCCCTCTCTCTATCCACTTCTCCCTCCCTCTTTCCCTACCCTATTGTCTCTCTCTTTCTTTGTATCGTATTCCATTCTCTTTACCCCATCCCTTACTCTCTCTCTCTCTCTCTCTCTATATATATATATATATCCCTTTCTCCCTTGCCTACTCTCTTGAGCTCTATCACTATTTATCTCACTATCCTCCCTTTCTGCCTTCCATTCCCTACTCTCTCTTACTCTTTGACTCTAACTTAATCCCTCTCTCTCCCTGAATCTAATCCCATGCTCTTTCCCCATCCCCTTCTCTCTGTAGCATTCTCTCTCCATCCTCTCTCTCTCTCTCTCTCTCTCTCTCTTTCTTCCCCTACTCTCTCTCCATCCTCTCTCTCTACATCCCATATCCTACTCTCTCCCCATCCTCTACTCTCTCTCTCCCTCTCTCCCTCTCTCCTTCCCTTCCCCCCTATCCATCCTTTCTATCAAAATACAAGGCTTACAAAGTATGTGCACACTATAGCGCATGCATTCTATTTAAGCCTTGATTTTAAAAATGCTTTAAATAGTGCACACACACTATAACATGTACACGTTATTGCACAGACATGCTATATAAAGAATTGAATACCATTAAGCCTAAGGCTTGGATTTACCTTTGGGATCTAACCTAAAGGTTTGGAGGCTCTAAACTAGTCTGAGACATGTTTTACAACAAACATACAAAAAATGCTTTATTTTTCTTCTATAATCTCCTTCAAGTTTCCTTGTGGTTCAGTATCGATAAAATCAGATTGCATGATATTGTAGATCTATGTGTTAGCTATTTAATCATATAATTTATTTCAAATTTGTACTATTTCAAGCCTTTCAACCATAATTTTTTTTAAAAGTATGTCAATTTTTTTTCAAAAACCAACATGTACTAATTGGGGTGTACATTTTATCTCATTCATCAAATTTTGTGACAAGTTATTTTTTTAGAAACTAGACTTCATTCTACACACTAAAAAGAAAGTTTTGATTTTGGATTAGTTTTCAATAATTTCTAGGGGGAGCACACAAATATTTCACATTTTTGGGATGTGTCCACTTACAAAATCGTTAAAAAAAATCCACATTATAAAATTACCCAAAAACTCTAGGATAAACTACGCGGTGTTAGGCAACTTTTGATCAGAGTGATTAAAGAATTTTAAAAAAAAAGTTAAAATTTTAGGGGGGCCACACTTTCCACTATGTTATGTTGTGAAAAAAAAGTACTAATTTCTATGGCCCCCTTTTTTGAGGGCCTAAAAATAAACCATTTTGAAATATTTTTAGTAGTTTAGAAACTAGATTCAAAGGACTACTACTTTTGTTTTTGTCATATCTTAAAATTTTGAGCATAACTATCTTCAAATTCTTGTCAAAGTTTAGAAATTATTGATTTTAGAAAAAAAAAAGTTTCCACTTATACTACCCCCCCCCCCCCTTTTGGCACCACAACTTTGTGCACTTAGCTAGTTACAAGATAATCAAGTTATACCATCTTAAAATGGATGCACTTGACTTTCAAGACCTTGTAACACCCTTTTCTATAATTCCTCTTTTGGAGCATGGATCGACCTATGGTTAATGTCTTTATTTTTCTTGTCCTCTTCTATTTCACTCATATTTTTCATCTCTCACTCTCTACCATGGTCTTCTAGGTGTCTTTTTAATACCCTTTTGACCATATCTCCTATTTAGTTCACTATCTTCTAGTTTCACCCATACCCTCTTCTGCACCTTTTTGAGGCCTATTTGTCCTAACCTCTAGGACTAGGTTAACCTTGAGTGGAATGGGTCAACTTAGTATGGACTAGGTCAACCCAAGTTAACCTAGTCTAGGATTAGGTCGACCCAAGTTGATCTAGGCCTTGGTGGTTGTGGGTTTCGGGGCTTGAAAGTCCTCTGGTTTGCCAATTAGTTAATTTTTCTCCCTCATCAGCTTGAGTTGTTTTCTTGCTCAAAAAAATATATATATAAGGAGGCTTGGGGGATTCATTTTCATATATCATATAATTCTTAAGACAATCAATAATTCATGACAAAGAGTTCAAGAATTCCAACAAGCAAATGATTTTCATATGTCATCTCATTTTTCTTCATGCATTGAAGGATTCTTTGTAGGAAATTGTCTTCAAGATCTATCTTATTGTTAGCCATCAAGGGAGAATAACTACATTGAGACATTAATCATATTCTTCATGGATGCATAATTACATCCATGGCTCCATGATGTGGTTATGGTAGATCCATTGCAAATTTTGAGATACCCCACATCCTTCATACCAAATTCAAGATCTACAACATACATCATAAAAAATCCTTATTGACAATGGTTTCTACAAAAGAGGTGATTATTTACATTTATCTTGTTAATTTTACATTTATATTTCTCAACTATGGTTAATTCCTTAACTTAGGGCTTGACCAAGGAAAGCCCTCCCCCAACAAAACCCTTAAGCCCCTTCTTTTTTGTATTGATTTGTAGGATATTTGGTGAAAGATTTGCAGATATGGAACCTACTTTTTGGGAGCTTCTTGGAGAAGTCAATTTTAGGTCATCAAATGATGTCAACTTGGTTGTATAACATCTTACCAAGTTGACCTCATCCTTTAGTCTCCATTTTTAGGGAGATTTATGGGTTTTGTTTGATTCATCATTTTATTCCAATATCCACGATCGAAAATTCTAGAATAGTTTAGATCTGAGTTTTGGAGCTAAAATACATCTTGATCTATGCATTTCAAGGTGAGCCATTTATGTTTTATTTCCTTTGATATCTTTACCCTATATTTATATCTTAATTGGGATAATTTTCTTCACATAGCATATAGATCTACATTATTTAAGCAATTAGTTCTTTTACACATTCACATTATCCTATCAAGAGCCAAAGTGTATATTTTCTTGTATTGCATTCCTCTTTATAATTCAAATTTACTATGGGTTCTATTTAATCTAATTTGGATCATAAGTGGAATCATATTTTGAAATTCCCCTCTTACCCTCAAATAAATAATTGAATGGATTAGTGGACCGGAAATAGGGAGACCTACAATCCTATTTAAGTGCCTCCATTTTCCCCCTAATTTTTTTGGTGAACCTTACTTCTTTCCCCCTTCTTTTTGATCTTTGGAGTTAGATCTTCCTTATTTTCATTGGGTGCTTACCTTCTTTTACATTGACTTCTTATATATTTTAGGGTTAGATCCTTTGATCTCCAATATTTATCTCTTTGCATTAGTGACATTTAGATTTTCTTCTTTAGACCTCTTTCTCAATATGGAATTCACATAATTATAGATGTATTTCTCATGAAATATTTTTGGATGGTTCATAAGACCTTGCATACATTTGAATAAAAATATGATTCATTGGATCTATTCTACATGCACTTATCATTTTCTCATGTTTCAAAAAAGAATTAAAAATTTCTTTAGACATCTTATATTTGACATAAGCATCACCCTCCTATAAGCTTAGCTTTACAATATAATATTTATGAGGATAGTCCTATATCTTCTTCTCCTTCCTCCTTTATGGACTTTACTTTAACTCATGATGATGATTCTTCTATCGCGTGTTGCATTGATAGAGATGTTCCTTTTATTGATAATGTCACTATTTGGGATGAACCTCTAGATAAGGATGTTGACTATTCTCTTCCTCATAAAAGAGTTAACATGATTGATACGTTCTCCTTTAAACATATCAAGCTTCATGTTTCTTCTTTTGATAATATATATCCTTCTCTTAGGGATATTTTATTGTAAGAGGAAGACATTATAGATAATTTTATCAATGCAACCTTTCCTTCATTTGATTCTCCTAGAAAATATGACTCATTAATGGTTATCCATAATCCCTATTCTAAAGATTCCTAGAAGAAGATGATAATGGTTATCTCCTTAATGCTCTCTTTTTTAGTGATGAATCTATAGAGAAGCAAGATCTTAATCAAGTTAATGTTTTTCAACTGATTCTCACTCTCAAGGGTTACCGTTCATCAAATAAACCCCTAAACACCCTTAGGGGTTGTCTTCCCATAACTCATATAGAGGAACCTACTAATTTCAAGGATTATCATGTGGTGTCTCACACCTATCATACAAGGAATAATCAACCTACTACCTCTCTTCCACTTTCTCAACTTGTTCTCCACCCTCCACCTCTACTTTCTCAAAATCTTGGGTTGAATTATGATTTGGTATTGCAGTTACATAATACTCCCACCAAGATTTCTCTTTGGGAACTTCTTTACAAATCTCCTACATATCATGAAGCATTGAAACATGATTTATTGACTCTTCCAACTCCATCTCCTAATCATGATAACATCAATTCCTTTTTGCAATGCATGAATGCTACCCTTGGTCCACCTCAAAGTGTGTTTACTCATGATGACTTACCTCCTAAAGAGATTCAATATCACTATGATGCTCCTGTGGTAGCTGTCCTAGTCAATGGTAACCTTATTCATCGAACTCTAGTTTATAATGTATCTAGGCATAATATTTTTAGTATGGATACACTCAAAGAAATTAACGCCAATCTTTTAGAGAATAAGTCAAGTGCTCTGGTGGGGTTAGAGGTTTTGGTGGGGTGGCTTATCTTATTTAGGACCACCTTTTTAGTAAAATTTCCTTGGTTCATTCTAATAGCTATGCCAACTTCATGTGGATTTGCATTGATCGAGGAACCTTGCTCTATAGTGATACCTATATCACTGTCTATTACTTTCCACCAACATCTTCATTCTATGTAGTTCACAACATTGAGGGTGGGGACCCTTATGAGGACCTTCTTGAACACATTACCATAACATGTGGACCAGAGACCTACAACCTCCTCTCTATGATCGTAGGTCTGATCCCATGTGTATGACTAATTCTAATCCTGGTTTTGTTGGTTTGCTTCAGCTCTCCGAGGATTTTTAGGGCCCTTCACTAAGTATGGTCGTAATTTGTTACAATTTTGTGTAAGTCTTCTGATTTAGTTATCTTGAATTGACTCTCTTGCTTTCCTAGATCTGAACTCTTCATTTTTTGGCCACATGGTGATGGTGCTAGCGTTGTTGATTATGTTCTCTCTACTGCCTCCTTCATCCATCTCATTTACCATTTTACCATCTCTCACCTTCCTCTGGATGATCATGACCTCCTTAGCATCACTCTTCAGGGACCCCTCACACCTTCTCCTCACTTATTCACTTATTATCACCACCCTCTTCCCTCCCCCCATGCTCATACTTCTTTTTGCTTCTCCGATGGTGACGCAGAGCTCTTTATTCATCACCTTAGATGAATTCTCACCTAGGACCCTTTCCCCAACTCTGGGGATATCACCTCCATTTTTCACTCACTTGCATTTGCCTTGTGGGAGTTTTCCCTTCAGGGTATAATATAGTGGAAATTTTTTGTATTTTGGCAAAATTGACATTTTTCTAGTGTTGTTTTTGGTAATTTGTAAGCCCTTCCATGGTTTACCTAGTCACCAAACTTTGTAGGTTTACCTAGTTACCTAGCATTGTCAGGTTTATTAATCACCAAGGTAAACTTTTCATTTGAGTTTTTTCCTGGCCATATTCACCTTTCACACAGCTGACTAGGTAATGGTAATGAGGACAACATTTGTTGAGTTTTAACATTGAATTTGCATGTGGTATGGGGGAATTCTCCAACATAGTTGCATTTTTCCATGAAGGAGTTAGCTTGTTTCACCTTAGGGCATGTGGAGGAGTTAGCTTTTTTCGCCTGGTAATTGATTTGTATAAATCTAAATTTTCCTGAGCAATGAAACATTCACTATACCATTGGCGCTCCTTCAAATTTTGGGTAGGACACATCATGGGCATGACTCAGACTCCATATATAGCTTTTGCAATTGGTGGTATGTGCACCTTTCTGATGATCATTGATCAATTTCTAACTCTTGACTGAGATAAAGTTCTTGCAATAGAGACAAGAAAAAACTTGTACTCTTCATATTCCATATCAGTTTCAATTTTGGCATCTCTGCATGTATTTTCAAAGTCAACTTTTCTCCTAACATGATGGCGAGTGTCTCCTTTTCATGGATGGAATAGAACATTTTTGCATCCTTGAGATTTTGACTCCCATATGCATAGGCATTTCTCAAATCCCTCACTAAAAGAATCACATTCTTGTGCAAACGACATGGTGTAATTCGGTAAGGACAACATAGGATAATGATGCAGGGTATAGTGGACTCATTCACATTTCCTATTTATTTAATACAAATTTCATTATTCAAGTTGTCATTTCTCATCCCACTTCACACTAATATAACTCCTTACTATCAAAGAATAGATCCCCATAAATCATCCTCCTTCCAAGACCTATTAATTGTTAGTCCAAGCATTGGCCTCCTCTCCCATCCACTATGCTCCACTCTTCAAATACCAAACTTTGATCATATTCCCAGTGCTAATCACATCTTAAATTGACTATTTATTCAAGACTCAATGGTTCTATTCTATTTCCAAATTCCCTTTGACTATATATTCATCCTTCTCATATACCCTATGATAGATTCCATTCAATTCAATGTTACCCAAGATTACTCTACATCCCTACTAATTTGTACACATAACCCACAAATCACATCCAAAGGCCAACAACTCTATTCATATACGTTTGGCAAATAAATTGTCACTGTCCTATCCAATCATTATAGGTAGGATTTTTCCTTTGCATCAACCCTTAACCCTTAAGATTTCAATCCTTACACAATATTGGACCCTACCATGACAACTTTGCACAAACAATTACATTTCCTTCTCAAATACATCAACTTTAATGAATCAAAGTATATCAAAATTGACTCAAGAACTCATGATATGTCGTGTTGAATTCTTGGTGTACTTATATCTTAGGTGCTTCTGTATCATACTCCCTGTCTTGGAAAGTTTCCAAGTCTCTTGGAAACATGGAACCAAGAACTAGGAAGAAAATAATTAGACCAAAATCCTTTAGCTTTACCATTATTACTTTTCCCTCTTCATGCCTTTTATCACCATCATCTTTTCCCTTAAGGGCACAAGACTATCCTTTTAGGGACCTCTTTGTTACTCATGTTAGGGGATCTTACAATGGCTACAACTTCATGGTGTTATACTAGTTGAGTTCAACCTTACCTTGTGCTTTTTCAGCCTCACCACAACTGTCAACAACTCACCCTTGTGCCTAACCTAGGAGTCCTACACTTTCTCTCTCACTAGTTTGGCAACCATTAAACAATTCATTAGTCATGGATTATCCCTTTTCCCTTGAAGATCTACTATATTTGTACACACATGCAAAACATCTTCCTTTTGTATGTGGTGGATAAGTAAACACATCCCCAAAAAATTAGCAAGACCAAATCACAAAAGACTTTCTCAACCTAAATCTTTTTTTGAGCTAAGATACCAATATGATGTAAAGCATAGTGAACCCATTCACATTTCCTATTCATTTAGGAAAATTCCTTGTTCAAGTTTTCATTTCTCATCCTACTTCACATTGATATAACTCCTTTGTAGGATCAATGCATAGGTCACCAAAATGCATTATCCTTCTAAGACCTATTAATGGTTAGTCCAAGGATTGGCCTCCTCTACTATCCACTACTCCCCACTCTTCAAACATCAAAATCTTATCAAATTATCAATGTTGATCACATCCTAAACTGACTGTATACCCAAGACTCTATGTCATTATACTATGTCGTCATTCTCTTTAACTGTATATTCATCCTTCTCATATACCCTATGATAGATTTCATTCTTCTCAACACTACTTAAGATCACTCTCCATCCCTTTTGATCCTCAAACATAATCCACAATCCACATCTGAAAGCTATTGACTCTATTCAAATAAGAAGAAAAATTATCACTTTCCTATCCAATCATTACAAGTAGGACTTTTTCTTTGCACCAACCTTAAACCCTTAGGATTCTAATCCTTACACAATATTGGACCTTACCATGAAAAATTTGCACAAACAATTCCATTTCCTTCTCAAATACATCAAAATTTTAATTACTCTAACTTTAATAGATCAAAACTTTATATTTCCATGTTGAGGACAACTCTTGCTTTCTTTTGAGTTTTCTTGTAGAAAAGGGAAGCCTTTTTCTAGAGAATTCTAATCACTCACTGTCTCTTGCATAGAAGGATCTATTGTAAGGTGTAGATGTTTTGAGTTCAAGCCTCTTCTTGATCTAAGTCTTTTCAAGTTAGTTTTGAGAAGTGGTTTAGATAAAGTTCCATCATTTTCTTTTGGACAATGAACATGAGTATCTTCTTCCATTAAATTGGCCTCAGGTTTAACATCAAAATTGATCTTCCCACTCTTATAGGTTTTATCATCAAAAGTGTCATCCTTAGCTTGCACCTTTTCTAATTTTTCTGAGCAACATGTATCATTGTATGGACATGGTTGTGTGATGAAGGGCCATTCTCATCAACAACAACATTTGAAGAAAAGCTGAATTTTCTATCTTCATTTTGCTTTAGGAGGTTGATGTTAGTATCCTCTGATTCAATCTTGCAAAACTCAAAATTTGTATTTGCAACATTACAATTACATCTTTCTATAGTTTCCTTTTGTATATCATTTTCATTAGCAAGATTGACCTAGTCATGACCTCTCCTGATTTTCATAGCCCTTGATTTAGATGTTGTTCTATACACATGAGCATATTCTATATCAATTTTGTAGTCTCTTTGAAATCCTAGAATCAAACCTCACTTTAGAAAGCATGGACAATGATCTCCAAAATGAGAACCTTTTTTCCCATCTCCATTTTTACTCATTTCACTAAAGGGAATGTCAAAATTTTTTGATAAAGGCTTCCTTTCCTTCTTTCCCCCAATTGCATAAGTATTCTCTATATCATGACCATTTTTCTCAATCTACAAAAATTTAGAGTATGGTGTGCCTCAATATTCCAAAAAAAAGATACAACCACAATGGATTTCTATATATTGAATAATGTTATCTATGGTGATTCTAAATGCTTTCACTAACTCAAGCGATTGGAATTTTTCCAAGCTAGGATGATTGTGATCTTGTTTGTGCAATACAAATTGGCTAATATATGTGTTACCAATGAGTCTGGCGATGCCCATTTATTCAGATCATTATAGTCTCATGTGTTGATGTCTTTCTAATACTATTGTGAATCTCTATAATCATCCCTTCTTTATCCATTGTGATTCCATCAGCTGGTATTAACTCTTATTTGCTAATACCTTACTCGATTCAATGGGTTTCTTATAAATTCATTCAATACTCCTTTGATATAGGATGTATTCCTTCCTATTTGATTCCTACCATAATCTTCAACTTGGTGTCATCTATTGTGCCAATAGTTCATGGTGATTAATGGTTGAATGGATGCATTGTGTATCTATATCTTCCTTTTATGCTACTCAATGTGGAGTCTTCTACTTGGTGTCATCTGTTGTGCTAGCAGTCTATAGTGTCCAATGGTCAAGAATAGATGCATCATGTATCTATATCTTCCTTCTATGCGAGTCAATGTGGGGAGAGTAATTTTATTTCCTTTGGTGCTTGTGTTTTTATCCACTGTGAAGAATATGTTCTATGTTGATTAACTTGTGTTATATGCATCTTCGTTCATCTTCATGATTTTCCCAGATCGATGTTCAAAGTCTATCTCTATTTCTTTGTTATTGATGGATCAAACCAAGATACCATGCATCCATTCATGTTGAGTTCTGGTGCTCTTTGTCCCAAATCCTCGCTCAATTATCCTCTTGTAATTATGAGCCTTTTATGTGCCTGAATATATCCTTGTTCTTATTCCAATCATTCCTACCTCCATCCATCTCTGATATCTCCATCATATAAAATGGTAGAATGGATAAAAGAGACCATCATCTGCAATATGGAGAAGGGTTAAATCAATAAAAACTATAATATTGACTTTCTAGTCCAATTGATGTTTTGTAGTAAATGTCTACTTTGTATTCCTCATTTAGATAGCACCTTTTTGATGATCATTAATCGGTTTGAAACTTGTTTGAGATAAAGTTCTTGCAGTAGAGACAAGTTCTTGCAATTCAAAGTGCCTTAACATATGAATTGGAAGTAATCATTGATATAAAAACCAATAGGTACACTAGGATGTCTAATTGGATGTGTACCTAATTTTTTATTTCTAACATCCATTACATTTATAGATGAACTATGGCATGGATGAATGGTGCTCTGAATTTTACAATAACAGAACTCTAAGATACAAGTGGAAGATAAAAGTCATTTTTTTTGACATGTTACATTCACTAAAATAGGTGTAGTTTTTAACACAATGGTACATGAGGTTCAAATATCTCAAGGAAAGCTTAGAACTTCACTGGCTTTTAATTTTCACCCCAAGCTTTAGAAGTTGTAGCACTAGTACCATGTACATCATCAATGTCTGCATGCTCTACAGAGGTATTTAAACTAACTTATCTTCAATTTCAAGTGAAGAATTTATCCTCCTCGAAGAGGTGCAATTTTTTTTGTCTAACATCTCAACAAGAAGACCTGAAGATAAAAATGCATTAGGACTTCTCTCATTTCCATGAGTGGCTTCTATATTGAAAAGACACCCACTATTATATTTTGTACATTGTGGATGTTCATGACCAGAGTCACCTGTTGAGGCTTCATCTTCTTCCAAAACCCCCATTTCAGTCCTAGACTTTGCTAGATTTTTCTTGTAACAATACTCATTATAAAGCTTACTTTCAATAGCTAGTTGTTTTTGATATCCTAACGCCTACCCCAATTGAGCCTACATGATAGCTCTCTAATTTGACAATTGACTTTCATATGGATCTAGTTCATCATGAGGGAAGTTAAGTTTTGTAGATGTACCAAATTGATCATAAGCTATTTGATCATATGCCATAGCAACATCTTCACTAATGAGAGATGTCCCCAAGTAGGATTGCTTCTTCAAAACAAGATTATAGTATATAGATTGAAATTTCTTTCCATTACTATAAACACCTCTATAATTAATGTGCCTTGTGAAGTCTAAAATTCTTCCTCTGATAACTACTATGAAGAAATGAGTCTGTAATTTCTTCTCTATCCACTGTGCTTTTAGGAAATGAAACAAAATGGCTAGAATTATTCAGATCAGCAGTTTTCCTCAATTTTTGTTTGTTACTATTCACTCTTTAAAATTTATCTCTAAATTTTGAGCAATCTTCACCAAAATGTTCATGTGAATATTGCCTCCTAGGTTTACCTATCTCATGTTCATCAGAAGTGAAAATTTGACCTCCAATTTCAATAATTGCACATGTTCTACCTTGACTAGAGCTTTTATCACTCATATCTATGTGATGTGAAAAATTATTTCCATAGGTTGACATGAAATCACTGCCATTTCATCTACTAAAAGATGTTTTTATTTTCTCCTTTTACTATTCATTGACCTTCTCTTTTTTGGTGCCTTTCAAAATATACTTGCCTCCTCTCTAAAGGATCTTGAGTGAGATTCTAATTTAAATCCATGAGAAGTATTAGTCACTACTTTTTCACCCCTCAGACTGCAAATCTACATCATCGTATGCATAAGCAGCTGCCTCTTCAGGAGGATAGGTCCCCAGCCAAAGCCTCTTTCTATCAGGAGTTCTAACTTCCTATTTCAGCACCATAACCTCCCCAAGGTCATCATCTTACACCAACAAACTAAGAAGAGGACACACTATGACCAGGCCACCCTGACATTAAATCTTGTGCTTCTTCAAGGTTCCAACATTTCTTTTTGGCTCTCAAATAGTGCACTTCAAACCCATGGTTGTGAAGTCCAACTTGCCTAAATCTATAATAGACATCAAAAGTGGATGGTTGGAGTACTTACCTAAATAATCATTTACTCTACAATGGAACAATCTTGTAGGAGTCCACATTAAGCCTACCCTAACTAAATCAATTGGTCCTATTTCCACAAAAGAGGGTGCCCCATGAAACAATAAATATTTTCTCTTAGCACTAGAGCTAGGACATGGAAGACACTTATTATTCTCATATGTGTGACATTTACCTTCTTTCCACACAATTTTTGGAGTCCTAGATATAGCATTTGGACATGATGTATGATGCAAGGAAGGACATGGAAAACTAGGGCCAAAGGCACACCTAGCTCTCCGAACCGCCCTGCAAGAGTTAACACAATAGAAGCAAATGCAAAGAACAAAAACCAAAGGAGGAAGAAGAGTAAAATAATTTTATTGATTCATCAAAATATCTTCATACATGCCCAATTGTAAGGTCTTTAGGGTTACAACCAAATACAAATACATTCACATTCAAAGGTTCAATAACAAATTCACACTTTCTAGTTCTGCTTTGCAATCCTCTTCAAAACTACCTAAAAATACTTAGCTCTAAGAATACACACTCTATTTATACTAGAAAAAATGGCTTATAGATCATTCTAGAACATGGATAATCCACAAGTTAGATCTTAGCAAATATTAAATGAAAATAAACCAAAATTAAATACACAAGTCAGCCTGCATCAACAATTAACTATTCTGAAATTGATGTCTGAGAAAAATTGCGTTATCTCCTAGCTCCAATTGAATTAAAATTTGTGCTTTGAACTATGGGTAGATATATAGGTCCTCTATAACCCCATAAGTGCACAAGGTATGATTTATTATGGGAAAGTGTGCATCCATTCCAAAAGTTGAGCACAAAAAATTGTCATGTAGAACTGCTAGAAATTGATGTTTCGAGAGAATTTCCATATCTCCCAAACTATAAGGAGTTAGAACTTGCACTCTGGAATGTAGATATTAATCTAGGTCCTTATTAATCCCTAAAGTGTGAAACCCTTCATTCATTATGAAAAATTAGTTACATGGTCTACGATAATCACCTAGAAACTAGAAAACATAATTTTAGCAGAACCTAGTTTCAATAGCAAAATAAAAACTGAAAACATGCAGGATAGCAGTGCAACCCAAGATGCTCCTACCTTAGACAAATGGGGTTGGAAGAAATGATTCTCTTGAATCATTGAGATGTCACAACCTAAGCTAAATTTGACTCAGATTGAGAAATCCATGAAGCATCTTCCATAGGTCTATTCTTCCACTTCACTAGATATTCATAATAATATTTTCCTCTTGTGCTCTTACCAATTATTTGATCCAATACCTATTTAACTTCTTCAATTTTCTTGTTAGGATAGTTCTCTGATACAGTAAATTCATACATTTAATTCATGATACTTGTATAAATCAGCAACATTGAATATAGGAGATTTATCCATGTCATCAAGTAACTCAACTTCATAGGCATTTCCATTGTCAAACTTCCTCAAGATTTTACAAGGTCCAAACTTCTTCATCTTTAGCTTACTATATGTTCCAATTGGAAATCTTTCTTTCTTCATATGAACAATCACCTCATCACCAACTTGAAAATCATGATGTCTCCTAGTCTGATCAACATTGTCCTTATACCTTTGATTACTTTGTTCTATCCTCAACTTCACTTTCTTATGCAAAGACTTCATATAATCAAAAATTTCTTCTCTTGCAACACTTCTCTTTTCTTCCCCAACAATATCTCTCAAATATGATACTCCTCTAGGCATCATTCTAGTAATAATTTCAAAAGGTGTCTTTCCTTTACTCCTATTCACAGAATTATTATATGCAAATTTAGCTTGTGCTAATACCATCTCCCAATTACTTGGCTTATTCCCAACGAAACATCTTAGCAAGTTACCAAAGCTTCTATTCACCACCTCCATTTGTCCATCTATTTGCAGATGAAATGTAGAACTAAACTTCAGCTTAGTACCCATCTTCTTCCATAAAGTCTTCCAAAAATAACCAACAAACTTACGATCTCTATAAAAAATAATGCTTTTTGGTAATCCATGCAATCTCACAATCTCTTTGAAGAAAAGTTTAGCAACATGCTCAGCATCTGATGTCTTCTTACATGGTATAAAATGAGCCATGTTAGAAAATATTTCCACTACAACAATTATGGAATCATATCCCTTCACTTTCTTAAGCAATCCAAGAACAAAATCCATACTAATGTCAATCCAAGGTTTCTTAGGAATAGTAATAGGTGTATACAAACCAATATTCTGACTCACTCCTTTTGCAATTTGACAAACTCCACAAATCTTCACAAATTTTTGAACATTCTTATACATTTGTGGCCAATAATACTTTTCTTTCAGAAAACTCAATGTCTTATCAATTCCAAACTGTCCAACCAATCCACCATTATGCTTTTCCTCAATCAGATTCAAGCTCATAAAACTTATAGGAATACACAACTAAATACCTTTGAACACCATACCTTCTAGAATGAAATACTCATCATACTTTCTTATGTGATCTATCAAATTTGCTACTCTGCACTCTCTTCACACCTCAAAAAAATTAGGATCAGCATCATACAACTCTTTCATTTCATCAAAACCAAGAACTTCAACCTTCATTTCAATCAACAAAGAACATCTTCTACTAAATGCATTAAAAAATCTATTAGTAACTCTACTCTTATACTTAATGACAAATATAAAATTCTAGAAATGCTTAACCCACTTCATATGTCTCTAATTCAATTTATGTTGACTTCCTAAGTATTGTAAAGCTTTATGATCAATATACAACATAAACTCCTTAGGAATCAAATAATGTCTCCACTTCATCAATGCTTGAACAATAGCATAAAATTCTTGATCATAAACAAAATATTTCCTTTTAGCATCATTCAAATTTTCATTAAAAAAAGCAACAGGGTTACCTTCTTGACTTAATACAACTCCTATTGCATTACCACTTGCATCACATTCAACTTGAAATACTTTTTGGAAATCAAGCAAAGCCAATATAGGTAATTCAACAACGTTTTGTTTCAAAGTCTCAAAACTCTTATCAGCTCCATGTGTCCACTTGAATTCATTTTTATCTCCCCTCATTGTTTGGGTCATAGCATTACAAATAACACTGAAATTCTTCATAATTTTTTTGTAAAAACTAGGCAAACCATGAAATGATCTTACCTCATCCACATTCTCAGGTGTAGGCAACTCCAAAATTTCTTTAACCTTCTCAAGATCCATTTTCAATCCATCAGTTGATATCACAAATCCTAAATACACAATCTTCTTTTGCATCAAAGAACACTTTTTCAGATTAATCAACAACTTTTCATCTTTCAATCTTTGCAATACTTGTCTAATATGATCAAGATGTTCTTCCTTAGTCTTATTGAATATCAAAATATCATCCACATAAACAATCACAAACTTATCGAAGAATCTTTTCAGAACTTCATTCATCAACCTCATCAAAGTACTAGGTGCATTAGTCAAACCAAAAGGCATAACCAACCATTCATACAAACCATCTTTTTTCTTGAAAGTAGTCTTTCATTTATCACCTTCTCTAATTTTGATTTGATGAGAGCCACTCTTAAAATCAATCTTGATAAAATACTTTTCTCCACTCAAAAAATCCATTATGTCATCCATCCTCAGCATAAGAAACCTATATTTTACTGTGATCTTGTTGATAACTCTGCTATCAGTACACATTCTCCATTCTCCATTCTTTTTAGGTTCTAATATAATAGGTACAACACATGGACTCAAAATTTCTCTGATCAAACCTTTCTACAACAACTCATGCACTTGTCTATTAAGTTCATTCTCAGTAGGTGTCAACCTATATGGTGCTTTGTTTGGCAAACTAGCTCCAGGAATTAGATCCATACAATGACTTATGCTTCTTATTGGAGGTAAACCATTAGGAATATCATCAGCAACAATACCTTTATATTCATTTATCAATTCAACAATTTCTATTGTCATACCAACTTTTGCTGCTTAGTCATTACTACCAACACTCGGTCCTCTAGGAACTATAGCAAAACAAACTTGATTCTTCTTTACTTCCTTTTCAAATTGCTTTCCATTAACCATGGAAACTTTTATTTTAATACAACTAACCTCATCTGGACTTTCAATCAAAGGCAACAATATTTGTTTCTTCCCATTTACCCAAAGAGTATATTGATTCAATCTTCCATCATGCACAACATGTCTATTATATTGCCAAGGTCTACCCAAAAAAATATGACAATAATCCATAGGCATAACATCACACAAAAATTCATAAACATAATGTCCAATTTCAAACTTCACTATGCATTGCTCACTTACCAATGTCTTATGCTCATCTTTGATCCATGAAACATGATAGGGCTTGGGATGTTTCAGCCTCTGCAACTACAACTTTGTAACCAACTCTTCTAATGCCAAATTTGTAGAACTTCCATAATCAATGATCGCCTTGTAACATTTTCCATTCATTTTACATCTGGTCTTGAAAAGACTTCTTCTAAGGACAGATTCCTCATCAGTTCCCTTATTACATAAGGTTCTTCTCACCATCAGATTTTTTCTAGCCTCAGATCCACTTGGTGAAATTTCAATGTGTTCTTGAATCACAATATTTCTATTATTTTTCCCACTTTCAGAAGATCTACGTTCAAAAGATCTATGTCCTTCTTTACCACATTTGAAGCAATTACCATGAAAACCACATCTAGGATAAGAATTACCTCTTCCTTAGTAAGATCCAGTACATCCTTGGTATGAACTACCACCTTTCCACTCAGTCTTGTCTTTGTCATCATTCTTCCATTCAGATTCTCCTTTATCCTACACAAAACTTTAAGATCTGCCACCTTCACCATAAGATCTACCTCTGCCTCTCTAGAATCTACCACCTCTACCTCCTTGTCTTTGTTCATGCCTCTTTGCTAAGATCTCCTCAGCTTTCAAGGCATATTGATATGCTTCTTCCACACTTTCCAACTTCACAAAACTTATTTCATCTTGAATTCTAGATCTCAATCCATTTATGTACCATGCTGTTGGATACAATTGTCTAATTATGTGTTTTCTTTGATGTTACACAAATGGCATATTAGTTGTCAGACAGTATCTACTGAACTCACTTAGGTGTCGAAGGAATTTTGGCAGGAATCAATGTTAATCGAATTCTCATGGTTAGCGAAGGAAGTTGGACAGAGTCAGTATTCACCGAGTTCACTCGGTTGCCAAAGAATTTTTGCATGTTCATAGTGTTAACCAAGCTTCTATAAGTTAACACAAGAAATCATCTCAAAACTAGTATTTACTAAGAAGGGTTGGCCAATGAAGGATTTTGTTGTTTTGACATAAGAAGCTTAATTATTTTAAGTATTGTTTCTAGCTGACTATGGTGATGATTATTTGTTATAGTAATTTGTAATTAAGCTAACTTGATAATCTGGATGATATAAATGAAAGGTCAAGTTGAGATTTTAGTTTATGTACAAATGAGTTGATTGAATTGAGAAGGAAAGAGTTTGAGCAAACTTGAAGGACAAGAAGGTATCTTTGTGGAGCATAAAAGTGTTATTCAATTAGAAAGGATCAAGTATGAAGTAGAATAGAGATCTTTAATTAGCAATTTAGTTGCATCACATTTAGGTCATTTCATTGTTACTTTCTTACCATTGTATCGATGATCTAAAATCTCTTAACAGAGTTGGTTTAATAGCTAGTTATAAATCCTCTAACAAGGTGATAGTTCCATTGAATTATTTTAAGACCTTTTGCAAGGCCACTCCTTATAGGGTGATTAAATCCTCTAAGAATATCACACCTAACAATGTGTTTTGTAACCTTTAACCGAGTTGGCTCCTAATAGGGCTCACTTCAGAGGAGTGAAAACAATAACTAGTTACATTGGTGGTTTTTCCCATATCAAGTTTCCATGTTAAATCCCGGTGTCTCATGTGTTCATGTTATTTCTCTTATGTTTGCAAATTAATCACTGTGAATGCTTAAGATCAACTAAAAGTAAATCACTCTGCATTTATCGAGTTACAACATTTTTGTGTATATTGAATAACAACAACAATAAGTTTTATTTGACATCTATGGGATTTGGGATTTATTCTAGCAGTAACTGATTCACCCCCTCTCTCAGTTACTCCTATATTTCCAATAATTGGTATCAGAGCTTTTAGTGCTTCTAGGAAAGGTTTTAAGAACCTAAGCTAAAGATCAGGATGTCTTACAAGAGAGAAATTCCAAAGCTTAACAGAGACAACTTTTTAGCATGGTAAGAACTCATGAGACTTCATCTAGCTTTCATTAGTGATTCAAGCTTGAAATACCTTGATGAAGAATACACAACTCCCATTGATACACTATCTATTGGAGACATTACTAAGAAAAAGAACCATAACACCATGATGATTGATATTGCATCAACTCTTAGCTATGATGAATTTGATAATATCAAGGACTGCAAAACTACATTTGGTATGTGGAACAAGCTAAATGAAATCTATGGTGGTGATGATGATGTGAGGAGAGCCAAAGTAGAAAGCCTTAGAGGACAGTTTGATCAAATGAGAATGAGAGAAGATGAAAATGTTGCTAAATATGTGGAAAGAATCAAAGCTAGTGTCATTGCAATCAGAGCTTCTGAAGGAGAAATCAAGGATGAAACCATTTTAAGTAAAGTTCTCAGAACATTACTTCCTATCTATGCAATTAGAGTATCTACTATTCAAGAAAGGAGGTGTGAGACAAATCATAAGATAACTTTGGATACCTTAGTAGGAAGATTAACAACTTTTGAACTGGACAACTATGACAATTATGTTCTAGCCTCCAAGAATATTGAATCTACATTTGAGGCCAAACTTTCACTTAAGGAGAAGGGCACGAAAATAAAGGACATTCAGTCATAAAGTGAAGAAGAATTAAAGGAAAGTTCTGATAGTGATCTTGAAGTTGTTGAAGCTTTACTTGTAAGGAAATATTCTAGAGGAAGAGAAAAATACAAAGGTAAAGTTCCCCTAATCTATTTTTCATGTGAAGAAATTGGTCATATTGTTGCCAGGTGCTCAAATAAAGAAAGCAAGGATGCGAAGAAAAGTCACAAGTGCAATGGCAAGAAGGATTTCAAAAATCACAAATCATTCAAGGAAAAAGGTAAGAAGACTTGTTTTATGGCTAAAGATTCTAATAATAGTGAAGATGAAATAGTATACATTGCTGTGAAAGATGAATCTGATGAAGAAGAAGATAAGATGGCACTCATTTCTCATGTCAGTAATAATGACACATGGATCATAGATAGTGGATTTTTGCATCATATGACTGGAGACAAAACAAAGTTTCAACACTTTAAAGACTATGATGGTGGTAGTGTAAGGTTTGGAAACAACGAACCTTGTTGTATAAAAGGGAAAGGTTGAATCTCATTAACCAAAGAACTTGTATGTAACAATGCCTATTGGGTTGAAGGACTAAAAAATAATCTACTGAGTGTGGCATAGCTAATCAACATTGGATTCAAGATAGAATTTATGCATGGCAAGGCAAGACTATTGGATGACAAAGGTAATCTGATTGGATCAAACAAACAAACAAGAGGTAACCTATTCTATTTTGATCTTGGTGATTGCTCATGTTTTATTTCTCAAATAGAAGAAAGTTGGTTATGGCACAAAAGATTATGTCATGCAAACTTTGATAATATGGTCAAGATAAGAAAATTTAGAAAAGTGAGAGGTATTCCTAGTTTGAAGAAACTAGATGTTAGTTTATGCAAGAATTGTTAGATTGGAAAAATGGAAAAGACTAGTTTTAAAAGAAAAATCTATTAGTTTGAAGATGTCTTGGAAACTGTGCATACTGACCTATGTGGATCCATTGGAATAGAAAGCTATAGTGGAGAAAAATTCTTTATTCTTTTTGTTGATGACTATTTTAGAATGATGACTGTTATGTATCTTAGAGAGAAGTCAGAAGCATTTGAGAAATTCAAATGGTATCTAGCAAGAATAGAAAAGGAGATAGAGAAAAGATTGAAATTCTTAAGACCAGACAGAGGTGGTGAATTCATCTCCAATGAATTCAATAACTTTTGCATTGAAAGAGGAATTAAAAGATAGGTATCAGCCCCTGGTACTCTTGAGCAGAATGGAATAGCTGAAAGAATAAATAGATCTATCATGGATTGTGCAAGGACTCTAATGATTGAAAAGAACATTGTTATCAAATACTGGAAGGAAGCTATCAACACTGCAGTTCATACTTTGAATCAAGTACAGTTGACGAAGGACTCATATAAAATTCCCTATGAATTATGGTATGGCTATAAACCTAATGTAAGTTGCCTGAAAGTATTTGGAAGTAAATGCTATATCTTAAAAGAGTCTAAAAAAGACAAGTTTGATGTGAAAGGTGATGAAGGTATATTCTCAAAATATTCTTGCAGAAGTAAGGCATATAGATGTTTAAATTTGTCTACTCATAAAATCATAGAAAGTGCACATGTGAGAATTGATGAGTTTGCAGAAAGGACTGAAGAAGAAAGCAAAAAAGAACTAGAAGATTACAGGAGATTTGTTTACTTCGAACCTGATACATTGCCAGGCACATCTATCAATAAGGAGATTTCAACTCCTGAGTCTTCCTCAGTTACTGAGTTGCAAGAATTTCAAACTGAGTCATAAGGACTCGAGTCACATTTTGAAGCTACCAAACCAATGCCTACTGAGTCTGAGCAACTAGAGCCAGAAGTTGAAATTCAAAATGAAGGCAGTGGAATTCATTCAAAAGGTAAAGAAAGGTAAAGAACCTGTATTGGCTAAGTATGTCAGAAGGCATCATGCACTTGATCAAATTATTGGAGATAAATTAGATGGTACTATGAAAAGAAGTAAGCTAAAAGTTACATGTTTACTTGCTGATTTTGAACCTAGAAATGTTAAAGATGCATTGGAAAATGGAAGTTGGATTGAGGCTATGAATGAAGAAATAGAACAAATAGAGAAGAATAAAACTTGGACTCTTGTTCCTAGGCCTAAAGATAAAAATGTGATTGGAACAAAATGGGTATTCACAAATAAGCTGAATGAAGATGGACAAGTATCAAGAAACAAAGCAAGAGTGGTGTGTAAAGGATATTCTCAAGAAGAAGGAATTGATTATGGTGAGACTTTTGCTCCTATTGCAAGATTAGAAGGTGTTAGGACTCTACTTGCATATGTTTCTCATAGAGAATTCAAAGTATATCAAATGGATGTTAAATTTGCATTTTTCAATGGTATTCTTGATGAAGAAGTCTATATGGAGCAACCATAAGGTTTTGTTGATCCAGACAAAAGGGATATGGTTTGCAAATTACATAAAGCATTGTATGCTCTGAAACAAGCTCCTAGAGCATGGTATGAAAGGTTACACAACTACCTTTACAGATTGGTTTTCAAAGAACTAATGATAACAATAGTTTGTACATTAAAGAAGGACCAGATAACAAGATTGTATTGGTAGATATATTTGTGGATAACACTCTATTTATAGGGAATGATGATCTATGCAAGAAATTTTTAGAACAAATGAATAAAGAGTTTGAAATGTCCATGTTTAGTGAGATAAAATTTTTTGTTGGACTTCAGACACAACAAAGTAAGAATGGTATCTGCATTACTCAATCTAAGTATATCAAAGAGATACTCAAGAAATTTGGAATGGAAGGTTCTAAACTAGTTGGAACCCCATGTGTATTGGACTAAAGCTTACTAAAGATGATGATTCAAAAGAGGTAGATCAGACTCTATACAGATCAATGATTGGAAAATTACAGTATGTAGTTCATACAAGGTTTGATATTGCTTTAGTAGTTGGGATAGTGGCAAGATTCTTAGCTAAACCTAGAGAAAATCATATGATGGAAATCAAAAAATTTTGAGATATCTGAAAGGTACTGAAGATTATGGTCTATGGTAAAAACTTGGAGGAAACTTAGACCTAAAGGTATTTGTTGATGCTGATTGGGTAGGAAATCTTGATAACAAAAAGAGTACAAGTGGTACAACATTCTTTCTTGGTAAAAGATTGGTATCTTGGACAAGCAAGAAGCAAAACTGCACATCCCAATCTATAGCAGAAGTAGAATATGTTGCAGCAATAGTAAATTGTTTTAATATTGTTTGGTTTAAATAGTTGTTGGAAGGCATGAAGGTTGAGATCAAAGAACCAGTTGTCATGTATTGTGATAACACTAGTGCAATTAGCATATCAAAGAACCCAATGGATTCCAAAACTAAGCACATTGCTATAAAATATCATTTTGTCAGAGAATTGGTGTAGGATAAAGAAATTAGATTGGAATATGTTCACACAAAAGAATAGATTGCAGACATATTCACCAAGTCATTACCTAAGGATGTATTCCTATATCTAAGAGGTAAGTTAGGGGTCATTCCTCTATCTGAAGCTCACTAAATAAAGTTTTAGTGATGCATCAATATGAATCAAGTTGAAGATCAATCAGTTGATGCATCATAGTCAAGGGAATATTGCATATGAATAAATACTCAAGGTACATTGATACTAATTTGGTATGTGTTGTTTTTGGCATATGTTGTCAAAAATTTACTATCATATCTTTCTAAGGGAAAAGAATACTATCATAGAAGTTATGTAATTCCTTCATAGAGGGAGATTACTGCATGAAAGAAGAAGTTTTTTTTGGTAAAATCTAAGAGGGAGAAACTTTCTATCAGAGAAAGTCTTGTTCTCAAATTTCATTGTGCTATGACATGTTGTGTTGTCATCAATGCTAAAGAGGGAGATTGTTGGATAAAATTGTCTAATTGTGTGTTGTCTTTGATGTTACACAAATGTAATATCAGTTGTCAGACAGTATCTACCGAGCTCACTCAGGCATTGAAGGAATTCTGGCTGGAATTAGTGTTAACTGAATTCTCATGGTTAGCAAAGGAAGTTGGATAGAGTCAGTATTCATTGAGTTCACTCAGTTGCCAAAGGATTTTTGCATGTTCATAGTGTTAACCAAGCTTCTGTTGGTTAACACAGGAAATCATCTCAGAACTAGTATTTACTTAGCAGGGTTGACCAATGAAAGATTTTGTTGTTTTGACATAAGAATCTTAATTATTTTAAATATTGTTTCTAGCTGATTATGGTGATGATTATTTTTTATTATAATTTGTAATTGAGCTGACTTGACAATCTGGATGATATAAATGAAAGATCAAGTTGACATTTTAGTGTGTGTGCAAATGAGTTGATTGAATTGAGCAGGAAAGAGTTTGAGTGAACTTGAAGGATAAGCAGGTATCTTTTTGGAGAAAAAAAGTGTTATTCAATTAGGAAGGATCAAGTATGAAGCAGAATAAAGATCTATAATCAGCAATTTAGTTGCATCACATTCAGGTCATTTCACTATTACTTTCTTACCATTGTAGCAATGATCTAAAATCTCTCAACAGAGTTAGTTTAATAGCTTGTTGTAAATCCTCTAACAAGCTGATAGTTCCATTGAATTGTTTTAAGACCTCTTTCAAGGCCACTCCTTATAGGGTGATCAAATCCTCTAACAAGGTCACACCTAACAGTGTGTTTTGTAACTTTTAACTGGGTTGGCTCCTAATAGGGCTCACTTTAGAAGAGTGAAAATAGTAAATAGTTACATTGGTGGTTTTTCCCATAGTGGGTTTCCATGTTAAATTCTAGTGTCTCATGTGTTCATATTATTTCTCTTATGCTTGTAAATTAATCACTATGAATGTTTAAGATCAACTAAAAGTAAATCACTCTACATTTACCGAGTTATAACATTTTTCTATATACTGAATAATAGCAACAATCAGTTTTATTTGACATTTAAGGGATCTAGGATTTATTCTAGTGGTAACTAATTCACCCCCCCTCTTAGTTACTCCTATATTTCCAATGCTTGCAATTGTGTCAACATCATCATCCACATGTCCAGATATGATGTCCAATCTATAGAATTCTTTGATATATTTTTTCACAGTCATGTCCTTTTGTTTCAAATTTTGCATCTTTCTCAACAAGCTAACTTGGTAATCAGCAAGAAGAAATTTTTTCTTTACCTTGTTCGCCATCTTTGGCCAAGTTTTGATCTTCTCCTTTCCTCTTCTTTGTCTATCAGTTTGCAAATGATCCCACCATAGTGATGCATGACCTTTCAACCTAGTGACTGCAATCTTCACCTTTCTATTATCAGGAGTGTTTTCATACTCAAAGAACTTCTCCATATCTGAGATCCAATCTAACACAACATAGGTATCCAATTTTCTATCATAAGGAACAACTTCTATAGTAGGCTTTGAATTTTCCCTAGACAACACTAGCAACAATCTTTCCTCATCTTGGTCTTCTTCAAGTTCTGGATTATGGTTTGGTACTGCTACTTCATCATCACTTACATCATTAAGATGTGCTCCTCTCCTCTAGGCTATCTCTACAACATCTAATTTGGATGAAATTTGTCTAAGCTAATCCAATATAGCATTATCAACATTATTTCCTCTACCATGAACCATCTTTACAAATCAGGTTCCTGCAGGATTGTAACCCTCTGCAAGTTATAGGTGAAATTTGTAGATCTGCAATCCTAGAACCAATCCAAATTAGGGTTCTACATGATCCAATCTCAACAAGGGTGAACCTCAATCTTTGATACTAACTAACGCAAGGAAGGACAGGGAAAACTAGGACCAAAGGCACACCCAACTCTCTGAACTGCCATGCAAGAGTTAACACAACGGAAGCAAACACAAAGAATAACAACCAAAGGAGAAAGAAGAGTAAAATACTTTCATTGATTCATCAAAATATCTTCATATATTCCCAGTTGTAAGGCCTTCTGGGTTATGACCAAACACAAATACATTCACATTCAAAGGTCCAATAGCAAATTCACACTTTCCAGTTCTACTTTGCAATCCTCTTCAAAACTACCTAAAACCACTTAGCTCTAAGCCTAAACACTCTATTTATACTAGAAAAAATGGCTTACAGATCATTATAGAATATGGATAAGCCACAAGTTAGCTCTCAACAAATATTAAATGAAAATAAACCAAAATTAAATACACAAGTCGGCCTACATCAACAATTAACTATTCTAAAATTGATGTTTGAGAAAAATTGTGATATCTCTTAGCTCTAATTGAGTTAGAACTCATGCTTTGAATGGTGGGTAGATATTTAGGTCCTCTACAACCCCTTAAGTACATAGATACTACTCTAAGAAATATTCAGTCTTTGAAGTGTGTAGACCTTAATTTTTTATGGAAAATTAGTTACATGGTCTGCAACAGACACCCAGAAACCAAAAAACACAATTTTAGTAGAACCCGGTTTCAGTAGTAAAATAAAAATTGAAAACATGTAGGATAACAGTGCAACCTAGGATACTTCTGCATCAATGTACCTCCTCCAAAAATTTGTTTCTTGAATGAGGCTCCTACTATTTTCATATCCCTCCTTGACACCTATACTCTTTATGTCCATCATCTGCCTTGGAGTTGGAACACTACACTCTACTATCTCAACACAACACAATTTAACATGACTTCCATTGATATATTTGTACATATCATCAAGAGTATGTTAACTTCTTTTTTTCATGACATCTACCTCATAACCATAACTCTCATCTCTTACAGCTTTTGATTCATCACTTGACTTAGATACCCTTTTTTTTATCATCACTTGTACTAATATGGTATGCAATCTCAATCCTCTGATTATAGAAAACATGCCATATGGGTAGAATTGTAAATGATTATATGATTCTAATTAAGATTAAGATTTTATCCATCCATTAGAAATTATCCCAGTTATGGTGGACTAGCTCTTTGTAGGTTTTTGATTTTAGTTGGATTGTATATTTTGGTATATGAAAAAATGTTGATGTATATTTTGGCAAACAACAAGTAGGTGAGAGACTAGAGTTACAATCTTGCAACACATTATACAAAAATTAGAATTCCAAAGAAAGTTTAAAGGACCAAGGTAGGCAATAATTTCTTTACACTTCATAGTATTCCTATTATTAATTAATTTCAATTCCTAGTCCAAAACTAATATTGCTTATTCTCAGGGAAGTAAATAGATTGTTAGTGGATTAAGATGTTAGGGGAGGGTGAGTCTCTAACTAATATTGCTCAGTCTTAGGGAAGTGAAACTAAAGGGGTTGTCAATGGAAGGCTACATGTTGACAAGGGTAAGATCCCCAAGGGTAGTGAAGGGATTAATCTTACATCAAAATGCCCAAAACTTAGAGATACTACCATAAAGGCTTTTTTGGAATCAACAATGTTTTTGGTCCAGCAACTGGTGCAACTACAAGTGCAGAAGGAAATCACAATAGCTCACCACCACTAGAAGATGGGGTTGTTATTTAGTTAAATAAAAATGCATCAAATGAGGATAAAAATGTTCGAACAAAAAAAAATGTTGTAATTGAAGATAATATTGATGTTGGTAGGAAGAAAAGAAAAAGGAATGTAAAAATGGGGTAGGAGTGGAAAATGAAAAGAAATTTCCAAGTTGATTGGGTAGCAAAGTATTGGTTTATTGAACCAGTGAGAAAAAATGATGAGCCACCAACAAAATGTAGGTGTATGATTTGTACCTAGAAAACTAAAAGAGAGAAAAAGTTCCAGGTAAAGCTCGACACTATAGAAAAACATATTGGTAAGGTTTATGAAAAATAAATCATAGATGGAAAGGAAGTAGCGCCAGTGAGATGGAAATAAAAGGAAGAATGACTTCATGTTAAGTATGCCATAGAATATGAAGAACATTTCAAGAAAATAGCAGTAATTGGTAGTTGTAGTAGTGACAATCCAATCAAGGATGGGCTTCAACATCCAGCCAATGATGTGAACATGAAAAAGACTATTTAGATGTGTCTCATTTTTCATATTCTATCTAGAGGGTATACTATGAGAGACTTTTTAGAATATAGTAATTTATTATCTTTTTTGAGAGTTCTTCATTATCCTATGTCACATTGGTCAATATATGCTGGATGGAAAATGACAAGTTGTCTTGCTAAGGTAGAAAATAAAAATGTACAAGAGGGAGTAAAAGAATCCAAGTTCATTTCATTATCCTTAGATGAAGTCACTATGATAGATAATACTGCTTGGGTTTGTATGCATGTATATATTGTAAAAGAACATGTCTGTCAAGCTCATCTACTTTGTATTGCTAAAATAAGGGCCAATTCAACTACAAAAAACTTATATTTAGAAGTTAAGAAAGCTTTGAATGAAATTAATAGTATGGATGACTTGATAATTGCCAAGAAGTTAGTGTGTGTCAGAGCTGATGGAGTTGTAGTAATGCAAGGGAAAAGGACTGGTCCTTGTGCAAGATCACAAACTAGTATTGTACCTTACATGCTTGGCATACACTGCATGGCCCACTGAATGAATTTAGCATATAAGATTGTAAGTAGTTTTCATACAGTGTCAAAAGTTGAAGAGCTAATCCGTGAGCTCCACTCCCACTTTTGCAGAAATTCTAAATGTTTTGCAGCATTTAAGATTTTTTTTGAGGGAGTAACATCAGAAAATAAGATTCTCAAGGATGTTGAGATCAGATGGATATCTTTTCATGGACCAATAGAACAAGTTCTAGCAAAATATCAATACTTGATTAGAGTTATATATGAGCAACACCTTACAGTAGACAAAGCTCCTAATTTGTTAAATAAGTTAAGTGATATTAAGAGCCTATTAACTTTAACCAGTCTTCTCCCCATGCTAGATTTAATGAACAAACTTGTTAAGAAAGCCCAAGACAGAACTATGTATATTCATGAGTATAGTGATTTACATAAAATGACATGCATGGCTCTGGATTCTTTGTATTCAGATCTCACAGGTCATAGCCCAATTTTTTCAAGGTGGGAGATAATTATAGATTTGAATCATGCTGAGAATTTTTTATGATTCAATGCAAAAAATGAACTATGTGTGTTTGTGATGGGATTTCAAATACCAATTTACCAATCTAAAACAACCAAGAGAGGTAGAGTAATACTGATTAGAAAGAATGATTTTGACAAGATTGTTAAATTTGTTAGTGAAAATGTGAATTCTATTTCCTACCAACTTTCAAGTGAGATTCATGAAAGATTCCCTCGAGAATAAATTCTTGAAGCCATGAGTTGTGTGTTTCCTCAATTTTGGAAACACTTCAGAGATAATCTAAGTGATGTAAATTTGTTTCATAATAAACTTGACGAACTGATAACATAGTTTTCAAAGCATACAGATTGTAATGGACAACTAATACAAGGAATCTTAGATTCAAATAATCTTAAAAAACAATGTAAACTTTTTGCATTGTGTATGAAACACCAGATGGAAAACTTTGAGATTCCTTTCGATCTTGGTGCAATAACAAGGCTCTAGAAAAGAATAAGTCAGAGTGAAGTATTATGTACTTCAATATTAGAATATTTAAAACTTGTTGATTTATGTCAAACAATGATATTAGGGTCAGTGGAAGATAAGAGAGTTTTTAGTGCATTGGGGTTTTTGAAATACAAGGTCAGAAACAAACTAGACAAAAATTTGGAAGCATCACATTTGAGACCGAGTCAATGAAGTAATTTAGCATTCAGTTCTAAGGTATTTATAGCTATACTCTACTTCAGTTCTTCCATATTCAACCATATTAATTTACAATTTACAAAAATAGAGTTCAAGATTTTTGTTACTCTATTGTTGACATAATGTTATTTTTGTTGGGACAACTTAATAGCATAACTTAATGACAACTCTCATATCAATACATCTTGAGAAAAATTAAAATCTCAAAAAAGAAATAAGAGAATTACGTCATAAATTTTAAATTCTTAATGAGCAATTATTTTTACAAAGATGGAAAATAATTTACAAACTTTGTCTAAAATGGTGTTTTTGGGGGTAGAATATGTAGGCATAGCTGTAGTTATTACAACAACAACATCAACGACAAGGGCCTTTACTTCAAAATTCTCAAAGCCCTTCTCTTCAACAACAACAAGTGGGTTTAGGTCTTGGATTGCAGTTTCTTTTAGATCAAAGTGGTTTGTAAGTTAGTTTTTATTTAATTTCTTGACAAGGAAGGGAGACATGAATATTTTTGGCAGCAAGCCCTTGTATGTTCTTTTCTAACAAATTACAATTAAATCTCTCTTGTAGATTCCTTAGATATTTTGGGGTGAAAACCCTGCATTTGTATTGTGAATATTTTGCATTCCTTTTGTGTTCATTAAACACAATTTTTAGCTACCTTTCTTAATATATCACACTTAATTTCTTAAACAAATCATAAATTGGAGCTTTAAGGAGTAGCTTATGGTAGCTTATGGTTTGCATTTATTGACATTAAACTGCTTTAATAGATCAAATGCATACAAGTTGGGAGATGGGAATTCCCTCTATGTGGATTTTGGAATGCTTGGTTTTTTGGAAAGTAAATGTAAGCCTTAGTTTGTCATTTCAAACGTATTCAATAAAAATATCACATACTAGAGTCTTCAGTGAGGATAACCTAAGCTGAACCACACCACATGAAGTTTGACGCTAGCTATTTCCACATTTACACCCTCATCATCATAAGAAATCTACTCCACAGTCACAATAGGAGAAGTTTTCTCATCCATCTTAAGTACGATATCCACACTGAATGGAAAAACAATTGTGAAATGTTTTTGCAACTCTTAGTATCACTCTAAGGAGATCAACTTAACTTGAGGATTCAAAAAACTACTTGGATTCCACTCAAGGAGTTAACCTCACTCAGAGATCAAATAGAGTTCTCTAACTTGATAGATCACTTCCACACACCACACTCATGAGTTTACTTCCTATTTCACTTCCATAATCTCTTATTGCACCAATTCCCTCCTAGGTCACCTAGTGTACCTAACACCTCCACCATACCAAAATCTCAACCAAGAACCTCACACTGATCCCAACACCTTTGATCACCTTATTGTGGTCTATCTACCATGTTTCATCATTCTTCATTATAGTCTTTCTAGGTCTGCCTAGTAGCCCTCTCTAGGGGCGACAGAAATTTGCAAATTCCATGAAAATTTTCCAAACACCCTAGTAAGTTGATTACCTTTCCAAATACCCTTTTTGGACTTATTAAACTCATCTTAAACTCAGATCTTCATCCCTTGACTGGTGACATCTTTTATTGCTGATTGCACATGCACCTAACCTTAATTAGCCTAGCCAACAAAGGAGCCCTATCCTCCACTACCCCCCAAGACTCAAAGTCCTAAAATAGTCTTGGTAGAGGACAAAATACCACCACTTTTCAAATTAGATTGTCCAAATACCCACATCTACACTCCCAACCAAAAAACCCTCATGAAATGGGTTAACAACCTAGGGCTTTCTAGAAAAAACACTTCCCTACAACACACAAGTTCCAATTTGATTCAAACACCTTCAAACACATCCCAATAAACATCTCTGACCATTACATCAGATTCGGAGGATAATTCTTGTTGACTATACCTGAAGAGACAATGAAAACTAGAATTACAGAGAATTTAAATTCTATTCATAAAAACTTCCATTACATATTAGATCATTATAGATTAGTGGTCAAATTATCTTTCATGAGTATTAATTTCTCAATTTTCTTCAAAACCATATTTGGTGTTTTTAGCACTACTAAAAAGTAATTTGGTGTGGTTGCCAATTATTGTGGTGAATTCAACACAACCATAACGGATATAAAAGCCTTCTAGAAAAAAAAAATTCACTATGATGTTAAATTTCTCCACTTTTGACCTTCTCAACATGTATTTTCAATCTGTTAAGCTTATAGCCATATTCATAAATCTATTTATATTTGTCATGTGAATTAGCAAACTAAATGCATTGTTAAAGGTTTTGTGCATCCATGGCTTGGCACATCTTTTGAAGCTGTTCAATTTTCAAATATGTCCATAAATCTACTTATGGAATTACTAATTTAGATGCATTTTAAAAAGGTTTTTTGCATCTAATGATGTTCCATTTCCCCATTTTAAAACCTATTATTGAATCTGTTTAGATTCCAAAAATAACCATAAATCTAGTTAGTTGTTATGGGAATCAACAACTAAGAGGCATTGTTAAAGACTGAAGTTTAAGGTTCTTATACTTTGTAGGAGATTTCTAATTTTTTACTCCTATTTATAGTGAGTAGAGTAGGGGGAGTGTGTCTAGGAGCGTGTGCAATGTTAATGGAGTTACTCTTGGCATAATAGAGCTTTGCACTGCAGGTCCAGTGGCTGCCACCTTTTTGTATTATTATTTTGAAGTACCAAATGAGTTTGTGCTCACATCTTCAGCTGAAGTTTTAATCCATAAGAAATTCATCTATGCTAAGTTGTCTTTTTTCATAGTGTTTCTCTACATTTTTTTTCAACTTGCACAAATTATGCTATTTAATTTTAGTCATTTGTTCTTCACCATATCATTCATTTTGAAAGATGAAATTATCTTTTGTTACAATTGAAGTTGGGAAACAACACATTTCACTATAGGTTTAATGTGTTCCAATAGAAACCCAAACAAATATAGTACAAAAAATGGAAATCCTCAATTCTAAAATTCAAGGGAAATAAAAAGGGCTATCTACATGAAAAATATATTCACCTTTGAAGTAAAAACTTGATAAATATTTCCCTAAATATTTGTCACATAATGAATATTCTAGGTGGATATAGGATATAACATTCATCTAAAACTCCCATCCTAGTATGGACTTAATATTTTCATAAATTACATTGCCCAGTAGCCTCTCTACTTTATATCCACAAAATTCAAAGAATTTGCAATATTTTTATGAGAAATATATACATATCATTACTCTTTCCTTTTATTAGAAGTTAATAAAGTTTGAGCACCTCTCTGTATGAAAATCTTTATGCCACTTTGTATACAGAAGTGTCTAGTGAGTTCTACTAAGGACATGATAAAAACTTGGCATTGCATTTGTTGTAATCAAGGTTCTAACTTCAATTGGTCATTGAACTCATAGGCTTTGTATCTTTACCGAGCTATTAGCTCATGGGTTTAAATTATTTTGAAATAAAGAAAAGCTGGAAGGTGAAAGATAACCTTGTTGCATCCAAAGATATGAAGCAAGCTTGAATAAAGTCACCAACCAATAAAGTAAACTAGTGTCTGGGGAAATCTTACACCATTCCCACTAATTGACTTAGGAAAATTATATCTCCCCTATTACTTCAAGATTAAGTAACTATAAGATCATTTATAAACAATCAACTTGAATCATTTAGCAAGGTTTTACATTACATATTTTATGTCTTTGTACTTACTAGTATGATACTTAGATCCATGTCTATTGTATTCACAGATTGGGAAAGAATCCACAAATCAAACATCAAAGCATTCTACTCAGATTTGTAAAGAAATTGGCATTTTTGAAATTTATCTCTGTCTTTAATGATGTCTTCTTGGCAAAAATACTACAAACTACTTTTGGGAGTTCATCCCCAAACTCACATACCATAGCTTGGAACAATTTGCATCCTGGTACTACACTGTAGGTTTCCTCTAGCAGGAATTTATTTTTAGAAAGGCATTTAAAATTTAAAGAAGATAATTAGATCTTCAAAAAAGAGTTAGAGAAGATATATTTTGTGTTCTCCAGTCCATCCAAGGTAGGCTGGTATGCAAGCATGATGCACAGAGAAAAATATTCCTCCATATTACATCCATCTTAAAAAGGTTACCCTCAACCAGGAATTTGGAACAACAGAAGATGGAGCTAAATAAAAAGAGAAAAAGAAGATTGAAACTTGTGGCTATGTCTTAGTCGTCTTTATGAAATGTGCTAATAGTGGTGCAAAAAAATGATAACTAGTACATGAGTGAATTGCTTATAACAAAGGTTTTGGTTATTATAGTGCACTGAAAAATGCTAGGACTTTTTAAATTTATTTTTCAATTGAGAACAATGTTGAATGAGTTACAAAAGAGAGCAACAAATATGCTAGCTTGAAGAGGAAAAAAATGCTAGGACTTGACTATGTCCTATTTTTTTTTATGAAATATCCTAATAGTGGTGCACAAAAATGAGAGTATTAGTGATCTCTTTTAAAGTAAGTATTTAGACAAGATGAATTTTAGGTGTAAACAATAATATTTTTATAGTTCATTTGAATCCAAACTTTATCTCTCTATAAATATTCTTTTAAAAATCAACCAAATTTAGAACAAACAACATTAAAACAAAAACTTTTTATAAACATCAAATATTAAACTTTTATATATATATATATATATATATACATATATATATATGTATATATATATGTATGTATATATATATGTATATATATGTATATATATATATGTATGTATATGTATATGTATATATATATGTATATATGTATATATATATGTATATACATATATACATATATATATACATATACATATACATACATATATATATATACATACATATATATATACATACATATATATATATACACACATATATATATATACATATATATATATACACATATATATATACATATATATATATATACATATAGATATATATATATACATATATATACATATAGATATATATATATACATATATATATGTATACATATATATATGTATACATATATGTATATGTATACATATATGTATATGTATACATATATGTATATGTATACATATATGTATATGTATACATATATGTATATGTATATATGTATACATATATAGTTTTAACATAGGACCAAGCCCCTTATTTTGACTCCTAAATATAAAAAACACAGATACCCATGGTCATATATTGGGATTTTTTTGGAGCTTTAAGGAGTAAGGAGTCTTCTCTAGCATATTTTACTTCAAATAGCTAGTATGACAGTCAAGAGTTGATTGGAATAGTAATTGTCCATGTTTGTGATACAAAGCATGGAGCATCCAACCTATTTATGGATCATTAGGTCATGGAGGTTATAAAGAAAGAAAGGGTGGAAAAGCTAATTGATTTTGGTAGAACTCATAACTTCATTAAGATCAAGTTAGCAACAAAACTAGACTGAATTGTTAATCAAGTATAGTTGATGTTTACTTCAAACTTTGAATTGAAAAGCTCACAAATTATTGGCAATTTAGGTGTAGCATGGAGTCTACATCTTTTAGGATTTCACTAGCCTTTCAATTTAAACTAATTCATGTCAAATAATTTGATGAAAACAACTGGTATTGAATTTACATTTAAAATTTAGACTGTATGGTGTTCTTGAATCTAGATGCTAAAATAAATGCTATGTTCCTAAATATCAAATCCTCTTACTAAAGATTAACTTATTCCTTATGAGAGCAATGCTATAATGAGAAATATAATTACGAATTGCAAAGATGAGAAATATTATTATAAAATTTAACCATATAATTGTAATGTATATATTATATGTCTAGCAGTAGCACAATGAATTACTTTGCCCACAAAATTTATGTTTAATTTTGAA
Organism: Cupressus sempervirens; assembly: GCA_028749045.1. Classification (NCBI taxonomy): domain Eukaryota; kingdom Viridiplantae; phylum Streptophyta; class Pinopsida; order Cupressales; family Cupressaceae; genus Cupressus; species Cupressus sempervirens. The sequence goes on from CM053793.1 coordinate 539,529,112, forward strand.
ATTATTATTGTTCGTTGATGTATATATTTTCTTGTCTAATAAAATGAAATGATTCTCCCAAAAAATTTAATATTTTACTATGATTATTATTTTTTGTTTGAGATATTATGAATGATTCGCCAATGGAGATTATTATTTTTTCTTTATAAATTGTTTTTTTTTTCCACAAAAAATAAAAATTTTCATTAGGTGTTTTACACCTTTTGCTAAGTTTTTATACATTTTCTAAAGGGGGGGGTTTCTTAAAGTATACCCTTTGCCCTTCTCTCCATTCCCCATTGCACCTCCTCGGTCACCCCTTGCCCCACTCATAGGTCTTGTCCTATGAACCAATGATTTGATGAGGACTACAAATCCTTTCATTGCATGCTTCACTCTACTCCACCCACTAGTTCTTCCTCCTCTTCCTCTCAGTTGAGGCTCGACTACCATCACTTTCTTTGCCATAAAAAATTGAAGTTCACTTTACTATAGTATAAGTCTTTTTGTGCCATGTTCTTCCAGTCCCCAAAGCTCTTTTGGTGCACCATGTTTCCTTGCCACCCCCCTCCCTCTACTTTGGACCTTCACTCCCTTGCTTCCCACACCTCCACACTCTATGATATACCTAGCCAGCCCCTTCTCCATCTCATCCTCCACCCCACCCACTATCACCTTTTCTCCTTCTCCCACATTAGTGAGACAGTTAGAGTTATTAACAATAGTATAATTCTAGATGAGGAAGGATTTCAAGCTAAATTCTTCAAGCTAGGTATCTTTATTCTAGGTCCCTTTCTTACAGTGCTCTTTAATCAAGTGGTCTGTGTTGGCTTCCTTGACTCTTGGTCATGACATATTATCTATCCAACCCATAAATTTGGTTTAGCCTCTGACCTCAAAAACTACAGGACCATCATGGTTGGGCATACTTTCGCAAAACTCTATGCGATTGTGCTAAATGGTATCCTATCTAGTGAGCTTAATCAACGATATTGTCAGGCTAGCTTTTTTTTAGGTTTTTAGACCATTGATCACATTTTGAATTTACAAGCCATTATTGAGGAAGCTCACCATTGCTAGATGAAAGTTTATTGCTGTTTTGTTGACAAAGCTTTTGACTCTATTCCTTGGGTGGCTCTCTTTCAAAGTCTTAGGGACATCAGGATCTCAAAGATTCTTATTACAACTATTATGAGGTTATACTAGCACATTGAGGGAAAATTCAAGACTTCACAGGGCTACTTTGATCCTATCTAGAGCACTATTAGGGTAAAACAGTGTTGTCCTCTCTCCCCCACTCTCTTTGGCATCTAGATCGATGAGCTTGAGGCTTTTCTCCATGAGTGTTCACTCCTTGGTGATGGTTGTTATTTACATCAAGTATTGATCTCTATTCTCCTATTTGCTAATTATGTGATTCTCCTAGCATCTTCTCCCGATGGTCTTCAATGGCTCCTTGATGGCTTGGCCTCTTTTTGTGACTCATGTGAACTAGTTGTAAATCTGGACAAGACTCGAGTTATGGTCTTTAATTGTTTGAGGACATCCCATATCCATTTTTATTTCTAGGGTATTGAGATCAAGATTGCATCTTCATATACTTACTTGGGAGTTAAGTTTTCTGGACCTCAATTCAACCTAAGACTAGCCATGCATCCCAGAGTCAAAAAGGGGCTCAGATCCCTTGCTATTCTTGATTGATAGTGTTTTTGACACCACTTCCAAGATACCATGACTAAGATGTCTCTTCTCGACTCCCTAGTCAAGCTGACTATCCTTTATGGCTCTACTATTTGGGGCCCCTCCCTCTTGGAGTCTGACTGGGCCTTTGTTGAGAGAGTCCAAACTCTTTTCCTTTGTTGCATTATTAGATGTCAGAGGTTCACACAACACAACATCATTTTGGTTGAGTTTGGTGCTCACCCTTTTAGATTAGGGACCATATTTGATTTAGTTTGGCTCCTTCACTGGCTCTGAAGCATTGCTGATTCCTTTGGCGATCATTATAGATATTCCTACTTGGCTTATTATTCCTCTTTGGAGGTTGTGGGTTAAGATTCTAGTCATAGGTCTCATTGTTGGTACACCTAGGTTTCTACTCTCTTGGGCTCGATTGGTATTAGTTTGGATTGTCTTCTCCCCTTCCAATTTTCTCTAGATGATCCTACCCATCTTCTTCCACCTTAGTAGGAGTTGAATGAGCATGTTAGATTTGACATCTACAGATAGTATGTTATCATGACCTAGAGGAATCCTCTAGGTGGGCTCCATCCGTGCATGGCCTTCTATGCTGAGCACTTTCTTGATATTTAGGATGGGATCATCTTATGTGTGTGGTACCTCACTCATCATTGGACTCACATTCTTCACATCTTGTTGCAATCATTTAAGGTGGGTTCTCACCAACTACATATTTAGACTAATCACTAGATTGGTAGGGAGGACATGATCTATCGGCTTTGTCATCTCAGGGAGGTTGAGATTGAGTCCCACTTTATTTTTTATTGTCCCATTTACTATGAGATTCAAGAGAAATTCTACTATTTATTTAGAGAGTATCGATCTCTTCCCCCATTCTTCAAATATATTGACCAACACTGTCTTGCACTCTATCTTCAAGAGACCATGTAGCTTCATGAGCACACTATACAACTCCAGCCTTGCTTGACATTGACCCCTACATAGTTCATCACCTCTTTCTTCACTCCTACAATTCCTACTTGAGGATTGAAGTAGCCTCTTTGCACTATCTTGGTTCACACCAGATTTGTGAGACCTTGCAAAAGTTACACTCAGCATGTCCCTCTAGTAGACCTCAGAGGTGACCTTCTAGAGTACCTAATTTCTGTAATGTCCATCTTTCCATTTTGGACTACCTCTCACCTATGAGGAGTTCTTAGCTGTTGTTATTCCTTTTTCTTAGTTCTTTTGTTTGTTTTTCTTTCATGTTCTTTTTGTGGACACCATTTGGTGCTCCCTCTACTGGTGTTTTTCCTTTGTACTATTTTCAGTCCCTTCAACCCTTGTTGGTCTCTTTTTGGACATTAATAAATTTATATTATCTTATCTTATCCCTAATTGTGACTTTGATAATATTTCTAAAAAAAATTAGGCACAACTACTTTATGAATCAAAGTAGGTCCAGTTTTCCTAAATACTTATATCCATGTTATTTTGAGACCTCTCAATTGCAATCATCTTTTGGGTAGACCTTGGTTACATGCTATGTATGTTGTTCCTTCAACTTTTCATCAAAAAGTCAAGTATATCTATAATAATGTCATGTATACTCTTCATATAGACACAAAACCAAATAGTTGTCTAAATGTTGAGGAAAAAATGAAAAAGAATCTAATGATGATCCTCCTTTTACAAGTACCCTTCTACATAATGATTGGGGATCCTTAGATTTCACACCAACCTTTATTGGAGAATACATAGTTAAGGACTCTCTATTGATGAAAGATCACACAACTCCTTTCTTTATCAAAATTGATTCTACTTCTACTCATGATGAATCTATGAAATCTAGTGATAAAAGTCACATGCCCTTAGGAAATGAGAGACATACAAACTCTTCTTACACCGTTGTTGATCATAACATCAGATATGCACAACAAAGTATTGAATCTCATTCTTTGTTCACATCCTCTCCTCACATATCTTCTCCTATTAATCAAGAACTTATCTTACCTAAACTTATTTATGCTTAGGTGATTACTTGGCCTAAACTTAGAAAGAAACATAGTAAAAAACTCATGAATCTTCTATTCTACATTTATGACCATTATAATGATCAGTCTGCTAATGATTTTCAAGCTTTACATTACAATATGTAACAACTCATTAATAATGAGGTTATTCACATATTTCCTTATAATGAGCTCTATTTTACTTTTGATTTCTTTGAATAACATTTAAGTCCCTATAATGTCTCTTGACACCATGTAAAATTGTTGGTCATCATTTTGGAGGCTCATTGTCATACATTGTTTGCTTTGTGAATATCATAATAAGTTTATTTCTCTTCTCTTCAGGGTAAAAATTAAGAAACCCTCCTCTAGAAAAAGATATAAATTATTGGCAAATATTTCATTATTTTGAAAAACTAAATTATTTTTATCGGTGAACCTCTCAATTTTTTATTTAAAATATTATTTACATTGGCAATTATTTTGGAATCATAATTTTTGAGTAGAAAGTATTGGTGAATCTCAATAATAATAGGAAGTTCGCTAATCATCATGCAATATTACAAATCAAAATTGAACATGTTTTTATCTCATGGAAATTATGAGGATAATTACATTATATTGTAAATCAATAATGAAAACTAAATATTGGTAATATATCCCTAAAGTAATTAATAATTATGATAATTTTTTACATATCTACTATAGAAACAACATTAGGAGCTCTCTAATATCAATGGGTGCTCTTTCAGAATTTGAATTAGCTGGATTGCTTGCAGGTGGGAATCTGGTTAGGGAGAATTTGGTTGGTGCTACTGACCTTGGGGGAATGACAGAGGATGCTGAGAAGTTTATAGGGTTAAAATCTTTGGTTGAGGTGGACAATGGAAAATCCTTGGGCGATTCTGAACTTTTGTGTGGGGTCTGTGTCCCACCTTTGGGATCCTAGTCTACTTCTCATGTGTTGGGACATGATCTCGAGAAGGAAAAAGAAAATGTTGTCCCTTTCAAGGAAAAGACCTTTGGAGGGCAGAAACAAGGGACCTCAGAAGGAAAATCCTGGTCATCCCTGTTTGGTAAGAAACCAATTGGAAAGTCTCTCTTCTTGTCAGTGACTGCGAAGACCTTCTGGGAGAAAGGTGAGTTTCAAGTTTTTATCCCAGACCCTATAGTTGATTTTTCCATGTCTTCCATGGATTTCACTTTAGTGGGCAAATTTTTAGGTGCTAGACCATATCTTGAAACTCTTAGAAAGATGGTGAAAAGGAAATGGGTTATTAGAGGAGAGGTAGATGTTGCCCCCATGTTGAATGGCTTCTTTTTGTTTATCTTCAACTGTAAAGAAGACATGGATAGAGTTATTTGTGGAGGGCCATGGTCTTTTGGTAAAAGTTCTCTTACCATTAAAAAATGGGAACCCAATATGGATCTTTCAAACTCATTCTTCTTAACCACTCCCATTTGGGCCAGAATCCCTGGACTCCCCCTTGAATTATGGCATGAAGATATCTTTAAAGGTATCGCTAGTTCCTTTGGTGAACTAGTGGCTATGGATAATGCTACGGCTTCTGGATCCAAACTTCATTGTGCCAAACTTTTTGTTAAGGTGGTTGATCTGAATCACCTCCCAGCAAAGGTGGATATGATATCCAAGTTGGGTAAAAGAACTCAAGAAATCCTTTTTGAAGATCTGCCTAATTCATGCTATGCTTGTAAGAAGCAAGGGCATTTGGTAAAAAATTGTCCCTCCAAAAGTAAAAATCAGGCTAGCAGTGGTTTGGAAAGGAAAAAGAACAAGATTCAGCACAAGAAAGTTTGGAAACCCAAAGAAGGCCAACGCCAAGAAAAAAAAAGCAACGAAAAATTTCAAGCTCCACAAGCTGAGGCAAAGAAAGAGCTTGCTTCTGAGGAAGCCAACTCTGAGAAAGAAGGTCCCGGTTTACAATCTGAAACTAGTTGACCTGAAAAAGAATTGGAAAATCAGGAAAATATTTCTAAACAAATTGTTATATATCAGAGGATAGAAGAATAATGGGGAGATATTGATGACAAAACTATGCTTGAGGATGGTGAAATCTTGGCTGATATTGAAAATTTACCTGAGGAAGGAGATCTTCTGTCTTGTCAATCTAGGGAGATTTAGGTGCAAACCCAGTTAGAATATGACCCTTCTATGGTGGAACCTCCTCCCTTGGATGATGTGAAAGAAAATGGCTCAGTTCATAAACCAAACCAAAGGAAAAGGGCAGAAAAAAACAACAATACTAAGGGGGTAGAGACTAGAGGCAACAAAATGGATCAACATATCAAGGCAAAACCTCCTGTTTCTAATTCGAAAAAAATTGGGAAAAGAATATATTAGCACACTAAGGTTAAATCAGATGTTGGATCCCTGGACAAACCTGGAAGAAGATCTAGGAAGAAAAGCAGAGAGTTAGAAACTATGTAGAATATTGTTGATGGTAGGCAAGAAACTATTCTAGATTTTTCTCCTAAAAAATGGATATGAAGATCATAACCTGGAATATTAGGGGGTTGAATAGTACTCATAAATTGGACATTGTTAGGAATTTTGTTAGAGATCAAAAGCCTGATTTTCTCTTGCTTCAAGAGACTAAGATGAATAAAGAGAAAGTGGAACAGATTAAAGATTTTAAAAACTATTCTTTAAATGCTAGCAGTTCAGAAGGGGCATCAGGGGGAACTTTGATGTTATGGAAGAAGAACTATTTCTTTGGAACAATTTTGTTTCCTAGTAAACACCTTATGATAACCAAAATTGCTTGTTCAGACCAGAAGGAAGATTGGTATATTGTGAATATTTATACTCCAAACTCAAAGCATTCAAGGAAAAAGGTCTGGGATTTTGTTTCTAATTTTAAAAGAAAAAACTATTCTGGTCGATGGATCATTATGGGAGATTTTAATGTCCCTCTTTATGACCATGAGAAAATGGGAGGCAATGCTACTTAGTTGGAAGGAAGATTGGATTTAAGGGAGTTCATAAATAATGAGGGTTTAATGGATTTGGACCTCTATGGGATCCTGTTCACGTGGAGCAACAAGAGAGTTGGAAATGAATGTATTCAGGCTAGGCTTGACCATGCTCTTATTTCTCCCGATTGGACTAAAGACTTCATTTGTAAACTGGAGGCTTGTCAAAAAATTGGATCAGATCATTTTCATCTTATATTCACTACTAAGAAGATTAACCTCAAGAAGAATTTTCCTTTTAGATTTGAGAAGATGTGGATGCAACACCCTCAGTTTGAAACCAAATTGAAAGAATGGTGGAATATAGAGATTGAAGGCACTACCCTCTTTAGAATTGCTTCCAAGCTCAAAAATGTCAAAAGGGAAGTCAAAAAATGGAACAAGAATAGCTTTGGGAACATTTTTGAGAACAAAACTGCTGTTAAGGAGGAAATTCTTAATATTCAGGAAAAAATCCAAAAGAAAAGTTATACCTCTGATCTCCTCCTTGAAGAGAATGAAAAGCTTGTCCAATACCATGACATCATCACTAAAGAAGAAATCTTTTTGAGACAGAGATCACGATTGTTATGGTTAAGAGAAGGAGATAAAAATACAAAGTTTTTCCATCTCTCCACTCTGAAGCATAGGGCCAAAATGCACATATCATATCTTAAAAAGGGAGATGTGAAAATTGTTTAAGAAAAGGCTATCATGAATGAGATGGTGACTTTTTTCTCTTCCCTTATGACAACTGATTCCAACATTAATGTGGAAAGTCAGGTTGAATTCGTCAAAGTGATTCCTCCACTGATTACTAAGGATCATAATAAAATGTTATGTTCAATTCCTAAGGATGATGAAATTCTCAAGGCTATTAGCTCTCTGAGAGGAGATAAAGACCCTGGCCCTGATGGATTCCCCATGTTCTTCTTCTAGAAGCTTTGGAAAGTGGTTGGTAAAGATGTTTGTGATGCTGTTAAGGAATTCTATGGGGCTAAACAATTGCTTAAAGAATTCAATTCCACCTTTTTGTGCCTTATTCCTAAGAAAGTTGGGGCTGATTCTCTGGATCAGTTTCGTCCGATCAGCCTATGCATCTCTTTCTATAAAATTATTTCCAAATTTCTCACCTCCAGACTTGTTCAGGTGATCCCATTGATTATTACTGATCAACAGAATGGTTTTGTCCTTGGTAGACAAATCCTTAACTCTATCATCTCTGCTCATGAGAATATCCTTTCCTTGTCTTGTTCTAACAATCAGGGATTCATTATGAAAGTGGACATTGTTAAGGCCTATGATAGAGTGGATTGGTCTTTCCTTTGTAATATTTTTCTTGCTTTTGGCTTTGATCATAAGGTTGTGGGTCTGATCTGTCAATTGGTTTCTACTATCTCTATTGTGGTCTTAGTTAATGGTAGCTCCTCTCCTTTCTTTTTTCCTTCTTGAGGGCTGAGAAAAGGTGATCCTTTATCCCCCATATTTTTTGTTATAATGGCTAATTGCTTGGGGAGATTTATTGGGGACTTAGTCCAAAGAGGTTTTCTCAAGGGCTTACAACCTTCTTCTCAATAATTAATTTTCTCTCATGGACAATTTTTTGATGATACCATCTTCATGGGTAAGGCTGAAGTGAAGGAAGCTAGGATTTTAAAGCAGGCTAGTAACTTATATTCTAGCACTTCTGGACAAGGGGTTAACTGGAGCAAGAGTGCTGTGTTCTTCATTAACACCCCTATCCATAGACAAGTTAAAATTGCTAAAATCTTGGGATGTTCTATAGGATCTCTCCCATCCTCTTACTTGGGGCTCCCCCTAGGCTTGAAGGTCTCTAATGCTTTTTGGGAAGATCTTATTAACAAATTTAGCAAAAAGTTGGCAGGATGGAAAGGAATTCTTTTAAGCCAAGCTAGTAAGTTAACTCTTCTCAAAGCCTATCTCCAAAGCATTCCTACTTATGCATTAAGTCTATTCAGAATTCCTTTTAAATTTTTTGAGTCAATTGATAAAATTCAAAGAAACTTCTTATGGATTAGCTTTGAGGATAAAAGGAGAATGCCTTTAATTGCTTGGGATCATATTTCTAAATCTCGCAGTGAAGGGGGATTAGGAATTCAAAAAATCAATAGTTTGAATAAAGCCCTTCTAGCCAAACAGGGGTGGAGAGTGCACCATGACAACAAAGAGTGGAGTACCATTTGGAAACATAAGTACCTCTTCAATGCTTATTCCCTTCCCGAATAACTTGAATCTCCTGATGTTATTCACTCTTCCTCCATATGGGGAGCTATTCAGGGGACTAAGAAAACTTAAAAAAAAGGATGTTCTTGGAAAGTTGGTAATGGACTTAAAGTGAAATTTTGGGAGGATGCCTGGCTTATGGACCACCCTTTGATTGAATATTTTAATGAAAAGACCTTAATTGATCGATGCAAGCAGAGATTTGGCCTTCTTGTTTGTCATTACTGGCAGAATGATTCATGGGTGAATTTAACTGATGTAAGTCAAGGCTTCAGTAATATCCAATTATCACTAAATGCTATTTCTCTTTACCATTATTTGGAGAATGAGATTATTTGGTATGCTGATCCTAGTGGGAAATTTAAAGTCTCTTCTGTCTTTCCTTGTAAGGATAAGAGTAATCAACCTCTCTAGTCTCAAGCTTGGATTAAGGATCTCATTCCAAAAATTAACATTTTCTTTTGGACTCTTCTCCAAAATTTTTTTTTGACTCTTGACAACTTGTAAAAAAGAGGTATAAATTTGGTTAATAGGTGTTCTTTATGCAGAAAGGGACTTGAAGATAGAGATCATATGTTTTTGAGATGCTCTTATACCCAGGAAGTCTGGACTGAGATTTTGAATTTTTGGGGTATGACATGGGTCCATCAAAACAATGTGTATCTTTATTTCAAGAGTTTGAGATTCCCCTCAAAGGATCCTAATGCTCAATTTCTTTGAAAACTAACCCTCCCCCACCTTTGTTGGGGAATATGGAAAGAAAGAAATAACAGGATATTTAGAAATAAAGATCTTCCAGGATGGGTGCTTGGTCAGAATATCATCAGAGCCTTCAAGGAGAAGTTTATGTCTTAGAGGGAATCTGCTCAAACCTTCCAACTTGATTACCCTTTAAGATTTCAAGGATCTAATTTGAAAATTGATAATCCTAGATTGATTATAAAGTGGCTTGTTCCTCCTAGTGGATGGATCAAAGGGAATTTTGACGGAGCAACCAAAGGTAACTTGGGAAAAGTAGGATGTGGAGGTGTTCTTAGAGATTATATGGGAAATGTTATTGATGCTATTGCTATCCCCATTGGTCACTCAAATAGTCATATTGTTGAAGCTACTGCTGCCCTTTATACCACTATTTTAGCTGTTGATTTGGGGTACTCCAAATTATGGTTGGAAGGTGATTCTCTGAATATTATAAATATTCTTAATAATAAAAATTCTATCTCTTGGTCTATAGAGGCAATGGTATGAAAATCAAAACCTTATTTCAAAATTTTGAAAAGGTGGTCATTTCCCATACTTATAGAGAAGCCAATGGGGTCATTGATTGGATAGAAAATCACGCAATTCAAATGGGGCAAAAGATGACATGGCTCGATGATTTAAACAAACACATGGATCTTAAAATGATTATTAATTATGATGTCATTCATTCTAGAGTGGAAAAGATTTGCTTGGATTAGAAATTTAATGATTTTGGAAAGTGGCCTTACAACTATCAGATTACCATCCCCAAGGAGGTACATTCATGTGAAGGCTATGTGTTCTCTGCACATATCCTCAAAAAGGCATCCTCGATATTGTGTCACAAAAAATTGGTATCACTTCTACCTCTCTGCTATCAATATTTGGGTATCTCTAGTTTTGTGTTTGCTCTGCAATATGGGAGGTGAACCGAGGAAGAAGGAACTCAAAAAATGTGATGATTGGAAGGCTAGGTAGGGCGTTTGGAAGATTCTCTAAAAAGGGAAGGTGGTCAGCTACCTGGAGCAGTTGCCTGGATTCAAACCCCATGTCACCATTGCCTTCTTCAAAAATTGGGTGGGCGAAAAAGTTCCTTTACATGGAGTGTCTGTAAAGCTTACTGAGGAATTCATTTCTGAGGTCACTGGTCTCCCCATGAAAGGTATCAAGTTTTCGAAGCAAACCAATATTTCCAATGCAGCCTACAAAAAAATCTCGAAGACGGAAGAAGAGGAGATGCAATTAGAGAAGAATGGCAACTTCTTTGATGTGCAACAGATAAAAGGTATTTGGAATGATGTGCTTGGTTGTATTTGTGAGTATTTCATCCTTGATGGAAGAAATAAAAGGGTGCACAAATTCCATGTTGTCTTCCTTAACCATTTCAGGTACAAGGACAAAATTTCCTTCCCTTTCTATTTGCAGTTTTCTTTGCTCCAAAGTTTGAATGCCCATAAAAAGAAATAGTCTTGACCCATCTTACATGAAGGTTTGATTTTACTCATTGAGGGTTTTTGTAAAAATAAGTCCATTGGTTCGTCTGCGTCCACTAGCAAGAAAAAGAGTCCTAAACCCTTAGAAGGTAAAATGGATGAGAGCATTAAAGAGAAAATTAAGGCTAAACTGAAATCCTCTAGCTCTCAAAGACAAATTGAGGAAGAGGATACAGAGGTGGAGAGTACTGAAGGCTCAGATACAGATGTCCTTGAGGAAGAGGAGGGGACAGATGCTGGGGAGTTTAGCTCTAACCTGGATGGTTACCCAGATTTGAAAGACAAAAATGAGGAAGGGAGAGAGGAAGATACTTCTGAGGTGAATTTGGATCAGAGCAAGTCTGATAATGAGGATACTCATATTGTGTCTGGGGGAGGTGATAAAGAGAAAGAAAATTTAATTAATGATCCAACCATTATGAGTGAGGAGGAAAATGTGGGGAAAGCTTCCACTCTTGTAAAGGAGATTGAGGGACAAGATAAGGAGGGCCAAAGCCATCATATTCATGCGGAGTCTGGTGAGGAGGAGCTGTTGGATGGGGGGATTCATATTGATAAAGTTGGCCCCTTACCACACACCATTGCTGATGACACGGGTGACTCCCCAGCGAGGGAAACCAAACTTTCCTTCCTTCACTCTGCTAAACAAAAATCTAACTCTTTCCTTTAGGTCAACTCTTGGTTATATAATGAAATAATGGGGCTGAAGAAGAAAGTGGAAACCTTGCAACATAACCAGGAGGCTGACCGAGCTATTATTCAACACATGGAGGTGCAAATGGGATATATCCCAAAAAAACTAAAGGATTATGAGTAGAATCTTAGAGTGCTCATCAAGGAAAGTGGAACAAAAATGGAGCAAGTAACCTCAAGCATCTGTGCAACTGCGACGACATTGAGCAAAAGAGAAAATGAAGGAACCATATCTTCAGAGGGCCCAAGCAAGAGGACAAGACAAAGTTTGAGGAAGAAAGCTTTGATTGCTACCACTTCTTTGACTGCTAACTCCATCTAGGACATGGCTAAGATTGGTAAGGAGGCAGTGAAGATGATTATGAAACTGCAATAGCTTCCTGGGTCTTCTTTTTTGGTCAGGTTCCTATTCAAGTCCTGTTAGCTAGTTGTTACTTTTGGTTCCTGTGTTTGGTCCTATTTTTTGGCTTTTAGTTTTTATTATGTACTGATGGTTCTAGGTCCTTGTAAAACCTGGGTACTTTATTTGGACTTGATTAGTGGTTTTAGGTCCCTGTAATACCTGATTTTGGTTCTACTTTTTAGTAGGTTTAAGGGCTCTCTCAAGTTGGTTGGCTTATTTTTTCCTTTTTTGAGGATGTGAAAGGGTTTCGGGGTCCCTTCAAAAACTATTTTTACCGTAATCTAAAACTAATAATTATGATAATTATTGGTGAATTTATTTTAATTTCTTTGAAAATATATAATATTTAGGTGAATCAAATCTAATCATGTATCGAATATTGTGGCAAATCCTTGAGTTTAATTTTTTTAATAAAATAAATTATTGAGCAATTTTAAATATTTTAGAACTAAATTTAATAAAAATGTGGCAATTTAGGTTGCATTAATCTTAAATTATTAGCCAAATGACTAGCAAAAAAATTCTAAAATTCACAAAATTATGAATATTCACCACTAAAAAACACCCTATTTCTCTTCTTCCTATACTTGGGGGACAAGGGAATCATTTCCTTCTTTTTCACTTTCTCATTGATCCACTATTTCCTTTGGTTGAGTGTTATTTGATTATCATGTGACATTCAATCTTACATCCTTTGCAATTGGACTTTCATGGTAGATAAATCACTTACCTTAGAGTCTCATAATAGTGTATTCTATTTTTCAGGGATTTCCTTTTTCACTTATTGTATGGTGTCTCTACATTCTACCCTTTCATGACCTCATAGGAGTTGTGAGCTCTTTGGTTTGGATTGGGTGTTGCTTGTGGATACTATCTTGATGCTGAAATATTTCATCCTTCTTCATCACTTCCTTAAGATGCCAAAATAAGAAATTATATTTTCATATTGGTGAGGGGGTAGGGGGCATACATGGTCCCCTTATCATTTTCATATATTTTTCAAGAACACCATATGGAGTACACTAGCATGACACAACTTGCTAGGGCTAGCTACTTTCTCTTTCTACATGTCTTTGATTTCTTGACTAGCATGCCACACACACTTGCTACACCATTTGACCTATCGTAGCACATACAAACTATTCTAATGAAATAAGAGTACTATATCATATGAGTGTAAAGAATTTTTCTTGAATTGACTATCGCACACACAAACTCGCTAGACCATTCAATCCTCCCCTTTTCTTTCCTTTTGAGATTGACTATTAGGAACACAAACCTATTAGACCATTTGATCCTACCTTCTTTTATTTTGATTCATTGGATTGACTATTAGGCACACAAACCTGCTAAACTATTCAATCCTATCCCCTTTTATGTAATTAAAAATAAGGAACACAAAACTTATTGGGAAAGTTGATCACACCCCTTCTTCTCTTTCTTCATTTCCTATCAGTGACATCTCTCTTATTGTGATTTTGGGATTTGATGAGGACTCAAGTTTCTTAGGGTAAAATATGGATTTTGAGTATGGCTTAGAGTGCTTTAGCCTTTATGGTTTGGTATGATTTATAGGTTATATTCAAATCTATGAATCATTCCTAGCTTGGTGATTTCTTTGTCTCCTAAGTTGTGATAAGATCATCTTTTTAATTTTGATTTACTTTACCATGAGTTTGAGGCAACTCTTACGCCTACTAAAAGTGGGGGCTAAATGTATTGTCTTAAAATGGATGCACTTACATTTTAAGACCTTTTAGCACCCTTTTCTATAACTATTCTTTGGTACCATAGATGGACCTATGATCAATGTCTCTTTTCCTCTTATCCTCTTCCATTTCACTCTTATTTTTCATCTCTCACTCTTTGACATGGTCTTCTAGGTGTTTTTTAATACCCTTTTGACCATATGGTGTAGTGCAAGATATGAAAATTCCCAAAGGAAATGTCCTAGCCCCTAGTAATTAACCACACATTGGAATAATAATAATAACACATAGATTTAGATCCAAAAAAAAATCAATTCTCATAATAGAATCATTAGATTTTCAACCAACATGCTTGGCTATAATGCCTTTTGGGTTGCGACCAAATACATAAGCAAATACGGTAACAACTCTGCAAGATCTCACAAGATCGAACTGTTAGCTAGCACAGATCCATAATCTGGTAGAGAACCCCAAGAAGAATCTAAACTTGTTCTCACAAGCCACCAAGCAACCTTCTTATTTCCCAAGCCCACACTTAGCTACTAGCTCTACAAACTTCACTCCTCTTAGCTACTCCATGTTGAATGAAATGAATGACTCAAGACAAGACAAGACCCCCTACTTATATTAAACCAAGCCACAATTTGACCTATCATAATAGATATTAAATAAAAAAAAACATAAAATAACTAAAATAACTAAATACTTAGGACAAGCCCCAAGCTTAAAATGCATATATAACAAATTTGACAACATAAGAGTATGTTTCCCCTTCCAGTAAATCAGGAACATGTGACTAATGGTCACCAAAATGGCTCTAACTCCAAGACAATAACTACAAATGTTATGCACACTTAAGACAAGGTTTCCCAATATGTCTCAAACACACTCCCAACTATGAGAACCATAACTCCACAAATTAAATCTCAAAGCTACTACATACATGATAGCTAAATTCCTTAGGACACTTGCATCATACACCCTAGGTGAGAAGAAAAGATGTTCTTAATAGCTTGAAGAACATGTTTCAAGGTTCAACACAAAAAACCTGAACTAGTTCTTCACATACATGTCCTACAAGTATTCAAAATTTACACTCTTTCCTTTATTCCATCTCGAAAAATCATTTCCTACAATACATAGGTGTTCTCTTTGGCTCTTCATATCCTTCCTTGGTGTACCATAGGTCTACTTTCCACGTCAATCTCTAGCCCTTTTAGAATCCTACAACTCAACTCAGCTACTAAAACTCAGGTTCCTCCTAGAAAGTTTTATATTCTACAAATGAATCAAGCAATGCTTCATGTCATCCTTCTCAATAGGCACATTCTTGATAGAATCATGCACTACTATGAAATCATACTATTAGGGTATACCAAGAAATATGTGACAACTACTCATGTCCACAATATAATACAACACATGATTAACATACTATCCATTTTAAAAATTAACAAGCCACTACTCCCTTAATTCCAAAGCATGCTAATATTGTAACCAATTGATCTTATAAGGAAAAGTATGTCTCACTCTTTTCAAATCAAGTTTCTGAACCATCTTCTTAGCAACTAGGTTATCAATACTACCACCATCCACAATCACATTCTATAATTTACCTCCAAATTTTCAACGAGTCCTGAAAAAATTTCTCCTTTGACAAGGTTCCAACATCTTCTTACCTAGAATCACTCTTTGAATAAAAAAATTATCCCCATGTACCTTAGGTTCATTCACCAAAGCCACATTCTCATTCACAACAACAACTCTTCTATCAAAAACCTTCCTATTAGCATTAGGACATTCAAAAAATATATGACCTTCTTCACCACATCTATGGCAAGTACCCTTAAATGAACATCTATCTATTTTCTGCCTCTATCCAATAGGTTTTGGTTCATCTTCAACAATCTATTTATCCTCCACATAATGTTTCTTATTTTCCTTCCCTTGATAATTATCTTGATGTCATCTCTTCAACTTCTCTTCCGCCCTTAGGGCATATTAATGAGTATCCTTAACTAAAGCAATATGCAAAATACCAATATCATCTTTAATATTGAATCTTAGACCATTAATATATCTAGCCACTTTTTCCTTAGACAAATTTCTATGGTCAGACCAAATAGTCAACTTGTAGAAATTTTTAGTATAATCTTTCATAGACATATCCTTCTACTTTAGATTCTAAATATTTAAACAATTTAAGTTCATAATCATTAGGAATGAACTTAGTCTTCAATTTTTTCACCATCAATCTCCATCTAGTGGTACTCATTTCACCTTATTCTTCTCTATCTCTTTGAAATTCTTTCCACCATAAAGCAACATGTCCTTTCAACTTAGTTTGTGCAAACCTCACTCTAAGTGAATCTCCAAAATCCTCTAAGTCAAAGTAGTCTTCTAATTCACTAATCCAATCAAATAGGTTGTCAAGATTTAAAGTACTTAAGAAATTAGAAATATCCATGTTATGTTTTAGCTTCAACTAAGATACATATCTATCCAACTGACCAGCTCTGTCTTCCATAGGTCTCTCCATCCTGTTAGTTATGTCTTCACCACTTGATCTAGTAGCTTCCTCATATCCATCTTTAGTACCCACATTCTTCTATACACCAACAATAGATCTCATTATCTCATTCTTCATCAACTCCTTAGATCTAAAATTTGATCAAGCCTTCTCTAAAATCCTAGTCTCCACAACATCACAAAGATCATCAATCGCCCTAGGGTCCAATCTCCTTGAAGGCAAATTCTAGGATCTTTGCAAACTCAAAGAAACAAATTTACAAGATCAATGAGGTCCAACCTTCGATCTAATAAGATCAACCAGCTAGATCAAACCTGTGCTCTGATACCACTTGGTGCAGTGCAAGGTAGGATAATCCCCAAAGGAGATTTCCTAGTCCCCAAAATTAATAACACAATAGAATAATAACAATAACATAGATATTTAGATCCAAAATAAGATCAATTCTCATAATAGAATCATAAGATTTTCATCCAACATGTTTAGCTATAAGACCTTCTAGGTTATGACCAAATACATAAGAAAATACAATAATAGTTCTACAAGATCTCACAAGATCCAACTCTTAGCTAGACCATATTCACAATCTAGTAGAGAACCCTAAGAATAATCTAAACTTGTTCTGCAAGCCACCAAGAAATGTTCTTATTTTCCACACCCACACTTAGCTACTAGCTCTGTAAACTTCACTCCTCTCAGCTACTCCATGTTCAACTCCATACTAAATGAAATGAATGACTCAAAGTAAGACAAGACCCCCTACTTACTAAACCAAGCCACAAGTCATCCTATCATAAAAGATATTAGAAAAACACAAATGTTAAATACACAAAATAACTAAATACTTAGGACAAGCCCCAAGTTTACAATGTGTAACTAACTAATATGACAACAATAGAGTATGCATCCTTAAGAATAGGTCCACACACCATATAGCTATCCAAATCCAAGAGTGCATACATCAACTCGCTTGGATTGAAGCTCACGAATACAATCTTCAAATTCTTCCAGTAAATCATGAACACATGACTATCAGTCACCAAAATAGCTCTAACTCCAAGATGATAACTCCAAACTTTGTGTACACTTAGGACAAGGTTTCCCAATATGTCTCAAACACACCCCCAACTACACAAAATATAACTCCACAAATCTGATCTCTAAGCCCCTATATATAGGATTGTTGACTTCCTTAGGATGCTCCTACATCACCATATCTCCTATTGAGTTCATTGTCTTCTAGTTTCAGTTGCACCCTCTTCTAGACCTTTTTGGGCCTTATATTTCCTAACCTCTAGGACTAAGTCAACCTGGATTGGACTAGGTTGACTTGGGATGGACTAGGTTGACCAAATTTGACCTAGTCTATGACTAGCTCAAACTAATTTGACCTACTACCCAGTGGTTGTAGGTTTCAGGGCCCAAAAGTCTTTGAGTTTTCTAATTACTCAATTTTGCTCCCTCATCGGCCTAAGTTGTTTTCCCAACCAAAACACATATATAAGGAGTCTTGGGGGCTTCATTTTCATATATCATCTCATTCTGAAGACATTCAAGAAAATAAGAAAGTTTTCTTCATGCATTCAAGGATTCTTTGTGGGAAATCCTCTTCAAACTATAGCTTTTGTTGGTCATCAAGGAGGATATGTACATTGAGGTATTCATTATCTTCTTCATTGATGTATATTTACATCCATGGCTCCATGATGTGGTTATGGTAGATCCATTGCAATTGTGGAGATATCCCACATCCTTTATACCAAATTCAAGATCTACAACATACATCATGACAAATACTTATTGACAAGGGTTTCTACAAGAAACGTGAATATTTATATGTATCTTGTTTCTTTTATATTTACATTTCTCAATTACGGTTAATTCCTTAACCTAGGGCTTGACCAATGCAATCCATCACCCAAAAAAACCCCCAAACTATTCTCTTCTATGTTGAT
The DNA here is from genome assembly GCA_028749045.1 of Cupressus sempervirens. NCBI lineage: Eukaryota > Viridiplantae > Streptophyta > Pinopsida > Cupressales > Cupressaceae > Cupressus > Cupressus sempervirens. The sequence continues at coordinate 539,547,524 of CM053793.1, forward strand.
TTGTAGGATATTCAATGAAAGATTTGCAAATCTAGAACCTATTTTTCAAGAGCTTTCTAGAGAAGTCAATTTTAGGTCATCATACTAAATTGACCTAATTGTAGGATGTCATCCCAAGTTAACCTAGTCCTCCACTCTCCATTTTTGGGGAGATTTCTAGGTTTTATTCCTTTCATCATTTTATTTCAAGATCTGTGATCATAAATTTATGAACAATTTATATCTACAAGTTTTGGAGGTAAAATGCATCTTCCTCTATGCATTGCAAGGTGATTTTTTCATGTTTTATTTCCTTTCATATCTTTACCCTAGATTTATATCTTAATCCGGCTAATTGTTTTCACATAGCATCTAGATCTACATTATTTAAGCAACTAGTTCAATTTCATTCATATTATCCTAAGGTGAAAGCACAAACCTATGTCACCCTTTTGTAAAGGAAAAGGCTAACAAAAGTATAACTATTCACCTTCAATGACATAAAATAGGTATTATTATTTTGAATTTAAAAATGAAGTAAACTAATGAAATGTGTAGTAATGGATGAAGTTTACAATTATAATTTTTAATAATTATTTGGAATAAGAATTGATATATTTACCTAATTTTTATAGAGAATTTTTTAGCTGTTGAGAAACGATGAAAATTGGGGGTCTAGTTCCCACCACAAATCTATAGGAAAATAAATTTATTTCTTTTTGATTTTAGACTATGTTAGAACAATCAAAAATAAAAATTAGTTTTAGACCTATATTTTCTCTTTTATAGTGATTCAAAATTCAACTCACCTGAAATCAATTGTTTCATCTCCCACCACATTTTTCAAAAGAAATTTACTCTAACCAAGAGAAAAATTATACATTCTAGAAGAGGACTCTCTCCTCTATAACCTCATAATTTTTAGATTTTTTTTGTATGAATTAATATTTTTTCTTTCTCAAAACTGACATCTTTTTGAGTGTTAAAATACGTGCTTGTAGAATTTTTCAATTACAATATACTATATCTAATTAAAATACTATAAACTCTATATGAGAATATTTTTGACTTTGAGCTCTATAAAATGGTGTTTATAGGTTATTAAAAAAATGATAAAAAATAGTAAGAGTTATTTAAATGCCACCTTTTTGAAATAATTTTATTTCTTTATTAATTGGATACAAACTAGTATAAAACATGTATTTAATAACCATTTTCAATTGGAAAATGTGAGACCATATATAACTTAGCTAGAATAAATTTATCTAGATCATATGTTTTAACAAAATTGAATTTTAGATAGAAATACTCAAATTCAATTGTTCTAATAAGTCAGCCTAAAAGGTGACACAACTTTGTACTTTTACCCCCTATCAAGGGCCAAAGAGTACATTTTATTGTATTGGATTCCTCTTTATAATTCAAATTTAACATTGGCAACCTTCTTCCTTTGGGTTCTAGCTAATCTAATTTGAATCATAAGTGGAATCATATTTGTAACTACCCTCTTTTTGTTGAATACATAAATGAATAGCTCAGTGGCCCAAAAATAGGGAGACCTAAATTCTATTAAAGTTTCTCCCTTTTACCCCTAAACACAAGCAAGAAGCATGAATGAGCTCAACCTTTGATTAAATCAAGAGAAGTGATCCAAAGGCTTGTCATTTATGCCAAGTATGATACTCATGCAGATCTCATAGGTCAACTTGAGAAACTACTTCAAACTTTAGATGTTGACAAGACAACTAGAGAAATAAGATGAGAGAATTAAGGCATAAGCTCACACAAAAAATTGTGCAACACACAAAGAAGCTTGTAGAAGAGGACACAACAATATAATTACTAAAAGGCATCACTTCTATTTTGCAGAAAGTATTAGGTTCCTAACATTGCATGATAGATTTGGAGAATATCTTGAAGAAAACCTCTGTAGAGCTACAGGTTACACAAACCTCATTTGACATCACTACAAGTTCAACAACTATGTATATCAATCAGATACAAGAAATGCTACATCTAATCAACAGGATCAAAGCATGCACTATAAGATGACCTCTACACTCTTTGAGCTACAATGCTTCCTATCTCCAATGATAGGAATTAGCCAATAACATCTAAAAGAACAAGAGACATTGCTATCCATTAGCCCCATAGATACCATAGAATACATGGGGACACACGTACTAGAGGTAACATGCTAATACAATCACTAGGAAAACTCCACACCTTCTAGGAATATTTGAATTTTGCAAAGACAATGTACTCAAAAATCCTATGACCCTTTGTCATTGATGAAAAAAAAGGGGAGAGTACTCACAAAGAAAAAGGGGGATATTAATCACAAATTGAAATGGAGAGAATAGTCAGAAAAGGGGGAAATATCGAACATATAGGTAAGATGAGAAAAAGGAGAAGAAAATGAATAAAGTGAAGAACATACAATATAGAAATAATTTAATAAGGGGGAGTACATAAATACTGAGTAATATAGGTAGAAAAATGAATAAGATAAAAAAAGGAAGAGATAGACAAAGAAACAAGGGGAGTCATAAGGACAGTGGTGAAGAAAATAAAATATTACACTTTCAAGTTAAGTCCATCTATTGGTGAAGATTCTATCAATATCAATTTAAGGAAGCTCAAACATGAAGGAAAACATAAATTAAAGAATCATTATTTTTTCCATCAATATCGAAGGGGGGATGAACAAACTTTAACCCTATAAGTGTCATTGGCATTCAAAAAGGTAGTTGGTGTTGTAAATATCATGTTGTTAGAAAGTAAAGTCCACCAAGATAAATGAGAGGAGGGGGGGGGTGGTGAATTAGTTATCCAAATATTAAAACATCTGCCAACCTTATTAATCCTTAACCATGTGAACAATATAACCAACAATCATAAGAAGATATACATACACAATAACACTGGATATGTTAACTAGGGAAACCCTTGATCAGAGGGAAAACCTTGGCGGGGATGGTACTTTCAAAAATATTTCCTTGTAAGAGGATGAAGTCTGTTAGGAGCCAATGAAATACTTTTTGTACATATTAGTCTCTATTAGGAGATTTTGAATCCCTATTAGGATATTCCAACCCTATTAGGAGTTGTAGAAGGTAGATGGACCCACTGTCCAAATAGCTTCAGGGGCAAGATCATTGAACTAACCGTCCAACTGATCTTTGTATTATTCTTTGCAAAATAATAGAAATGAAATAACTTGAACTCCTCTATCCTCTTGACCAAACCAAAATCTCTTCTGATCTCAATACTAGATCACCAAATTCACATCCACATAATCCCTTGGATCTGTTATACACTTATATCAACTTCACATATCACTTGTACGATTCAAACATCATACTTGAATCACACACATCACAACAAGGAAAATAACCTTCCTATATTATATCCTCAAAATAATTCCTTGAGTTGTCCTCAAGGCTTTCCTAATTAATTATAATAGGACCTCATTAAGATATTACAAAATATTACAGCTTTTCATAATAACAAATCACTGTTGACTCATTGTCATTACAATTTTCACACATGCAATTGCTGACCTTGTGCACTTATTGACATCATCATCAGGTTCTCTACTATCACTATCTAACAATTCTCATCATGATTATATCCCTATTAAGAGATACAATCCAAACATCATAATCCACTTATTAGTTACTCTATTTTCTTACTATCTCTTATAATTCACGAATAACTTCTACATGTGTTTGATTCCCTATACACACACTTTTCCACATCATCAAAACACAATGTATAATGCATCTTCAACTGTGCTTGACCTGATCATCAACATTCAATTCATATAATCTTGTTCTCTATCTACTACTTTGCTAGTCTTCATAGAAACAATGCTATGTCAACATCAATGACAAATATAATAATGAATGCAACATGTCAATTATGCTATCCATCTATCCTATGCTTAGGATACTCCCCCAAAGGAATACCATCAAAATTCATGCTAACACATGGTCACCAAAGTGTTGTCATTGATTGGAGGAAAATTGGGTATGAAGTATACTATCTCACGATCACTGATAGACATCCTCATTGTTCTTAATAGAGATGAAGACAAGACAAAACAATTACAATCAGCATGATGAGTCATCACTATAACACAAGTGACCATGGCTTGCATTGTGATGGGATTAGCATTCTAATGAAATGGTTGAAATAAGAAAGGATGGAGAAGCTAAGGCTAGACCTAGCATAGAATGGAAGGGCTTCTAACCTAGACCCTATGAAGTAAGAATCACAAGTTTCTCATGAACTTCTCAGTTGTAGAATTTAAATTTTGAATTCACTATTTTGGGCAGGATATTTTAGGATTTCAACACCCAAAATTGCAAGGTCACATATGATCAAAAGGTAGAGTGATGATGGAAGTGTTTGAATAGAGAACAAAAAGGGGAGTGTGGGACAAGAAGTGAAGATCAAACAAAGAAAGTGTTGTTTAACAAAAAATAAATGAAGAGGAACACTAAGCTAATGCAATTTGGTGCACTATAGATAGAGCCAAGCAGAGAAGGAATGCAATGATACATAAGCTATCATAGAGATCACCTAAGTGGCAATAGAAGATCATGTTATCTTCTAGATATACATTAGAGATCTATCTGGGAAGGTGTGCCATATAGTTTAGATCATATTTGATTTCTTTCTAAGAAGAAATCATTTTGTAAGCTCATAACCAGGCATGTTCTAGTAGAAAGCATATGATAAATCCTCGAACAAGGTGTCTCTCATAAGGAGTGCTAAAATCCTTTAGCAAGGTAGCCTTAATGGGTTGGTTGTAATCCTAATAGGTTGTAGACATTCTTAGTCAAATGTGTTCTCAAAAGGAATAACCTGTAAAGGCTAGTAGGTATATTATCCCCCTTGTGGTTTTCATCCTCTCATTGAGGGTTTCAAAGTACAAATATGGGTTCTATTGATGAATGCTTTTGTTTGTGAGTTTACATGCTTCTACTTTACTATATTTATCATTGTGTTGTTAGCTAAGTGGCTATTGTTCAGTTTATTTAGAATAGTTAAGGGTATACTCAATTTTAGATTTGGTGTCGACTCAAGCCCCTAGTACCAGTTGGGATGAACACACTCACACACACACACACACACACACACACACACACACACACACACACACACACACACACACACACACATACATATACATACATACATACATACATACATACATATACATATACATATACATATACATATACATATACATATACATATACACATACACATACATATACATATACATATACATATACATATACATATACATATACATATACATATACATATACATATACATGGAAGGTTAAGACTTATGGTTGAAAATTTGAGTTTTCACTTTTGCAAAGAAAACTAGAATAAATCATATTTAGTTTGGCAAGTCTAAGACATTAACTTTAGCAAGCTCTAACATTATAGCTCCTCAGGAAATTATTTTGTAACAATTATTATATATCGTATTCATTTTTACTTTAATATGAAAACATTTAGTTTCACTAATTTCAATAATCATATATACCAGATGACATATTTTAAATGACATTTTTCTAGATTGAGATTAATAAACATCATTGAGTTATAAAAGTATTTGAATAATTTATGTACTATGCTTTATGTAAATACTTATAATAGTATTGATGATGACATGTTAATTCTTTAGACTCTTCCATATTATTAGTCAACATATTAGTTACATGTAAAATCATAAAATTTTAAATAACTCACATATGTTGCATATGTATGGGCAACCAATTACTCATTACATAAACTAAAAACTTCCTTATAAATGACTAGTGTGTATATCATTGTGAGTGTTAAATATGAGCCTCTAATTCAACCACAAACTTCAACATGATCATTGTTTGTCAATAAGATCCCAGAATGAACATGAGATTATTCATCTAGCATGTCTACACAAGGTGATCTATTTCCTTCTAACTAGATGGGGTTTTACTATATGCTCTCATAATTGAGAATTCGGTAACCAAACCAAACTAGTACAAAGGATTTGAATGAATGTGAATGCAAGATTAATCTATGTTTTTGAGATTTTGTATGCAAATTTATATGAATTAATCTAAATGATATTCAAATTAGTCTAAGAATAATGATAAGAAAATTAAGCTAAATGAATGCATTGTAATCTAGATGATAAGCATGTAAAAGCAATGGAGGCTCGAATGCAAAATTCTTGAGTGCTCAATCCAATAGTGGTTCGATACTCTTCACTTGCATCATCCTTAAATGAGAGGCCAATGGTTTCTTTTATAGAATCTTGGACCCAATCAATGGCCAAGATTAAACTAAATGTACGATTTAGATTGGAGGAGAGATTGAGTCCTCCATTTTTTATGGAGTTGAATGAGATGAATTAGGGGAGAATATTGACCCATTCAAATATGAGCTCATAATTATTATTCTAATTAATTAAATAATTAGTTTCAACAATTATGATGAGGATTTAATTATATCACTACATTTAATCCCATTTTCACGTGAGATGATTTAGGAAAGAATATTGATCTATTCAAATATGATGTCATAACCTAATATTCTAATAAATTAAATAATTAGTCCCAACAATTATGATGTGTATATTTAATTAAATCAATATGTTTAATTCCTTTTTCATGTTTATTAGCTAAAGAGGGTGAATTTTAATTTAATTAAAGTGCTAGGACTTATAATTAAATTAATTCAATTAGAAGGTTAATTTAGCCAATTTTAATCAATATTTAGGAATTAAAAATTGTATGTGATTAATACAAATTGGAGATTTTCTTTATTTGACACTTAGGTCAAGTAGAGACAATTAGAACCAAAAATGCCTAGTGCAATAGGACTTTATTGATCAAGAGAATGATGTTGTGAGATTGATGCACCAAAATTGGTTCAAAATGCTACTGTGCCAATTTAGGGGTATTACAATCATAACTTCAAGCGACTCCAAAATGTATAAATTGTCATTAATAAAAATTATATAACTTATTAATTTATTGCTATATTAAGAGATTCTTGTTAAAGAAAACATCAATCTAAACAAGACTGGATATGTTAATTCTAGCTCTACATTATAATTGGAAAACTTTGATGAATGATAAATAGTTAAAATAACTCTCTTATTGTATATCCAATACTCTAGATACATATTATTATACTTGTTAAAAGAAAAAATGGCAAGTAGAGCAGGTATTAATGCAAAAAAATGTGAGTTACATGTTTAAAGATCTGAATCCATGAAACCCTAGATAGAAGGAGATATCATAGGGGAGAAATCATACTAGTGTATTCCCCTTCAATAATAATCACCACACAAAGGTTGAGTTTTCTATAATAACAACGAATCTGTTTTTGATTCTAGATGAGTAGAATGATATGGAGCAATTAGACGCGAAGCATATCAATTCAAGGGCCACTTCAATAGAGACTATAGCAAACACTATAGAAAGGATTGGGATCCAAAATTTGTCAAAAATGGTCGAGAGTGGTAGGACTTGAGCTAATTTGGACTCAAAATATGTCTCTTTTCCCTACTTTAATTTGGAAAAGACTAGTAACCCTCTAGTTAAATCTCATATTCCTTATTATGAATCCCCCAATCCTCTCTATTCCCCAGGTTTTTATATTAGCCACCCTATTATCTACTTTATGGTAAGTCTAGATAATCAAATTAGGTTTTTCAATCTTATTAAGTATGCATAACATAATAATTTTTTTCTTTTTTCTCAACAAATAGGGTTTCAATCTGATGCCTTTGTGGTTTCCCTTGAACCCTTAAAAAACTCATCCTAGGAAGAAAAAGATCACAAATTTCAACTCTCCCTTGGTTCCACCTCATTCTTACATCTCCTCCCCCACCATCGATACTCTTTTTCCAAATCCCCTGCCCATTCGGTCTCACAATATCTTCTGTCTAGTAAACCCTACTCAATCAATTTTGAGGAAAATGTCCTCATTATTAATAACCAAGATAGTGGAGACCGTTGGAAGGAATGCCAAAGTTTTGGTTTATTTGCCTTTTGGAATGGGCTAAAATCTAAAACAATCCATCTCATTGATTGGCTACAGGAATTTTGCAAAACCTAGGTAAGTATCTCTCACCACTCTGATAGATTAGTTTACATTCATTGTATAGATGAAAATGTTAAAAAAGACTTTCTTTTTGTTTCTGTCTATTACTTTAAAGGATTTGCCGTGAAATTTTTTGAGTGGATACCAGATTGTAAGGAAGAAATGCTAGATTTTTTGATTCCAACCTGGATTTCTCTTCAATCCCTTCCACTAGAACTAATGCATATAGAAATTATTAGGAAAATAGAACTCTCAATTGGCGATTTAATTGGAATGGATGCATCATTTATATATTGCAATAATATCAAACTACTAATCAATTGCAAGGCTAACAATATGGAATTTAAACTGATCATAGTAATTACAAACAGAGCTATATATAATTTCAACTATCATAGATTTGAAGGTAAAATATTAGAAATAATTAGACCAGACAATGAAAGAAAATTTTCCTTCAAAACCTTGCAATTAACTACAGATCTTAAAAATACATTTCCTATGATGAACATAAGGAACCAAAGAGATTATTAGAGGGATTCTATATGTGAGAAAGGTCACTTAAATATTTTTCAAGAAACAATAGGGAAAGAAGAGCGAACATTTGAGAGTGATTAGACATCATTGAAAAATCCACTGGCAAAGATTAGAAGTAGCTCGCCCCCAATGTCCAAAAAAGAACAGAAGAAAACAATAAAGAAGCCACAATAGGCTAAAAAGAAAGATCCTCAAAGAAAAGGAAAAGGAAAATTCTTAATGTCAACAATTAGCAAAGATATTATTGAATTACCAAATATGGAAGATGATAAAGGAACAAATCCTATTTCAAACATGCAGACTACTGATGTAGATCAAAGCCCCAAAAACCCAGCAAAGGAAAAAGGAATATTACTCAAGAATTGGCTAGCATAAGGCAACAAGGCATAGTTATCAGTAGCAAAAAATTCAAGAAAAGATAAAAAAAAGTTAAAAAGGACAAGGATATAAGATTAATAAATGGAGAGGAAAAATTAGTAGGAAAAATGGTGAAACCTTAGGATTAAAAGTCGTGGTGCAAAATGGTGAATAGTATTGAAGAAATAGAAAAAAACCTTCTATTTACGAATGAATTTCCAGAACAGGGAAAGCTTAAGTATATAAAAGAGGATTTGGTAACTCTATAGAAACAGGTAGCAGATCTTGTGAAGGAAACCAAATTTACTAGCAAAGAGAAAATCAATAGGTTCCCTAAATTCTAGCAGACTCCCTCCTCAAGAACAAAATCACCTGATCTTAATTTCAATGTTCATAAGGAAAAGGGAAGTGACCAAAGCAACAAAAAAAGAACCTTATCACAAGAATTTCAAGATTTTTTAAACAATGACTTGACAAAGGATGAAGACTTGGAAAGGGTAATCTCATATGAGACTAAAAAAGATAACTTGGAATGATTAATGAAGGAACTTATTCAAGTATTTAGCTTTGAAAGCATAGATCAAAGCAGTGAAATACAAAAAAGAGGATCTATTGCATCAATCTTGAAACTGGGTGGAGACAATTATACTACTGAAGATTTAAAAAGAGATCTATTAATTATTGAGGATGAAGACAAAAACAATAAAGTTTTTCAGTTAACAAAAGATTTACCAATGATAGCCCAAGGTGATGACCTTGAAGAGATTGGTATCAAGAAGGTACCAACTTCAGATGATAAACTTAGAAAGGACCAGAGGTTAATCATAGAACAAATATTACAAGAACTGGTAAATCAAGATAAAGATGAAAAAGAAGGAAACCAATTTGAAATTACTTTGAATGCACAAGAGAATATAGAGCAGCTAGGTATTCAAATGAACCAAGAGGGGATAATTTCTTCCAAATATGGTAAAACAAAAACTAAAAGAGGCAAGAAATCTCATTAGGAACTCAGAGAAGTGGATGGGCAAGCAAAAGAGCAACAAAAAATCAGCCAATTACTTAATCCAGGGAAGGGGAAGATCCTTCCCAAGGAAGTATGAAGATTACTATTTGGAATGCTAGGAGCTTAAACTCCCCTAGCAAAAGATGATTATTAAAACATAACTTAAAGAAATTTGAATAAAAAATAATATACTACAAGAAAAAAAAATTAAATAAGGAAGAAGGATCCAAGTTAGAAAAAAAGTTAGGTAGATGGAATGTTAATCTACATGAATCTAGAGGAGCCTTAGGAGGTTTAGGTATGATTTGGAATCCCAGGAAAGTTACTTTAACTATATTGAAATCAACTAATTCTTGGATGAGCAACAGAGTCAAAAACATTAAAACTAACCTAAAATTCATTTTAGTAAACATTTATGGCCCAATCTGCAACTCTGATAAAAAACTCTTATGGGATGAAATAAGTATATTTATTAATAATCATAATAACAAACTTATCCTCATAGGTGGTGATTTTAACACGATTTTAAACAAAGATGAAAATATGGTGGCATCCAACAAACCTCTCAAGCATCAAAAGATTATAAAAATTGGTTTGATTTTAACAACTTACTCGATATCCCACTTAATAATGGGAAGTTCACATGGAATAATAAAAGGAAAGATTTTTCTTATATAGTTGAAAAATTGGATAGATTTTTTCTCAAAGGTGAACTGAGTGATTTAAATTTCAATATCCAATCTTCAATTCTTCCAATAGCAAGTTCATACCACTACCCTATTCGTATTGAATTCTCTGAATCCCATAAACCTATTATAAATCCTTTTAAGTGTGAAAAATGTGGTTTCTAGACAAAAACTTTTTGGAACTCATTAAAGAATGGTGGAGGCAAGGTAATTTTAAAGGTTCTAAAATGTATATTTTTGTCTCCAAAATGAAAATGTTCAAAGAAAACACACTTAAGTGAAACAAGGAACACTTTAATAATATATTTAAAGAAAAATTTGAGATTGAGGAAATATTAAAAGAATTACATTTAGAAGTAATCAGAAAAGGGATGGACAATGATAGCTTTTCTCTAGAAAAAGAATTACTTGCCAAACAAGAAAACGTTTTGGCCAAATAAGAAGTCTTCTAGAGACAAAAGTCAAGAGAAAAATAGCTAGTAGCAGGAGATTGAAATACTAATTTTTTTCATAATTCTACCCTACATAATAGAGCTTGAAGTAAAATATTAAAAATCAAAGATCTATGTGGCACTATTGTTGAAAACCTAGATAAAATTGTTGAGATCTTTGTGAGTCACTTTTAGAACTTACTAAACAATTATGATAGCTTGAACGGGGCAACTCAAGCAAAAATGCTTGAAGCCATACCTAGGTTGGTTACGCTAGAAGATAACAAAGCTTTAATCAAACCCATCTCCTTGGAAGAAGTTTGATTGGCATCATTCAACATGAACCTTGACAAGTCTCCTAGCCCAGATGGATTTCAGACCTTCTTCTATAAAAAATGTTGGGACATTATCAGTGTTGACATTTGGAAAGCAATTGAAGCATCAAGAAATGGTGGATTGCTTCCTGAAATTGACTATTCCTTTCTCACCTTGATTCCCAAAAAAGATGATCTTGAAAGTCCTAGAGATTTCAGACCTATAGCTCTTTGAAACTCTATTTATAAGATCTTATCTAAAATTTTAGCAAATAGACTTAAATTGATTCTTCCCAAGATTATATTAGAAGAACAAACTAGCTTTGTTCTAGGTAGATCGATCTTAGATGGTATTCTTATCATTCAAGAAATGTTGCATTCTACCAATAAGAATAAAGTGGCAAGCATGTTCATGGAACTGTATGATATGGGTGACTGGAGGTTCTTATGCAAAACTTTAGAAGTCGTTGGTTTCTCGCACCAATGGATTAACTTCATCTGTCAATACATCTCTACTACAAAAATTTAAGTCCTCATTAATGGGACCCCTAAAGGTTTCTTTGATACCTTAAGAGGTATTAGATAGGGAGATCCTCTATCACTATTCCTATATATTATAATGGTAGAGGCTTTTGGGAGAGCAATTACAAAGGCTCACAATGAAGGGAAAATAAATGGAATTGTTGTTACTAAAAATATCCCCAATATCACCCATCAACAATACATAGATGATACAATTTTACCAAGTGAAAGTACTATAAATGAGGCTCTAAACATCAGGTCTATCATTCAGCAGTACATGGAAGCATCAGATCAAAAAGTAAATGCTAAAAAATCTAAATTTTTTTCATTAATACCAAACCTGAAATGGAAGTGCAGATTTGTAGCATTATGGGGTACAAAAGAGGCATGTTTCCTTGTAAGTGCTTAGGAATCAAGTTAGAAAAAGGAAGTAAATCTACTAAGGCATGGCATAATACTCTAGATAGATTAGATACTAGGATAGGAGGATGTAAAGATAAATGGCTCACAAAAGTTGGTAAAGTAACCAAGATTAGATCTATGCTATCTTCCCTTCCAACCTATCTACTTTTCTATCTTCCTTTATCTAAACATATTAATAAGAAGTTTGATTTAAAACTTAGGAATTTCCTTTGGAATGATTGTGATAACTCAAAAAAATTTGCTCTCATTAGATGCGATAATATATGTAAGCCAAAGGAGTTAGGAGGTCTAGGTAATAAAAATTTAAATTGGCAAAATGAAGCATTAGGAGCGAAACTCACCTGGCGCCTTTTTGTAGAAACGACACATAAATGGGCTAAAATTATGTATAACAAGTACTTAAATGCAACTGATCCTTATTCCATTTTTAGAATGAGAATCCTTCCCAAAGGATCCAAAAGCTGGAATTTTATCGTCAAAAGTCTCGCCTTATTAGCAAATATCTTACTTGGAATGTGGGAAAAGGTGATGAAGCTTTATTTTGGGAAGACTAGTGGGATGGGTATCCCCCGATAGACATCATGGGGATCCTAGAATGCATCAAAGAGAAATTAGTCAAATCTTGGGGGTGCAAGGTCTGTGACTATAAAACCAAAAATAAATAAATGGAATCACTAGATGGGAATGGAAAACTGTAGACAATATAGAATTGGAACCTACTGCAAAAAAGGTATCTGAAAAAATAATCCAAAGCAAGAAAATCAAGCAATTAGAAAGAAACAACAAGCTTATATGGGCTACATCAAATGATGGTAGGTATAGTTTTAAAAATGGTTATAGAGCTCTCATTAACACCCAAAGATGGGAAGCATCATAAATCCCATTAAAACTCTGTTGGGACTCGTTCCGTTTGCCAAAGGTAGGTTTCTTTTTATGGTTGGCATTTCAAAATAAGATTCTTACAACTAACAGAATCTGCAAGTTGGGTTTTGAGGGCTCATCAAGATGTGTGCTCTGTAAACAAGATAACGAAGATACTAATCACATCTTATATAGATGTACATATACACAAAAATATTGGGAGTGGCTCAAACAAATGTTGGGCTGGAATGCACCTATGCTAGCATCCCTAGTTGACTTTATTAAAGGCTAGCCAATGTATATCTATAAAGGTATCTATAGTAGAATATGGAATATTTTTCCATCGATCCTCATGTGGGAAGTATGGAAAGAAAGGAATAGAAGAATATTTCGTGACCAGGACATGTAGCCACATGAGATCATAACAAAAATTGAGGCATGTACAGTTGAGACTTTAAGCTCTTACCTTAGGAACTGCCAATTAGAAGAGGGATCTTTTTCAAGATGGGATGGTTTGTTGAAAAATAAATGGAAAAATCTCATTAATCCTCCTCTCACATAAAAAAAGAGGAATAAAGAAGCTAGGGAGAATTGTAGATGGACCCACCCCCCCTTGATAGGGTGGACCAAGTTAAATTTTGATAGAGCATCTAGAGGAAATCCAAGATTTGCTAGAATTGGATGTATCATTAATAATGAGTCAGGTGAATGGATTTCCAAAAGGGCCAGACCCATAGAGCCTATGACTAACAATCTAGTTGAACTAGAAGCGCTGCAAAAGGTCTCAAATTGTGCCTAAATTTAGGAGTATCTAAGATTATTATTGAAGGAGACTCATACATTGTACTAAATGTTATAAGGAAAAGATTGACACCTAATTGGGTCTTAAACTCAAAATTGGAAGAAGTTTTTAATATTCTGGTCCATTTCGCTGAGTCTCAGATATGTCATATTTTCTAGCAAGGTAATAAAAAGGTGACTCAATTGGCAAACAAGGGTGTTGATAGAGAAAATATCTTGGTCTTCAATAATAATTATTTTTTACAGTAGGCTCCCGATTCTTTTTTAAATTTTTAGTGGTCAAGTAAGCAATCTAACTAATTTAATCTAATAGATCTAATTCTAATAAAAAATTCATCTAGATTAGCCTTGTAGTCCCTCTTTGGGATCTTGGGTTTCCCTTTTGCACTCCCCACTTTTTGAGCCCCTCCTTTCTATTATCTTTTTGCACTTTCCTCTTTATGTTATTAGATCTTCTCTTTTACTCTATAGGCATAGGGGTAGAAGGAGATCTATTTTTGGGGTATGTCAGACCACTTTTATAAATTATAAGTATAATTAATCTAGACATCCTTCATAAAGTGTATTTCCTCAATTAATATGAGATTACTCCTATATTAGCAGTCAATTAATCATTAGGAGAATGTTTTATTTCTTCATTTTCTCTTTGTCCTCTGCTCTTCAGCTTTTGCCTTTTCTCCCCTCATTTCTACATCATTATGTGATGTTAGCATTGGCATCACGTAGGTGGCATCTACCAATATTAGCATTCCTCCAGGTGTTTCTTGATCCTTTTCATGATATATTTTTTTATTTATATCTATTTTATCCTTGTCACTTTCAACAAGAGCTATTTTCTTATGATGGATACTAATATCTATGTTTTTCATGTATCAAAAGTGCGGAGCATGGTGTTTCATGGCAACGTGAAGCTCGAGAGATGGAGCTGCCTGCTAAAACTGATCGATGATATGATGAGGATTGCGATGATCCGTGTCCTAGGAGAAGGTATTTTCAAATATGATTTTTCATGGAGAACTAATACTGATATCATAGGGGCACTCATAGGCTGTTTGGCTAGAGCCAAAGTAGATAAATGGGCAATGATTAAACTTTATCATAAATTTTTTGATCCTATTTGGTGTATGGGTTTGGAAGAAGTCATTATGAGCTTAGATGAGACAATTAGGGTTCCTCTTCCTAAAATGTACATGACTCACCCTCTTGGGAGTTTTGATTTAGCCATTTTTCCTCGACACCCTTCTCTAGTTATTCAAGAGCATAAGGTCTTTGATCAAGAATGGCCAAAGATGGATGCTAGTATTCATTTCCTCCTCAGTTGGAGAGGGATTATAGAGGATCGAGGCAAAGCTTGGCTCAAAAATTATCTTGGCATTTTTAAAGCTTACATCCATCTTGGTGTAGAGCTATAGAATTTGGAAGCACTGGAATTTTGCATCCCTAACATAGAAAAATCTAGCAAGGAGAAGAGCACCTTCGAATTCCTGCCCAATTTCCACTTTGAGAATTCCAAGGATATCACAGAGATCATTATGGTTTTTTGGAAACAATAGTTTCACTCATATATGAGTTATATAT
Source organism: Cupressus sempervirens (assembly GCA_028749045.1). Classification (NCBI taxonomy): domain Eukaryota; kingdom Viridiplantae; phylum Streptophyta; class Pinopsida; order Cupressales; family Cupressaceae; genus Cupressus; species Cupressus sempervirens. The sequence goes on from CM053793.1 coordinate 539,563,137, forward strand.
GGATGACTAAATTTTGATCACTCACTGTCAGTTTGTGGGTTCCCCTATTTTGTATCCTCTATTCGGCCCTTGGCCCCTTCAGTTATGTTTTGTTTTTTGTTTTTTCTTCTACTCGGCTTACTTTATAGCCCTAAAAGTGATGCTTCTCATAGGTTGTCAAAATGACATGGTTCGAGCAATAATTTTTTGTATGTAATGTCTCCACGTCTGAAATAGTACTTTGTTTATATGCTTTGTTTTGAGTCTCTATAAGATATTAAGGATAATATTAGACCTTATAAAGGTAGTTGCTTGATACCTCAAATTTTGGTATCATTTTGAGGCAAAGGTTAGTAAACTTGTGATCTCTATTCAATAGTTTGGGTATTTTCAATACTACTCTCTATAAATCCATGATGATGATATATATATGTAAGTCTTCTCTATCTATGGTGAATTTTTATGCCTCCTCTAAATGTTATAGTGAAGCTAGCTTGAATTTTGTAGGATGAATTACATATTTTTTTGATAATCACTCCGGATTCTGTTTATAGTTGAGACAGAAGATATGTTTGGTTAAAATTAGACTAATGGAGATAATAAAACTAAGGAGTTTTAAATGATTCAAGCATCCTAGAAAGGTATTTAAGCAACTATACGGAGCTTCCCACAAATGCAATTCAAGAAAGATCAGAACTTTAATAAGATGTTATTATTGGTATAAGTAAGAGTAGAAATTTGCTTTCATATGAAAGAATTAATCACTAACAGTTCTGTGAGATTAAGACTAATATACTAAAGCCCAATTTTAAGTAGGAACTAAACAATTCACGTGGTTTCTAGGTTTGATTAAAGAATGTATGGACTAAGAGGACATTTTGAACAAATTGAAAATGTTTAGTTTTTATGGATTGTCCCCAATTTTTATCCTTGTGGAATATCAAAGCTTTTTAAGATCTTGTCAGGGTACCAATTTTTAACTATTTTAACTAATAATACTAATGGTGTTCTATAAGTTGCATAACTGATCCATAGAATAGTAAGGAGTGCGCATTTCAAGCAAAATAGCTCAAAAGGGGTGCACACTAAGTGTATAAAGTTTTGGTTAGAACAATTTTCTTAGATATAAGATAATGTTTGATTGGCATAAGCACCAACAGAATGTATAAAATTCAAAAAAGGATTCTAGTCCTTTTCCTTGTAATAGTGATAAATTTTTTGAAGTATGATAACTGAGGTATGCCCCTTTTATAATGTAATAATAAAGGACTATAGTCCCAAGCAAGACTGGAGGTTTTCTTTCTCCATTCTTTCCTATCAATAGCCATTTGAATGGAGATACTTTGAATTTTATTTTTAATAAATTAATATAATCAAAGGCTTCGGTCATTTACCGATAAAAAAAAATACTCTAGATACATATTTACTTTTTATTATTGTATATTTAATATTTTAAAAAAAAGGAGGAATTGACTTTGCCCCTTATAACATGTAGTGCATTGGACAAAGTTTTTAAGGTATCTAATGAAATTGATGTGACATGTCCTTTAACACCATGTAAATAGAGGGATTGGACTTGAACCAAGATACCTACCCAAATATATTTATTTATTAATAATAATTATGTATACAACACAAAGAACACCCCTACCATGTTTCTTGTGACTTTAAGTCTTTTGAGCTCTCTTATCTTCCTTTGACTCTCTTTGAGTCTCACCTAAACACTTTAGTTATTCTTGGTATTTAGAATTTCACTCTTGTTTCTCCAATTGTTTGCTAAACTATATCTACTTTTGACAATAAAATAGAAAAAAATAGAATTAAGGTTTGAACTACTGATTTTTCTAATACTATTTGTGAAACAGTTTTAGCAAGATTAATGGTTGAAGTTGTTGTCTCTTATGTTGCTATTCTTTCTTATTGTATATATGCGCCCCACCTTTTAAGTATCTTTTTTTTGTTGTTGAGCTTGTTAAAGAAGGTTTCAATGTCCCCTTCACTCAATCTTTATGTATTGAAGAAACATTTATTTGGATAGTAGTATTAAAAGGGAAGAAAAATGTAAAATTGATCAAAGTTGTTGAAAAGAAAGAAATATATAGGAATTTATGTTAGAGTGGGGTTGTCGTTGCAAGAAAAGATCGATCTGTCAATGCCTGATACAACCACTCAACTTATAGTACACTGGAGGTAGTTAAGCCCTTTTCACAAATCCTAAGGGGAGAACTTAACAAATTTCTAACAATCTCCCCCTCAACATTACTCGACAGTCTAAGAATTTGAACCTGTGATGAAGCTCTGATACCACTTGTTAGAAACAATAGTCCACAAAGATAACTAGGGGGGTGAGTCAAATTTTTAACACTTAAAAAATTTATCTTCTTTAAATGAACTTAACTATTCAACCAAAGTAAACAACGACCATAATAAGATGCACATAGACAATTACACCAGATATGTTAACTAGGGAAACCCTTGATCAGAGGGAAAAGCCTAGTGGGAATGATGCCCACAAGATGATGTACTAATATAAATATTCCTTCCTAGAGGATGGACCCTATTAGGAGTCTATTACAACATTTAGTACATAGAGTCCCTATTAGAAGACTTTGAATCCCTGTTAGGAGTTGTAGTACAATGTATGCAAGAAGAGCCCACTGCCCAAACATGCAATTTCAACTACAAGAAGAGCTCACTGCTCAAACATGCACTTTACTGTTATGTTCCTCTTTCCTTCATTCTGTCAACTGAACCAAACATGGTAAGACCTTGTAGACTGGGTCACAAACCTCATATCCAAATATCAAACCTCATATCACTCAACAAAACCTCGGCAATGAAGTTTCCTTCATTTTTTCTCTGCTCTGCTCAACTTTGCATTCCACTCTCTCTCTACTACTTACAGAATATACTCTATCTCATCCACATATATTTCATGATAAAGGAAAATCTCCTTCCTGTATACTAAGTCCATAAAACAATTCCCTGAGTCAGTTGTTAGACCTTCTCAATTAATCATTATAGGACCCCATTAGAAACACATTACACATAGCGATAACATCAATCTTCTACCTTGTAACTTGAACAACTTTCTGTACATGCAATATTATGATGAGAGAACTTAGCCACATCATCACCAACATGTCTTCTACATATTCTCAACCTTGATTCTTAGAATAACAATTATTCTAAGAGATATAACAAATGTACTAGAACATGCCTCTGTAAACTCTATCTCATAACATACATCACCAAAAATTACATAATTTCTTCCAGACTTAACATTTCTTCTTCAGAGTTAACTACATATACCAGATACTTAGATGTACCTCTCATAACCTCAGATAGTTAGAATACTCAAATAGTCATTCATACTGACTCGATCTTTCTGTTGTTCTTTTGTCAGATACCATAGAAAATTGCTATGTTGACATCAATGACAAACTCAGTCATGAATATAACATATCATCATAGTAACATATCGACAATACTCCCCATAGGAATATCATCAGTATTCATGCTTCCAACAATCTCTCAACAATCTCCCCCTTTGGCATTGATGACAACATAGATGAAAAACATCTAGTTCCAAGAATACCAACAAAAGACTGTTCATTTTTCTTTTCAAATCCTCTTCATCAATCATTCTCCCCCATTAATATACCTCAATGTGCTTTATGTCAAACTGTCATTCCATGTTGTACATATTCCAAACATGTTGTTCATCCTCATTATATTCTCATGATGTTTTTCATCCTAAAATCCTCCCCCTTGACATCAATGTCAAAGGTTTCAGCAACCAACTTCACCACATCAAACTCTGCAACAATTGATTCTTACTTAGCTCAAGTGTCAAAGGACACTATTCAAAAACAACATCCAACAAGAGTCTTGGATGACTCAATCCATAATAGATACTCCCCCATATAGGAAGCATCAACATTCAGTCCAGACAATAATGGTGCTCTATTACACTGGACTGATGCACTCTTGCATCTTCTACTCTGATGTAGGAAGGGGCATAACCCCTAGCATACCTTGCAAATACTAAAAAGTCTCTTTGGGAAGAGGCTTAGTGAATATATCTACAATCTACTCTTTAGTTCTCACATACTCTAATCTAATTTCCTTATCCACAATTTTCTCTCTCAACACGTGATACTTAATAGAAATGTGCTTAGACTTCAAATGCAACACTGGATTCTTAGAGATATTTATTATGTTTGTGTTGTCACAATGTATGACAATAGGTTCACTAGTTTCTATCCTTATATCCTTCAGCATCTACTTCATCCAAACAACTTGATTGCAATTGTTTGCTGATGCAACATATTCTACTTCCATTGTACTTTGTGATGTACAATCCTACTTCTTGCTTAGCCAAGAAATCAATCTTCCTCCAAGAAAGAAGGATCCACCAATGGTGCTCTTTCTGTCATCCATACTGCCTACCCAATCAACATCAGTATAAGCACTTAGAGTAAAATCATTAGATCTATTATACAACAATCCAAACTCAGATGTTCCTTTCAGATATCTAAATATCCTTTTGACTACTACATAATGTGCTTCTCTAGGATCTGCTTGAAATCTCACAACAATTCCAATTGCATTTTCTATATCCGGCCTTGTGTGAGTCAGATATTGCAAACCTCCAATCATGGATTTGTACTTTTTCTTCTCAACAATATGTGTCTCATCCTTCATAGATAACTTGTGTCTAGTTACTGTTTGTGTTCCAACATGTTTACATGTTTCCAAACCAAACCTTTTTAGTAAGTCCTTCAAGTACTTAGTCTGAGGAATAAATATTCCTTCTTTATTCTGTACAATCTGCAATCCTAGAAAATGTTTCATTTCTCCTATCATACTCCTCTCAAATTTTTTCTTCATCTCTTTTGCAAATTTCTCACTTTCCTCATCATTTCCCCCAAATATGATGCCATCAACAAATATTACCAAAATCATCAAACCATCATCAATTTCTTTCCATTATAGATTATTGTCTGTGATACCTTTTTTATATCCAAGCTTTGTCAAATGCTTTTCCAACCTCGACTACTAGGTCCTCGGTGCTTGTTTCAAGCCATACAATACTTTCTCCAGTCTGCATACATTGTCCTTATCATCTGTCAAAGGAAAACCTTCAAGCTGTTCAATGTATATGTCTTCTTCAAGTTCTCCATTTAGAAATGCTGACTTGACAACCATTTGATATACTTTGAATTTCTTTTGTGCTATATAAGCTAAGAATAATCTTACTACTTCTATTCTAACCACTGGAGCATAGGTCTCATCATAGTCTATTCCTTCTTGCTCTGAGTAACCTTTACATACCAATCTTGCCTTGTTCCTTACAACTTCACCTTGTTCATTCATCTTGTTCCTGAATACCCATTTATTTCCTCACTTTTTGTCTAATGGTCTAGGGACCAATTCCCATATCTCATTCTTTATTATTTGATCCAATTCCTCTTTCATAGCTTGTTTTTAGTAATCATCTTTACATGCTTCATCTACATTCTTAGGTTCAACTCGAGATATCAAACATAGTTCTTCATTGACTTTTCTTCTTGTCATCACACCTTTATCTTTGCTTCCGATGATATGCTCAGATGGGTGATTCTTTATCATATTATTTCCCAAAGTAGGAGTTGCTATCTAAATGCTTGGATCTACTAAATGTTTTCTACCTTGGCTCTCTTTCATTCTGCAAATTATTGTTAGTCTCAAGAAATACTTCATCCTTCCTTGGCTTAGTAACAACATCAACATCTAAATTGTAATCAACTATCCTCTCTTGTATCTTGAATTTCTCATCAATTCTCACATTTGCATTTTCCATAATAGTCTTAGTTCTCAGATTATAGCATCCATAAGCCTTTCTTTTCAATGAATAACCAAGAAACATACCTTCATCACTTCTAACATCAAATTTACCAATATCATCATCTCTTTTGATATAACACTTCCAAAAATTCTGAAGTACTTAACTGTAGGTGATTGACCAAACCACATTTCTTAAGGGGTCTTGCTTGTGTCTTTCTTGACTTGTACTTTGTTCATAGTGTAGACTATTGTATTTGCAACTTCCAAAACATCTTGGATACATCATTCTCAGCTAACATAGCTCTTGCAGCTTCTATTACTAATTTGTTCCTTCTCTTTGCAATACCATTTTGTTCAGGGGTTCTCGGAGCTAATAACTATCTTTTAATTCCATTTTCTTCACAAAACATGTTAAATTCATTTGAAGTAAATTCTCCTCCTCTATCTGATCTTAAATATTTAATCTTCATACTAGATTCATTCTCAACTCTATTCTTGAATACCTTAAACTTATCAAATGCCTCATATTTCTCTTTAAGAAATGCAACCCACATCATTCTAGAAAAGTCATCAACTAGAATCATAAAATACCTTTCACCATAGAATTCTTTAGTCTTTGTAGGACCCCTGAGATCTATGTGTACAATCTCTAACTTTTCTATAGTACTAAGCTTCTTGCAGGGAAAATAAGTTCTATTATGCTTTGCCAACACACATTCTTGCAATTTTTTAAAGTAGGCTTTACAATCTTAGGCAAATATCTAATATCAAACATACTATTGGTCTTCACAATACTGTCAAAGTTTATATGACAAAATCTCTTATGCCATAACCAACTGTCATCTACCTTAACAACCAAACATGTCATTTCAGTGGGATTCAATTGAAATACATTACCTTTAGATCTGGTTCCTGTTCCAATTACTTTTCCATCTTTGTTTCTGATCATTCATGCCTTTTCTGTGAACTACAATTGAGAACCTTTTTCCACTAGTTGTTCAACATTCAAAAGATTGTGCTTTAAACCATCAACAAAATACACATCCTCAGTGTTAGTTTTACCATAAAGATTTATAGATCCAATACCTTTAACTTGACATGTTGCATTGTTTCCAACTCTTAAAATTCCTCCATCTTGACTTTTGAAGTCAACAAACTTGTTCATATTACTAGTCATATGATGTAAACAACCATTATCAATTATCTAATTAGATTCCTTTTCAACTTGTGACACCAAAGCTACTTTCTCTAGACTTTCTTCTTTAATTGACACAAATCCAATTTCATCATCACTGGCACTTACTACTTGTTCATCAGAATCATTTTCTTCATATGCATGCAAACACTCTATTTCTTCTAGTTTTGTAATTTCCTTTATACTTTTTCTCTCTTTTAGGACATTTAGATGCATAATGACCATATTCATCACAAGTCCAACATTTAAAGATTTTCTTACCATATTTTTTTCTTCTTACTAGAAGGGCTACTCCTTCAATCTTCCTGTCTTCCTTAGATCTGTTGCTACTAGCAAAATCTCCTCTAGCACTTGTGCTCCTTGATAAACTAGGTCAGATATTCAAGGCACTGAAAGTTGTCTCTATTTTGGTCAATTCTTCGGACTATCTAAGTTCATTCTCAACTGCTTCAAGTCTTCCAAGCAATGTCTCCTTTCTGAAATCTTTGGTACAAGATATCAACAATTGTATCATTTGAACTACTGACTTAAATGGTGGTGTTAAAGTCTTCAATATCTTCCATATAACCTCATCCTCTTCTTTGGTTCCTCCTTAAGATCTAATACCTGTAGTAATTTCTAATATTCTGTCTACATATGTTCTTACAGATTCATCTTCCATCATCTTAGCATCTTGAAATGCACAAATCCAACTTTGTAACCTTAACTTCTTAGAATGCACATCACCTTCAAACTAGTTTCCAAAACTTTCCAAATTAAATGTGAAGTAGCAAGTGATTTTACTTGATTGTATTCAATTTCAGGAAGTGCAGTCAATAATGCTTCTCTAGCTCTCGTGTCACACATAAAAAAGATCTCTTTCATCCTCAGTACAATTTTTCAAGTCTTTTTCAACAATGATTGTCTTCGCTAATTTTGTCAAGATCCAATATCTCGAACCCATACACAACATATGTGTCTTCATCTTTTCCTTTCAACTGTCATAATTTGTTCCATTGAACTTCAAACTATGTTTCCTAAACATGCTTTCCATGGATCTCCCAAAGTTGTTAAACTTTATCTTCAAGGACTTGATGCTCTTATACCACTTGTTAGAGTTGGGTTGTCATTGCACCAAAAGAACGATCTGTTAATACCTGATACAACCACTCAACTTATAGTATAAAGGAGGTGGTTAAGCCCTTGTCACAAATCCCAAAGGAAGCATTGAACAAATTTCCAACAATTTACCCTTTGCATAGGTCTATTTTTCTATATTTGCACGTACATCCTATGTTCTAATGATTTAATTTATAACAAATTATAATTCTTTCTCACTTATATTAATCAAAAACCTAAAATTTCAACTTTAATCAATAATGATGACCTATCAAACATTCTCAATGCACAATTATATATTGATAAATATAGCTTTAAAAAATTATATAAACATTCAATTAATAAATAAAAAAGGCTCAATATGCATCTAGAATGCTCCATAGATATTGCTGCTAACTGTTAGCTTTTGACTTCTCTTGAACTCTCATTGGAATGGCTTACACCATTAATAATAATGAGAATATAATAGTGGGACACTATATGGGAGTGATGATGAGAACATTGTGAACCACCACATAATTTATAAAAGTCAATTCACTATATAGAGGTCAGGATAGATCTGCAAATTGAAAGGTAATCCATTCGTCACCATCCCACTTACTCTCAATAAAATCCAACTCACTGTTTAAAACAATCTGATCTCAAATACCATAAAAAGAAATAACAAATCATAACATTTAAAACTCTGACTACATTCTGTCCACTGCTTCACCATTGTTGGGTAGCGTTCATCCAAATTAACAAATAAATCTTTTCACTTTTTGTGCCGACTTTTATTTGAAGCAAATCAATATTAAACTTGAATGTTTCTTATATATAATGTTTAGTATTTTGCTTTTGGTTTTCAACGATCGAGTAGATTCAAAAAGAACAAACAGTAAAAACAGTTTGGATTTTATAGTTGTTCTTTGATCAAGGGCAGTTTATATCAAATTAAACATCTCATCTTGATTTTAACGTCTGGTCGGCAACCGGCGCTGGCCGGACATAAAGAAGACGAAAACAAAGATATAATGTTGTGGTGGCTTCTTTGAATTGGGGATTGAAACTTCCTTTTATCTTGCAGTGAATGCAGGGATAATTGATAAACATGAACGTGAGTAAGATTAAACTGTGGCCGAAATCCACCATGAAAAGTTCAAGCAAGGGGCTTGAACTATCAGATGAGCAATCTGTTCTTAAGCATTGTGTTTCAGAAATCCAGCATTCAAATCTGTTTCCTAAATCATCTGGTACAAAACACCCACCAGGTAATTTAATTATAGTTCATTTGGTTTCATATTTCAGCAACCAATAGTCTTAATTAGTTGTGATTTTCTGTAAGTAAGTAAATTAAAATAGGTTTTAAAGCTGTTTGATTATTGTGATCGTGGGTATTTTGCTTTTATTAATCTATTGTCAAATAAATTTTCAAGTTTTCAATTGTTCTATTGTGTGATGGTTGAATTGTAGTATTCTAATGGTTTGGTTGGATTATTGTGATTGTGGATATTTTGCTTTAATTAGTCTATTGTTAAATAGAATTTCAAGTTGTTTGATTGTTGTATTGTGATAGTTGAATTGTGGTATTATCATTATAGTCATTTGCTTGGATCATTATGATTGTGAGTATTTTGATTTCATTAATCTATTGTCATAGATTTTATTAATTTTGTTGCTATGAGTTTAAATTATTTACTAACATTATATTGTTATTGATTTATTGCATCCATTGGTTTGAAGTTTTGCATCAATGGTATTAGCGTGAATATAGCTTATTTAAATCATGTTGTTTGTTCATATTGAAGGTACAAGGGCTTTCCATTTGTGATCTCTTATAGTTATTCATAGTCATTGATATATCCCATTGGAAGATCCACCATGCAATTTATATCATAAAAGTTCATATGTTATTACAAAGTATACATCACATTGCAATACTTATCAAACTTGGTCTTCTGTCTTCATATTTCAGTATCAAAAGGTTGTGTTATCATTTACTGCAATTTTCACATTGTTATAGTCTCTAAGATTCAAACTTCTCATTTGCATTCATATTTGAATAGCTAGAGGCTAGGTTATTGTTTATTGTAAAAATATAATGATTAAGTTGTGGGATTGTTGTTTTAATAATTGAAATTCAAAATTTCATTGGACTATTGTAATTGGGATATTGTGCTCTCATTTATATATCGAACTTGTGGGTTCGAACTTTTTGTGGAATGTTATTGATACAAAGATTTGATCTTCAGAACAAACAGCTAAACATGTATATTAAGTGATGCAGCTTTGAGCCTAGTCTTGATGTTCATGTCATTGCGATCCAAATCCTTACTGAATTTATATACTCATAATATCTAATTTGTAAAAAATGAGATTCCACCAAAAATATAATGATTTTTTTTGAAATTTTCAGCATTTGATCTTCATGATCTGTACATTTTGTGATCGAAAATAACAAATTTCGCTGTACTTTCATGAATCTGAAAAAGAATCATATTTGACTTCTTTTTGTTTTGATGCATTTTGTCTGAGAGATTAGCTGAACTAATGTGAATCCATCGTCTGATATATTTTCAGATATGGTAGAAACGTTGGTCTGGAGCAACCCAACCTTTTTGCGAGTAGACGAAGCAGAGGAAAAATACGACGTGGCAATCAATGAAAACACAAGGCAAAAAGACCGTTATGCTTGCTGCCTTCCCACGCCGTCTTCTCTCGTATTTTCCTTCAATCTTTCACTCGACGGGAAAAGCCCCGCTTCCTCAGAGGTCCCGAGATCGAACCCCCGCCGCTCCAATTCAATAAAACCAGACCGCGTCAACGAAGTCATCTGTAGCGATTTCCCCAAAACCAGCAGGTCAAGGGTTCGCAACCCCGTGAGAATATCAGAGGCAGAAGCAAACATTCGGGCAGAATTAGCAAGAGAGATCGAGAAAGAACTGGAATTGGAGCTGGAACAACAAATCGCAATTCTCAGCTGCCGCCTTCAAAATCTTCGAGCACAGCGCAAATCTGAAATTCCTATTAATGGCCTGCAGAAAACTTCCTTGCAAAAGAAAGTTTTCCCCCCCGAAAATCATAATAATAACAATAATAAAGGTGTGGAAAGAGAGAAAAAGATTAGCCCTTTGAGGTCTGAATCAGGGGGGAATTTGTCATTGAAAGGATTTTGTTCAGGTGTGGATGTTTTAACGCAGTCGCTGCCATTAAAGAAGCCCATGAAGCGTCTTGGTAATAATAATAATAGCAGCATTATTAACTGTAGAGATATGAAGAGGGATAAGCAGCCATCTTCTGTGGAGAAGATTAAGAGAACTAATGTTTCTCAGAGCTTCAATTTGGTTGATAAAAGTAGTAGGGTTCATTTGGTTGGAGCAAGATCATTCAAGGCTAAATAAGTCTCTTTGGAATCTAAACATTTTAGTTGAATTATGTGTCGATCACTTAAATATTACATATTAAGCTTCATTCCAATATTAAATGTGTTAAATAGTCAAAGTTGTCTTATTTTTTTCAAACTTAATTTTCCTCTTAATGTGTGATGTTTAAGGGTGGCGTGTAATTATATGCAATAACATTTTTGTTTTTTGTCCTGTGTTTTTTAAAACAATGCTATAAAATTCTACTATGGTTTCATGTTTTTGCTATTATTATTATTATTATTTTCATGACGTGATGATATTTTTATTATTTTCATAATGTGGATGATAAATACTAGGGAGTGATAATTCTAGTCTTTAAACTTGGAGGAAATTCTATAGTTTACAATATTTAAGTTGGAGCAACATTGAAAAGGGTGTTAAATGTTAATGAATTTTATTCTAAAAATTATATAGTATTTCAAATAATTAGGTTTTTGATTGGGAATGAGTTAAAGTCTAGACTATTTATTATTATTTGTTGAGAGTAATTATCATTGTGTTAGTTTGAGTAGATTTGTACCCAAGACCTTCCACATAAAGGGCTCACAATTTATTATTGTGTTAGGCTCTTGCCTTTTCTTTATAATTTAGATACTATTGTAAAAATCATTCATTAAATTATAATTTTCTTTATTCATTTAGTAAATTGATAAAGTTTATAAAACATGCATATCATGTATGCCTTGTTAATAGAGTAATAGAAGCATCAATTGTGATCAAAATATATTGTTCTAATGTAGATTGTGCTAATCAAAACTACAATTAAAATTATTTACTTTTAAGATTTCAATTAATAATAGGTAATTAATTTGAAAAATATATTATTTTATAGAATGATACTAAATATTTATAAATAATATATTTAAGATAGATAAAAACTAATTTAAGATAAAATTGTTTGGTTCGGATTCAAAAAATGTAGGCGACGCCTTAAGACTTTATTAGAAATAAAAAATAAAATAGTTTTAGAATAAAAGTTTTGATGTCTATTTACTATGAACATCAAAACAATACTTACATGTTCATAAATTGATATTTTAAAATAGAAGTTAAAGAAAAAATTAAACATATAAAATAAAAAACCAAATATCAAGTTCGAATTAGAGATTGATGATTTTATATATTTGTAACTCAATTGAAAAATGTTGTTCTAAAGCTCATGTATACTTTAAGTGAAATTTAGAGGACAAAGAGGAGAACAAGAATGGATATATTATAATGTATGGAGGGAATGTGTTTTGAGCCACTAAGTTCCACCAAGGAAGGTATATTTTAATAGATTACTTCAAAACTAACTTATTATAGGTTGGGTTTTGACCCAGCTTTAGTTGCAATCTCTGACAATGCGAGAGAATATGGGCTCAACCTGCTCAACAACACTAAAAATATGGGCCACAGACCTGTCTTTTGGTTTTTGGCTTTTTATAAGTAGATGCATACTAGCTGGACTTTAATTTTTATTTATATTTTAGATTTTATGTAAAACATTTGGGTTTCAGGATCCCTATAAAACCTGTTTTACTTAATCAAAAACTTATTATAGATTGGGAAGATCCACTAATGAAATATTCTTGTTATTCATATTTTAGCATGTCAATACTTATCTTCATACCCATAATTCATAAATTCTTGTAAACTATAATTTAAAGGGTTGTATATATAGACATTTTATCTTTATTCATTTACTAAATTGATAAAAGTTTATAAAACATGTAGATCATGTGTGCAATGTTAATCCAGTGATAGAAACATCATTTTTGATGAAAATACACATTTGTAAGATAGATTATGCTAATCAAACTACAATTAAAATTATCTAATTTTAAGATTTCAAAGATATATTATTTTTTCAACTAATAAAAAATAAATAATTTGAATATTCATAATTTTTTTATAAAATAATATCAAATATTTTATAAATAACATATTTAAGATAGATAAAAACTAATTTAAGATAAAATTGTTTGTCAATGTGATGCCTTAAGACTTTAATAAAAATAAAAAATACAATAGTTTTAGTATAAAATATTTGATACTTTATTAAAAATAAAAAATGAAATAGTTTTAGTATGAAATATTTGATGTGTATTTATTATGAACATCAAAACAATAGTTACATGTTCATAGATTGTAAAAATTAAACATATAAAATAAAAGACCAAATATCAAGATCCAATTAGAGAAAGATGATTTTTATGTATTTATAATTCAATAGAATAATGTTATTCTAAATCTCACGTATATTAGAGGACAAAGAGCCCAAGACACAAGATTGAACAACAATGAATATGTTATAATATATGGAAGGAATGTGTTTTGGGCCACAAGTCCCACCATAGAAGGTATATTTTAATATATTACTTCAAAGCTACCTTATTATAGGTTGAGAAGATCCACTAATGAAATATTCTTGACATTCATATTTGAATATGTCAATATTTATCCTCATACCTAAAATCCATAAATTCTTGCAACAAAATTTGAGCACTTGCAAAACTATTATATTAAGGGTTGTACATATAGAGTTTTTGTCTTTTAAAATAATAAGCTCACTATTTTTTCTTATTTACTTTTTAAAAATATTTAATAAAAAAATTGTGGATAATCAGATTTAATGTTATGATATGTTTTAATAATTAATTATGAGTACTTTTATGTGTGCTCAATATTTGATTCTTTTAATATTAATCATTTTTAAAGCTTTTGTAGTTTAGAATATATATATATATATATAATCATCAAATTTAAGCATAGACATTTCAAATCACTCATAAAATATTAGGTTTTACTGATATTTCAAAAAATGATCACTTTTGATTATTTCATGTAGCCTATATTTAGATGCACCTATCGATTCAAGTACACTTAAACATATGTATCACAAATCTATGCTTATATTTAATATTGACACAACTTGTGACACGATCCTCCCTTGTGTAGAAATGCATTTTCAAAATGCAATATGAATATAGGTTTCTTGTAGATGGTCTTTACACATGTCGACATAATCATCAACTACAACTAGCTATACCTTACACCTACATGCATGCTCACATTATGAACTTGGTTTTGTTGCACAACTTGATGTACATGCCATTAATAAATCTCAAATGTTAGCTATAATAAGTATTGTCTTGAAAAACACTCTATTTATTTTTTGTCTTCGCATTGTAGGTAATTAGAAGACTTTTAACTTAAATAGTGGTTATAGTGTTTATGACGGTGACAATACTTGAGTTTTAATATTATAGATATTAGTAGGAGAAGGAAGAATTTTATTTTTGTTTGATAGTAGTGACTGGTGAAAGTTAGTTTTTACCACTTTTGGATGGCTTAAACATCACACACTAAGGGTTGATTCTTAGGTTAAAGCTACTACTTCTAGTGTTATGTAGTTTATTATTATTTTGATGTTGATTATTTAGGGGGCTTTGGGTTGTAATGGCCTATTGTTGTGCTATGCCTTTTGGGTGAACCCACAATAGTGGGTTACACTTTTTTGGAGGAAGAAATTCCTCCAAAATCATGCAACAACCAATTTTCCTTTTCTTAGTTTCGATGGAAAGTATTATTAAAGTTTTGATAGAAATAATAGTTTCTATCGAAACAACCAATTCTTCAAGTTTCGATAGAAACTTTTTGTACCACATGGTTTTGATAGAAACTACATAGGTAATTTTGATCGAAACTATCTATGTAGTTTCTATCGAAAGTACCAAGCCCAGACATGGTTTGTTAACCCCAGTCTCAAGCTTGCTAGTTTCGATCAAAACTAGTTATTAAAGTTTTCATCAAAACAAGTTATTAAAGTTTTGATTGAAACTATTAAAAAAATGGAAAGCTCAAATATTGTCACTGTGACCCCACATGTCATTTTTGAAAGTGGGGCTACATGTTTGATCAAAAGTGCAGAGAGAGGCATATGAAACTATCACATTTCGAAAAAGGTATGATTTTCCAATTTTTTTACCCATTTTAAATGATCTTAGTTTCATTTTATATGTTTTTAGTTTCATTTTATGTATTTTTTTGTATGTATGTATATATATCATGTATATGTATGTGCATATATTATGTATATATGTATATATTATGTATGTATATATGCATATATACCATGTGTATATGTATATGCACATGTGTATGGGTAAGGCCGCACAACTTCTTCCCACTTTTCATCATGAACGGATCAGATGAAAAGTGAGAAAAAGTTATTTTAGCAACTTCGAGCAAAGCCATGACTTCCATTGAAGCCTCCACTTGGCTCCATTCGAAGTCATGTGGAAAGGGCTTTGATGGAAGTTGCAAGCTTCACTCGAAGCCCTTGCCACCCATTTTCTTGCTTGGGCGGCTTCGTTTGAAGCTCGTTAAAAGCCTAATCAAAATTGAAAATGATGGTTTTTGAACTGTTTTACCATTTTCAAATGTCATTGTCATGGTGATGATTTTGCAGCAGTGGTTGGAGCAAAGTTTGTGACGTTTGTAGTTACATCATCATTCCAAATTAGCATTTTCAACCTCCTTCGAGCATTCAGCGTATCAAGTATGTTCATTTTTGTATTTTTAATGAATATTTAATTTTTTTAATGATTGTTTAGTTATTTTGATGAATTATTAGTAGTTTTTTTTGAATATTTATTTAGTTTTATGAATTTGTTTAGCATTTTTATGGTTATTTTGTTATTTCTAGTATACAATAATTAATTTTATGTTTATATGTTGTATTTTAGTTTAAATGTTAAAAATATTGTTAAAATTGTAGTTAATGGAAGAAATATTATATGTTTAGTTTATTTAAAATGCTAGGTAGATAAACAATAGAAACCAAAAATATGATTAGATTTAGAAAACCAAAAATATGATTAGATTTATAAAACCAAAAATATGATTCTAGATGTAGAAAACCAAAAGTATGATTCACATGTAGAAAACCAAAAATAGGATTCGCATGTAGAAAACCAAAAATAGGATTCGATGTAGAAAACTAAAAATATGATCTAAGATGTAGGAAACCAACACTACGATTAGATGTAGAAAACAAAAAATGATTTAAAACTCTAGATGAATAAAAATTAATAAAAAATTACCTTCATTATCTAGAAAAACTCTCTCTCATCACTTTCTCTCTCTCCTCACTTTCTCTCTCTTCTCCCTTTCTCTCTCCTCACATTTTCTCTCTTCTCACTTTCTCTCTCCTCAAACTTTCTCTCTCCTCACACTTTCTCTTCTCACTTTCTCTCTCCTCATACTTTCTCTCTCTTCTCACTTTCTCTCTCCTCATATTTTCTCTCTCTTCTCACTTTCTCTCTCCTCAGACTTTAGATTCTCTCTCTTCTCACTTTCTTTCTCCTCACACACTCTCTCTCCCCTCTCACTTCTCACTCATTTCTTTCTCTCTCATCACTTTCTCTCTCACACATGTTCTATGTCTCCTCACACTCTCCGCCTCTTCTTACTTTCTCTCTCTTCTTGAACTTTCTCTTTCCTCTCACTTCTCTCTGCTTACTTTCTCTCTCCTCACACTTTATCTCTCCTTTTTAATCTCTCTCTCTCATCACTTTCTCTCTCCTTGAGCTCTCTCTAGACTCTCTCTCATTACTTTCTCTCTCCTCACACTTTCTCTCTTTTCACTTTCTCTCTCTCCTCACACTTTCTCTCTTCTTGAATTCTCTCTAGATCTCTATCTCTTCACTTTCTCTTTCTCCTCACACTTTCTCTCTTTGAACTCTCTCTAGATCTCTCTCTTCACTTTCTCTCTCATCACTTTCACTCTCTCCTCACACTTTCTCTCTCCTTCAAATTCTCTCTCTCCTCACACCTTCTCTCTCAAACTCTCTCTCTCCTCACACTTTCTCTCTCCTTGAACTCTCTCTCTCTCTCATCTCTCTCTCTCTCTCTCTCTCTCTCTCTCTCTCTCTCTCTCTCTCTCTTTCTCTCTCTCTCTCTCTCTCTCTCTCTCTCTCTCTCTCTCTCTCTCTCCTTACACTTTCTTTCTCTCCTCACACTCGCTCCCTCTACTTACTTTCTCTCTCATCACTTTCGTTATATTAAGTTGACATTAAGTTCCCCTTATGTTCTTGTAATATTAAGTTAACATTTAGTTTGCATGTTGTATTCGTAGATGGAATCCCATGATCAGTCTCAAGATCAGGGACATGGACAGGATTAGGTATAGGGATAGAGACAGGGATAGGCTCAGGGACAAGGACCACCTATTGATGTATCATCTATCCACCCTTGCATTCTTGATATGTCAACTATATTCCAATTTTTGACTACAGAGACTACTAGATTGCGATCAATTATTAAGAGATCTCGGGATCATCTATATAGATGTATATGTCAACAAATTTTGACTAGTCTTGAGGAGTTTACTAATAGACTTAGATCATAATTTGCATTTACACCACATTCTGTAGATAGGATTTTTGCTAAGCTTAGAGGAAAGATCTCAGTTGGTATATCCTTAGACCAGGTTCAAAGCCTAGTTTCTAAGGAGATTATCAAATGAGAGGTCTTCCCATTTTATGAGGGGAAGACCAAGGTCAAGGCATATCAGGTTACTAGATGTGTTGTGCTACAGATTGCTTGTATGATATACCCTCGATTCCTAGTAGCACATGGTCATTATCTTAATAATGACCAAATTCTGTTATATTTTTCTTGGTAGTTATATGTGGAGTTCCATTTGGGGCACTACATCAACTATTTAGATATTCCAAGATATTATGGTCAGGGATGTGGTAGAGTTTGTGATCATGATGCATATCGTGAGGCAACTCATGTTGTTCTTCATCATTGTGCATTGGTAGGATCTAGGACCCCAATAGTGACTCTAGGGATGGCTGCTACTGTAGATAGAGTTATCATTACTTCTTAGAGGGAAGTGGTTGATTGGATAGGACACATTGCATCTACTGCTAGGAGCATTACATTTGACACTTTGGGAAAATATCTTTTGAGTAGACCTAGTCAACACAAATCATCTTTTGAGCCATCATCGAGTACTACACTACCCATTGATGAGATCTATAGAGTTGCACATATTCCTACCCTAGGAGATATATGTGGCCTTACTAGAGGACACAAACACATGGAGATGGCCTTGTATCTTCTAGATGATCTTTTACATGCATATTCATACATCACAGATACACATGAGATGCCTTTACATAGTGTCACAAAGATGATTTCACAAAGGCCTATATTTTGAGCGTCCCATGACATGCCATCAGGTCATGTACACCAGAGTACACAACACTCTGCATAAGACTTTGGTGTTGAGCACTCTAGTGCTCAACACTTAACTCAGCACTCAACACAATAGTCTGTTGTAGCTTTGCCTTAGTAGACCTTAGGAGTTAGTCAAGGTGTTTCTATTTATACTGATGGAGTTGACATTCTTGATTGGTAGTTGTGAGATTTGAGTCAGATTCATGTTCCTAGTGACATAGGATCATACACAGACATGTTGCTATTTTAGTCTATCGACTCTACACCACTTCCATCCCAACTTGTTAGTCCTTTGCACTCCTCACTATTTTAGAGGATTGAGACTACTAGAGATGGAGTTTCTATTGATGACACCTTAGTACGTGTCATTGATGACCCTCTTGCTCCTCAAACCTAGGTACACCTCTTTTAAGTTTCATTTTTACAATAACAATTTTCCATGTGCAAACTTATAATTATGTACTCATATTTCCAAATGAATTATATTTTTTTAGGCATAGGTAGTAGCACGCTTCTTCCAGTCTAGGCTTTGATCATAGTGGGAGGAGAGATGTTGTTGATGTGACACCTACTACTTGTGGGGGTACAAATATGATGGATGTGACATGCACTAGTGCTTAGGTAGTTTTTAAATATATATTTAAAATAATTTGAAATTTATTAGAGACATGTACTGACATATTGCTATATTTTAATTTGTAGGGCTTAGTTGATATTCCACAGGCACATGATCCTCGTGATTCTTGATTAGAGGTTCTCTCTATTCGTATGTGTGTGGATGACTCTAGTTTATGACACATGCACATGTTTACTTTATCATTTATCTGATCAAGACATATACATTTATGATTTGACGTGTGTGTGTGTCTGTGTGTGTGTGTACATGTACATTGATCTTTGTATACATACATGTATTTATGATTCATTTTTTATTAAACACATGATTGGTTTGAAATTTATTCAATCGTCATATATGTTTCTAGTTTATGGTTTGGATGTGATCTATATGTATTTCATGTATGGTTAGACATGTGTACATGATTGCTCCAATTTATGATTAGAAATATGATATATGTACATGTTTCTAGTTTATGGTCCATGTGTACACATGTATTTAGTTTATGGATAGACATGTGTGTGCATGATTGGTTCAATTTATGATTATCTAAATACATGATATTCATGTTTTTGGTTTATGGCCCATGTGAACATGAACATGTAAGTACTCAAATAACATATTTAAAATGAATATGTAAGTACAAAAATAAACTCCTAAACTTCATATTTAAAATGAACATGTAAGTACACAAATAAACTCCTAAACTCCATATAAAATGAACATGTAAGTATTCAATATAAGTCCTAGCAAGTTACACATGAAATGAACACATACATGTATACACTCATTACAAGTCATAGGACACATATTTGTATGAAATGAGCACATGTACACATGGACCTAGGCACATATAATGAACATATATGTATGTATGTATGAAATGGATTAAATTAAATATATGAAATATGAAATATTCTTAACAAGTGATCTAGAAATATGAAGTATTAAATGTAGCAAGTCTTGGAAATATGAAATATCTAAGCAAGTCCTACAAATATGAAATACATAGTCAAGTAGTTCCAAGTGGGTTCCAAGTGGTTCCATGCACTCTAGACACATATAATGAACACACACACACACACACACACACACACACACACACACACACACACACACACACACACACACACGTATGTATGAAATGGATTAAATTAAATATGAAACATAAAATATTTAAGCAAGTGATCTAGAAATATGAAGTATTAAACGTAGCAAGTCCTGGAAATATGAAATATTTAAGCAAGTTCTACAAATATGAAATACATAGTCAAGTGGTTCCAAGTGGTTCTACGTGCTCTAGACACATATAATGAACATACACATTTTTGTATGAAATGGATTAAATTAAAGATGAAATATGAAATATGAAATATGAAATATCTAAGCAAGTGATCTAGAAATATGAAGTATTAAACATAGCAATTCCTAGAAATATGAAATATCTAAGAAAGTTCTACACATATGAAATACATGCCAAGTGATTCCAAGTGGTTCCACGCGATCATGGAAAACATTTAATATTCTCTCTTGGTCCTCAGTATCTAATCTCCAGTCATGACATCCACTTTTATGTTTAACTGGATGTAGAGAAATGGACGTAGCAATAGCATGTTGACTATATTGAAGCACTTTATTGTCATGTTGGTAATCAACAAAGTGACTTCCATGTTTCACTAATTTGTGTTGCTTGAGATATGTTCCCTCCAAAACAACTGAACCTCCAGACCATGCATTTGAAATTTAATTTAATGTACGCATATGTATGCAATAAATAAATTCATCATTTAAATATAAACAAACACAATTTAAGTTTATTTAATGCATGTACTTATAGGGAATAACATTCCATCACTTAGAGCTATCAGATTTCCACAATCTATAAGTATTATATTTAGTTTCTGGATTTGATTGTGTGAATTTTTTTATCATCAATGTTTCGGATCACACTACATGATCCATCATCAGGATATTTATGCAAATGAAGAGAGGAGAAAAATGGGAGATTGTAGACCAAGAATCCAATAAAAGGAGGTTGAGGAAAGGCAACACAAAAAATAAGCACACCTACCCACAAGGACAAAAAGACCTCAAAATGACTCAACAAGAGGAAAGAGCTGAATTAAGGGACAAAAAGAAGTCCAAGAATTTAAAAGAGGAACATAAAAATAAGAGAAATAAAATTAACATCAAATTACAAAAGACAACCATAACGAGAGAAAAAGAGGACAACACACAAACACACACATATATATGTATATGTAAAAACACATGGATGAAAATGCTTACCTAACTCCACACACACACACACACACACACACACACACACACACACACACACACACACATGTATATATGTACATATGAATATATATACAAAGTGCAAATCTATATGTGTATATATTTGTACACACACACACTCACACACACACACACATATATATCCACATAAAACCTAAAGAGATAAATACCAATAAAAATAATAATAACTAAAAAAGAAAACATCATAATAGTAATAAATAAATAAAAAGAACAATAGAAAATAAGAAATAAACCCAAACATGAAAAAATATTAAAAAAAATCAAATAAATGAAAAAAAGAAAAGAAAGATCTATATAATATAATAATGAAAAATAAATAAAATAATAATAATAATAAAATAATACTTAAAAATAAAAATAAAATAAATAAATTAATGACAGAAACACAAAAAAGGACAACATATGCATCTATATACATATATACATATATACCTATATGTATATATGTACATATGAATATATATACACATAGGGCAAATATATAAGTAAAAATATATGAATATATGCGTAGAAATTTGTGTACATATATAAGAAACATAATAATAATAATAATAATGGAAATAAAAAGTGCAGTAAAAATAAACCAGACATGAATAAATATAAAAAATAATCATAAAAAAGAAATAAACAAGAATTATAGCTATATATTATAATAAGGAAATAATAATAATAATAATGATAGAAAATAATAATAAATAATAATAAAATAAAAATAAAAATGAACATGAAAAAATAAATAAAGGAATAATAATAGAATACCTAATAATGACAATAGCAATAAAATACATAAATATAATAATGATAATAATAATAAAATAAAAATAAAAAATAAAAATAAAAATAAAAATGAACATGAAAAAATAAATAAAGAAATAATAATAGAATACCTAATAATGACAATAGTAATAAAATACATAAATATAATAACAATAAAAGAGAATAAAAAAAAAAATACTAAAAGTAATAATTATTGTATATTGATAAATAATAATGATAATAATAAATAAACAAATAAATACTAAAAGAAAAGATAACAGAAACACAAAAAATAAATAAATGCATTGAAAAATAAAATATTAAAGGGATTATTATAAAAAATATGACAAAAGCCACACGACACAAAGAAAAGGAGCCACAAAATGACTAGGAAAATAGGCAGCACGCCCTAGCCACAAGACAAGGAAAGGAGCTGCTAAGTGAACAAGGAGGGATCAAGCCGAGGACATGAAGGACACACACAATCAAGGGAAGGAAGAACCATAGGGGCAAGGAAAAAGATCGAGCCAGCTGAAAAGAGGAGGAAAAACAAGGAAGACGAGAAAAAAACACAGGGAGGAGCTATGAGGAAAAACTCCCAAAGGGAAAAAATAACCATAGGGCAACCGACAACACGACAAAAAAGGGGGGGAAGAAAGGTCAAGAAGAGGGTCGGTGAGAGAGCCTAAGGGATGAAAGCAAGGGATGCCAAGAGTGATTCAGATGCCAACCATCATCATGATTTAGGTTGGACAGGTTATTAAAGATCTCAATCACCTCTTTGATCTTTCTGTTAAAGAAATTTTCCTCCCTGGCAACAATTGAAGCATCCTCTAAGTGAATATGATGCTTGGTGGAAGAAGAATGCTCAACAACAGCAAACTTAAGAATACGTTCATGTCTAATATTTGCTAAATGTTTTTTAAGTTTGGTGTGGAAGGAATGACCAATTTCGCCTATGTAGGGGGTGCCACATGAGCAATGAACCTTATAGACACCCAACTCCAAAAAAGGGTTCCTAGAGTCTTTAAGACGGGGAAGGTATCTGCTGAGGGTGAAGAAGGGCTTGAAGGAAACACGAATCCCTTTTCTAACTAAAATCTTGGAGATTTTATGGAGATTCCCTCAACAAAGGGAATGGAGATGAAAGGGGGTGGGATGGGAGGTGAAGAGGGGGGGGGGGGGGGGGGTTAGAGATGGAGAGAAAAATAGGACCTACCACGATGGACAGCTCTAGAGATTTTCCTATAAGAATATCCATTTTTCAAAAAAGCATGACAAAGATGAACCATCTCAAGAGGTAAGTGATCATCATCACGAATCTGAAGGGCTCTCAAAGCAAGGGTTTTGAGAATGCCCTCTTTTTGTTTAGGATGGTGGTGGGAGGAGGCATGAAGGTAGTTATTAGTATGGGTGGTTTTGTGGAAGACACAACGACCAAAAGAGCCCTTCGATTTCTTAATGATCAGGACATCAAGAAAAGAAAGGCAATTGTTTGACTCAACTTCCTTGGTGAAAGATATGCATGGAACTAACTTGTTGAGGTGATTGTGAAATTCTTCCAACTTGTCTAGACCATGGGGCCAACAAACAATTGTGTCATCCACATATCACTTCCACCACTTAGGTTTAAGCAGGGTGGTGCAAAGGGTGAGATCCTCAAAATGCTCCATGAAGAGGTTGGCAATCACCGGAGAGAGGGGGGAGCCCATGGAAACCCCTTCCACCATCTAATAGATCACATCTTGGAAGGAAAAGAAGGTGGAGCACAAGCACAATTCTACTAAGGAGGCAATCTCAGCATCAAACTTGTGCTTGACAATCTCAATAGAATATGGGATAGGAACCTTGGTGAAGAGAGAAACAACATCAAAGCTGACCAAAATGTCACCATCGTCATATCTCATATCCTTAACAAAGTCAACAAAATGGTAAGAATCTTTGATGAATGAGCTAGACTTACCAACTTGGGGGCCAAGAACTTGACAAGGTAGGAGGCCAGATAGTAAGTAGGAGAGTTTTCAAAGAAGATTGCAGACCTTGCATTCCTTAAAAGATGTCGTGACTATCAGCTCATCTCGACCTTCATCAAGATCACCCATCACCTGTGGAATGTCCATACCCAACACATCTTTGTTCAGGTTGGCCTTTCTCTCCTTAGAGCGGTTATTTAGTCCATGAGGAGGTTGATAGAATTTTTAAACTTGAGGCTCTTACCATTACATTTAGAGCTATCTTCCTCCTTACGTCCAAATTTGTGGATCCGTTTAGACCTTTCCTCCTTTGCTTGAGCTCTGAGCAAGAAAGTGGAAGTCACCAAGAGGAAAAAGAAAAAATTCTTTTTGTTCCAATAGAGGCAATGCATCCCAAGCCATACCAGGACCCTTTCTACCCCCGCTCCCAGCCCTCATGCTTGCTCTCCCCATTCTTTTTTCCCCCCTTCACCTTCCCACTTGCTTTCCCATCCCCTTGCATATTTTTCATGTGATTCTTCCTTCCGCTCTCTTGCCACCTCTATTCAGCCCTCTAATTTCTCTATCACCATGGTTGTTTCATGCCCCCTCCCCTCTATCGATGTTAGTCTATATGTGGTGGGAATCCCTCACCACCCCCCTTTGGCAACCATGGGGCCTTCTGTTGCTTTTGGTGGCTATATCACCCCCTTGCTATAGACTTCTTGCCCCTCTCCTAGGTTCTCCCATGGAGCCCCCTTCTTTGCACTTGGAGATTGGTCAACGTGCTAATGCTTGGTTTGGTGACAGAAGCACCTTTCACTCATAGCCGCTCCAATGGCCTTCCTCCAACGACTCTCTTACCATTATAGGTGTGCAGTCTCATCTCCCAATTAATGTTTCAAATTGCATGAAGTGTTTAGGCTCTTTTCTTTCTAGTTTAGCTCAAGATTCTTCTGACATTAATGTTGTTGAGTCTCCACAGCCTTCTTCCAATGCCACCGTTGACGTGCACCTAGAGACCTCTGGGTCCTTATCCCAATCTACCTCCTGTTTACCTCGAGTCCCTCCCTCACCCAAGGATTGTGTCAATATTCCTTGTTTTAGCGGCTCTAATAGGTCACCTCCTCCTTTTGTCTCATCACCCAAAGTTGGGCCTACCTCTCTCATGCATAATCTAGCCTTTAGTCCTCCCATCTTGGGTAGACCATGGAATTTTAGGTGGTCTTCCCATGTGGCTCCCTCTTCTTCTTTCCAACCCTCTTGCTCAAGTGTCTCATCCCAACTCCTGTGTCTAAGGTGGAAGACTGGGATTCCAAATTGGTGATCAATTTATAGTGTGCTGCTCGTGACCCCCTTGCTTTCAACTTTCTTAGATGGGGTCTCAATTTTTCCTTGTCTCCTGATTTTGTCCCTCACATCAACTTCCTCATCAACATTGAAAAGGTGATACATGCTCTTCCATCTGACGTTGCTAAGGAAGTTAGACTAGATTGTGCTTTTGCTCTTAGATGTTCAAAACCTCCCAAGCACAACATTCCTAAAGGTGAACTTTTTGCCTTTAAAATGCTTGTGCATAACAATGAACTTGTTATTGTCAAATTTGATAAGGGTAATGCCACTTTCATTCTTAACAAGTCCAATTATGTGACTAAGATGCTTGACCTCCTTTCTGATTCTAGTAGCTATAAGGTTATTTATCACAACCCTTGTGCCAATATCATCAAAAAGGTTAAAGTAGCCATTGCAGGGTCCTCATTTGATGCCACCATTAAGAAGCATCTGATACCCACCAAAGAGATTACTCCTTGGATTTATGGGGTCCCTAAAATCCACAAAGTGAACATTCCACTTAGACCTATTGTGGACACCATTAGTTCCCCTACTTACTATCTGGCCTCCTACCTTGCCAAGCTCTTGGTCCCCCAAGTTGGTGAGTCTAGCTCATTCATCAAAGATTCTTACCATTTTGTTGATTTTGTTAAGGATATGAGATATGACGATGGTGAAATTTTGGTCAGCTTTGATGTTGTTTCTCTCTTCACCAAGGTTCCTATCTTAGATTCTATTGAGGTTATCAAGTGCAAGTTTGATGTTGAGATTGCCTCCTTAGTAGAATTATGCTTGTGCTCCACCTTCTTTTCCTTCCAAGATGTGATCTATGAGTAGGTGGAAGGGGTTTCCATGGGCTCCCCCCTCTCTCTGATGATTGCCAACCTCTTCATGGAGCATTTTGAGGATCTTGCCCTTTGCACCACCTTGCTTAAACCTAAGTGGTGGAAGCAATATGTGGATGACACCAACATTTTCTGGCCCCATGGTCTAGACAAGTTGGAAGAATTTCAAAATCACCTCAACAAGTTAGTTCCGTGTATATCTTTCACCAAGGAAGTTGCGTCGAACAATTGCCTTTATTTTCTTGATGTCTTGATCATTAAGAAATTAGAGGGCTCTTTTGGTCATTGTGTCTTCCGCAAAGCCACCCATACTAATCACTACCTTCATGCCTTCTCCCACCACCATCCTAACCAAAAAGAGGGCATTCTCAAAACCCTTGCTTTGAGAGCCCTTCGGATCTATGACGATGATCACTTACCTCTTGAGATGGCTCATCTTTATCATGTTGTTTTTGAAAAATGGTTATTCTAATAGGAAAATATCCAGAGCATTCCATCATGCTAGTTCTATTTTTCTCTTCATCTCTACCCCCCCTTCTTCACCTCCCATCCCACCCACTTTCATCTCCCCTCCCTTTGTTGAGGGAATCTCCCATAAAATCTCCAAGATTTTAGTTAGAAAAGGGATTCGTGTTTCCTTCAAGACCTTCTTCACCCTTAGCAGATACCTTCCCCCTCTTAAAGACTCTAGGAACTCTTTTTTGGAGTTGGGGGTCTATAAGGTTCATTGCTCATGTGGCACCCCCTACATAGGCAAAACTGGTTGCTCCTTCCACACCAGACTTAAAGAAAATTCAACATATATTAAACATGAACGTGTTCTTAAGTCTTCCCTTGGTGAGCATTCTTCTTCCACCAAGCATCATATTCGCTTAGAGGATCCTTCAATTGTTGCCAGGGAGGACAACTTCTTTAACAAAAAGTTCAAAGAGACGATTGAGATCTTTAATAACCTGTCCAACCTAAATCGCGATGATGGCTGGCATCTAAATCACTCTTGGTGTCCCTTGCTCTCATCTCTTAGGCTCTCTCACCAACCCTCTTCTTGACCTTTCTTCCCCTCTTTTTTTCATGTTGTCAGTTGCCCTGTGGTTGTTTTTTCCCTTTGGGAGTTGTTCCTCGTAGCTCCTCCCCGTGTTTTTGTCTCGTCTTCCTTGTTTTTCCTCCTCTTTTTGGCTGTCTCGATCTTTTTCCTCATGCCTATGGTTCTTCCTTCCCCCAGCTCCGTGTGTCCTTCGCGTCCTCGGCTTGATGCCTGCCTGTTCACTTAACAACTCCTTTCCTTGTGTCTTGTGGCTGGGGCATGCTACCTCTTTTTGTGGTCACTTTGTGGCTCCTTTTCTTTGTGTCTTGTGGCTTTTGTCATATTTTTTATAATAGTCCCTTTAATATTTTATTTTTCAATGCATTTATTTATTTTTTGTGTTTTTGTTATCTTTTCTTTTAGTATTTATTTATTATTATCATTATTATTTATCAATATACAATAATTATTACTTTTAGTATTTTTTGTTTATTCTCTTTTATCGTTATTATATTTATGTATTTTATTGCTATTGTCATTATTAGTTATTCTATTATTATTTCTTTATTTATTTTTTCATGTTCATTTTTATTTTATTGTTATTATTTATTATTTTCTTTTATTATTATTATCGTTATTATATTTATGTATTTTATTGGTATTTTATTATTATTATTATTATTTTTTTTCATGTTCATTTTTGTAAATTTTTAAATTTTTTTTTTCTTATTTTCTATTATTATTATTATTATAATTTTATTATTCTAATATATAGATATAATTTTTGTTTATTTCTTTTTTATGATTTTTTTAAAAATATTTATTCATGTTTGGTTTATTTTTTATTTTTATTGTACTTTTTATTTCTATTATTATTATTATTATGTTTATTATATATGTACACAAATTTCTACACATATTCATATATTTTCACGTATAGATTTGCCCTATGTGTATATATATTCATATGTACATATATACGTATATGCATATATGTATATAGATACAAATGCTTTATTTTTTTGTGTTTTTGTTATTGATTTATTTATTTTATTTTTATTTTTTGGTATTATTATTATTATTATTTCATTATTATATTATATAGATCTATTTTTTTTGTTTGTTTCATTTATTTGATTATTTTAATTTTTTTTCATGTTTGGGTTTATTTCTTATTTTCTATTGTTCTTTTTATTTCTTTTATTACTATTATTATGTTTTCTTTTTAGTTATTATTATTTTTATTGGTCTTAATCTCTTTGGATTTTATGTGGATATATATATATACACAAAGTGCAAATCTATATGTGTATATATATGTATGTATGTATGTATGTATGTATGTATATATGTATACAAATATATACACATACATACATATATATACACATATAGATTTGCACTTTGTATATATATATATATATACATATATATATATACATATATATACATATATATATATATACATATATATATATACATATATATATATATATATATACATATATATATATATATACATATATATATATATATATATACATATATATATATATACATATATATATATATACATATGTATATATATGTATATATATATATACACATATGTATATATATGTATATGTATATATGTATATATATGTATATGTATGTATATGTATATATGTATATATATGTATATGTATATATGTATATATATGTATATATATATATATATGTATATATATATATATATATATATATATATATATATATATATGCTTAGGTAAGCATTTGCATCCATGTGTTTTTACGTATACATATATATGTGTGTGTTTGTGTGTTGTCCTCTTTTTCTCTCGTTATGGTTGTCTTTTGTAATTTGATGTTTATTTTATTTCTCTTATTTTTATGTTCCTCTTTTAAATTGTTGGACTTCTTTTTGTCCCTTAATTCAGCTCTTTCCTCTTGTTGAGTCATCTTGAGGTCTTTTTGTCCTTGTGGGTAGGTGTGCTTATTTTTTGTGCTACCTTTCCTGACCCTCCTTTTATTGGATTCTTGGTCTGCAATCTCCCATTTTTCTCCTCTCTTCATTTGCATGAATATCCTGATGATGGATCATGTAGTGTGATCCAAAACGTTGATGATAAAAAATTCACACAATCAAATCCAGAAACTAAATATAATTCCATCACTTTCTTCAAGTTTAGTTAACTTCATCCTTTCAATAGTGCAACACAATAAATAGTAACACACTCCTACATTTCCAGGCTTAGCAATAACTACAAAAAATTCTCCTATACATACAATTTAAATATCATACATATATAAATTGTGAGCTCTACAATTTCTTTGTGACTTATATATATATATATATATATATATATATATATATATATATATATATATATATATATATATATATATATATATATATATATATATATATATATATATATATATATATATATATATATATATATATATATATATATATATATATATATATATATATATATATATATATATATATATATATATAGTTTATAAATTTACTTACCAATTCAAACTAGTCCAGATATATGGTTATAATTAGTAGAAATCAAAGGAATGTCATCAAAGTTTTCATATTCATCTCAATTATTTGTATCAGTAACAACACGTAACACTAAAGTTCATAGACCTTTGTATCCATGATCTTGATTGATGCACTCATTGTAATTCTGAACAATGCAATAAAAACAAAAACATGAATAGTCTCTCATGTACAATGTCCAATTGTGATGATTAGTATTCATGACACAATGTAAGGATCGTGTTTTTTTATCTTCTTGCAACCATGGATAGTTTTTCTATCCACACCTAAAGAAACATATTTAATATATATATATAAAATAAATTAGAGAAAAAAATATATATTAACATGTCATGTGTGTATAACTTAAATTAGATTTAAGAGAAAATATATATACATGTGGATGTACATTTACCTGAAATCTCCCAAAAGACTCTACATGGTACTATTTGACTCACTCTTGATGATGCACCAACCTTATTTGATGCAAAATGTGTCTTACACAATTTAACAATGTCATATGCATTATTTATTTAAACTCCCTTATAATTCATTTGATACTTTCGTAGAGCACGTTTGATACAAGCTCGAACACCATCATGTTCACCTTTGCCATGTCCACTTTAAAAAAAACTCCATACATGTGGTATGTTTTCATCATAATGTTATTGACAAAGTGCGTAAAATGGTCAAGATGATTTTAATTGTCTAGCACATCCATCTGACCAAACATAATGTTTATCGATATTTATGCCTCTTTCTTTGATATATGCAAAAAAATTCTTGAAACAATGTTCTACATAATGAATATCATGTTCTTTATCATCACTTATGTAGAAGTGATATTCTTTTTTGATAACTCATGCTTCATCTGTGCTTTGAATACTATCCAAATCTAATTGTGCATGATGATAGTACACTTGTACCATAATAGTAACCTGGTCTAAAAAATAGTAATCTAATTGAATAGTCCTTTTATGAACAAATGAATAATTTTCTGTAAAGTCAACAACTAATAAAATGGTTCCAAGTGGGAAGTTATCTGTAAGTGTTTGAAATTGTTGTGCTTGCCACTTTGAAAAATATGCTTGATGAATCTATGATTGTATCAAACTTTTAAATTTGTCCATAAATGCTCCAATAATCATCTCCTATTCAACATATTCTAATCTTTTCAATCCTTTCCCAGATTTGGTTTGATTCATTACATACTTGTAACCCTTGCAAGTTATCATTTTTGTGACATCAATATCTTCATTATTCAAAGGAAAAAGAGCCAAATTAGAACATGTGTCACATATTTCTCTAATGCAATTGATTTGACCAATAAATCATCTATTTTTCCACATAAAATAGATGAGATGAACTCACTTCATCTACTAGGAGGGGCATTTTTATAACCAAATGACCTAGGCAAAAGGATGAATAACTAGTGCCAAAGGCTCACCCATCTATCCAAACCACCCTGCAAGAGTTAACACAACGGAAATGAACACAAAGAACAACAATCAAAAGAGGAAGAAGAGTGAAACACCTTTATTGATTCATCAAGATATCTTCATACATGCCCAGCTATAAGGCCTTTTGGGTTATGGCCAATTCACATTCAAAGATCCAACTAAAAATTCACACTTTCAGTTCGGCTCCCTAATCTGCTCTCTCTGAAACTTCTACAAAACTTATTTTCACAAAAAACTTACTTAACTCTAAGCCTAAACACTCTATTTATACTTGCCAAAATAGCTTATAAAACATTCTAGAACATTACATAAGAGGAAGGTCGACACAAGATCTTATCATTAAATTCACAATAGAAATTAAATACGTAGGTCGGCTCCTACTAAGAACCAAAAATAGACAACTCGGCACCCACTAGATAACTTGACACCCACTAGGAAACTGGCACTCGACATTACTCGGCATCCACTAGAAACTGGCACTTGACATCAACTAAAAGCTGACACTCGACATCAACTAAGTAACTTAGCACCAACTAAGTAACTTGGCACATGAAGAAATGCTTGACACATGAAGAAACACTCAACATATGAAGAAACGCTCAACACATGAAGAAACACTCAGCACATGAAGAAATGCTCAACACATGAAGAAAGTAACTCGACACCAACTAAGTAACTTGTCACCAACTGTAGGATGAATAAAATGAGTAGGATAATAAGGCAACCCAGGATGCTCTTGCATCAGACAACCAGGGTTGAAAGAAATGATTCTCCTAAATCATTGAGATGTCCCAACTTGAGCTGAATCCAACTCAAACAGAGAAATCCATGAAGCATCTTCAATAGGTCTGTTCTTCCACTTCACCAAATATTCATAGTAATCTTTTCCTCTTGTACTCTTGCCAACTCTCTGATCCAATATCTGTTCAACTTCCTCAATCTATTTCTTAGGATAATCATCAAGTACAACAACTTCATCCTTTGACCCATGATACTTATACAAATCAGCAATATTGAATATAGGAGATATATCTATGTCATCAGGTAACTCAACTTCATAAGCATTACCACTGTCAAACTTCTTCAGGATTTTACAAGGTCCAAATTTCTTCATCTTTAGCTTGCTATATGTTCCAACTGGGAATCTTCCTTTCTTTAGATGAACCATCACCTCATCACCAACTTGAAAATCATGGTGTCTTCTAGACTAATCAGCATTCTCCTTATAGTTCTAATTACTTTGTTCCAACCTCAACTTCACTTCCTTATGCAAAGACTCCATAAAATCAGCAAATTCTTCTCCTGCAACACTTTTCTTTTCTTCACCAACAACATCTCTCAAATCTGATATACCTCTAGGATGCATTCTAGTAACTATCTCAAAAGGTGTCTTCCCTGTACTCCTATTCATAGAATTGTTATATGAAAATTCAGCTTGTGCCAATACCATCTCCCAATTACTCAGCTTATTCCCAACTAAACATCTTAACAAATTTCCCAAGCTTCTATTCACAACCTCTGTCTGTCCATCTATTTGTGGATGGAATGTAGAACTAAACTTCAATTTAGTACCCATCTTCTTCCACAAAGTCTTCCAAAAATAACCAACAAACTTACTGTCTCTATCTGTAATAATGCTTCTTGGTAATCCATGCAATCTCACAATCTCTTTAAAGAAAAGTTCAGCAACATGCTCAACATCTGATATCTTCTTATATGGTATAAAATGAGCCATCTTAGAAAATCTGTCCACTACAACAAATATGGAATCATACCCTTTCACTATTTTAGGCAATCCAAGAACAAAATCCATATTGATGTCAGTTCAAGGTTTCTCAGGAATAGTAATAGGTGTATACAAACCAGTATTTTGACTCACTCCCTTTGGAACTTGACAAACTCCACAACTCTTTACAAATTTTTGAACATCTTTATACATTTGTGGCCAATAATACTTCTCTTTTAGCAAACTCAATGTCTTATCAATTCCAAAATGTCCAGCTAATCCACCACTATGCTTTTCCTTAACCAAATTCAACCTCATAGGACTTCTAGGAATACACAATTGAATACCTTTGAAAAAAATACCTTCTTGAATAAAATACTCATCATACTTACTTATGTGATCTGTCAGATTTGGTGCTCTACACTCTCCCCACGCCTTAGAAAAATCAGGATCAGCATCATATAACTCTTTCATCTCATCAAAACCAAGAACTTCAACCTTCATTTCAGTCAACAAAGAACGTCTTCTACTCAATGCATCATCAACTTTTTTAGTAACTCCACTCTTATGCTTGATCACAAATGTAAAACTCAATAAATACTCAACCCACTTCATATGTCTTTGATTCAATTTATGTTGACTTCCCAAGTATTGTAAAGCTTTATGATCAGTATACAACACAAAATCCTTAGGCATCAAATAATGTCTCCATTTCTTTAATGCTTGAACAATGGCATAAAATTCTTGATCATACACAAAATATTTCCTTTTAGCATCATTCAAATTTTTACTAAAGAAAGCAACAGGCTTACCTTCTTAACTTAATACAACTCCTATTGCATTACCACTTGCATCACATTCAACTTGAAATACTTTGTTGAAATTAGGTAAAGCTAATATAGGTAATTCAACAACCTTTTGTTTCAAAGTCTCAAAACTCTTATCAGCTCCATGTGTCCACTTGAATTCCTTTTTATCTCCCCTCATTGTTTCAGTCATAGCATTACAAACATCATTGAAATTCTTTATAAACTTTCTATAAAAACTAGCCAAACCATGAAATGATCTTACCTCACCCACATTCTTAGGTGTAGGCCATTCCAAAATTGCTTTAACCTTCTTAGGATCCATCTTCAAACCATTAGCTAAGATCACAAATCCAAAATACACAATCTCCTCTTGCATAAAAGACCACTTTTTCAGATTAATCAACAACTTTTCCTCTTTCAAACTTCGCAATACTTGTCTAATATGCTCAAGATGTTCTTCCTTAGTCTTGCTGAATATTAGAATATCATCCAAATAAACAATCACAAACTTACCCAAGAATCTTTTCAGAACTTCATTCATCAACCTCATGAAAGTACTAGGTGCATTAGTCAAACCAAAAGGCATAACCAACCATTCATACAAACCATCTTTTGTCTTGAAAGCAGTCTTCCATTCATCACCTTCTTTGATTCTAATCTGATGATAGTCACTCTTCAAATCAATCTTGGTAAAATACTTTGCTCCTCTCAAACAATCCATTATGTCATCCATTCTTGGCATAGGAAACCTATATTTCACTGTTATCTTGTTAATGGCTCTAGAATCAATACACATTCTCCATTCTCCATTCTTTTTAGGTGCTAATACAACAGGTACAACACATGGACTCAAGCTTTCTCTGATCAAACCTTTCTGCAACAATTCATGCACTTGTCTATTAAGTTCTTCATTCTCTACAGGTGTCAATCTATATGGTGCTTTGTTTGGAAAACTAGCTCCAAGAATCAAATCCATACAATGACTTATACTTCTTACTGGAGGTAAACCATCAAGAATATCATCAACAATAATTTCTTTATACTCATTCAACAACTCTGCAATTTCTTTTGGTACTCGGTCAATACTACCATCTGTCACTCGGTCACCACTGACTGGCACTTGGTTAACATTATTTTCTGGCACTTGGTCGCCATTGACCAAATTTGGTTTTCTTGGAATTATAGCAAAAAAAACCCGATTCTTCTTCACTTGCTTTTCAAATTATGTCCCATTAACCATGCAAATTTTTATAGCAGTACAATTAACCTCATCTGGACTTTTGATCAAAGGCAACAATGTTTGTTTCTTCCCATTTACCTGAAGAGTATATTGATTCAATCTTCCATCATGTACAACATATATGTCATATTACCAAGGTCTACCTAACAAAATATGACAACAATCCATGGGCATAATATCACACAAAACTTCATCAAAGTAATGTCCAATTTTGAACTTCACAAGGCATTGCTCACTTACCAATATCTTATGCTCATCTTTGATAAATGAAACATGTTAAGGTTTGGGATGTTTCAGCCTCTGCAACTGCAACTTTGTAACTAGCTCTTTTAATGCCATATTTGTAGAACTTCCACTGTTAATGATCACCTTATAGCATTTTCCATCCATCTTACATCTTGTCTTGAAAATATTTCTCCTTAAAATAGGTTCCTCATCACCTCCCTTATTACATAAGGTTCTTCTCACCATCAAATTTTCTCTAGCCTCTGGTCCACTTGGTGAACCCTCATCATCTTCTTGAATCACAACATTTCTGTTACCTTGTCTACTTTTAGAGGATCTACATTCAAAAGATCTATGTCCCTCTTTACCACATCTAAAAAAATTACCATGAAATCCACCTCTAGAATAAGAATTACCTCTTCCTCAGTAAGAATTAGTGCCTCCTCAGGAAGAATTACCACTTTTGCATTCAGTCTTTCCTTTATCATTATTCTTCCATTCAGATTTGCCTTTATCTTGCATAGAACTTTTAGATCTGCCACTTTCTCCATAAGATCTACCTCTGCCTCTCTGGAATCTACCACCTCTACCTCTCTATCTTTGTTCATGCTTCTTTGTCAAGATCTCCTCAACCTTCAAGGCATACTGGTATGCTTCTTCTACACTTTCCAACTTCACAAAACTCATTTCATCTTGTATTCCAAATCTTAATCCATTAATGTACCTTGCAATTTTCTCAACATCATCATCCACATGTCTAGATCTAATGTCTAGTCTATAGAATTCCTCAGTATACTCTTTCATAGTCATGTCTTTTTGCTTCAAATTTTGCATCTTTCTCAACAAGCTAACTTGGTAATCAGTAGGAAGGAATTTGTTCTTTACCTTGTTCACCATCTTTGGCCAAGTTTTGATCTTCTCCTTTCCTCTCCTTTGTCTATTAGTTTGCAAGTGCTCCCACCATAGTGATGCATGACCTTTTAGCTTAGTGACTCCAATCTTCACCTTTCTATTATCAAGAGTGTTTCATACTCAAAGAACTTCTCCATATCAAAGATCCAATCTAGCACAGCGCTGGTATCCAATTTTCCATCATAAGGAACAACTTCTATAGCAGGTTTTGAATTTGCCCTAGACAATACTTGCAACAATCTTTCCTCATCTTGATCTTCTTCTAGTTCTGGATTAAGGTTTGGTGCTGCTACTTCATCATCACTCACATCTTCAAGATGCGCTCCTCTCCTCTAGGCTATCTCCACAACATCTAATCTGGCTATAATTTGTCTCAACTAATCCAATATAGCATTATCAACATTATTTCCTCTACCACGAACCATCTTTACAAATCAGGTTCCTGCAAGATTGTAACCCTCTGCAAGTTATAGGTCAAATCCATAGATCTGCCACCCTACAACCAAATCCAAATCAGGGTTCTACACAATCCAATCTCCACAAGGATGAACTTTAGGCTCTGATACCAATTGATACAGGCAAAAGGATGAATAATTAGGGCCAAAGGCTCACCTAGCTATCCAAATCACCCTGCAAGAGTTAACACAATAGAAATGAACACAAAGAACAAAAAACAAAGGAGGAAGAAGAGTGAAACACCTTTATTGATTCACCAAGATATCTTCATACATGCCTAGTTGTAAGGCCTTCTGGGTTATGGCCAATTCACATTCAAAGATCCAACTACAAATTCGCACTTTCAGTTCTACTCCCTAATCCGCTCTCTCTGAAACTTCTCCAAAACTTCTTTTCCCAGAAAATTACTTAACTCTAAGCCTTAACACTCTATTTATACTTGCCAAAATGACTTATAGAACATTCTAGAACATTACATAAGAGGAAGGCTGACATAAGATCTTATCATTAAATTCACGATGAAAATTAAATACTTAGGTCAGCTCCTACAAAGAACTAAAAATAGACAACTCGACACCCATTGGATAACTCGGTACCCACTAGGAAACTAGCACTTGACATTACTTGGCATCCACTAGAAACTGGCACTCAACATCAACTAAAAACTAGCACTCGGCATCACTCGGCATCAACTAAGTAACTCAGCACCAACTAAGTAACTTGGCACATGAAGAAACACTCGGCACATGAAGAAACACTCGGCATATGAAGAAATGCTCGGGACATGAAGAAACACTCGACACATGAAGAAATGCTTGGCACATGAAGAAAGTAACTCGGCACAAACTGTAGGATGAATAAAATGAGTAGGATAATAAGGCAACCCAGGATGCTCCTGCATCACCAAAAGTTTCTTCTATAAATTTCCAATAAACTTGATAGTGGAGATCAAATTCAATATGGTAATGACAACATGTTTCAAACACTTTGTTTCTCTCAACATAATATGGCGTAAAGCTTTCAAATAATGTCCATCCAATCTTTATATAAGGATTTGAACTACAAAATGAGACATACATTTCATGTTGTGTTATGTCCAACCAATGCTTTGCATGATGTTCATAAAGGTTAGGTCTCTATGTCTGAGAACATCTCTAGTATTTGATGAAGGATGACTATTATCAATTCAAAATGATATTACCAAATTTTTGATTCTATCATCAATTATATCACTATGAGGAGCTCTACACATAATTGCCCAATTTCCTTCCAAAGTGCTATCATCCAAAACCATTCTCCTCTTAATATATTTTGGTATGGTTTTTCTACTAAAACCAAAATGTGATGAAATTGAAGATATTTGTATATTTTGGGGTATACTACTACCAAGAATAGATTGCAACATAACTCTTCTTATAGTGCTCTTATCTTTACTTCAAGTTTTCTTCCCTATAAAGCTCAAACCTTTCTTAACATTTTCAACAATATCACTTTTCATACATTAGAAATTTTTCTCTTTTTTGATGTTGTGTCTACACCTAGCATTTTTAATGACTCTTTCAAGTTTTTCTATAAAAGAACATGAGCAAGTACTTGAGTTTTTTCAAGTGTTTCCAAAACATAAAATTTACTTCCTATATCTTTTACTATCTTATTCATACCTCTTTTTTTGGAAAGACTTAACGATTTAATATCAGTAATTGATTTCGAGTTATCCACATCCATTGTAAGTAAATGATCTAAATTTCTATGATTGATATTTTTCTTTACACTTGTGACTAGTCTCATGTGTTTACCCATAAAAGTTTGAGAAACTGATCCTGACCCTTCTCCAAGTTCCATTGGTTTATGTCCTAAATTATCATGTCTCAGATTGTTATGTCCTGGATTGTCATGACTCAAATCTTCTTCAACATGTATTTTCTCATCTTGTGATTGTTTGTTAAGACCTTCATGCATATAAATGAATAGATTTAGAAAATTTATTATAAAATTGCAAATATACATGTCCATATAAATTTACACATGTACATACCTTCTTTTCTTTTGTGATAATTTTCTAAAGTTTTCTCATGATTTCTTTGTTTTGCATCAATTGATTTATTTCTTGTAGATTTACTTTGTCTTCCTTGCTGTCATCCCATCTTTTATCATCAAAATACTTTGAATTGTCAAGTCGCTCTTCAAAAAAATAACAAAATATTTCAAATTGTCTTGAATATTCTTCCTTTTTCTTCGAAACAATGAATTCCCTATAAGATTTTTCTGTATTGATCAAAAAATGAGTCTACAATTTTTGTTTATAAAAAATAAATTAGTTTTACAATTTTTGTTGGGCCGACAAGGGGCTTAGAACAAAGCCCCTAACACCCAAAATGGCTACCAAGGGGCTTCATTCAAAGCCCCTAGGCACCCCAAACACTTGCCAAGGGGCTTCGAGCGAAGCCCCTTGGCATCCAAAGTGGTTAAGGGACTTCGATTGAAGCCCCTTTATCTTAAAAGGGTAGGCCAAGGGGCTTCGACCAAAGCCCTTGGCTACATAGGGGGCTTTGAATGAAGCCCCCTATCCCTTCCCACGTGGCCATTCTTGGTGGCAGGGAAACAACCTAGGGGGCTTCGAATGAAGCCCCCCCTAAAAAGTGGTAAACCACCCAAGTGGCTTCATTTGAAGCATCTTTGCTCGAAGAACCAAAAATGGGCTTAGAACGAAGTTGTCTTCACACAAAGCCTCTAAAAATAAAAATTTCTCATATTATGCTTGATTTCTATCAAATTTTCTTCTTTTGATGGCTCAAACAAGGGCCAAATGAATTTAAATTCTGAAACTAAGTTTAGAAATGTATTCTCCTTTCAATAAGCTTTCAAATAAATATATTTTTAGCATATAGTGTGTTCATTGTGATGTTTTATTTTATTAAATATAGGTTTTTAAATCATTTTAAAAACCTTCATTTGAAGCCTTGGAAAAAATTTAAAAGTAAAGAACAATTTTTTTTGAAAAATATGATCATCAAAGCTATGTGCATTATCTTTCTAGAAAGTCAAGAAAAATTGCATTTCGATATGTACAAATTAAGTTGTATTAATCAAAAGAAACTTATGTCTAAATTATCGTTAGTGGCACTTTGTCACTAAATAAAACCTATAATTTTTGATGAAATTGAACAAAACCAAAAACAATTGCTAGTTATTTATGTTACTATTCTAGTCCAAAAATAATTTTGTAATTGTCCTATTTTAAAATATATATTATGTTGATCAAAACATCCATCACTTTTTGAAGATACCAATTTTCGTATAAAGCACTTCTCAAAGGAGATTAAAGAAAAGGACTTCAAATGAAATTATTAATAAATTTTAAAAATATTGTTAGAAACTAGATAGAAAATGCTAAAAATCACTAGTTTACATCATCATCAAATTCTTTATGGTTTTGTCATAATATCATTGTAATATCATGTACATGTATATATGCATATGTATATATACATATATATGCATGCACGTACATATGTACATGTATATATTTATATACACACATACATTTAAATTTTTAATGTACACACATGAATTTGTAATATATTAAAATTTAAGTTCATGTGTGTGTGTGTGTGTGTGTTTAAATCTTCACCTTACCCCTAATAATAATTTCAATGAATTGACCCTAACATTAGGTCTAACCATAGGTCATGATATAAACCTTGATATAAACTTCACCTTGGTCCTCACCCTAATCTTAAGTCTTGTTAAACCTTGACTAAAACCTAATCTGAAAAAAAATATAATCACAATCCTCACCTTAAATGTCATGTAACACAACATTGACCCTCATGTACATTTATTCCTAATCTTAACTCTAAATGTATACAAAAACCCTAGAATTGACCTTGATTAACCATAACCATAAAATCTAAATCATAACTATAATCCTACTTTTTACACTAGTACATTTGGACCCAATTTTCAACCAAGGTTTGTCGCTATTTTTCTCGTTGAAATTTTGACCAAATTGTAGGTTGGTCAAAATTTTGATGAATACAGTCATGAAAATTTTGACCAACCTACAATTTATTCATCAAAGTTTTCAACCAACTTGCAATTTGGTCGAAATTTTGATGAGAAAAATAGCAATGAACCTTGGTCGAAATTCCACCAAGATTGGTTGAAAATTGGGTCCAAATTTACAAGTGTTAATCTTAGTCATGTAGGCTATACGATAACCATAATTATAATTATTTCTCTAACTTTAGTATGACCCTACACCTAAAGTTATATCATTAACCCAAAAGCTATCCCTAACCTAACCATGATGTGAAGACTAACTATAAATTTTTATAGTGATCGTCACTTCTTAACCCTAAAAAACCCTAATATGAATCCTAACTAAAATCCTTAATACATTTACACTGACCCTAAAAATATTGCTAAAGATCCCTAAACATTATATTAACCCTAATATTGATCATGATTTTAATGATATAGCTTTAAATCCTAGCCACAATCCTAACTATAAGCCTAACCATAAAATAAACCTTGATCCTAATACTAAACACCAACCCTAATTATATTAACTTACTCAAAACTTAACACTAAATCCTAAACCTAATCATAATCCTACTTGTAATGCCAACATAAGTCTCACACATGTATTAAACACTAATGATGACTACAAACATAATTATAACACTAACCCTAACTCTAACCAGAATAGCTTACTCAACATAGAACACTATATCTGAAAACACACTCCTAACCCTAGCCCAAAATATTTTCCTAACCCTAACTTAATGAAAATACCATGATTAAACCCTAATAATGACCCTAAACTCAATCTTAATGCTAAACCCTAACCCTAAAATTAACCCTAACCCTAAAATTAACCCTAACCATAATGAAAACCATAATCATGATATAACGTTAACCTTGAATGCCAACCCTAATCAAATTAATTTATGCTATGGGGAATGTGCAACAAGAACAATATGTACTACTAATTATAACTCTAAACCTAACTATAACCCTAATAATAAGTCTTGACCTAACCATAATGTTTTAACTTTAAGCCTAACCCTAAAATTAACTCTAAAGCTAACACTAAATCTAACTCCCTACTTATTTCCCTAACCTTAGCCATGATCGTGACAATATACCTATTAAATTATATAGTGAATCTAGTTCTATATTTAACCTAGTTATGTGTTAGTTAGTCCACCCATGTGATCTAGACTTAATTGAAATAATTTTATGAAGTTGTCACACATGCACATGATATAAGAATTGACCAAGAAGTAAAATAATGGTTAGGGTTCTAGAGTGAGTCTTTAGGTTACCTGATTAGAATTACATTTGGACTACAATTAAGCTTCTAAGTTAGGGTTTTGATTATACTTTTTGTGGAGTTCATATTAGGCTTTTATTAGGATTCATATTAGGGTTTTTATTGGGTAAATATTAAGCTTAAATATTAGGGTGAACATATATATGCACACATACAACATTCAAATTTGAAACTTTTAGGAAGTAAAACACACATGTACACATGTATGCTATGTTTATTTCATGTTTATAAAATTATGTGTACATGTACATAACATATGTTTGTTTCATGTTTACATGTATTATTTAATTTCATGTTTACGAAATTCTAGTTTCTTAAATGTCATTTTACAATAAATTTCAAGTTTTTTACATGTCATATTTTAATTTAGGATGTAAAACACACATGTAGTATGTATGTTATGTTCATTTCATGTTTACACATATTATATGTTTAATTTCATGTTTGTGATATTCTAGTTTCTTAAATGTCATTGTACAATAAATTTGAAGTTTATTAAATGTCATATTTAAATTTAAATGTTAGGTTTACACATTATATACATGTGCATACTATAGTACAACAACATAACCTACATACAGATTTTAAAAATATCAGACAGATTAATTAATTACTTAATATATGTACACATATCCATATATATACGTCAATCAAATAAGTCAATACATTTGAATTCATAAAAAAACATAGATGTACATACATGATTCAACTATATACTAACTTGTGGGAAACATAATTCCATCACTTATTTTAGTCTTTGTTAGCTTCTCTATTTGTATGGTGCAACACAATAAATAATAGCTAATTCACCTTCTACATTTTCAGATTCTACCATGACTGCAAAAACATTGCCTACACAAAGTGTATGTATATAAATTCCATGTGTCATGTACATTAGTATATATATTAAATAAATTAACTAAAATTATGAAACAAATACACTTGTACATATACATACATAGCAATCTGATCAATCCTAAAATATGGTCATAATCACTAGAAATCAATGGAATATCATCATAGTTTCCATCCTCAAACTCATTCATATTGATAACATCTAGAGGCACCAAAGTCCATTCACCCACATATCTATGTTCTTGATTGATGCAACCATCATAGTTTTCATCAATGTAATTAGGAAAAAAACATGAGTATTCTCTTGTGTACAATGACAACATATTACTATCTATACTCATAACTGAATGAAAAGATCATGTCTTCTCTACCCACTTGCATGCATGCATTGATCTTCTATTAACACTTGAATGTAAGGTCCATACATACATATACAAAATGAGTTTTAAACATGTGTGTACATAATTTAGTTATCACCTGAATAGGAGGAAAATAGGACCTATCCTCAACCCAAATTTCCAAAAGGAATGATCTAAATTGATTAACCACAAAGAAAGTGATCAATGCACAAATGAATCAAGCAATGGAGAATATGAAGAAAGGAGGAGATCCTATAATCTTGTTATTAAAAAATATGTGTTTAAAATAGAAGACAAATACTAACCTCAAAGTAGGGTAAATATGGAAAATGCTGATTTTTGATGTCTATGTACAATTTAAAGGAATTCTATAACCTATCTTGGATTGGGAATGTCGAGAAAGAGAAAACCCATAAAAATTTTGTCCTTTTGAAGGTAGGTTGACCTTGACCTAGATAAAGGGACATAATCTTACCCTAGGGCATAATTGTGCCCCAAAAATTTGACCTTGACCTTCACTCCTCTCACAAAATTTATGTTCACAGATCCTGCAAGTTCGATGAAAGGGGTATCCAAATGTGCACTTTAATTCACTATTCGACACCTTTATCTACAAGAAAAAGGGTTTTGTTGTTTGGATGAGGGGTTTGCCTTGGTCAAACCCCGGTTTAGAATCAACCTTAATAATGAAATTAAAATAGAGAATACTAGCAAGTAGTAGAAGTAAATCTAAAAATGAATCTATGATACTCAATGGATATACAATTCTATTTGAAATGTAAACAAGTATATATTGATATGAAAGCTTGAACATAACATTAGTAAATGTAAATAAAAACCTCCATGATTGTATGCTTGGAATCCATCTTGATAGAAGAATGAATAGATCTTGAAGATGAACAAAGGATCTTGAAGGAAGATCACACCACCATGATGGTTAGATCTATGGTTTGAATGATAAATTTTGAATGCTTGAACCAAATCCCTTCAAAGGATTAAATTTTTCAATCATTGATCATCAATGGAAAATTTGAATGCTTGAATGATAGAATGAGTGATAATGGATCATCCGATATAATATCTCCTTATGAAAATTAGGTAGTCTCTCCTAGTAAGTAGATGATGGATAATAGTTGTTCATGGATGTCAAAATGAGGGAAGAAGGCTTACTTATATAAAGATCTAGGGCACAACATTCTAGATAAGCCCAACATTGGAGAATTAAATCCCATTTAACCTTAACCCCTAGAAATGGACCTAGATTAAATGCA
Source organism: Cupressus sempervirens (assembly GCA_028749045.1). Classification (NCBI taxonomy): domain Eukaryota; kingdom Viridiplantae; phylum Streptophyta; class Pinopsida; order Cupressales; family Cupressaceae; genus Cupressus; species Cupressus sempervirens. The sequence continues at coordinate 539,607,930 of CM053793.1, forward strand.
ATTTAAGAGTCTACCATTCTAAAACCCGAAACAATCGACCTAGAAGTGGGAAAATAAAACTTTCCAAAGCCTGATATCCTGAAACTCTTAGAACATGAAAATTGGACCTGGGGTCAAGGACAAGGTTGAATTTCCCTAGGTTAGGTTTGAGGTCATCCTTGACCTAGGTCAGGGTTGAGGTTGATCTTCACCCTTCAGTCATCCTTGACCTAAAAAGTTAAAGTCCTTAGTTTAACAGAGAAAGTTGTTAGAAATAGGCTGGAAATAGAGAGAGAGAAGCATAACTGGGGGAAAATAGCCAGATCCATGTAAAGACCTATTCAAGGCACTTGACATGACCCTAAACCACTTACTCGAAGGGATTAACACCCTTAACATGGAAGTTCTTCCATTTTAAGATGATACATTTAGCCCCCACTTTAGCAAGAGTATGGATTCAATGCAAACTCTTGGTAAAGGAGAAGAAAGAAGAGATCCAAATGGATTCACAAATGTTAATACATAGGATCCCTAATAGAAATAATATTAGAATTGTACTTACTTCTTCTTCTTCCTATTTGTGTGCAATAGGTCTGCAACATTAGTTTTTCTTCAATGCTACAATAATCTTTATCTTGAATGCCAAGTGCTAATGAGAAAGTATTTGATAATCTACAATATATAAGTCTATCAATTCTGGGACTACAAATATGTTTGTTATTGATATTTCATTGTCCACTAATTAGAGTTAACATTTATATAAAGTAAAGGGTCATGTCCCTATTGGGGCATGACTCTACAATGTCAAAGACCACATAGGGTCATGATGTAGTCATGACCATTGGTAATCATAATCAAATAGTGATCTGATCCAAACTAATCATGCCTAATAATGAGCCTGATAAGACATGCTTGGTATTAATTAGAGAAACACTTTAACATATATCAAAGGCAATACAATTTGGAACTTGATCCTTGATCGATGATAACATAGATGTTATAATATCAATATCAAAGCAACCTAATATGAATTAGTGATAATAGTAAGAGAATCTCGATTTGAATCATGAACATGTAACTTATATATACATATCTACACACACACACACACACACACACACACACACACACATACATATGCATATAATCATATGTGTATGTATATGTGTATAGATATATATCAATTTATATATGACATATTAGATTCAGATACTTAGTATTACTTTGATTGATGCTAAACTTCAACAACAACAAAATAAAATAACACTTAAGTAAGGACACAAGCCCCCAAGCTAAGGCTTCTAACTCAACATACATGCACAAGGGTGCAAAAAATAAAAACTAAAACCAAAAAAAAAAAAAAAGGGTTAGTACTAAACAAACCTAAATCAACTAGCACAAGAAACCTTGCTAAGAAAAATTTCTCATACTAATATCATATTTGGAAAGCTATCATAAAAGTATACATGATTAAATAAGAAAGACAAGAACAACACTATAAATATCATAGCTTCATGATCCAGTCCTACTAGCATGAACGTGAAAATGAAGAAAAAAAGTAATTACCTCACCTAGTAAGATGCACACCTTACCATGAATCACCAAGAGAGAGGGAGAGACAAAAAGGTAGCCAAACTTGATAGTTCACCCAAAAACTATGCTTGCAATTGTAATGCATCTTCTGACAACTTCTGGAATACACGTAGATCCACCTTCTTGTATCACTATAAATATGAAATGTGTGTCTCCTTAGGATTTAGAAACTTACGTGTGTTACCTTTAGAAGATTTAGCATATTGAAAAATTGAAAAATGCGTGTCTCTTTAAGATTTAACAACTTATGTGCGTTACCTTCTAAGATTTAGTATATAACAAATTGAAAAATGTGTGTCTCTTTAGGATTTAGCAACTTATGTGTGTTACCATCCAAGATTTAGCATATAAATAAAAAACTATAGCACAAGGGAGACCCTATATATGCCCCCCTCCTTATCGTGCTTGTCTATGAGACATGATAAGGAAGAGGAAGATGATACCTACTTCACAAGGCAAGGAGATATCATGTTTAGCAACAATGTATACCATATTCTTAATGAGGGTTATTAACCCCTACATCCAAGAGTATAGATAATTGTGAAAAGAATATGTCACTTATGGAAAAAGTATCCTCAAAGAAAGAGATCTTATCAACAAGACCCCCACCATAGAGGAGTACTTTTAGATAAAATATCATCTTTCAAAGATAAACCAAATGGGAGAAAAGATTCAATCACCAAGCCTCCTATAAAGAAGAGGAAAATGAATCTTTGGAATGAGGAAAAAAACTCTAACACCAAAGCAAGGGGAAGAGTTTATAAAGAACATAGTTTGCAACATAGAGAAGAGGTGATTACCTCGAACAACAACCTCTTATAAAAATATCATCCATAGTCAAAACATCTGTCAGTATAAAGAAATAATATTGCAATATAAATAAGTATCACTAAGCTAAGGAAAGTAGTTCCCTAGACAAAGAGAAAGAAGAAATAACCTTTCCCCCTAGGGAGGAATAAAAGGGATACCTTTGCAAAACAAATTTCTTAGAAAAGATATCTTGGACATAGAAAATAGAAGATAGGAAGAAAGAATACCAATTAAGTCAAATAAAAGGCCTAACGAATCCCAAGAGACTGAATGAAAATACACCTCTTTCCCCTAGGTCCAGAGACAAGAGGAGAAGAGATCTATATTTCAAAAGGAGGGGAATGCCCTATATCAAAATTATGAAAGAATTGTAAAACTGCACATGAGTGAGATATAATTTCTAAATCAGCTCGTTCACAAACATAAAACAATAAAAAAGTAAGTGTGTATTACAATAATGAAAAGGACATTTGTACTTGGATAAGGCATCTTTTGATATAGGTTTAAATATTTATTTTTTGGAATTCATTAATTCAACATACACTTGTTTAGCCACCTCTAGAAGAATATCATTGTTATCTAAAGTAGGTGTAGGGAGAAGTTTATGAAGAGGAGGAGGATGATTAACATCACCTTCCTTAACTTGAGATTTTGAACAACCAATAGCATAAAAATCTAGTTTAGAGGGTCTATGAACTTGATATTTAATATCGTGTTCATTAACTCCAAGCCCTAAACCTTTATAACTTTGTTTAGTTATTATATTATATCCTATAGTGTACATATCATGTAAAGCTTCTACAAGAGGTATTTTTTATCATGCTCATAAGTAAAAGTTGTATAAGATGGCATAATAGGTTTGGAAGAAATGTCTTTACCCTTTCCTTTGATATCATCATGAATTGGAGGAGAAAGTAAATCAAAGAAGTCTTGCACATCTGCATCCTAAACTATAGCTTCAATTCCATCAAAAGAAAGAGGATTAACAGATGGAGATCTAGGCATCAGAATAGAAATAATAGGATTTGGATTAGGAATATTAAGAAATGGTATATCATCTACCAAATCCTTCACATAATTCAAGATAAAAGTAAGTCTACCACATGAATCTTTAATTAACATAATAAAATGAATGATACTCTCATAAACATCATAATAAAGGTAAAGAGATGCTAAAAGAAGGGTAATAAGGAACATAACCACACACCAAAGAATATTCATAATATTTATAGTAAATGAAATGAAAGAAATTTTTATTTTATTTTATTGAATATATATTTTTTTTTGTATTTTTGAATTTTAAAATGCAAGAGCATAAACTAAATGTAATCTAAATGCAAGAAAAGACCTAACAAATATGGAATTCAACACTATAAAACACAATAGGGAATCCAATTCCACAAAAGAAAAGAGGGTAAGCATGCTATTTTTACTAAAATAAATAGGAAGAAAATAGGACCTATCCTTAACCCAAATTCCCAAAAGGAATGATGCAAATTGATTAACCACAAAGAAAGTGATCAATACACAAATGAATCAAGCAATGGAGAATATGACGAAAGGAGGAGATCCTATAATATTGGTATTGAAAAAAATGTGCTTAAAATAGAAGAAAAAGACTAACCTCAAAGTAGGCTAAATCTAGAAAATGCTGATTTCTAATGCCTATGTACATTTTCAGGGAATTCTGCAACCTATTCTAGACTGGAAATGTCAAAATGGAGAAAAACCATAAAACTTGTGTCCTTTTGAAGGTAGGTCAAGCTTGAGAGGGGCATAATCTTACCCTAAGGCACAATTTTACCCCAAAAAGTTGACCTTGATCTGCACTACTCTGACAAAATTTATATTCATGAATCCCACAAGTTAGATGAAAAGAGTATCCAGATCTATAATTTAATTCACTATTCCACACATATATTTGCAAGAAAAAGGTTTTTATTTTTTGGATGAGGGGTTTACCTTGGTCAAACCTTGGTTTGGAATCAATCTTAATAATGAAATTGAAACAGAGAATGCTAGAAAGTAGTAGAAGTAAGTCCAACAATGAAGCTATGATACTCAATGGACATGTGATTGTATTTTAAATGTAAACAAGTATATATTGATATGAAAGCTTGAACATAATATTAGTAAATGTAAATTGAAACCTCCATGATTGTATGCTTGGAATCCACCTTGATAGAGGAATGAATAGATTTTCAAGATGCACAAAGGATCCTAAAGGAAGATTACACCACCATGATGGTTAAATCTGGGTTTGAATGATAAATCTTGAATGCTTGAACCAAATCCCTTCAAAGGCTCAAATTCTTCAATCCTTGATCTTCAATGGAAAACTTGAATGCTTGAATGATAGAATGTGTGATAATGGATCATTGGATATAATATCTCCTTATGAAAAGTAGGTAGTCACTCCTAGTAAGTGGATGATGGATAGTAGTTGTTCATGGATGTCAAGATGAGGGAAGAAGGCTTGCTTATATAGACATCTAGGGTACAAACTTCTAGAGAAGGCCAACATTGGAGAATTAAATCCTATTTAACCTTAACACCTAGAAATGGACCTAGATTAAATGAAATTTAAGAGTCTACCTTTCTAAAACCCAAAACAATCAACCCAAAAGTGGGAAAATGAAACTTTCCAAAGCTTGATATCCTAAAACTCCTGGAACTTGGAAATTGGACCTGGGGTTAGGGACAAGGTTGACCCTACCCTAGGTCAGGGTCGAGGTTGTTCATGACCTAGGTTATGGTCAAGGTCAATCTTGATCCTTAAGGACATCCTTGACCCAAATAGTCAAAGTCCTCAATTTCATAGAGAAAGTTGTCAGAAAGGGGATGGAAATAGAGAGAGAAGTAGAATGGGGGGAAACAATTAGATCCATGCAAGACCTATTCAAGGCACTTGACATGACCCCAGACTACTTACTCAGAGGGCTAAACACTCTTAACATGGAAGTTCTTCCATTTTAAGATGATACATCACCTAACATATTAAATATAAATTTGATTCAATTATAATATTCAAATTAATTTATACTTGATAGCTCCCAAAATACTTTGAATGATATGACATGATCCACTTGTGATGATGTGTTATCTGTATTTGCTGGCACCATAAAATGGTGTTTGCACCACTCAACCACATCATGATCATTATTAATGTGATATCCTTTATAGTCCATTTGATGCTTTCTTAAAGCATGTTTGATACAAGCTCTTGCACCATCATACTCACTCTTTCCATGTCCACTCTCAAAAAAACTCCAAATGTGTGTTATATTAAAGTATCGATGATATCTACATAATGCATAAAATGGTCTAGCTGATTTAAATTGTGTTGCACATCCCTCTAACCATAAAAAATATTTTTCCACTTTTATACCTTTGTTTTTCAAATATTCAAAAAATGTCTTAAAACAATGTTCCACAAAATGTGTGTCATGTTCTTTTTCATCACTAATGTAGAAGTGATACTTTTTTTTAATGACTCATGCTTGAGCTATACTTTTTGCACCATCCAAATAAATTTGTGCATGTCGATAAGACACTTGAACCATAATAGTAACCTGCTTTGTATAGTAGTATTCCGCTTGAAGTTGTTTTTTAGAAATGAAAGAGTAATTCTCTGTAAAATCAACAACAGATAAAATTATTCTGAGTGGGAAAGTTTCTCTTAGTTTTTCAAACTATTATGCTTTCCACTTAGCAAAAAAAGCATGACATATGTAAGGTTGAATCAATTTACAAAAATTTAGCATAAATTCTCGAGCAAGTATGTCATCCTCCACATATTCCAACCTTATTGATTCTTTTCCAACTTTTATTTCTGACTTTATGTACTTATATCTCTTACATTTTATCATCTTCATCAGATCAGTATATTCATCTCTCAAAGGAAATTTAGTCAGGTTACCACACATTTCATAAGTTCCTCTTATGCAATCTATTTTTCCTATTTCATGATCATTTGGTTTGTCACATAAGATTGATGTTATGAATTGGTTCGGTCATTTATGAAAAGAATTTTGAGAACCACCACTTTCTTCTATCGTCTTTTAGAACCCTTGATAGTACAAATCAAATTCAACATGATATTGAAAACATGTTTCAAAAGATCTATTTATCTTCACAAAATAGGATTTCAATCTTTCAAACAATTTTTGTCCAATCTTTGTGTTAGAATTTAAATTATAAAATGAGAGATACAATTCATGTTGTGTGACATCCAACCAATGTTTTGTGTGTTGAAGATAGTCCTTAGGCCCAATCCTCTACTTGATAATATCTCTTCTATTTGGTGAAGGACAAGTATTATGAATCCAAAATTGAATAGCTAAGTTCTTAATTGTTTCCACAATCTTATCAGATTGAGGAATTCTACACATTAGTGCTGAATTTCCTTCTAATGCACTATCATCCAAATTGTTTCTCCTTTTATATAATGTAATATTGTCTTTTGACTATACCCAATATGAGATGATAGTGAAGAGATCTATATTTTTTGCCATAATTTCTTATTTAAAATAGATGTCAGTATCACTCTTCATGCAATGGATTAATCTGTAGATCTAGGCTTTTTTTCCCAATGGAATGTAACCCTTCCTTAACACTTTCAACAATATCTTTTTGCACTTTAGGAGTCTTCCTCTTTTTTATACTTGTATCTATACCCAATAGTTTCAATGACTCTTTTAATTCATCTTTAAGAAGTGAAATTGATAATAGTTAAGTTTTCTCCACTGTATCAAGATTCTCAAATTGTGCAATTATTTCTTTAGACTTTTTATTCAATTTCCTCTTCATAGTATGTGTACGTTGACTAGCATATTCTCTCAATTTTTCCTCATCCATTTCAATTAAATGATTGATGTTTCTATGATTAATTTTTCTCTTCAATCTTTGAGCTAGTTTAACATTCTCATTTTTTGTTTGATCTTGAGGTGCAAGAAAAATTAAAATAAAGACTTTAGATACAATTTTTTAGGGGGCATATGTGTATATACATAACAAGTGAACTATTAAATATGATTTTATATAAACTTTAGATGATCCTTCTTCAATATCTGTTGCTTCATCTTTGATTATCTTATGTCCAACATTTTCATCATCTACTATTGCACGTGCACGATATAAAAAATAAAATCAAGAAAGTTTATAAGGGGATTTGTCTCTAAAATTAAAAATCAAAGATATAAAGTTTGCCTAGACCTAGAAATCTAGAGAGAGATTTTACTTGCAAGAGATGTGTGCATACATACTTGTTTGAACTTAGGATGAACCTTCTCCAACCTCAGTAGGTTATCCTAGTTGACTATGTCCTAAATAAATTCATATTTAACAGACCATAATTAAAATGAAATCTAATTCTAAATATTCATAATTTAAAAACCATAATGTAATAAACCTTACTCCTAAATATTCATAGTTTAATAAAACCTAATCCTAAATATTCATAATTCAATAAACCATTAATATTAAGTTAATAGTGACCCTAAGTTAATGTTTACCATATTCCTAATTGGATAAACCCTAATCCTAACTATATATATATACAAAAAAGTCTAGAATATGATTGTACATTATATATTAAATATGCATTGGAAAAATGATTGCACATGTGTACCTTGCCTCCTATAGTACCATGCTAAATTTTTTTCGATGATTTTCATCTTCTTTTTCGTGAGTTCTTTTTCGTGCATATTTACTTGGCCTTTTATCTTTGTTGCCCATGTCACAAATTCTTCTTCCAAAATTTGAAAACAGTCAAGTTGCAAAATATTTCCTCCCTCCCAATTGACTTGTGTGAATTATCTAATTGGATTTGAATGTTAAAATTGAGAAAACCACAAATGTTTATAAAAAATAGAAACCCCTAAAGGCTGAAAAGAGTTTCGATATAAATTAGCTTAGGTAGTTTCAATCAAAACTAGCTAGGTAGTTTCAATCAAAACTACCTAAGGTTAGTTAATTGCACACATAATGCATTTTTTTAGTTTTGATAGAAACTTTAATATTTTATTTCTATCAAAACTAATGTTTATTGTTTCGATAGAAACTTAGTTTCTATTGAAACTAGCTAATTACAAGTTTTCTCCAAATGTTAGAAGATTTTGAGTATTTTCATGGATTTTGGGCTCAATTACCTAGTTTAGATGGAGCACTAAAGACATGTCATTTTGCATGATAAAAGTACCCTAAATGAGCATTCGAATGACTATGAATTTTCTACATTTTGAATTTTTTAGGTATACATTTTTTTACATGAATTGAATAGAGGTTTAGTATAATAAGTAAATCTCTATGTTGGACACTCATGGAAAAATAGTAAAAAAGAGATTTTTTTTTTGATAAATAGCTATAGTCTCCTTATTTGAGTCATCTTTTAATCAAAAAAAGAAAATTTGAAATCAGGTAAATATATAATATGTTACATGTGTCAAAAGTCATGTATGTCCAAATTAGTGTTATGTCAACTTTAAACTTTGATAAAATATGAAATACTAAGAATAAAGATATCATACCACCTCCACAATTTCAATATGGATGTTAGCAAACTAAATTTGAAAGAATCAAATTGATATCTATTTTAGAAAAAAAGTTATATGTGTCAAAAGCAACATCATTCTTTCAAAATAAGGTTTTTGATAACATACCAATTTTCATGGGAGAAAAAATAATTCAATAAAATCAATTTTTAAAAAAAAGAAAGAAAAAATTAGAATATAGATAGAAAATCCTAAAAAACTATAATTTACTTCATCATCAAATTCCTAACTATTAAATGACAAATTGCATTTGAAAGGGATTTTTTTCTTAAAAAATCATAGTTCAGTGTTAGTTTAGGCAAAAAAGTGTAACCCACTATTGTGGGTTCACCCTTAAATAAATGTAACGTAGGTGTTGTAATGTGGTTTCTTGTATGGGTTCAAGTCCCTCTCCCAACCAACTTAATATAAAACAATAACTTTACTGGACTTTTTCATCACATGTATTTGTATTGTACTCACATTTGCACATATGTGTGCATGCAATAGTTGTTTTGACACCATATGAATCTAACATGTGGTCATGCCTAATACCACATTATCTTGCCATTTAATTAGCACCATACAGATTTGACACCTATAACAAGATAAACAAATAGTCTACTTAAGGACATGTATATTCCATTTTAAAACAAAAATAATCAGTAGTTGCATGTTTATGTATTTGCAACAATTAGCCGATAGGAGTCATTTATGTATATGATTGAAAAAAAGGGTGTATATTAGATACAGTTCAAATTTCATACTTCCAATAGAGAAGAATTTTCATTATTTCTATAGTAGAGGCCTTTGCATATTATTTCACTACACCCCGTCAAAGAGCTTATGATTGGTTGTGAAAAATGTAAAACAAGAGACAAACATCTTGTCAAAATATGCATTCATTTATCTTTAGAGTGCATTTATGATGGTATAGTTCAATAATAACTATCATTGAATTATCACCATGAGATAGTAAAAACTGAAGAATCAAAAGAAAAAGGAAATATTTAGGGAAGCTATCCAATTGTTGATCTTACATAATAGAAAATTGCACTTGCTTATTAAAAAAAATCTTAAAATTTAGATTTTTAAGATTATCATTGGAAAATCAATCAAAAACTAAAAATCTAATTAGTCTTACAACTTTTCCATCATAAAGTCAAAATTGGGGAGCAAAGCTCCCACATTAAGCCTACTGGCTTAAATATTTTTATATTTTATCATCACCTTTTTATTATTTATATTTTATAGCTTAAATATTCTCACTAATTAGTAATATCACACTTTCAAAATATTCATCTCTAATTTAAAAAAAAATTCATATTTTTAATATATATTGTACAATGTAAATTACCATAGTTTCTTAAATTATAAATACACTAGCAGTTGCATGATTTTGTGCTTGCAAAGATAAGCCAATAGGTGCTCAATAATAAAATTATTTTTTCTTTTGGTGTAAATAAGTATTTACTTATTACAGTTTGCTTAAGTTTACTTAGGTTAATGCATTATTTTATTATTATGCATTATTTTATTATTTCTTAGGTGAGATACTTAGGATTTTGCATAATCTTATGAGTTGTCATGTTGACAACACTAGAGTAAGAAACTCTAATTCAACACATGGTGCCTACAACACTAGAGTTTGCATAATTAACTGAGTTTTTGTGTAGACAACACAATTATCCACACTCCTATTTTAGCACATGGTGTCTACAACATAATTTTGCATGCTACACCTTTGTAGACTTATCCTCTCATCATCACACTTACTCCTATGCTTAATGGAGGATAACCCATATCTAGTGGACATGTGCCTAGTTGTATGACTTATCATGTTGCTAATTCCTATGCATTCTAGAAGCATCCCAGAGGCCTTTATATATAGGCAATCCTAGTGTACTTCATATTGAATTGAATATCGAATCGTCATTCTAATCATACTCTTTTGGTCTATTGTTGTGCTTGTGCTTGAGTTCCTTGGTCTTGGGTGATTTTTCCTTAAGGAAAATTCTTACATGGTATCAGAGTTGAGGGAGATTCTCTTGACATAGTCATTCAAGACCATTCTTGCTTCAACACCTCGACTCAAATCTAGAGAATTCACAGATATTGGGAGTGTCTAGAACCAAAGCAGACCTTGCCATTACATCCAAAATGTCAATTTAGTAAAAATTGACTATGAATTCACCTATATTGGGCCAAAGTCAATTTTGAGGCAAAATTTGTTTTGCAAACTTGCACCCGAAGGCCTGATTTGCAAATCCAGTATGATCTATTAAATTTGTGCAATTGTTTTTTCAGATATGTGATTATTAATTCTTTGCAATTATCTGTATTTTTTAGATTTTTTTTGCCCAGTAGGGCCTATAGAGAATTTTTTTTGCAGGAACTAGGCAGTGGTACCCTGGCCTCTATAGGGAATATTCATAAAATATTCTTAATATTTAGTAAACTTTATCAACATTGCTAGACGCATCAATTTTCTGGCATTCATATCAAATCAAAGAACATCGCCAAATCTTTTGGTGGCATTTAAATCACACTGGCCAACACACAATTCAGTGGTGAATTCTCATGGTGGGCATACTACCACAATACTGGTGGGCTAGACTTTATTTTACCTCCTTGCAAGCTTTCTTTTATACATTTCTTAGTTCTCTTTTCCCATTAATGTGGTATAATTCCAATAAAACCCGATGGTAGTGAGTTCATTTTTGGCATCAAGAAACATTACTAGAAACTGCTATTTTTCCTCGCTGAGGACACATGGACTACCACAACTGCCAGCACTAGATCATAGCCACCCAATCTATGAAATCGTGAACAAATCCCTGCTTGACATGTGGCAAGCCTACCACCTCATAATAGATTTGACTCAGTAGACCTCTCCGACCAATTAGCGCACAACCGTATGCATAGTTGGACACCATGTCATCCACTATATGAATCCATACATGCTGACATTAGCATAACATCATCTACCACATCATCTAGGGGGCCAAATTTTTTTGTTGACATCATCATTTTGCTAGTTTAAAATTGACGGTCGTATGGCCATCATTCCCAACCAATTTTGAACTATTGTGATGGCCATTTGACAATAAAATTTAACCTCATCTTTTCCTGATCCAACCCCTCTCTAGATTGATTTTTAATTTGATAGTCCGACTTTAAGAGGCCATATCTTGGTCATCCGGGCTGCAAATTAAGTGCAATTTTTTAATATTTTGGCTAGAATTTCCTAAAATTTTTAGTGGTTTAGTTCTTTTCTAGTTTTGGTTTAGGAATTTGTCAAAAATTGCATCTTTTGGTGATTGTACTTGTCCAATCCTACATTTTTCAACTTCAATTGCTTTGTACCAGCTCAGCTCGAAATCAGGTTCCATTTTTTTTGAAAGTGTGTTATTTTTTATCTACTTTCCAAATCTATAATCAAATTATAAGGTTGTGTGGATAAAAGTATCACTTTCAGAAATAGGTCCTCTCTTTGCTTTGCATTGCTTCAAAATTGTTGTACATTGTAAAGTTCTAGATTTGTACTCTATAAAGAGGTTGTAAATAGAAAAATCAGAAGACTACTAAGGCCAAAATTGGCAAGTGGCTATTGTAAATGCACTACATAGAAAGTGCCAAAAGCATCTTTTTCTTTTTTTTTGTGGGGGGGTGGGGGGGATTCTTGATTGAGTAAAAAGGGGGGGTGTTCTTGGTGTTGTGTTCATCTTTTCCTACTATTTTCTTTCATTTCTTACATCATAGAGAATTTCAAGTTTCCAAAATTAACACCACATAACTATGCTACATGGTCTATTAAAATGTGGTGTCACTTAATGCATAATGAAGTTTCTCAATATGTAGGTGGTACCCTTCCTAAACCAATAGGTGATCAAGTGTCTAGAAGTGAAATCTTTACTTGGGAATCTACAGATAGGAATGCCCTAGGTAATATTTGTTTGGGGGTTGAAGACAAGATCATCTATTAGATCTAGAAGTCTCATACATCCAAGGAAGTTTGGGATACCCTCAAAAACCTATATGGTAAAGTTTTTGAGGAGGATATTTACAAAATTGAAGATAAACTTGTATCCCTAGATCCTAAGATATTTGATTCTATACAAGATTTCATCATAAAGGTGAAAGAATTAAGAATGAAACTTGATGATTGTGGGAGTCCCTATTAAAGATGATAGGTTAATCTATTTCATTCATAATAAGCTAACATCTAAGTACTCCATATTTGTTTCTCCTTACAACACCACAAAGACTACACTAGGGACTACCTATCAAAAACTCACTTTTGATCATTACGTTGAACTATTGGATGAAGAATAGAAGAAGTTACAATCAATGGGGATTCTCTAGTCATCCAAGTCAAAGGAATTGGTGGCAAATAATGAGGGTTCTCATAATTCAGTTAGTCAATCTTCAAACAAAGGAAAGGGCAAGAAGAAGAAGTGGAAAAATAACTCACAAGAGGATACAAAAAAGACAATACCAAAATCAAATCAACAAGGAAAGTCTTCCTCAAATTCAAAGAAGAAGGGGGACACTAATAAGGAGAAGAAAAAGTGTACCTATTGCAAGAAGTTGAGTCATGATGAACATGAGTGTTATCATAAAAAGATTAATGAGTTAACAAACATCATAAAGAAACACAATGTTCCACTGCCTAATGCTCTTAAGAAGAAATGATCTTTTTTAGATTCAAAGGGAAAAGGGAAAGAACTCATGGAAAATTCGAGTTCTTTAACAAAATGGATTCTTGACTTAGGTGCCTCATATCATACGGGTTCATCAAAAGAAGACTTTTCTTCATTGAAGCAGTCTAAGGTACCGCACATCTTTGTAGGAGATGATACAAAAATGGAAGTTGAAGGGAAAGGAAATGTGAAGATGGAAAATGGAGAGTTCAAAGATGTTCTCTATGTTCCTAGCCTAAGTTCTAATATCCTCTCAATTTACCAAATCACTCACCTCAAAGATGGCCATAAAGTTGAATTCCTTCCTAACTCAATAATGGTGCGTAATCTAAAAGATGATTCAGTGGTTGCAATGGGAAAAGTTAATCATGACACAAGGTTGTATTCTTTCTCCCACTTTGTGCCTAAGTCTCCTTCACATGCCTTGTTGACTCAATCCAATTCACAAACCAAATTATGGCATGAGCGATATGGACATCTAGTCTTCTGCTATCTTCATCAACTTTGCTCAAACAATATGGTCAAAGGTCTACCTACAATCAACTTTTTTAAGGGTGAATGTTCAACATGTTTAGTGGTTATGCATCTAGAGGAGAAGTTTACTAAAGGGAAGTCTTCAAGAGCACCAGTTGTACTTTAGTTGGTTCACATGGTACTAGCAGGTCCTTTTGCAGTGACATCAGTCAGCCAGGGTCACTACATACTCACTTTCATTGATGAATTTTCATGCTACACATGGATCTACTTTCTTCATCATAAGAATGAAGTGTTGGAAAAATTTCTAACCTTCAAAAGTCATGTTGAAAAGAAATCAAGGAAAGCCATCAAAGTTCTAAGGATGGACAATGAAAGAAAATATGTGAACACAAGACTTAATGACTTTTACAAACTTGAGGGTATTAATCTTTAGAATCCACCAACATTTAGTCCCTACAAGAAAGATGTTGCAGCACTAAGGATATGGACTCTTAAGTCAATGGCAAGTTGCATGATACAAGCCAAGTCTCTCGATCCATCACTTGAAGTTGAAGCTATTAGTAGTGCCAATCATATAATTAATAGTTCTCCTCATAATTCCTTAGATGGAAAAACTCCTTTTGAGGCATGGTGTAGAAGAAAACTAGTTGTGAAACACTTCAGAGTCTTTGGTTGTCCAACATAGGCAAACATATCTTCCAGGGGATGCAAGGCACCACCACCTAGGCCTTGTACTTTCATCAGATATTAAGATGATGTTAAGGCATATAGACTTATGGATCCTAAGACACATGAGAATTTTATAGAGAGGAATGTTCACTTTGAGGAAAGTTCACTCAACTTATCCTCTAATCCTCTCTACACTTCAAACATTGTGGAAATTGATAGCGACACCACTAATAGTGGTTCAATAGACTCAGATATGTGGGATCTTATTGAAAAATACAGGAGAGGTCACATCATTAGCACATTCCACATGCATATATAGCCACAGTGATAGGTCCAATATAATAGGGTACACCTTGTCTTCCAGCTCTAGCATTAGTGGATGACTTCTTGATAGATATTTCAGGTTTATTTGTGAAGTCACACATTGTAGATATGGGAGACATTATTGATGATATACATCTTCTCTTTGATGAAGAAGATCCTTCTTAAGTTGTTGCAAGGGCTCACTCTGACCCTCATGTCCATTCTCCACATGATTGATCTTCATAGGTTGATATGATTATGGATCCTTATGTACAATAGTTGTAGGAGGTCTCTTTTTCAGTTGAGGAGACAGTAGATTCTTTGAGATAGGTTCTACATTCATCCTTGCTAGATCTAGCATTGTTCTTTTAAGTAGCATTAGAAGGGGTGATAGTTAGTATCGACATAAGGACAATTGAGCAGGTTTTAGAGGCATCATTGATCATCGAGATTCTTCCTACACATAAGGGAAGCATCTCATATGTACCTATGATATTGTTTCTTCCAATGGGGAGGAACATTATTCAACAATCTTGGATTAGCTTCTACATTAGAGAAACTATCATTGATCGACACTCTACATTGGTGGGGGGGACTACCTTGCCTCTCTTCTTCTTCTCATATTTCTCTATTGTATATACTTGATGTATGTCATAATGGGGGGTCTTGATTACTCCATCCATCCATGCATCTTGTTTTTCATCTCTCTTTTTGGGGAGGGTTTTTCCCATGAGGTTTTCCCTCTTTCTCCACTTTATGAGAGATTGCATTTCATTATGTACATGGGTACCTAACATGGCCTAGTAGTTGGGACCCATATTGCATTTCATCCTAGTTTTCATAAGCTTAAATGCATTCCCCTAAGTTGCACTTAAGGGGGGTTTTTGGTGTAAATAAGTATTTACTTATTACACTTTACTTAAGTTTACTTAGGTTAATGCATTATTTTATTATTTCTTAGGTGAGACACTTAGGAGTTTGCACACTCTTATGAGTTGTCATGTTGAAAACACTGGAGTAAGAAAATCTAATTCAGCACATGGTGTCTACAACACTGGAGTTTGCATAATTAACTAAGTTGTCATGTAGACAACACAATTATCTGCACTCCTATTTTAACACATGGTGTCTACAACATAATTTTGTGTGCTATACCTTTGTAGGCTTATCCTCTCATCATCACACTTACTCCTATGCTTAATGGAGGATAATCCATAATTGGTGGACATGTGCCTGGTTGTATGACTTATCATGTTGCTAATATCTATGCATTCTAGAAGTATTCCAAAGGCCTTTATATATAGGCACTCCTAGTGTACTTTCATATCAAATTTAATATCATATCATCATTCTGATCATACTCTTTTGGTCTACTATTGTGCTTGTGCTTGTGCTTGAGTTCCTTGGTCTTGGGTGATTTTTCCCTAAGACAAATTCTTACATTTTCAAATATAATCTTATGTGAGCAAATTAGATTATTAATAATTTTCAATTTAAATAACATAATATTTACTAAAATCTTTTAAATAGATTAATAAATATTATTTATTTAAATTCAAGCTATTAAAAATGAAAAAAAAAATCATTAAAAAAAACCCTATCAAAAAATTTATTATGTAAAATTAATAAGAGAAATACAAAAAAATAATGTCTCTACCAAATATTCTATTAACTAAACAAATTATAGAAACTAAAAAACAACATTTAAAGAAAAAATAATCTAATATAAAAAATGAATTAAAATAATTTATTAACTAAAACCTAAATCAATTTTAAAAATCAAAAGTTAAATAAATAGAGATTGTAACATAGCTAATGTGGAGATCACAAGTAAGTATTTTTAAATAAATAAAAAAAGAAAAAAAATAGTTAAAAGTAGAGATTTAAAATATAATCTTATGTGAACAATTTTTTTTGATCGATAAATGGCCTGAGCCTTGATTATATTAATTAATAAATAAATAAGTTACATCAGAGAATCTCCCTTCAAATGGGCACTGGTAGGAAAGAACGGAGAAGAAAACCTCTAGTCTAGCTCAAGGCCATGGTCTTTTATCATTACAACATAAAAGGGGCATACCCCAATTAAATCACTAACATGTTGTTATTACATAGAGTGGATCTTAGTCAATAGAATGTGAATTATCTATTGCCTTTTAAAAGAAGCGGAGGCCTGTTGCCAAAGAACCGTACCAACCACTATACTGTGCACCCATCCATGAAAGATAACCTCATCACTTGCCTTATTACCTTGAAATCAAATTGTTAGTAATCATTAACTACCTAATCAAAATAAAATAAGATAAACTAGAAGGGATAAAATTGATACCTTTCCTTTTAGAATTATTGTTACTACATCCTACATTGCTTTAATTGAGGCCATCCAACTCATTAAATATGATTATCTTCCCATTCTTCATTTATTGAAACATCATTATGTTATTAATGGATGATGCCTTCAAGAAATAATTATAGTTGGGATTGAAAACTAGAAGCAATACTAAATTAAATAGCCTTCCTAGTTTACTAGGAAGTGTTTAAATCCTTGTATCCACATACCAATTCCTATGCATACCAAAAAGTAAAACTATATCCCAAATTCCTCTAAGAAATAGAATAAATTAATCTCAAACTACCAGATCAATTAACTGAACCCCAAGCTACATAGAGTAGAAAGATGAAGAGGTCATACAGAGTTAGCTGCAATAAATTAGACTAGAGGAAAGGGTCTTAGCTCTATTAAATCAAAATATCAGGTGCCTACCTCATAAAACCTTAGACTAAAACAACTAGTCTTGGACAACAAATGATTAGAGTGGCCTGAAGAAGGTTACATCACACCAAACCATCTACATAAGGGTTTTGATGATAGAATACTATCCTAGTGCAAATATTTAACCTTGCTATGATTGACATTGGAGATTAATACTTGAATGCAACTAATATAACTACTCAACTAGGAATTAGGAAGCCATTTTTGAAGTTTCAAAACATTTCCAATTGATAAAGAATGATACTATGATCAAAATACCCAAATTATAATGGGAATCTTGATAAGCATAACATAAAAGGCTGTATCAATCCAATGTCACAAAAAAAAAACTAATTATAAAGCATAATTCATTCATATAATTAGGACTATTTCAATCAGTAAGGTTCGATATAGCCTTAAAAGGAAAATAGAGAAAAACCTAAATGACCTCATATTGCATAGGGCTCTACTACCATCCAAAGATAGAATAAAACTCCTAACTATATTATGATAAGCATCTCATGCTCAAAAAACTCCCAACCTACTGAAAGGTCAACACTAGATCCTTAAAATGAAGCAACAGATAAGTGTAACAAAAAGCCATACTGAGCATACCAAAATAAGATTTATAAGTAAGAAAAAGAGTGTTTTCTTAAAATTATAATCTAAAAGAGTCTATACTTACTAAGCTCATTCTACAAATTATCTCATTCATACTTATGAGGGTTTCCAAACATGATTATCTGCATATGCCAGTGTTAATTAGTTTGTATAAACACTTCGAAAACATCCATACCTCAGGCTAATTGGACACAATGTATGTAGCTAAGACTAGCCATGATTGTAAAGAAAGTTGAACCTTAAACTAAACTACTTTTCTATGATGTCGAGAATACTCTTGAATTATCATTACAATACCATCAAACATGGTTAGTCAGCTGCCAATATTGTAAGCAATGCCAAATGACGCCTTTGCAAATTAACTAAAAATAGATATGGAAACCATGCATCATATCAATAAACTCAGCATTTCCACCATTACCATAAATATCACTTATATATTCATGATTGAGATGATTACATTAAACATTAAGTACATTGTAGCAAAAGACCACTACTTTGACCCTACTCTAGATACCATACAAAGAGTGAATTATAAACAAAACTATTACAACAAGACCCTCAAAAGATAGGAAAATATCTAAACGACACTACATGGCTATTATCTACATAGTACTAAAGATATTAGAATACTAATACTAATAACTTGGTAAGAAATCCTCAAAATTCCTACTAGAGGAGTCGAAAAGATCAATTTAGCTAGTAATGTAGACCAGAGCATGCATAGGTATTCAGCAAAACTGGAGCTGGGTAAGTGCACCAAGTTGTGGTGCCAAAAGGGGGGTATAAGTAGACACCTTTTATTTGAAATCAGCAATTTCTAAACTTCAACAAGAATTTGAAGATAGTTACGCTAAATTTTTTAAGATATGACAAAAACAAAAGTAGTAGTCCTTTAAATGTAGTTTCTAAACTACTAATTTTTTTCTTCAAAATGGTTTAGTTTTAGGTCCTTAAAAAAGGGGGCCACAGAAAGTGGTACTGTTTATTCCAAAAAAATATAACATAGTACAAAGTGTGGCCCCCCTAAAATTTTAACCTTTTTTTTGAAATTCTTTAATCGCTCTGGTCAAAATTTACTTAACACTATGTAGTTCATCCTAGATTTTTTGGGTAATTTTATAATGTGTATTTTTTATAATGAATTTTTTAACTAGACACATCCCAAAAATATGAAATATCTATGTGCTCCCCCTAGAAATGATTGAAAACTAATCTAAAATCAAAACTTCTTTTTTTCAAAGTGAGTAGAATGGAGTTTAGTTTCTAAAAAATTGAGTTGTTACAAAATTCGATGAACGAGCTAAAATCTATAGCCCAATTAGTACATGTTAGTTTTTCACAAAAAATGGACATACATCCAAAAGAAATTATAGATGAAAGGCTTGAAATAGTTCAAATTAAAAATAAATTATATGGTTATATAGCTAACATAGAGACCTACAATGTCATGTAACCTGATCTTATCGATGCTCAACCACAAGGAATCTTGAAGGAGAGCACACAAGAAAAATCAATCATTTTTTGTATGTTTGCAGAAAAACACATCTTAGACTAGTTTACAAACTCCAAACCTTTGGGTTGGATCCCCAAGGTAAAACCAACCCTTAGGCTTGGTAGAATGCAAAGGTTTGAATAGTGCATATGCCCTATAGTACATACACGTTATTCAAAGCTTTTTAAATTTGGGTCTCAATAGTGTGTACATGCTATAGTGTGCACACACTATTGAGACCTAAATAGTGCATAAAGAGGGAAGAAGAGAGGCAAAGCAAGAGTGAGAGAGAGAGGGGGGGATGGGTGTGTGTGTGTGTGAGAGAGAGAGAGAGAAAGTAGGGGATGGGAGAGAAGAGAGAGAGAGTAAGGGATGGGAGAGAGAGGAAGTGAGAGAGAGAGAGTAGGGGTGACAAATAGAGACTATGAGATGGGAGAGAGATATTGAGAGTAGGGGATGGGAGAGAGAGGAAGTGTGAGAGAGTGAGTAGGGGTGGTAGAGAGAGTATGGGATAGGAGAGAGATTGAGAGTAGGGGATGGTAGAGAGAGAGTAGGTAGTGGGAGAGGGAGTGAGAGAGGGAGAGGGAGAGAGAGAGAGAGAGAGAGAGAGAGAGAGAGAGAGAGAGAGGAGGATGGGAGTGTGTGTGAGAGAGAATAGGACATGGGAGAGAGTGTGAGAGTGTGAGAGAGTAGGGGTGGCAGAGAGAGAAAGTAGGGGATGGGAGAGGGGAGAGAGAGAGTAGGGGATGGGGGAGAGAGAGTAGAGAGGGAGAGAGTGAGAGAGAGAGACAGTAGGCAGTGGTAGAGGGAGTGGGAGAGGGAGAGAGGGGGGTATGGGAGTGTGTGTGAGAGATCTAGAGAGTAGGGGATGGGAGAGGAGAGAGTGACAGGGGATGGGAGTGTGTGAGTGTGTGAAAGAGAGAGAGAGAGAGTAGGGGATGGAAGAGAGAAAGTAGGTAGTGGGAGAGAGAGTGGGAGAGGGAGAGAGAGGGAGGGAATGGGAATGTGTGTAAGAGAGAGAGTATGGGATGGGAGAGATAGGATGTGTGAGAGACAGTAGGGGTGGTAGAGAGAGTACAAGATTAGAGAGAGAGATTGAGAGTAGGGGATGGGGGAGAGAGAGAGTAGGTGGCAAGAGATAGAGTGGGAGAGGGAGAGTGAGAGAGAGAGGAGGATGGGAGTGCATGTGTGTGAAAGAGAGAGAGTAGGGAATGGAAGAGGGGGGAGAGAGAGTAGCTCGAGAGAGAGTAGGGGATGGGAGAGAGAGTAGGCAGTGGGAGAGGGAGTGGGAGAGGGAGAGAGAAGGGGGATAGAAATGTGTGTAAGAGAGAGAGAGAGAGTAGGGGATGGGAGAGACTGTAAAAATGTGAGAGAGAGTAGGGGGTGGTAGAGAGAGAGTAGAGAGCGAGAGAGTGAGAGTGAGAGAGAGAGTGAGAGTGAGAGTAAGAGTGAGAGAGAGAGTAGGCAGTGGGAGAGGGAGAGGGAGAGGAAGATCAAGTGAAAGATATAGTAGGGGATGTGAGAGGAGAGAGAGAGGGGGGATGGGTGTGTGTGTGTGAAAGAGAGAGAGTAGGGGGATAGGAGAGGGGAGAGTGAGAGAGAGAATAGGGGATGGGAGAGAGAGAGTAGGTAGTGGGACAGGGAGTGGGTGAGGGAGAGAGAGGGGGATGGGAGTGTGTGTCTATGAAAGAGAGAGAGTAGGGGATGGAAGAGGGGAAAGAGAGAGTAGCCTAAGAGAGAGAGTAGTAGATGGGAGATAGAGAGTGGGTGGTGGGAGAGGGAGTGGGAGAGGGGGAGAGAGAGGGGGGATGGGAGTGTGTGTAAGAGAGAGAGTAAGGGATGGGAGAGAGTGAGAGAGTGAGAGAGAGTAGGGGGTGGAAGAGAGAGAACATGATGGGAGAGAGAGAGTGAGAGTAGGGGCATGGGAGAGAGAGTGAAATTAAGGGATGGGAGAGAGAGTAGAGATGGAGAGAGAGAGTGAGAGAGAGAGATAGTAGGGAGTGGGAGAGGGAGGGAGAGAGGGGGGATGGGAGCATGTGTGAGAGATCTAGAGAGTAGGGGATGGGAGAGGAGAGAGAGTGAGAGAGACTGGGGGATGGGAGACTTGAGAGAGAGTGAGAGAGAGTAGGGGATGCGAGAGAGAGAGTGAGAGAGAAAGTAGGTGGTGGGAGAGGGAGTAGGAGAGGGAGAGTGAGAGAGAGTAGGGGATGGGAGAGAGAGTAGGTAGTTGGAGAGGGAGAGAGAGAGGGGGGGGATAGGAGTGTGAGAGAGAGAGTAGGGGATGGGAGAAGAGAGAGGGTGAGAGAGAGTTGGGGATGGGAGAGAGAGAGTAGGTAGTGGGAGAGGGAGAGAAGGAGAGAGAGAGTAGGGGATGGGAGAAAGGAGAGAGTAGGGAGAGAGAGAGAGAGAGAGAGTAGGGGATGGGAGAGTAGCCTGAGAGAGAGAGGGGGGGGGATGGGAGTGTGTGAGACAAAGAGAGTAGGGGATGGGAGAGGGGAGAGAGAGAGTAGCTTGAGAGAGAGAGGAGGGATGAGAGTGTGTGAGATAGAGAGAGTAGGAGATGGGAGAGGAGAGAGGGTGAGAGAGAGTAGGCGGTGGGAGAGGGAGAGATGTGTTTTGATATAGTACGTAAGTGCTTTATAGTGCATACGCACTATAGTGCATACACACTATGTGAAATCACCTAAAAAAGGGTTACAAAGCAAGTTTGTTTCCCTTTTGATCCATATTCTACTTTTTTTCTATTATAAATTTTGTTGTTTCGATAGAAAACATAGGTTTAATGCTGTTGGAAGTTAGCCAACACTATTTGAAGACTTTTTGAAGCTATCAAACACCAAATTCAATCATTGGATATGCTATTTGAAGGATTTTTGAATATTCTTTCTATAGAAAAAGTTAGTGCAATCCTTTTTAGATATTGTTTGTTGATATATAGAGACAAATTTGATTATAATTTGATATGTTGTTTAATATATAGTGAATTCATTGAAATTTGTATGTCTGAATGAATTGTTATTTCAAAATGGTTAGAAATTTGTAAGTAATTTAGATGTTTGAATAATTTGATAGGTAGAAATCATCATCATGCCAAGGAAGAAACCAAAAACTCAAACAAATGAAGATAGGGAGAGATATTTGGCAATTAAAAGAGATAAAATGAAACTACTACATGAGTAAAAAAAATTGTAAAGCAATAATGAAGAGTTAACTTTTGAAGAGGATCAAGAACCACCGTTACAAAGAAACAAAGAGGAAGAATTGGAAAAACAAAGAGAATGAATGAGACTATTACGCTCAAGAAGACAATTGAATTGTGAAGCTACACCATCTTCCAATATTGGAGTCATATCATGCTCTCATGTTGAAGAGACACTAATTTGTAGATCTGACGATGTACATACTCCATCATGTCATGTTGAAGGCACAACATCAACATCTCAAGTAGGTGATATTCCATCTTTTGCATCTTATTGCCAAGGCACATCATCTTTGGTTCAAGGTACACAAAACACTCAACCTTATGTTGATGTTCAAAATGTTGAGGGAATGGAAGAGATTATAACACCTTCTAGAATTCATTTTAGAAGACCAAAATATTTGATTGATATTGATACTAACATTTTGAAATCAATGCCTGACAAGATTAGCAAGCGTACTTGTCAAAGAAAAGTTAATTGTATGTGAAGATTATTCTTTTAAGAATTAAATATTACAATTCAATGCCAATTATTTGTTGAAATGATGGAGAATTTGAAATTTAGGCCTATCATGAAGATTCTTGGGCTAAGAACGATGGACGATTCAAATGAAAAAAGAATTGTAAAGAATCTAATGAGTGCTTATGATAAAGTGGGTTCTAAATCATGCACCAAAGATAGTAAAATCACAAGATGAATACTTACATCGACAATAGTAATTACCCAAATGAAGAAATCTTGACTCATAAGAAAGATAAGAAAAACATTGAAAATTGGTAGAGGTGCTCTAAGGAGAGCCATGTTAAGGCATGAGAGATTGGAAGATCCAACAAAAAATGAGTTATGAACATTTAGTAGTAGACTACCATGAAAGGATAAAGAAATTAGTGAAGCTTTGAAATCATCGATCGAAGATTTTTGGACACCTAATCAAAGAGATTTTCTAAGGAGGATTGGTAGCCAAAATTGTGACCCACGCGGGAAACATTTTTTGGACTCAACTCAGACACAATTTTTGGAAAAATTTATTGGTATGTATCCTCAAATTCAAATAAGTCAAAGTTTTTTGAGATGGGTAAACCTTTTTATGTGAAGATAAATCACACATGCACAACTTGTTGTTGTCGAATACATATTGAATTTTCTAACCATTTTGATGTTTTTAGGCATATATGTGTGTTTTTGCATTCTAAGTTTGTTTTGTAGGATTGTGACATGAATGAGCCACCAATATCTTCAAGGGAATTCATATCTAACATTTTATGTGAAATAGGGGACGGCCAACAATTTTACAAGACATTTTGCTTGGATGTTACATGCTGATTTTGTGGTTCTTTACAACTTCTATCAACTTGTGAACATATGGATAGTACACATGCAATAGGAAATGAAATAGTAGATTATGAAAAATTTAAGATAGTGACATATGCTCTAAAAGATGGGAAACAAGGTAAAAGATGTGATTTAGTCATTGAAAAGATTCTAGTGTATTAGTTCATGAAGATTTTTTGTGAAAAGATTATTTACGAGTATGCAAGGCATACACATAGAGCTTGATGGTTGGATTTACAATTCACGTTGTGCAAGGATACGTTTCCACTGGATACACTAGTAAATTTAGCCATAAATTTTGACAAGAAAAGGTCAAAATTGTGATCAGAGTTGGTCAAATAGATGACTAAACCTGTCGTCAATCTTTTTTAGTCAGTTTTTCATCATAGTAATTATGCATCAAAATTTTGACTTAAAAAAGGTTGACTTATCGACGTGATTTTTGTCGATTTCTTTAGTCTATCCTAAACTCTTATTTCCTCATTTGTGTCCATCGCTCCTCAAAATTTTGACGTACACCCCTTGACTTTTGCGACGGTAAAGCCAAATGTTCGACGGCAAAAAAGACCAACCATCGTCAAAATTGTGACCAAGATCCCTTTCAACTATCGTTGAAATTGCAACCAAGATCCCTTAATTTTATATGGTGGTACCGTACATGCGACAATAAAGGGAAGACATGTTGGTCAAAATTGAGACCAATGCTTGGTAGAAATTTAGATGAGTTGTGCCAATTATTGGAAAAGCTTTGCTCTCATAGGAGCCTTCTAAACTGCACAAAATTGGATTCTAAAGTATAATTTCTTGGTGTGAGACTCAGGGTATCATGCACATTTCTACCTCCACACCATTGTTTCATTCATATCACATGATTTTTTTCATAGAAAACAATGGGAAGGAGGAATAAATGTGCATGATATCCTGAGTCTCCACCGAGCAATTGTGCTTTAGAATCAAATTTTGTGCAGTTTAAAAGGCTCCTATGAGAGCAAATCCTTTGCAATAATTGGCACAACCCATCTAAATTTTGGTTCTTGAGACACCATTGCTTGTGAAGACTATAGGGAAAAATAAAATTAGGAAATAATTATTTATCAGGAATGAAAGCCAATAACACTAACTATTCTCTATTTTTCAAACAGATAAACATGACAAAAAAACTTATAGTCCCAATCACATCATCATAAGAGTGCATATATAACTATAACTCCTTATTTGGCTACTTGTTGATCAATTCCTTGGCAAGAGCATCCATGACATAATATTAAAATGCAATCAATCATTGAGCCTATTTCTAGCAATTGAACTATACCATAGAAACAAAAATTGCCTTAAAATTAACACCTCACTAGTTGTAGTTCATTTGCATCCATAATGGCTTCACAAAAGTTGAAAGGTTACCATTTGTCAAGAACACAAAAGGCACTCGTAGTTCAGATGCATCAATAAAAGTAAATTTAATTGAATGTTCAAAAAATGTGAAACTTCCACTTAATAGCTAGAAAAGCCATAATTCCTCAGTATACATCATCTCTGATGGAATGTTCATAAGTGAATTGATTTTCTCTAAAAGCTCAAACTTATGCACAAAGAAGCACCATGCTCTTGGAGATATATATATACAAGTTACAAGACCGATATATTGAAAGGAGAACAATGAGGGCAAGAGACTATCATCAATATCGATTGTGGAGTTGAAGATAGGTAAGTGATAAACATAAAAAGGTAGTACAAGGCACCATTTTCCATGTTCTAATATGATGAACTACCTTGGAGCTAGTTCTAAACCTTGATTACTTAATGTTGGGTTTGATCCAATGTTACCATTATCTAGAGGAGGTCCCACACCCCATTTTCCTACTGATTTTGAAGGCTTAATGACATAAACTCCTCCATTAACCATTCCAAGAGTGAATTGATTTGAGTTAGATGGATGTGATGCAATTACTAGAGGATAGACACTACACATTAGTACATGTTTGGGTGATATGTGAATAGGTGATCGAAAATTCTAGTCACGCGACTAAAATTTTAGTCTTGTGACTAAAATTGATCACATATCACTATTTCTTTATAATAGGTGATCAAACAAGTGACTATTTTGGTCACATATCACTAATTTGGTTACTTATTAAAATCAAAAGGTTAAATGTCTAAAGAATGAACTTTCAAGTAGAACATGGTCAAATTTAACCTACCATGATCAATACTTATAATTGTATAGCTTTAATCAAACATGTATTTTTGCAATAACTTTAAATATAATAGCTCTTAGCACAGGTGTGTAATTAATGGGTACCTTATATAAGAGATCATACCTAATATAAACCTTTATGTAAAATGGTTATATAGTCTAGGAGGTGTGCAAGGTAAATTAAGAAAAATAATAGTTGACCCTATAACATCAGGAATAAGATCATGTCATGATGTGTTGTGCACATGAAAAGTTTTGGAAGTTGTTTTAGGCTAAACTTTGATGTTTTTGCATGCAATTATGTAATACATGAGATGAATAACTAGTAGGTCAATTAACAAATGATATTATTTGTGAACAAAATTCTCAACAAAGAAGTGATTGCAAAAACTTATTTAATAATTTTTATAAACTAAAAAAATAAGCACCAATTTGTATATAAAATAGATCACCTAAAATTAAATAAATTATTTATCATAGTTACTAATTAATTCAAAATTAAAACTAATTGATGAAAAAAAAAATCAATTAATTGATGAAGACAAAAATTGAGTTTGACTCAAAAACTAAAGAATTGAATCCTGATGGAAATATCACAAAAATTAATCAATTAAAAGTTATTAAATAATGAATATTATTATTAAATTAATTAAATCCCAATAAAAATAAAAATAATGATATTCATGTTGGTTTCCCAATAATGTCAAAAGCCAAAATTTTCCAATTTTGCCTCCCACACAAGCCAAATTTTTCCAATTTTGCTTCCTGTGAAAGCCAAATTTCCCCAATTTTTCTTCATGTACATGCAATCAAGGGTTTTCTGAGACACAAAACAAAGCTTAAAATTTGCAGAGAGCATTAATTTAGCCAAACATACAACATATTGCAACAACAACATATACATCAATGAGAGGCAATAGCGGAAGGTCTAATATTGTTCAGTGGGTAGAGTAGTTAAAGTATTGGGAGGCAACATATTCTATTTATCTGCACTATATTTCAATTCAATCTTCAAGGTAATCAATCTATTCCCTTTTCTTTCTCAATACTGAAGGATTTACAATATATTGGCTAGGGATTTTATTCATCTCCATTATTCTTTGATTGAATCTTCAAGGTAATTAATATGTTCTTGTTTCTCTCTCAAGCACTGGTCTTAGGTTCCCTTTTCTCTTTTAGATCAGATTAATATTAGTTTAAATGGTTTAAATTGATGCCCTATCTAGGCTATATAGTGCATTTTCTTAGTGTTTGTGATTCATTCAATATGTGATTAACTTTAAGATGTCCTATGAGATACTCAACATAGACAAGAGGCTCAACCCCAACTACCATGGGTTTGATTAGCATCTTGATGATTAAACTAAGGATGTCCTTTGAGTTACTCAGCATAGGCAAGCAGCTAAATAAAGGTCATTGGATAAAGTTCATGCATTGTAGGGTTGCAATTAAGGCCATTTCATGTGATTTAAATAACAATCCTCACCCTCTAAACCTGAATGGATACATACACATAGAATACATATAATTCTTATAATTGTGGTATATATTCTATAGTGCTACATTAATACAAGCAATTTGAGCACACAGTTGCACCAATTGGTGCACAACACATCCATACCTTGCTCCAAAGCTTCCATTCTCCACAACCTACAAGAAAGCAGACAAAGGTTGTAGAGTTCATCTTTTACACCAGTCAATAATTGCATTTTCTTGTTCAACCCACACAAGGCCTACATTAATACAAGCAATTTTTTTTCAACTTTGACATATATCACTCTCTTTTAGTAGCACATATCACTGTCATGATAAATAGTATTGTCATTAGCATTTGTGAAGTTGTGCCCTCATCCACTTTTTCACTGCTATAGGTGGCTTTTCCACAGATTTGATCACATTTCCACATTAGATGTTAATAATAAAGTCAAAGAGGAAAAGGCAACACTTGTTAGATGTGAAGAACACAAGTCAAAGGAGATGCAACAATACATGCACTATCTTCTGAGCTTTCAAAAGGCAATTCAAAGTTTGATTTATATATTAGTTTTGTGGATGGGTGCGAGCTTGAAAATAATATGTTTGTTAGTGCTAATTCAAAGATTTAAAGTCACAAAATAGAATTATTGAGGTTATTACAATAGAAAAGAGGATGAGCATATTTTTTGCAGGATCAAAGTGAACCTTTGGTGAGTCTAATTCTATTATCTACAATTCTATCCTGATTTATACCATATAATTTTAACTATGTGGTTTTTGAATCAAATTCATTGATCTCCATTTCATGAATAGTGATTCAATAGGAATCCATCAATCATACAATAGCTTAATACCAATAATATAGTAAACACGTGTGGGGTATAAAGTTCTTTTAATAAGAAAATGAAACACAAAACATACCCTCTAGCATTTTGAATATCCTAAGTCTTGCTACCGTAAAATTAACTAGTTTTAGTTTCGATGTGTCTTGGTATAGACACAATTACAAGAATTTAAGGTATGTAGCATGGAAAAATGGATATGTGAAAGTCTTTGCTAGATATCTTGTGTGTGTTTTCTTGGTGGTACCATTACATCCAACATCATAGATCTACCATGGATTGAGAAACTCTATAACTGTAAAACATCATTATTGACTGTCAATTTGATAATGCAAGGAGTGATTAGTCCATACATGTAGCATGAAAAAGATACTGAGCATCATTGAGGTGGGCACTCATGTCTTCATTAATGGAATCAATTGTGTGAAGTAGTTGTATCTGCTCTTGCCATTTATCAATTTGTTGTTGATGTGTCCTGCATTATCTATGTCAAGAACAACATTCTAATAATAATAAAAATGTATTTTACAGGGATAGTCTAAAATATAAAATCCATGGGCATAAATGTAAGGATATTTTTCTCAGCCTTGACAAAATTGACACCCTAAAATTCTTTCTCCAATCCCCTGGCATTCACATCTTGATTAGAGTGTTTTGTTTGATCATGGTGGGTAACAAAAATCTAGAGCACAAAATGGTTGTGTCTCAGACAATCAACCCCCATATTTAAACCTCCTCAAAGGCCCCCACCACCCCTTGGGATACCCAAAAAATATGTCTCACCTTCACCCTCAACCTCTTTGAGGTCTACAAATGGTCATTCTTACAAAAACATGCAAGTCCCCTTTGTGATTCCTCTCCAAAAATAACTTAGCTTTATCTCCTTCTATGGAGCTCACAAATGACATAAACTTTCAAGCCTCCTCTTGTATCCTTCTTGACATGTTATCATCTCATCCAAAATTTATTGAAAGTGGATCCTCCCAGAAGAATCCTAATTCCAAACCCTAGTACAACAATGAAGTAGAAGAGAACAATTCTGCCAAGGATCTATCGTTATTGACAGTGGCTGAAAATGGGAATTAATCAATCCCCAAATCACCTGTTCCTCCTCCAGTTTTGAAAATGGGAATTAAAATGTTTGATTCAGTACTCCTATTCCCTCCCAATATGCCATGTCGGCATGCTTTCCTTGAATTTTCCTTGAACGTACTTCTTTATCTCCCCGTTGATGCTTGGGAACTCTTTGATTCTAATACCCTGCTTATTGAACCATTTGATCTTTTGCTTCATCAATGTGCTCTTTCTTCTATCTAATTTCTCCCATTTCCTCAATCTAATTTCTTCTCTACAGCCAATTTTGGGCAATGATGCAGCTCCATGTTCTCTAGTCTTGTTAAATAGATTAGTTTTTTGTACCTAGCTTTTGCTTCAATAAGTTGGTTTGAAATTAGTATGGTGGTGAGTAAGTTAGTTTCTCTTTGATTGTCATTCTTCACATAGGATAGTGGAAGACCACCAATCATGGAAAAGCCATGCCAGATTGATAGACTACCACTAACTTGTAGCCATTAGGGATTTACTATGGGAGACAGGTTTTTAAAGAATCAAAAGTAATTAGAATGTGGAGTTAAGACTTTTAGATCTATCTTTGAGAATAAAAAGTCAGTTGAAGCTTAATCTTTCACTATGGAAGTGTATGCAAAGTGTATGTGCATCTTGGATTGTGTTAGGAGGTTGCTGGTCCCAATAGTTAAAATGAACATTAAAGTTGACTTTGTTGCTAGACTGGTGCAAGTATTTCCACTGTTGTTGTTGGAAATATCCTTACTATCCTCAGCCTAATCAGAGTCTAAAGATGTCACCTCCAAACTTATTGTAATGGAAATATCATTACTATACTCAACCTTGTCTCTTTACAACACAAGGTAATAAATGTCTTTTCATGCTCATAGCCATCAGTTTTCCCTCTTCCCAACTAGATCAAACATTATATTGGCACTTTTCCAAAAGTGAAAGTAATTTTATTTAATTGTTATTTCTTAGCACTTGCCTTGTGTATTATAGGGTAATGATATGGACTTTGGTAATATATTATTATAATTTTTTGGCATAAGCCCTTTTGGGTGAGTTCTCAAACATAAAATATGTAGCTACCATCACTAAATATCAAAAAATAGTAAATATCCTTCACTTATGAAATTTTTTGATGTTAGAGCTCTATAAAGATGTAATGTCCCTTGTCAAATTGCTTGAAATATAGAGACAATATTCTTTGAACTTCAAAGTGAAAGATACTTTTCCCCATTAAGCCTTTGAAGATATGAATTTAGTTCTCTTAACACTACGAGAGATTTTTCTTATCAAGTGACTCATATAATGAGACATCACCCATTTGTCTCAATACATATTAATTTTGGTACAAATATGGGATATGGTTGCAATGTATCATTTTGGTGTAGAATAGATCCAATTATTCACAATATATAATATATAGCACTATCTCTATTTCACTATAATTATTAATTAATCTTAATGTTTTAACAGTGATTGTTGATGATATTAGTGACGTAAGCTTCCAATACCAATCATGACCACTATTTAATTTTTGATATTGCTTATGCTGAGATGATCATAGGTGTAATGTATCAAACATGTGTTGCTCGCAAGCTCCCAAAATGTGATGTTTCTACTACAATATCTTACAATCGATTGTCTTTTTATATACTTTGCTTTCCACTTTTGCAATCTTCCTTTATTCATATTAGTTCATGTTCGAGCTAAGCCTGAATAGTTAGTTCCTAGTTTTTGTGGTGTGGTTCTTTGCCTTTGTATATACTTGAAATCATGAACTATTAGCATTGACATTGCTATTCCATTCCAAGCTATCATTGGATAGCATACCTTGCTTATCACTTGATGGTTCTATGTACATTTGTAAGTCTGGAAGTTCTCAATACCATTATATGTGTCCATTATTATAAATAGTTGATTGCCTATATAAGGTTGTCTCCTAATGTAGACTGGATTCTTTTCAAAGAAGAACCAATGCTCTATAATTTTCAAATGATAAGGAATTTTTTGTTGTATTGCCTTCCTTGTATAATACTAATATCTTTTGATATGCTGTTGATAGTTATGTTGAATTTATATCTTTGCATAGATACGTTAAGAATTCACTACAGATATTTTTGATTCCATTGTGGTCTTTTTTTATGATGAGGATGAAAAATATGTATCTTCTTGTGCCACTATGCCACTATGCCCACCTTGTAAATATCAAGTTTGCTGACTTTCTCTTGTTGGATGTTGATTGTCACTCTCTTGGATGAGTACCAATGCTTTGTAATTTTCAAATGATAAGGAATTTTCTGTTGTATTGTCTTCCTTGTATAATACTGATATCTTTTGATATGATGTTGATAGTTATGTTGAATTTAGATCTTTGCATAGATACCTTGAGCATTCACTGCAAATATGTTTGATTCCATCATGGCCCTTTTTAATGATGAGGATGAAAAATATGTATCTTCTTGAGCCACTATGCTACTATGCCCACCTTGTAAATATCAAGTCTGCTAATTTTGTCTTGTTGGATGTTGATTGTTGCTCTCTTGGATGAGTGTTATTGCTTGATAGTTCGATTTTCTTCAATTGATGCCTTGAGGTATGGGTGAGTGATGACTTTATCTCATTGGATGCTAATCATTGATCTCAGGTAAGGTTCTGACAAGGTGAGGAGCATAATTCTATTATTTTAGTTATTTTTAGCATGCTTCACCAATACTAATATTTCATTTATGATTGCGATATTTCTTTCCATGCTTATGAGAGTCAACTAGACTTTCCTAACTTCTAGACTAAGTGGGAGAGTGAAATACAAATAAAATTAGAGTGAGTTGGGTCTCACTCAAGTTTTATTTTAAATTAAAACATTATAGGCATCTTCACATTAGAATTAGTGATATGAGAATTTCAAAACATAGAATAGCTCTTCCATTATTCAAGCTTACTTTTTAAACTTAGAAATAACATGATTTCATCATTTGCAAAATGGAAATTTTGACAGGAACACATTGAGTAATGTGGATTAAAAATTCTATAACAGATTGATTATCGACTACTATGAATTTGTGCTTACAGTTAAATAGTGATTAAAATAAAAGGAAACAACCAATATAGTATCAATTTTCCAATATAGATATTTAAATTAATTTCTTTATTCAATGTTTTCTATAAATATTTGATGGAACGTTAGTGGTTGCCTATAAAATATGAATGCTGGCAGGCTCCTGTTGGTGGATGCACCAACTTCCACACAAGAGAACACCCGAATATAGAGGAAGAGGGTAAAATAAATTCTAGAGGTTTGACATAATTTGCATTTGGGGTTATCCTCCATGTATTATGCGTTGGGTCTATCAAGAAACTTTAGAGGCCATAGCGAGTAGACCAAGAGAAAAATGAAAAACAACTGTCATCTGGGAAACTTTAACAAGTGCAAGTGGCTGCTTATGAAATCAACACTTAGCATTCATTATTCTCCTGAAGATGAGAAGTGTGCCCTCTTTCTTAGCTTTGGCACGTATATTTTAATGAAAAAATGCTTTAGATCTATAAATGCTCTTATGTTGTCTAGGCTACAGAGATAATTCAAAGTATACAAAAATGTTGTTGCTGACGTTGGCAATGTATGCAATTCCATTTTCTCTCATCTCTTTGGCTCTTGCAAATTGGTAATTTGGATTAGGGCGTGAAAAAATGCCTTAGTCCTATACCCCATAAGTATAAACCTATTTACAATGTTCTCTATAGATCAAGAAATAAAGAAATAGAACAATAATTTTTTGGAACACAATTTAGATTCTTGACCTGTGCATTATAAACTAACAATTAGGATGACAGCCTCCAATGAAATTATAATTGGCTCTAGAATTAGCAAGATAGAAGCATTTTTTCTCCCATCTTCCTCACAAATATTTGGCTACTCTTGCCCAAAAATATGGCCCAATTATTACCATCTATTTGGATTCTAAACCAGTCATTGTATTATCTTCTTCACGCATGGCTAAGCAAGTCCTCAAAACACATGACAACATATTTGTGAACCACCATAATCTCATGAGAAAGTACATAGAAGTACCCGACTGGTGGTTTTTCATAATTCTTGTCTTGACTTTAACAGTCACCATTACAATATGTGAATGGTTTAAGGATCAACTTCAATAGAAGTAGTGGAGAGTGCTCCTTTCATGTGGCCTTTGCCATATTCTTCACTCTGCCAATCACCATTAGAAAGGCTATTATTGATAAGGTATCAAAGAAATCCATTTTGGAAAAAAGGACTACTCATGTTGTGAATTATTCCATAAATGTACTCTTAATATTTTCAAATTTCCACATAATATAAAGCTGATATATTACAAGATAACAATCTATGGATTTGTCCATTGGACCAAGTGATATATGATATATCTGTGGTTTGAGGACTGAATGACCCAAGGAAAATTTTATTGTGCTTTTAACTGACCTGTTTCCTAAGGCTGATATCTTACAAGAGAATAGTCTATGGGTTTGTCCATTGGACCAAGTGATATATGATATATCTTATTCAAACCAAGGTAGGAGAGATGATCTAGAGTCCTTGACATACATGCTAATGTACTTCTTAAGAGGCATGTGGGTTTATTCATCACATGATTTTACCTTTGTAATTACTTGTTTTGAAGCATTTTCTATATTTTCTCTATATATTGTATCTTATTTGTTTCATGTATCAACCTTCCATGGTAGGTTTTGAAGGTTGTGACTATAAAGTGAAAGTATGAGAAAATATGTGAGAAAAAGACCTCAACTCTAATTGAGGTATTATTTTCATATCAATACAATCTCTCTCTAATACATTTGACCATGCAAATCATTGTGATATTTTATGGAGAAGTATATTTCAACTGAGTTTCAGATAGAAAATATATCTCTAAGATTGTCACTTCACTAATAGTTAACAATACACTCAATTCTTTTATTCAAAATCAGATCTCTAGTTTGTCATGCATCTGCCTTGCATATACATCACAAAGGTTATACCAAATTTTTTACACCTTATCTTAGTTACTAAATAAAATTCCTAGCCCCAAAATGTTAGTAGAAGTCTATAATTGCAGTTTTACTATTGAAAAACATAGAATTTCTTTGGAAGATCTTGCTAGGGCATCATGTTCCTTGTAAACTAAAAAATTATTTAAGTAAAAACAAAAACCATTTATGTCGATGTGCCTATATTAAATCACTGGCAATGAGGAGCACAATGATTCTAATCACATGTCCTATGCACAAGGACTGATTTTGCAACTTCCTTGGAACTACTCCTAGATCCCACAACTGATCACCAAGTATCTCATCCACTTAATGTCTCCCTCAAGATGTATTAATGGTCAAATCCCTCATACCATACCTTCTCCAACCAAACACAATTCTCCACATGTTGACATGTCTCAAACTCTAATCACACCGAAAAGTACCGATCACGGACTCCAACAATAACTTCATGCACTAGTCCTCATACATTTATTTGCCTACTAACCTTATGAACACATACTCAAACCTTATCATTAACATACCACACAAGGAACTCTCACTTCGATTGATATCATCAAACATTTATGATTCATTCTTTCCTTATGGCTATCCCAACCAAATTAGATATTTACTTATTTTACTGTCAATCAATGCTAGTCTTACATCACTATCCTAAATACCAAAAATCTTGTCCAATAGAATCTTCCCTTCTATAAAAATTTGATCCTTTGGAATTATATCCTTTTATCATCATCAAAATTTCCCACATTGTCCACAACTTCCACTCATTCCAATCCCTGATTACTGATAGTGATGCATCTCTTGTTGTCATTATGTGACAATCAATGTATTAAAGAAAATAGTTAATAAACATACCTTGTTTTGGTCTATAAACTTCTTCAAGGTAATTTTCAAATAAAATTCTCCCAATACACCTATCACATCTCTCCCTTCACTTATCTCCCTTCTTCAAACATTTTTGCTTTTTTGAACTAACTTATATTTGAAGACACATTGTTCCCTTCTTGAATGAGACAACATTTCTCATTTTTTCATTCATTCAAAGAACTTGCAAACTTGTGAATGGAATACCATAGAATTAAGAATGTAAAATATTTTATTCCCTACCATCTATTATAATTTTGAGTCTTGGTCCAAATTTTACATTTTAGATCTACATTTTCAAAGTTACTGTTTATCCTAGTAAGTGTTCAGACCAGATTTCACCGAAACTTCAATATCTCACTCAAAACATAACAAAATTCAATGAAACAAAAACAAAAATTATAGAGGATTAGGTATGTCCATAAAACCAAACAATCATCATATGATTTGTTATTTTTTGAGAATTTTCATGTTATAGGTGATAGGGTGGGGATAGTAGGCTCCCCATGATTGTTAAAAAACATCAGAATATGAACTTATCAACAACCTTCCAAACAATAAATAAATCCTCCTTGACTTTGACCTACACAATGGTTATAAACAATGACTTCTACTTCTCATATTAATGCATATTTTCTTGAACCATTAGTGTCTCTATTGCAAACTTATGTGAATATACCATTTGTATCATCCATAGGTACCTCCTTCTCTTCACATCAACCTACAACATCTCCATACTAGGAGAGAAAAAACTCTTCAATTAATCATCATGGCCCACCACCTCATCTTTAGCCTCTTGCATTCAGACCTCTACAACAACCAAAGCATTTTCATGCCATTTACCTTGAAACTCATTTAATCCCTTATTCATCTCAAGGATATCTCACCCTTGAGCCTCACCATTTAGTTTCATAGGAGTACCTTGCATGGTACCCTCCCTTTCTTCATCTACCAACTTCTTTTTTGCTGCTAACCTTTGCATAGGCCATATTATCTTCTTCTTATTCTTCAAATTCCAACTTGAATTTTGTTCGCCAATCAACCTTTCCAATGCCTCTAACATTTCCCTTATCTCCCTTAAATCATTTTGTCTTAACTCTTCTTCTCTCTTTCTCTTTTCCTCTTCCTCTCTTTTCTTCTTCTCACCCTTCCTAAACTCTTTCCATGCCTTCAATATCTCCCTCTTAGACCTTGTCAAACCAATATTCAACTATCTAGGACTCCCAACCATGATATCCAAACCCTTTGAATGCAGAGCGTTAGTGGGCCTTTACACAATGTCCAATTATTAAGGATAAATTCACAACTATTTATGAGACTCACATTATCTCCCCTTACCAATGTTATTGTTCAAACTCAACTTCACAAACATCAAGTATTCAAAAGTTTGGTCATGATGTTGTTCAACATTCCATACAATATGGACTTTTTACCATGAGATCCTACCCTTGGATCAATCTTGTTTGTCTTAGATTCCCCTTACAATTTATATTGAGAAGAACCCCCAATTATCCTATCAAGTGGTAAAGACTTATCACCATCTAACCCATCAATTTTTTCACAATATAATGACAACTCTTGTCCTTGTCCTATCAATATTTTCCATACTTTTGACACTTCCTTATGACAGTCATTTATGACTTCCAACCCAAACCCAACTACTCAATACTTTCAAGAATGGATCCATGCACTTTCTCCCTATAATGATATCACAATTGGGATCCTACAAAAACTTACACCTTTCCTGCACTTAAATCACAACTTACCCCAAACAATTAAACTTGTTCACATCTTGATTCTATTCTATCAGAGTCACTCTATCGTAGTCCCAACATTCCTTGAATCATAGTCCCTTTCTTGGTCCAATACATGTACACTCCTTGGTATGGATATATGCAAGTTTCCAGATAGGTATTTTACATAGTCATCCATATTCATGCTAAATATGGAGGCTTATTCCTTGTGATCATGAAAGAAATTACACTACAAAGGGTCACTGATTACCCTAGTTAAGGGTTTTATTAATTTCATTCAAACTTAAATATCTTAATTGATCCCCAACCAAATTCAGTGCTTCAAGAACCAAACCTATGGAATTCAAAGTGTTAACATATCCAATCAATGAAATGTTCAAAAAAAATGAAATGGACATGTAATATCTTGGATAAAATTATTTTTTGGTATTAAAAATATCAGAGTAAACATTTTCCTTTGGTGGGTATAGCCTATGACTTGTTCTATCTTTATTGCAGTTGACAGACACACACAATTTGAGATGCTAGAATACACTGAAGAAGACTATAAGAAGGAGCTCGAACACATTGAAAAGGTAAGATAGATATTTCTCTCTCTCTCTCTCTCTCTCTCTCTCTCTCTCTCTCTCTCTCTCTCTCTCTCGTATTAGTTTTACAACAGTGAGTAACAAGTGTAGTTTGAGAGATTTTATTGATATGGATTAAAATGTTTTAACTTTGAACATTTTACATATATTGTAATTTTTTGTAGGTTTTTGCTCCTCTAGTAGAGAAATGCAAGAAATATGGAAGGGCAATCTGCATTGGCACAAACCATGGAAGTCTTTCTAATCGAATCATGAGTTACTATGGTGATTCTACTAGGGGAATGGTAAGTTCATCTGTTATTTATATTTCTATTAAGTTGGGTGCATAGATTGTATGTTTAAGTAAATTTTATTTTACTTTGTTATAAAATTGTTTTATGTTCATATGTAATGTTAGTTATATTTTTTCGAACATACTAATGTCCATTGTCTTAAAACAAGTGAAATTAGTATTTGAATTTGCATGCATTTGTTGAAAGTTGGATTTCCAAATCTTTTTCTTGTCAATGAAAGAAAGCAATCGAATAATTATGGTCCAGGCATATCATTTTCTTTTTCTAGAGATGAATGTCCTAGGATGAGATTATCCATTGCATTTGGGAGTTACTGAAGCTAGTGAAGGTGAAGATGGGCGAATAAAATTTGTAAGTGGCATTGGAACACTTTTACAAGTTTCTTCTAATGATTCTCTTCCTCATTTTTGTGTCAAGATATCACAATTTTTCTTGTACCTTATCATGATATATGCTTACACTTGTCAATTTTCTATGCAGGATGGTTTGGTGATACAATTCTAGTTTCCCTAATGTAAGCTCTAGAAGAGTAGATAGATCCATGTAGAAGACTTGCAAATCTTGTAATGCAAGCTGCTAAGCTTGAGAAAGGAGTGGTAAGCTTGCAACTAGCTTCTTTATACAAGTATGGTGTTGATGTTTTTCTAAATCATCATTTTACTTTTAAATTTAATATTGATATTTTAGAAGCTAATCTTTTGATAGGCTCCTTTTGAGCAGAAGCACTGCCACTACTTTGATTTCCAAAGGAGAACCAACCAACTTTCCATTTAGAAGGAGGTATGTTACACTTTATTCTTGTAGGCTTGCTTTTTGTAGAATCTTTATACTTCACTTTTCCCATTTGTTTGATATTCTCCATTTCAAATTATATCAATGTTTATTTTTCCATAGTGGAAGGCTTGCTTAATAATTTCTTTTTGTACTTCTACTCAGTCAATATCTCGATTGAAAGAATTCAATTTTGTGTTTTTTGAACTTCTTAATTAATTCATTAAATTTTATTATTTTTACTTTTAATCATTTAAATTCTTGACACTTGATTTGGGAAGCTCACATTGTAAAAGTGAGCTAGTCTTGATGTTAATACGTTTTAAAGAAAATTACATTTTGTTTCTTTATCTCTTTCTATATATCATGCTTATTATTAATTTAATTCCTTTCACATGTACAGGGTGATGAGGTAGATTATAGGGGTGTTCTGCATCAAGATGGGTTAGTTTTAATATTTGTCACTCTTGATCAGTTGAAGGTGAATTTTGGATATAAGTTTTTGTTCTATTCAATGATAGTTGCTATAATGTCTATTTGGCCCCAAATAGTTGCTAAGGTGTAAGATTTCATTTGATTATTCTTAAATTCCTAGTACATGAAATGTGAATTTCTTAGCTTTGACTCTTTATTATATAACCTTTTTGGGTGCTATATTGAGAATGAAATGAAATGAATAATATTTTTTTATGTATTCTTTAAAGGGTGCTAGCTCAATGGAAGAGCACCTACTTTACAAGCAGGAAGATGGTGGTTCGATTCCATCATGCCCTAT
The DNA here is from genome assembly GCA_028749045.1 of Cupressus sempervirens. Lineage (NCBI taxonomy): Eukaryota > Viridiplantae > Streptophyta > Pinopsida > Cupressales > Cupressaceae > Cupressus > Cupressus sempervirens. The sequence continues at coordinate 539,648,049 of CM053793.1, forward strand.
TATGACCAAGTACACTACCAAATATGTGACTAAATATACTATTGAATATGCTACTAGATATGTGACCAAATATACTATTAAATGTGCTACTAAATACACTATCAAATATGTGACTAAATATGCTATTGAATATGCTACTAAATATGTGACTAAGTATAATATTAAATATGCTACTAAATACACTACCAAATATGTGAGTAAATATACCAAATATGTGATTAAATATGCTACTAAATATACCACTATATATGTGACTAAATCCACTATCAAATACATGACTAAATATGTGATTAAATCGATGATCAAAATTAGTGATCAAATAAGTGACTAAAATCGTTTAGTAGTATATTTAGTAGTATTATAAATGACTGGATATTAACTACTATTAGTCACGTGACTGATTTTAGTCACATATATACAAATTTTAGTAGTTTTTTTAGTCACATATTGCTATTTTTGTACTAGTGACATGAATAATCAAAAGGATACATTTTGAGTTAAATCATAAAATACAAGAAGGTTGTCGCATGAATATATTGCACTTGAAATGGGAGCAGATAGAGAATCATGAGCTGTCCATTGTAGTACAAACAAATGTGATATCAGTTTACACTCATATAGAGAAGGTAGCTTATATTATTATCACTTACTAAATTTGAATTCAAAATTGCTGACAAAGACTTACATAATGCAAATGGTCAAACTTAGAAGCATCATAAATAGCAAGCTAGCTCTTGTGAACAAACAACAAGTGAACTTGATCATTATGGAATTGTACTCTTGTATCCCCAACCGGTGGTGATGATCTTCTTGCCTACACTTGTAAAAATTTTGACTTTTGCTTCTCCCTTCTACCAATGCTCCAGAAACAAAGCTGCTAGAACATTGGCCAAACATTTAGTAATTTGAATCTATAAACATGTGAATGTACAAAATAAGATGGCAATGGATATACAAAGTGAAGACAAACCTGGGAATTGGCCCTAGAAGATACCAATACATTCAAAGTGTGTGAAAATGCCAAGCCTATAATTTTCTTTTGGTGGCCTTTAGGCTTCATTTTTACCTGGTTAGTTTTACAAAGTTTTGAAAAGACACAAGTTAGAATGTCATCATATTGAACGACCCCAAATACTCTTCCTATAAAATAAACACCAAAACAAAATGAGTAGAATGAGGACAATTCACTTTGACCATGTATAACATTTTTGCATTGACTTTGCAATTTATATTTTGGAATCTATAATCTAGATAGTGAATTAGTGAAAAATAGAATTATTTTGATGTATCATTTAGTATAGTGAGCTTGAAAAGAAACAAAAAGTCATGTTAGATCATAAATATAATTTTGGAGATACCTGTAATCAAGTCTATAAGCTTTCCAATTTAAGATACAAATTAAGACTTTTTCATATGAGTGTGGTCAGGTTATAATGGATCAGACAAGATAATGAGCTAGAAAAGAGAAAAGTTATGATGAGGGATAAAGCTATGATTTCTAATTCTAAGTTTACAAAAATACACAATCAACTCAAAAAATGAAAATTTGGAGTGAATAAAGATTCTGTTTATAAGTAGTTTACTTAGTGTACACTATTTTTCTTAGAATTTAATGAATTTCAAAGATTTTGATATGACTTCATAAATCTCTTTTGCATCAATATTTATGAGTTATTAACAAGACATTATGGCAATGGCGCATACTCCATTATCTATCATGATCAAGATAGGAAGTTAGAGGACACGAAAGGTTTGATGGTAGATCATAGAACATGATCTAAAATATTGATAGGAAAAAATGATAAAAATAACTAAATCTGAAAACAAATTAGGCAGTCTTACTTTCTTGGTCTATAATAAAGATTTTCAAAGAGTTCAAAAACCCATCAATATAATGAATTAAAAAAATAATAATAATCCTGATAATGGATTGTAAGAACATGGATCATACTCTATAATGCATTATTGAAATAATGATCTAGAAAAGACAATGTGATAATGGATCATAGAAAATATTGACATAGATAAAATATATGCAAACAATTTCAAGAGCATTCAAATTTGAAATAAATTTGGCAGTCATACTCTATAGATTTACATTAAAGACCTTAAATATTTGAATTATTATCTATATTGAAGATACTGAGCTAGGGATGGCTGCGATGGACACTCTAGTTTGGTCTGCTAGGGCTTGCATGCCCTAGCTCGACCTGGTTCTCATTGCCTCCCTTCAGTGCTGAGCATGTGTTCTACTTGGGTGTGGCAGTTGAGGGGACATGGTTGGTGTACAGGGAATTTGTACTGTTCTTGACCATGAGATTAGGTCTGCTGCTGGGCGTCGGGGATTTCTGTGGCATCGTGAGTGGCTGCCCACGACTGTGCGGGTTTGAGGGGCCTTTTTCCCTTCTTCCCCTTGTTGATTTTCCAAGCCTGGGCTTGAGGTTTATGGGGGATCTCAGGGTTGCCTTTGCCCGACCTTCTGGTGAGGATTTGGTAATGGGTGAGCTAGGTTTAGGGGTGCATGACAATAGTAAAGGTTTGAAGGGCAATTCCCAATCAATGGAAGGAGAGCCCTCTTCGAATGGAAACTTTTGACTTCAAAAAATGAATGGATGTTTACAGAAAGCTGAGGTTCACCCTATTCTTGTCATTCAACTTGAATAGGTTTTGGAGGATGTTGAGTACTAGAGCAATCATGCTCTTATATGCAAATTTTTGGGCCTTTGTCTTTCATTATCGGTGTTGGATTCCTGGACCCGTAGGGTGTGGAATCTAGAAGGAGATATGGAGATTTTGATTGCAGCCAATAATTATTTTGTGGTTATATTCTCTTGCATGTCGGATAGAAATAAGGTGTTTGAAGGTTTTCCTTATTTCTTTAACCAGGTGGGGTTATTTATCAAGCCCTGGCACACGGGCTTTAATTCTACTGAGGAAATCCCCTCTCGTGTTCCTGTCTAGGTTCACCTGCCGAGACTGCCTCTAGAATTTTGGAGGGAGGATATTCTTCATTCAATTTTGATGCTTCTTGGAAAACCTGTGGGATCGGCTACTCAGACGCAAGATCATAAGGTAATTTCTTTTGCTCGTATTTGTGTTGAAGTTGATTTGAATAACCCACTACCAGATTCTATGGAGATTTGTATGGGCTCAGTTTCTTGGATTCAACAGTTGGATTACGAGACTCTCCCATTTAGATGTAGAATCTTCCATGAGTATAGTCACCTACTACGCTGTTGTCCCAGATATAAGAATCCTTCCTTGGATACCCCAGCTCCCCCTAGGGAGGACAAGGGAAAGGCTAGAGCTTCCAATGGACCTATTGACAGTGAGGGTTTTACACAGGTTAAATATCGAAACAAGGGCAAAGGTAAGAAGAGAACTTGGATGGACAGGTGGATGGATGACACCTTTAATAGGTTTGATGCTCTCGGTAGCATGGCCCAAGAGGAAGGTATCCCAGTTGAGCTCTCTTCTGAGGCCAATATTCAGCAGGAGATTCATGAAGATGAAATGCAGAGAGAGGATCATAATCTTAATATAGGTGACCTACAGGTCAAGCAGTTAGATATGGATGTGCCTCCTCCTACTCAGATTATTGGGGATCTTTGTGGAGCACAGGGATTAGAGGGACTAGCAGGGGTGTCCAATGACTCTCATTGGCCTAAGGGGGCATCTAGCTTTGGTAAAACCAATAAGGCTCCTCTTGCTTTAGGCATCCATCAGAAGTCCTTCAAAAAAGGGCCTCTAGATAAACTGATAAAAAGTGGTAGAAAGACTGATCAGGAGAAAGTGAAGATAATGTGTGAAAATTTGGTGGAGTCTGGGTCAGTGCATCCCATTGATTCACATTTCTCTCACCCCCATAAATTATTGTGATATCATGGAATGTAAGGGGGTTGAACAACATCCCCAAGCAAAAGGCTGTTCATATATTAATTAAATCTCAATCTCTTGATATGGTTTTTATTCAAGAAACTAAACTTTCTTTGGATGGTTTGGCCAAGTGTGTAGCATATATTTGGCCTCATGGCACTTGGCAAGGGGTGGGTGCTTTGAATAGTTCTGGAGGGGTGGCTTGCTTCTAGGACCCAAGCAAAGTCTTCCCATTATGGTGGTTATCCAGTCGGTCATCCATTTCTTTGATTGCCACTAGCTTTGAGAATGGCAAAAGGTGTTTCTTATCCAACATTTATGCTCCAATGGACTTTGTAGGTAAAGTTCTGTTATGGGCCCATATTAGATTCATTCACTCCCTGGAACCTTTTCTTCCATGGATTATGGTAGGAGATTTCAATGCAGTCATTAGCCTTGAGGAAAAAAGAGGCGGGCTTGCTAGGCTGGATCAATCGTCTAATCTACTCAGAGAAATGATTGGCTCTTTATTTCTCATTGATGTGAAACCAAATAATGGAGTCTTTACATGGAATAACTGGAGATGTGGTGGTGAGACTATCTTAGAAAGGCTTGATAGATTTCTAGTTTCCTGCTACTGGATGGACAATAGGTGGACTACCAACTCTAAAATTCTTGATTGGAGGGGATCAGATCACTGGCTTGTTAAGCTTTCCATCACTCCATACAAGGTCACCAAGAATCCCTCTTTCAAATTTTAGTTGATGTGGCTAAGAGACTTGTCTTTACTTGATCTAATGGTCGATTGCTGGTATGAGGGGATGCCTGATCATGGTACAGCTATGTATACTTTCAGCAAGAGACTTCATCATGTGAAATACAAGCTTAAGGGATGGAACAAACAATGTTTCAGTTATCTACATGTTCAGAAGAAGGCTGCCCAAACCAAGCTAGATAACATCACCCGCGAGATTCGGGACCTTGGGTTGAGTTTTGAGAGGAGTGAAGCTGAGGTTCTTGCCCTCAAGGAGCTGGATGAATGGGAACTTTGAGAGGAGATTTTTGGGAAGCAAAAATCTCGTATTGATTGGCTTCAGAAGGGGGATAGGAATACTATTTTTTTCCACAACTCTATTAAGGCACGACGGCATGGGAGTTCTCTATCCTCTCTTGTCTTACCTGATGGATCCCAGATCTTTTCTTGTGAAGCTTTCTCTAGGGAGGCAGTCAAGTACTTCTCTGCTCTCTTTTCTAGGGAGGAGCCTGGAGCTAGGCCTGAGGAGCGGGACATCTTGGAGTGTATCCCTCATCTTGTTTCTGCAGATATGAACGAAGCCCTACTAAATCCTATCTTGCTTCCTGAATTGGAAAAAATTGTGTTTAATATGACGAAAGGTAAGGCCACTGGTCCAAATGGGTTTTCGATTGAATTTTTCCAAGAATTCTGGGAGATAATAAAGTATGATCTTCTAGATGTGGTCTAGGAATCATATAGGAATAAACAGATGTTGAAGTCTTTGAACTCCACCTTCTTGGCTCTCATTCCTAAGAAGGAAGGAGCTAATAGGTTGGATCAATTTAGACCCATAGCATTATGTAATGTGGTATATAAGATCATCACCAAGCTAATTGCAGAAAGGCTCAAGCCATTCCTTGGCTCTTTGATTTCTGCGAAACAAGGTGGCTTTTTAGATGGAAGACAAATTTTGGATGGAGTTGTGATAGCAACAGAGGCAGTCCACTCTATGGCTAATTCTAGGAAGAAAGCTATGTTTATAAAACTTGACATGGCCAAGGCTTATGATCGGGTGAGTTGGGAATTCTTACAAAAAATTCTTTTGACTTTTGGGTTTGCGGTGGAATGGGTCGAATGGGTTCTTATCTGTGTGACCTTGGCCTCTTTCTTTGTACTCATTAATGGAGAACCTTCTGAGTTGTTTGGGGCCTCTCGGGGACTTCAGCAAGGTGACCCTTTATCTCCCTACTTATTCATTATTATGGTAGAAGGGCTTGGCAGATTTTTAAAAGCACAGGTTCAGCAGGGAACTATCCATGGATGGAGTTGGAGTAATAACCTTCCTTCTTACTCTCATCTTCAGTTTGTGGATGATACTAGACTTATGGGCATGGCTAGAATTATTGAGGCAATTAATTTCAGGAAAGCTTTGGATATCTAAAAGCCTCAGGTCAAAAAATTAATGAGGATAAGTCTTCTATTTATTTCTTTAACACTCCTCAGATTATTCAGAATAGGATTGCTAGAATTCTTAGATTCCAGATTGGCTCACTCCCCCTGATGTATCTTGGGATCCCTTTCTCCTTGGGTGCTCAACGAAAGGATTATTGGTAGGGGATTTTGGATAAATTTAGAAGTAAGGTTAGTCATTGGACATATAGATGGTTATCTTCTGCTGGGAGATTGGTTTTGCTTAAGACTGTGGTGCAGTCCCTTCCCATTTACAGGTGTTGTGTCCAGGTTCCTCCGTCTAGTTTTGTGAGAGACTTTGATACTATTTCTCAGCAATTCCTCTAGTCTGGTAATTTTCTTTCCTCCAAGTGGAGTCTGGTTAAGTGGGAATATGTGTGTAGGCCAAAGCATGCGAGTGGCCTCGGGCTTCAGTCCATGACTCTTGTTGTCACTGCGTTGGCTGCCAAATTATACTGGCGTTGGTGTAATAGCTAAGATCAAGAGTGGGCCAAATTTATTTCCCATAAGTACCTTCCTAGTGTGGACTACTCTGAGGTACCACAACTTCCTTTGATGGGGAAAGGCTCCTGCATTTGGAATAATCTTAAGAGGGGAGCTCAACTTTTTAAGGAGGGGCTTTTCTGGATTTGTAACAGTGGTTCAGATACTTTGTTTTGGCAGGACTCATGGGATGGCCATCCTCCTATTCTTTCCAGCTTTCCCCAACTTCTTCCTCTTTCCCAAACTTTTTTTGATGTTGGTTGGCTTAAGGTGGATGATTTTAAGACTGTTAAATTCTTGGGAAATGTTGAGATAACTTGTTGGAAGGATCCTCAGGAGTGGCCGATGGGTGGATCTATTGAGGATTGGGCTCTCCTTTCTCGTATTTTGGAGGATAGGTTGTGTAGCTAACTCAGTGGGAGGGACAACCTAGCTTGGAGTCTAAGTCCAAGGGGTAAATTTACAGTGGCTCAAGGATATGCTATTCTGGACAGGAACCTTCATGGTTTGGCTGAAGTATACTGGTGGAAGAAAGTTTGGAGCAGCTATTCGTGGCCCAAGTGTAACTTTTTCTTATGGTTGTTAGCTTAGAGGAAATGCCTTACTTGGGAGAATCTGCGCAAATGAGGTTTTCAGGGTCCCTCAATTTGTGTTCTTTGTTTGCACGATGAGGAGTGTATCTCACACTTGTTTTTTCTCTGCCCCTTTTCGAGAGAGATATGGAATAGATGGTGGGAGGCTTGGGGTCATGGTTGTATTCATGTTAATTCCCTTATCGATTTCTGGGAGAGCTTGGGCCGACCTCCAGCGAAGACTTCTTTCCTATAGGTGGCCTAGTTGGTGGGTCCAGTCTTTATTCTATGGAATATTTGGCTGGAAAGGAATCGTAGAGTTTTCTGTGATGTCAAAACTGGCAACTCCATATTGTGGAAGTTGATTCTTAATAGGCTCCAGGAGATGATATATGCAAAGTGTGATATGGCAGTTAATATTGATTCTGGGGATCAAGGTATTGTGAGGAATTTGCATCTAAATGATAGCTGGTCAGGAGGCGGTCCAAGCAAATGACTGAGCCATGGTAAGTAGTGAGTGTGTAGAGATGGGAGATGGTCCCCTTCCCCGATAGGTTTCTTGAAGATTAATATAGATGGGTCTTCTCGGGGGAATCCTAGACATGTCGGTATTGGGGCTATTGGTAGAGGTGATGATGGTGGTGCAGTGTTTCTTTTCTCTTCTTACAAGGGTCAACATTCTAATAATTTGATGGAGGCCCTGGCTATTAAGGTTGCTATTGAGTGTGGCCTCTCGTTAGGGTGGTAGAAGATCATTTGTGAGTCCGACTCATAGATTGTTGTGGATATGTTGCACAACCAGAGAGTGGAAGATGTTAGTTGGCAACTTGCCTCTGTAGCTAGAAAAATTTTGGATCTTTGTCAGTCGTTGGACTCTGTTGCCTTCCATCATATCCCTTGGGAATGGAACAGAGTGGCAGATTGTCTGGCTAAGTGGGCATCTAAGAATGAGGGTAAATGGGATATTAATAGTAGGGATGCGCTACCCACTGAGTACCATGAGATTATTGATCAGTTGCTCCTAGAGGACAGATGTTTATAGTGCTGTGCTAGGCTGTTTGGCCTTTGCCTTGTATCTTGATTGTGATTGAATAAATTTTTACCCCTCTTTTTCCAAGATACTAAGCTAGATAAGAAAAGTTTGATAAATAGATCACAAAATTTTGACAGCATACTATGTGATGCATCAAAATAATAAATCACAAAGGAAGAAAGCTATACTGATAGATTGTAAGAATGAAATCTAGAAACCTCCCAAAAAGAAATCAATAGTGTACAACTTCATTCATCCAAAATTTGAATCAAATCACTATTCAATAGAGGTGCAAATTGATTGGTTGTGAAATAGAGAAACTATTCTACTAGCTTTGCCAAACTAGTTTTTTCAACTTATTTTCAAGTTCAACCAAACAACTCTCCAAAAATATTAGGGTTTTAGATACCCTTTAACAATTTATACAACATATATCAAATTTAACAATATTTATTTTGAACCAATACCTCAGACCAAACCTTGCTACCCCTTTCAAGAGTTCCAATTAGGCTACTTTTACAAAGAAAGTGCCCTTTCATCTTGCAACAAAGTTCATCAATTTCGCACAATGTCTCAATTTATTTCCAAACCACATATTCTTGCACTATTTTACTTAGACATACTCATTTTATGCATTAACTCCCAAACCCTCACTATTAAGCCTCAAATTAGGGCATCATCAAACTAAGCCTCCACTTACCTTTAAACCCACTTAAAGTACCCCTTACCATGTCCTTAACATAAAAAAATCTATCATAAAACAATACCTCTATGTGGACAACTTGACCAATCCAATAGTTGCTCACACATTCCATTTACCTTTTTTGAATATTTTCTCTTCTCCCTTGGTGATCATCATTCAACCCCTATTCTTTTTGCACCATGTGAGTATGGTTATATTACATTGATTTTAGGCCTATTACTCAATGGATAGTGGTGACATATAGTGGGATGACCATTATTCCATTCAACACTTAAAAATGAGGTTGCCCTTCCTATGGTTCCTTAAATCGAACAACACATTACATTGAAAAGGATTGAAAAATGAACTTAAATCAATGCAAAGGTATGTAATAAAATTTTTTAATTGCAAACAATAGAATCCTTAAGAATTTAGAAATAGTTAAACAATACACCATGAATAATTAGTAAAAACATTCATTTTATTCAAAATCGGGATATAATCTGTTAAGGGCAATCTTGAACTCATTAAATGGTTGCTTCCTCTCAATCATCTACTATTCATTTTCTATAGTTTATGAGACCTTTTAGAGTTTAGAAAATTGACTATGACTACCCATCACATTAACAAATGATTAAAACTTCAATTAGGCCAACTAGACATTGATATTCAAATTCAAACTTGACAATTTCTCTCCAAACACAAAATTAATTTAATGACTTCCAAAGCAACAAAAAGCCTTGTTATTTACCAATTTGACTAAAGGTGCCCTATCAAGGACTCATAGACCCAAAAAAACACACATTTTTATCATTTGGTCATGTTATAATTCTTTAGAATAACTGGGGGGGGGGGGGGTGAATCAATTATTCAAGGTCCAATAATGTCCAATCAAACTTTCTAATAAAACAGTGGTGAATTAGAAGTACTATCCTTTTTACTTTCTTATCATGCATGCAATTAAACATGAAAAGTAAACATGCATCACACCATAACACAACAGATTTTGATGAGCCATAAACCCTCCTGGAATAAGAAGGTAAAATTGGGATGGGGATGACACCTACAAAATAACTGCACTATTGATTTCAACCACTTCTGATGGTCTACCCTATTAAAGGCCTACCCTGTTAAAGGCTACAACACACTATTAAATGTGACCCTGTTAAAGGATTTCTACACCCTGTTAGGAGTGTGCCTTGTTAGAGGACTTAAGAACATTCAACTTAGAATGTCACTTTATTAAAAGATTTACATAGAGTTGTTAGGCTCACCCAAGTCCATGGGATTTACAGTCACCTTCTCAAAAGAATCTTTTATCCCTCTCTAAGGATCTCCTATCCCCCTCCTAAGAATCTCTTTATCCTTCTCCTGAGGATCTCTTTATCCTTCTCCTGGGGATCTTCTATCCTTTTCCTAAGGCTTATCCACCTAGCTGTTAAGCTAACCTAGCAATGTAGGATTTTAATATCTAATACAATGGTAAGAAAGTATTAGAAGGGTTTTGACCTAATAAAGATTGCAACTTTAACCTTGCCAATTTTAGATCACTCTTCAGTTCTTTTCTTTCCTTGGCTTTTCTTCCTTGTAGTGCTGATAGCTTGTTCACCCTTCAAGATCTATCTCCTTGAGTTCTTCCATTCGTAATGCCAATGCACTCTTATGGTCACTTGATCAACTCAAAGTCTTGATGCTCTGTTCTTACTCCTCACTGTGTCTTCTTCTTGACACTTCACACTAGCCTTCTCTTGGCTTCTTCACATGACCACACTTATGACCAACTCCCTCTCGCACATGCTTGATCTCTGACTTGTAACTCCTTATAAAGAAGTTTTGTTCTTCATTTCTTGCTCAAATCTTGATTTGATCTTGAGAAAATGGTATTGTTTTCCCTCCAAATTTCTTCTTCTAGAAACTTCATGATAAATCCATTAGCATTCCCCTTGAATTGGTTTGCATGGTTTACATAAAATTTTGTGACATCTACTCATCATCCTTATCATCCAACTAATTCACAAAATTCGATGTAACAAACTTATTGTCACTGATCTGGCAAATCTCTTGACTTAACAAATAATGTAGCAACTCAACATTATTGGTTTACTGATGCTTGACACCTTCTGTGTTACTCAACTCCTTCTGTTGTTTTACTGGCACTTGGCACCTAAAGCATTTATGCTTTTCTTGGCACTTGAAGACTTACTTGGCATCCATTACCTTTTTTTGATACTCAGCACCTAAATAATCACTCGGCTCACACTGAAGTTGAACTTGCTCGGCTTCAACTACGAAATCACTCTGCTCTAACTAGCTTGCTCGGCTCTCTCTAATGAACTTAGTTAGGCTTTACAAATGACTTAGTTAAACCTTACATCTTTGATGTGTCTTAGTGTGTCCATTCTCTATGTCTTAGAGTATGTCATCAATACACTATTTCATCAATGGCTTAGCTGATCCTTATACTTCATTAAAACATCATAACTTCAACCTTTCTCTAGGTGCTCTAGTTACATCTTATTGATTGCCTCCTCTTTGTCAATCAACCAATTGATAGTACTTGGATCACTTAAGCAATTTTCATTCCTGCAAGTAGCAAGTTTGACATCAATGACAAAACAATGATTGAAAAAATTCTTTACTAGTTCCATTCTTCATTCATGATCTTTTCAATCATTTCCAACAGGTCAAAATTGACCATTATTACATATTTTAGGACATTAGGTCCTCTAACTCAATTATAAAACTAGTTACATCTTTAGGCCATTTAAGGCCTATTTACATCATTTTAGGTCCCTTGGACCTTGGAACACACATTCCTTGCCATTTTTCCTTCTTAGGTCTCTAAGGATCATTAGGTTCTTCTATACCATCGAAGAATATGGCTTGTCCTATGACTTCTATTGCTAACGACAATTTAAGCAATTGTGAGAAAACTAATCAACTTGTTAACTAATAAAATCATAATCTTTGTTGTAAGTACCCATAATAATGACATTTCATCTACAACTAACAAGCATGTTACTAGCAACCAATGAGAGAAATACACTTATTCCACGTTAGGGACTTATAAGGAAATCGTGCTTGATTTTTTGGCATCTTGGAAGTCTATAATAGAAAACATAATCATTTCTTTAATCAAAGTGACCTGAGGTTTTTTGAGAAAAATGTGTCTTAACCTTGAGACTTTTCTAGATAATTCTAAAAATGTATCGTCACATATTGGTCACTAATTGAGATTTAAGGGTAGCTCTTTGAAGAAATATAAAAGAATGGTGATTTATTGTACAAAATCCTGGGTTAAAGATGGTAACAACATCTATGGGATGGTAACAACATCTATGGACTATCTTTATTATAATTTTGAAAAAGTACATTTTTACTTGACAAAAGAAATTTTTTATTCCAAGGCATTATTACAATCTCTCCTTTTGTAGTGAGGGGTTTGTAACAACTTGTGGTCTAAATTCTAGCTTAAGGTAATTTGTGAGTAGCTCTGCATACATCTCATAACAGGCTGTCATTCAAAATACCCATTTATCCTTTACTTGTCTGCAGAGGTTAAGATCCATGTCTGAAATAAGCAATCCATCTTCATAGCGGGAATTACATGGAGTACAGGAAGCATCTGGTGCTGAAAACACATCTAACATTTCTCCATTTAAGCACTCTTACAACTAATGAGTGATGGTATCAAAATAGGAAAATTTGAGTGAATTATTTCATTGATCTAACTTGTTGGACTCCAAGACAAGAGAGAATTAAAAGTAACTGTAAAAAGCCAACCACCAAACCAAGCAACAAAAGACACCAAGCTACCAACATTGCCCTTCATATTTATAGGAAATATCTACATCAAACCAAACACAGATAAATCTATAGATTATGAAATTCATATAAATTGATTATCAATATAAATAAACCATTGATTATTGATATAATTGCTTTTAATATTTGGAAGGTTGGGTTCAATTTTGACTAATGTGACCTAAAGACTAAAGTTTAATTACAAGAATTTCATTGCAGAATTGTCTTTTTAGTCTATATTAGTGGTGTAGAACTATTGGAGAGCACTTGCAAGCTCCAAAACTAATTGGTTTACTAAATTGCTTTATCTATTTCATAGTTAAGGATTTTTTTTAAATTAATGTGGCCTAGGGATTAAGTTATAACCCATGTTTCAAAGCTCAGCTATTGATAGAGAGATTCTATAGTGGTAGGGTACATGCATCTGTAGCCAGGTGCAGGCATTCCTAATGATCCAAGGATTACACCAGGGTGTTGAGAATGATTGAAGTGGGATATAAACATTAAATGCCTTGGAGAATGAAGAGTCTGAATGAAAGAATGATTTAGAAGAAAATATCTCTAGATATTTTCAAGGTGGGTGAGGATGAGGGTGTATAGAGGAACTAATCCATAAGACATTGGGTCTTCTCATTAAAGAAAAGTCTCTTTATAATGATCATGAGGTCCATTCTTCTCAAGAATAATGTCTAGCCTCTGGTAATCAAAAGAGTTGGGTACTAAACTCAGAAGAAATGATAAGCTAGGAAGTTTTGATTCATTAGTGTTTACTGATAGATTGACTTCATATCTGCATTTTCTTCTTAACCTAGTCAATTCACTTTTCTAATGAGAACTAACCTCAGACATTATAACCCATGGAATTTTGCCAACCCCTAATGAAAATGTTGCAATATAGGCCTATACAAAATAAACACAAGAAGATGTTATAAACAATAAATTTTATCAGAAATGGATACTGAATTATTGAGATTTGAATAAAATATTGCCTGGTTAATGATGTAATACTCACCAATAGACCAATCAAAGCTAGCCTACTCCCAATCAACTGTAAAATAGATTGTGTAGAGTGTTATTGTAGAACAAGGTAGACCAAAATAATTCAAAATAAACATCATAATTTTGATGTTCTATCTAATTGTCATTTTCTATAATTTATGTAATTGGTAATTATGTTGAAAAATTGGCTACCAACTTGTGGACTAAAGTAACATTAGAAATCAATTATCAAATAGAAAATATATGCTTGTCAGCAATAGTTCCATTTTAAAACACATTGACACAACAATGGCATTCCCTTTATAGTCTTAGATGATTTAACAAGAGAAATGGCTACTTTCTTTTGCATGAGCATTAGATAAATGAAATTAAATCCCATTAAATTGAGTTAGTGGACATTAAGTATTATAATGATAGGAAAGTGTAATTACCAGTATGTAGAATGATAATCCAACAATAAGGCAATTGATACTCATTCCTCCTGCAACAATCTGAAGAAAGTTTTCTTTATTATTGTTCAAATTAATACACAATAAATGTCCTTATAATAGTCTATATTTAGGACCTAATTCATACCATTAGAAGTGGTCTCCTACCAGATTTGTCCATCAACAATGCACCTACTACTATCTTTGGCACCTGCCAAGCACCTCTTTCTAATTAATAAGTAAAACAAACATGTTTGATCATTGAGAGGAACTAAATAAGATATTCTTATATGGAATCGACCATTGTTGGCACCTGAACTATATCAATTGCAATTGATGTTTTCTAACCCAAAGAATAGCCTACAACAAAGTCCAAATTAATTATATTACATTAAAGTCCAAAATTCTTTTGACCTTTTATGAATTCCTTTTGCCTGTAGTTTCGACTCGACATTACTTTTTATGATCTTGTTGTTTCTTTATTGTACGGGTTTGAACCCTATCCCACTTTATCTAATTAGAACAATTATATTACATCTAAAATAGAAAAGAACACATTTATATCAGCAGAAATGAAAGAGAAAAATCTAATATCGTAATGTAGCTTCTCACTAGTAGCCTCAAAGATTGCACTGGCATAAAATATAACACCATTGATTCCACCAATTTGTTGGCATACTGCTAGGTCAACACCAACCTCATACAAAAAATACATTTGTTAAGTTGTAAAGGATGACTAGATAAATAATTAAGATTCAACAAACAAAATTTCATCAAGTATAGTACATATTATGAAGTTGTAAATGATGAATGGGTTATTGGAAGGAACTATGGATGAGTAGATAAATTATGGAGAACCAACAAATCGTTGACTATATTGCTTACAATGATAGTAGGAGCATAGTTTTTTTGAAACAAATCAAGTATTTTGGTCTTGTTTAGATTTTCCAACCCCTCTATATATTCCTATATAATATATTCAATAGATTGATAACCTAATATCAGAAGCAATCAACTATATTTTTTAACATCCTCATTTGAACTGATTAGCTCCAAAGTTTTACTCAAATTTTAGCTTAAATTGAAATTGGAAGCTGACCTAGTTGATATTGGTGAATGAAAAATATATATATTTCTAGAACAGACAAAGATACACACCAAGATTTCAGTTGCTTCATATGACACATCACATTGGCTTCCTCTAAGAGCTTGTAATGCTTCTTTAAAATCTTTATCACGACCAACCTTTGCCTGGAATGCATTGAAACCAAATGTATTAGAAAGAGCACCACATTTCGAACATGTAGGGTTTTTTAAATCATATATTGTACAGTTCTTAGATGGTCATTTTAAAACATCTCACATTAATATGAAAATTGAGCGTGGAAATTAAGACAATTTTGACTATTTAATACTTGTAGTTTAGAAAACAAGTCATAAATTATGTTCTTATAGTAAAAGAATACTTTGACTTAAGAAAAAAACTACATAATATTAAAACATGACATCGTGCTTTAAAAACTAAAAAGGTACCTATAATGAAGAACTTCATTTGGACTTGCTAATTGGTTGTCACTATTAACTATAAGCTTATCTTTAAAGTTTGAGCTTCACTTGGTTTCAAGAATAGTTTAATATTCTCTACTAAACAAGGCCAATCACGTGAAGGTGGAAGCTCATTTGGACCGTCCCCACCCCCCCCCCCCCCCCACCACCAAACATCACTCTAAATTCCCCATTAAAATTTAATAACATTCATTCATTCATCCATTTTTGAAATATAACATTCAATCATTATAATCACATGATAACATTCATTAACACATAAAATTCATTAACACAAAACATTCATGAATAATTCATTAACATGCAACATTCAAGAGTAAGTCATTCATTAATAATTCATTAACACAATATTCATTAGCACCCAACATTCATGAATAAGTCATTAACACATAAAATTCATTAACACACAACAATCATTTCTTTTTGGCTCTCTTGCTATTTTTTTTTTCATGAAATTTCTAAGAGGAATATCAATGTCCTCATCATCCCCCTCCTCTACTGGTTCTAACACATGTCTCCTCCTCATCCATTTAGGAACATCATGAGGCCACTGCACCAAAGGGGGGGTCACTACAATAACAAGTACTTCATGAGTTAAATTCACACCATTTTATATTAGTGAATTACGAGTTTTTATTTAAGTAAAAGAACTATAAATGAAAAAAATAATTTAAAAGAAGAAAACATAGATTTTCTTTACCTGAATGTGCAAAATGAGCTACTTGCTAATTAGTCTGAACATCCTCCAGCACTTGTTCAGCATGACATGATTCTATATCCCCTAAAATATACACAAAAAGGTTACACCAAGTTCAATGAAAGATGTTAAATTGTATTAATAATTACATAATTAGTTTAAATAGAAAATGAGCACCTCCATGGTTAGTATGATGCACATTAAGGGCTTCATGATGCAGAGTATGATCTGTGTCATGACTAACAGGCTGCATTGCAATGTCATGCACATTATTATCAAATAGATTGTTGCCCAAGTATTCAATTTCTAATATATTTTTTGGCATATTTACTTGTGCACATGATGCAAGACACTATTCAGTTGGGGCAATGGAAGCTTGCCATAGGTGTTTAGCCATGGCTACATATCCTTGCTTGAAGGAAATTCTTTTGTGTTCTTCCATGGCCTCCAAATTAAAATCAGCGCCCTGCATTTTTTTTATAAATTAAAAAAATTATTTTCATTTTATAAATATTTTTTCTCTTCAATGTCACTACAAGTTTTGACAATTTAGTCTTTTTCATGTCTTCCATCCAAGATTTTCCATAATGTCTCTATTACATTCTTTCCAATATGCATAGGATCAAACAATTGCACAACTGGGAGTTGCTCGTAGTATGGCAACCTAGTAAATTGTGTAGGATACATTTTTAGTCCTTTTGGAAGTTGGTCATTGATGCCTTGATGACCTTCACAAGAATCAATTAAATCATCAGTAAACAAAACACAATATTGAAATATAAATTTGAAACAAAAACCATCAAATGGAATGACATTACCTTGAAAATTTATTTTATTGTATGCCAACTTCCATAGGTGAGGTTTCATTCTCTGTAGCTTTGATGTAGTCTCTTCTTTCCCATTGAAAAGATGTTTTTCGGTAATTCAATACTTATGATTTTTGTGCAAAAAGTGTCTATTCTCATCGAACACCCACTTTCTTAAACTTTTTGAATGATGAGATTTCATCTTTGGACCACAAACTGGACATGCAAATTTTCCCTTTGTCTGAAGACCTACAAGATCGTGTATAATTGGATTAAAAGTGTTAACTTTTTATTGTCACTATAACATACCAAAAAAGAGGTGTTAAGAAGAGAACATACCACAAAAATGTGTTAGTCCAGGGGCATCATGTATTGTCCATACAAGCATTGCATGAAATTAAAATTGTCTTTGTCCTATTGGTCTACAAATGTCATACATAGTAACCCCATTCCATAACACCATCAACTCATAAATAAGGGGTTCAATATATAAATTGATATCTTTAACTTGGTACTTACCTAGTTGAATGAACAAAAATATTATATAATTATTATGACCATTTTGATGGATTAGTAATAATAAATTAATTTAGATGACCATTAAATCAAAAAATACCTGGAACAATTAGTGTCAACATTATGTGCTCTCTCTTTATGGACAACCAAGGAAGTGTGTTAAATTTTATAACAAAAATAGGCCACACCAAGTAAGTAGATCTCATCTCTCCAAAAGGATTGACACCATCTACTACCAATGAAAGCTTGAGATTATGAGTTTCTTCTTTAAAGTGTGGCCATTTTCCATCTATTTCTTTAAATGCCAAACCATCTGTAGGCATTCACATAATTTCATCTTGACTTCTATTGTGTGCATGGTAATCCATAAATTGTGCCAAGCTATTGCACATGAATAATCATAGCAAATGTGGAATAATGGGAATATGTCAAAGAACCTTGTGAGGCACCTTTTTTGTTAGTCGATCTGATTGATATCTACTAGTATGACAAATAGGGCATTGTGTTGCAAATTCATGTTGTTTATGATATATAATATGATCATTTAGACATGCATGTATTGTTTGATAATCCATTCCAATATCTTTCATGATGGCAGATAATTCTAAGTACAGGTTAGGTAGAATGTTTGATGGTGGTAACAAACTCTCACCTATCAACCTATGACCAAAAATATAATTTTTTAATTTCAAGAATATTAATTGCTACATGAACCCAATGTTAATTGTAAGGGAACTACGAGTAAAATAATGAAAGAAGATGGCATACCTTAACATACGTGTCATTGCTACATTGGATAAACCATTCATAACCTTCAAGTTCACCAACAATACATCGGCAAGAAGAGTTGTTTCAGAGCCTTCATATAGGGACTTGTGTGCTTTCTCAAGTATAGGTACATCAAGCTCTGCATCATCATCATCATCATCATCAGCTTGATCATTGTGATCTTCATCATCGTGGTCTTCTTCCATGGTATCATTATCCTCTACTTCAATATTCACACCTCCATGTTCCCTCATTTGGAAATTGACATTCCCTAAATTGTCATGGTCCATAAAATGAAACTCAGGGACATTGACTTGTATGAAAATGATGACCTTATATTAGCCATGACCATGGTGTCATCATCAAAGCATGCCTTATGTAATTTATAAATTATCAAAATGCATACCAATGGATGATATTCATTTCCCCCTTCAATGTGACCATGTTGCCTACAATGTTCCTTAGCTATTTTGATTAGATATCTTTGAGCCATTAAGCCCTTACAATTTTTGCAAGGACAATAACATTTTCCATCACCTTTACTTTTTAAGTTATACCATAGTCTAACAATTGTCTCCCTATTTTTTTGTGTGTTGATATCATCATACATGGTCTTTCTTGAATGGAATGACTCGTTGGTGGAAGAAGGATGATTTGTTTGCAACCTGTAAATGGAGTAGTAAGAGGAAGACACATATAGAAATGAATACTAAAGCAAGATAGATAGAAAGAGGTATATATATAGAGATTGATAAAGAGATAAAGAAACATAAAAAATGAAAAGAAACAAATACTTAGTTGACCTTCCATAACTCTACCTCTACATATTGCAATTGCTACATACAAGCACTTCTTGAGAAAATGGGCAGTAGAAGCCAAGAAGGGAATAAGAGAGTCTATTTGGCTCAAGAGGAGGATGCACAAAGTGACCAAGGGGCAAGAGGAAATTCTGATCTAGAGAGAGGAGAGTCTCTAATGTTCAATAGAACCCTATTGAAGACTATCACAGAGTAAGAACCTCCCCAAAGAAAGACATTATTCAGAACTCTCTCCAAGGTAAGAGGTAAGGTTTGCAAAGTTATTGTAGATTCTGGTTCAACTGATAATATAGCCTCAGTATAAATGGTAGAGAAGCTTGGATTGAAGAAGTTGCCTTATCCTAATCCTTATAAGGTTTCATGGCTAAATAAGGATTAACAGGTCATAGTAAATGAACAAGTTCATGTTCAATTTCAAATAGGGGAGTACAAAGACAAGATTGTATGTGATGTTGCAAAAATGGATGCTTGTCACCTATTGTTAGGTAGGCCCTACCAATTTGATGTCAGTTCTAAGCATGATGGAAGTAGCAATGTTTACATCATCTCCAAAAATGGGAAGGAATACACCATGAGACCACTGCTAGAAGATAGGAAGGAGATCCAACATGCATCTAGTGTGATGATGGTTGGAGAGAAGGAGTTATTGAAGACCCTAAAGGTTAAAAATAACCCTTTCTTTGCCATAGTAGTAAAGCCAAAACTTGGAGAAAAAGGAAAGGAGTTAGGTTTATGAACCAAGTAGGATTTAGGACATATTTCATTGTCTTGCCAAACTAATAAACCTCCAGGGTGAACCAGAAGGGAGTTCAAGCCCTAAAATTCTATACCCTCGACAATCTAGATAGTTTAGCTTAGGGGTGCCCATTTCTTTATAGGTAGATGCAAAGGATGGTCCGAGAACAAAGGATGCTCCGGTTGAGAAACTTGCCTACATGCTGGAGTGGGGTCAGCCCAAGATATTTTGGAATCTTCAAGAACCTGGTAAAGGGTATATGGAAAGGTGAAAATAAGCAAGTATTTTTATAGCTACAAAGGAGGAATCGAGAGCATTATAAATAATGAAGAAGAAACTTAAATCCATATGGTTTCACCTCTATTTACAATTTGACCTTTCTGCATGTGAAATATGACAATATACAAAATTTCTAGTCACATTTTCACTTAAAAAAGAACACCAAATATACCTTTGTTACAATATCTTCTTTAGATTCTTCACTATTAGATTCTTCAGAACTGCAACCTCCTGTGCAGAAAAAAGATGAGATGTACTAAGTAATTTTTGATGGGCAATATTTAAACAAATCAACTATCAAAAAAACAATTTATGAAATTCAATTGCTTTATTATGTACTGAAGAGTTGGCTTAACCATGGAGTACCTCATCAGAAGACTCATCCTCACTTGATTCTTCTTTACCATTTTTTAAAGCTGCAACTAACCCATTCTTCACTACAACTGAGTTATTCTTTCCCAAAGCACTTGGTTTTTTATGTGTTTCTTGTAATGCACTTTGAATAATATTAAACACAAATTTCTTATCTCTCTTTCAAAAATTACAAAAAAATTTATAAAATGAAAAATGTCACGATAGTAGAGCAATATTTAAAGATAAAAAATAAATATCTATTAATGTTATGCTAGAAAAGTACAATGAATGTCTTCATCATTTAGAGAGCACCAATTTTTTTGTTTGATTTTCAATTTGAAATAAGGCATTTCAATTAACCATTTGTTCACTATTGAACATCAAAATTCCATAAGCTTGTGATTCCACTGAAACATGATTTTGTTCTACAAATAATTATCCATAACAAAATGACTAACTTCCTCAGAAGAAGAATCCTCATGCTAGAATCTTTTGCTAGCAACTTCTTTGCAATGGCAAGATTTTTGCTTATAGGATGCTTCACCTTTATCTATAGAGAATTAACACAAAAATGAGTACCATAAAGTTAAAACATATATTATATTATCAATATGATCCCAAAAAACAACAAAATAACTTGCATTCTCCAGATCTGGTATTTTTTTCAACATAAATGTTCTAGTTTGCTTATTTAAAATCTTAGTAGGAGGGGTCTCAAAATAGTTAGATATGTTATTTAAGCTAAACTTGACCCTTTAGGAGTGATCATGACTTTCCAAGTCATCAAAGTGAAAAAATTACAAAAATTGTCAATGACAACTTTGATACCAATATTAGAAAGTCACCAAGAAATGGTTGAGGATTGATGAAGAAAGTTGGTGCTTGGACAATAGAGTTATATAAGCTCATTTGAAATCATTTTGAGGGGTTGGAGTTCCCAGTGTATGAAATATTGACTAATAAAGAAAATTGTTTGGTGAATCATTCCAACTAATTTCTTAGTGCATTAATTAAGTTCCCATTTTATGTTTTGGTAGTTGTAGATAAAAAATTTCTTCTTGACTAGTTCACTAGCCTAGGTAGAGTAGTTGGTGTAGGAGCCCCACACACAACCAAGCCAATGGTGCAGCTTATGAAGACCACAAAGATAGCTAGAGGAAATCAGGGATTTAATTGGCAAGTTATAAGAATTAGACTAATATGATGATTCAAATATTTGTAATGTCCTTAATAGGACTAAATGAAATTCTAATGGACTATCATTGTCCAAGCACAAATAACATTGGACTGTTTAGAGTCTAGGAATGTGAGTGATCATAAAAGATCAAAATTTGGTTAATGGTCTTTTTGTTTAAAGGAATTCCATAAAATATATGTTGATATTAGTTTGAGTTTGTTCTATTTTAAAACCAAACCATTCAACTAACCGATGATAGTTGTATTCATTTTGAGTTAGTTTTAGGCATTTCTATATTTTTGTTTTGAGTCTTTGTTATAAGAGAGATAGTGAGGTGTACGGAAAGAGGAGAAAGACATCAATATGAAAACTCTATTCTTTGCAATTGATTTCCATTACTTTGGATCGCAAATCAATTGGTTTGTATTCGAAAGACTTTGACAAGGTTTTATGATTGAACTACTATGTTTTATTGATACATTTCATAACATTGTAGGCTTGTTGTCATACCAGTCTTGACTTAAAATAGTTACTCTTGATTTCAATTTGTTGTTACAGTAACACCTTAGGTAGAATGAGGATCATCCCATGAATGTAGAGGCCTAACCTTCATGGGATGAAATTGTTAACATGTATTATAAATTGCTAACAGTGCATATGTAGTTTTGTGGAGTGCAGAAGTGATCACAAGTTGAAGATATATTGGAATTTAAAGACGTATACAATAGGGAATATTCTACCCAAATGTGGAGTGAATCCTATGTTGGAAAAACATATAAACATATACAACAGGGAATATTTTGTTGCTTTGTGTGAACTCTACTTTATAGATTCTCAAATATGATAATAAAAGCATTCAAATTTGATATGTGCTTCAATCTTTTAGAGAAGCTTTCAATACTTACCTCATAGCTGCTAGAGGCTTTGGAGGTCTTTGAGCTCTCATTTCTATCTTTTGCTATTTTAAACCTTACGAAGACAATGCAAATGTATACACTTTAGAGAAGTTGATGGAGGTCATCTGAGTTATCAAATTCCTATTAAAATGGAGTTTAATTTATTACGATATAAGGTAGTTGACTTCATGTGAAAAATGCATCTATGATGACAATAAAATACTTAAGAAGAATTCATTACAAGCAGTAATATAAGAAAGAAAATAAACTTATAAAGTATAAATCTTATATCAACTACAAATTATAATTACTAAATAGTGCAAAGACAATTCTTCTATAAATTGGGTAGAGCAAGCTTTTTAATAAATTATACTTTGAAACAAGGAATCACCATTTGGCCTACAATATACACCAAGCATTATGCACTCCTTGAATTTAACACAGAGTTTAGTAGAGGAGAAGCACTACAAAGGAAAAAAATAATTCCATATTAATTGCATAATACTTACTACCTAGCATAGAGGAAGCTCTTCTGGAAAAGTTCCACAAACCTAAATTAAAACTTTGTGAATGGCCCATTTCCTATTGCATACTCCTTCAAGTTAAAAGGTAATTAGCCAAGTTAATTTGATAAAATGCACCATCGATTATGTACAAATAAATATAAGCCTGAGATTTAATATAGAATATATACAAAAGCCAATATAACTCCTATTAATTTAATAAATATACTTACCCATTAGTGATCTACTTGTAAAAGAAAATTCCATATAAATCTTGGATCAACCTGTTGGAGTTTGAAAATGTTACCCATTTCCAATTACCCTAATGAGAACAAGATGCATCTAGGGGTAGCTAACTCCCATTATCAACACATCCATTCAGACACCAGGCCAACTATAAGGCATGACCCTTCTTCTACTTCAGGCTCTGCAAAACCTAGGTGGGTAGACCTGTAGATTCTTTATATGGTACTAGTTGTCAAAGCATACACTGAATCTAATATGAAGCAGATAAAACCCTTATTTCTTCTATACTCAACCAGGAATCATAAGCATGAACTAGCTAAGAACATAACTCATGAAACTGGCAAGCTAAGTGTGGGTTGACATTGAGTAGCTTTCAACATAAAAGGGAAAATTGATTTAATATGTTGATAACAGCAAGACCCAAGTATGAACAACAGAACTTAATGATCCTATCTCTGACCAGTGCCTTATCTATTGGGCAATTAAATAAATCATAACCATACATCTCCTAGAAACCTCAAACATATCTCTACATTAAGATCCCTGATCTATCTTTCACCTTGTGAATAGACATCTGCTACAGAATGAATCTCATACTCAGAAAATCCTATCATGAAATCTGCAAACCCTGTGACAAATATCAAGCAATTACATGGTTCTTTGTTCCATAAGCAAGACATTTTAACCACATACATTTCAAAATGTAATGCAACCTAATTCATGCTCTTTGATCACAAATTAGAAGAAATAACAGAGCCATAATCAGGAGACAAGATTCAAACTGAACTTCAAACTTTTGCTACACTTTATTTGTTTTCCTTGAAATCAAATACATGAAATGTACAGAAAATAACTCATAGATCACCTAACAGAAAATAACTATCTGCAAAACTTAAAATGCTGTTCAATACAAGAAGAAATGCTGAAGAATGGTTTCTTAGTGCAAAAACTGGAACCCCCACAAATGAAAAAAGAAAGAAAGATATAGCAAGAAATGAATTCCCGGATCTGATATGCAATTGCCAGGTGTCCACTTGAAATCCAATCCTCTGTAACTGAAAAACCTCTTTCTTCTTTCATCCCTTCTGATCTGATTTTATTTCATCATTAATCTGTAACAAACTTGCAAAATATCCTTGCCTAATGATGAAAACCCTTTACTTGCCAAAAAATATGATTGCCCCATGAAAAAGCCAGTGAAAAAGAGTTTTTACTGAGTAAATCAGAAAAAATTTGACCCTAACTGCATTTCCATTGCCTTCTACTGATATCCAGGTCATTATCTTGACAAAAAACAAATTTGAACTTCCTGGTATGAATATGGTTGCGCTTTAGGTACCTGATAGAAAACCTCATGTAGCTCAAACTAACTGATACCTGTGCAAAAACTGACTCCAGAAATGGAAAGTTCGTCTTCTCCCGATTCCGGCGATATATAACACTTCATATTTTACCGAAAGCGCTTGAAATTGCCATTTGAAAATGTTCCCTCTGGCTAAAAGTTCATGCCTGCACTTCTTTGAATTTAAATTTTGCAAAATTTAAATATTTTATAAAGTTTAAAACTTTACAAAATGAAACTCCTTTTATTTAAGAAGTAAAAACTGCACGCCAATGTTATGAGAAAATGATAATAAAAAATCTAATTTTTTATTACTCTTTACATTTTCCTTGCTCCTTAAAACTGTAGTCAAACCTCTGTTGACCGATGCCACATGTCGCCTCTTGATTCGCTCAGGCCTGCACCATCCGCCACATGGCACCTTCTCATTCACCAACTTGTTGCTCCGTCAGCATCCAATCACCGCCTACCTCACCATCACCACAGGACCCGTTACCACATGCTGCGAGATCGCTATCTCGCTATGTTAATTTGCACGCAACTCTGCATGGCGAGATAGAGATACCCGCTTGATCAAGACACTTGTCGTCATCCTGAAATCTTTGCCACATCAGCACAATTATTCCATCGTTCAAAATTATGTCATTATTACCCTCGGCTGACATCATTTCCATCTCATTTACGATAGTTCGGGCCCACCAAGCGGCCACTACCTCCTCAAGAGCCTCGTCTCCCTTTTTTAAGACACCTTTCATCGGTAATGAATTGAATTTAAAAACATAACTTATCCTTCACACATTCAGTGTGGGATAATTCATGCTTGCATTTTGACTGCCATGCTCTGCTCTATTTTCCTGCGTGGGGCTCAAAATCCTTCAAGTCATGGGTGTCTCTTTTTTCTAAGAAGGCGTGGGATGTTTTTATTTACTTACTGTCACACATCCTTCTCAGCATGAGTTGGCATCTCTGCCTTCTCCCTACGGCATTACTAAATCTGTCGGCTTCCTATTTACTGCATGGGCTATTCTTTTCTTAGCGTTGGCATGATATTTTGCCTTTCCATGCAATGAATTTCTTGACCAGTGGCTTGTTTCTTTGTGTGCTAGCTTGGTGCGGGGTGGACTCCTCATGAAATGGTGTGATTACTTTAAAAACATCTCCCCTGCTACTTCATCCTAATGTGAGCATTTCCTTTTACTGGCTGATGCTCTTTTGAACATTTCTAATGTTCTTGTCGTCTCCTCTGTAGCTTTTTCATGTTGCCCATACTAACGACATGGGGTTCTCCTTTGGTTGCATGTCCTTCCTATTAAAATGTCGTGTGCTCTTATGCAAACCTACGTGAGTTCTTCCTGCTACCACGTGGGTGCTTGTTCATGCCATCTTCCTGTGGATATGCGGTTTTCCTTTGCTATACCATAGGCTTCTTTTAAATGCACATTCTTTGACCAGCATTTTGAAGCTCTTTCTCTGCTTTGACTGGTCGGCTCTCTTATATACAACAGATTCACAAGAGGGTGGAGGCTCTTCCTTTGCACATGCGTAGAATTCCAATTATAAAGTATGAGTTGTTTTTAATTTATTAGTATACTCTTCTTAATATTTCTCATGGCGCCTTCTTTAAAGTTTTCAAAAGTGCTCCTTTTAATTTGTTAGCTCTCATCTCTTTATTTATATATATTTTTCCTGAATAAGATCACAGTGACGGGCTACCTTGGAACGACGTGGATTCTCCAAGCTTCAAAATGTGGGGCTTAATTTTGTGAATTACACCTTCAGATCTACATGGGACATGCCAATTTAAAACTTTCCTCACAATCCTTTTCACTTTAAAACTTAAGGTGCCTTTAGAAACTCAAGGCATCCAATCAGTCTAAAGTAATTAGTCAGACCCCAAAGTGGGTCCGGCTAAAAAAAATTTCATTTTCGGACACCTGAATTGCAAAACTAGTTCATTGAACCCATTTGACACTGATTAGAAACAAGTTTGATCAACAATTAATCAACTAAAAACCCTTTTACCACTGATCTGCAAATTGCCAATTTAATGCCAGGAGGTCTGTTGATTGGCTTTAAAAAATGACCCAAACTGATAATTGGAGTTTGAAAATTGACCCACTAATTCTTTGTTCTGCACACTTTCACTCTGTCAAATCTCATCTCATGAAAAATTCCTAGTCAAAAGATATTGACCATCAAAGTCACCCCTTCAAAATTACCTGCATAAGAACATGTCAGAAAACAACAAACTGGGTTCGGATTTGGCTTGGAAAATTAGGCAAACGGACACTTGAGGTTCTGAAAATATGGAGACTTAAACTTTGCCATGAGGACAGTATGATTCCACAATTTTGACTCATGACGAATAACTGGGCGCAAATGGAGGACGTTCAAAGTATGCTACTTGGATTTTTGCAGATTAAAAGCACTGACATAAAACACTTTTTGCGAATGGAAATGACCCGGAAAATTGTGCAAATGGATTCGTCAAGACTTAAAAATTTAAACATAAGAAGTCTCTGACGTCTACCATGCAACACAACAAAAAAATTTAACATTTTAGTCAACTGGATCAAAGTTATAGCACGTCAAACAGGGCTTCCTAGAAATGTGTGCAAAGTGCAAAAGCATGAAAACAGTAACTGACCAACTTTGAGGGATTCAAAACCTAGTCAAACAAACTCGAAATGACTCAAAATTTGAAACATAGGTTCTTGGGTATGGACACAAGATAATCTCAAAGTGGTAAGTCATGACACAATTCTGGGAAAAATATATTCGAGTTCAAACACAGCCTCCTGTCGCTGTTTGACACTGGTGAAAATGCAAAAATGATACTAGCTCAAAACAGAACTTTGCCAGAATGACTCAGAAATTCAATCTAACTTCACAAAATGCTTAGTCATGTTGAATGAAAGGTACCAAAAGCATTAAACACCTTAGGGGTCAATTATGGACAACCGGGTACAACCCGACACATGCATTTTAAAAGCGTTTAAGGGCTTGATTTTTTCAATGGTGATCAAAATCGGGAAGGCAATTTTGAGTGCCAGCACAACCTTCTTTGTAGGGCATTTGTTAAGTTTTATGCCAGTACATTACTATGCACTAGTCTGTCAACTAGTTCTCCTCTCTCAAATTCTTCATGTAATTGCACAAGGATCCATAGTTCATGCATGTTTTACCATATCTATGCAAATCTCCCTGATAGAACTGGGATCTTCTCTATGGAGATTGAAACACTCAATACAAGGTTAGGGGACAGTACCAAAATCCCCAATGTGGTATTTAGCTATGGGATTAAAATATGAGGACCTAGTTTTATAGGTTAAGCATTTGTTGGAATATATTATGTAATGGGGTTGGGGAAGGGGCCTATTTTATTCACCTCACAACTTGGTAAACTTCTTGGAATAAAAATTCTTACTACTTGGTGGACTACACTATTTCTCCCCCCATACAAGTTAGTTTATATTAGGCAGACACCATTGAGGTAGTCATTGAAGAAATTGATAAGCTACTCTCCTTTTCTAAGGAACATATTTATAGAGACCTTTTACTACATTAGGATAAAGTAAGTTTTTGTTGATGGGGTTCTTCTTACCATCCATCCCAAGGTTTGGAGTATTGATGTTCAGGGAAATGGGAGAACTATCATTGATTTTGGCACCACCTTGACCTATATTGTAGAGCCTACATACCAGATAATCCTTGCAACATTCAGAATGATTGTTGTATCTGAGAATAAGGCTTGTACAGAGCTAATTTGATCTATGATTCAATGTCTTAGGTATTGCCAGACTCTAATTACCAAAGCTTACAATTATTTTAAAGGGTGGCACAATATTTAATTTTCCTCCTTTAAACTATTTCATCAATGTTGTTAATGACAAGTGCCTGACATTATAGTGCGTCTCTTCTCTTACTATTTTCTTTATTCTTGGTAAGATTTTGTTGCAGAACTTTTTTATCATGTATGATAGGGAATTTCCTAGACTTGATTTTGCTCATATTGATTGTCCCACATCTTAGGATGTACATTTTTCTTGAGATTATTGTCATTTGAAGTGCTATCATTATACATAAAAATTCATTTACCTTTGATTCTGACTATGCTCCTTAATGTACATTTGCTAGCCATAGCATCTGTCATACAAGAAGCTTGTCTGCTACACTTTATTTTCTAAGTGATTATATCTATATGCCAAGTTTGATGAAAAAGAAAACTAAAAATAATTCAGAGTATTGGAAAGAAAACCTTCACAGTGACTCAAGGACGATGACAAAGTGCAGCACAAGGTTCTTAAAAATTAGAGGACAAGTTTCAGTAGGCATTGTTTTCGTTTGCTTCAATGAAAAATAGCCCCACATACACATTTTCTCAACTTAATTTTACCAATTCCAACAAAAGAATTATATATTACCTCTATTCAAATTTCAAAGGACCAATAAATTTCAACATATTTCTTAGTTGAACATTACAAACTCTTTCTTTATTCCAAGGTTGAAACTAGATAAATATTTCTTTTATCCTTCTTAGTTTATTAATAGAAGCAAACCTGTTATTATTTGTTATCAAACAATTATATTAATATGAATGATAGAAACAATCATGTCTACAATGATCAATAAGGGAAATCATCAACAAACTAGTCAAAATGCAATAATAACCATAAAAAATTTAGGGATGCAGAGAACAACAAACTTTAGTAGTTTTACTATTACTAACGACATTAGTAATGGGAGGGATATTTATTCAAGATACAACTTATTTATACAATTAATTCAAAACTTTCATCAGAAAAATTTCATATTGCACAAGATATTAATAAATATAGTAAGCATTAACATCTAGAGAAAGACGTGAATCAGACAATTGTATAAAGAGCAACAACTAGTATATTCCAAGAGTTGCTACCACTTACTTGTAAAGGATACATTATGAGATTTGATATCACATCTAGAAGGGTATAATCAAATATTATTTTTTCTTATTTATCGATATTTGAATCACGTAAAGTGAGTAGAGGCTCCCTTAAGGCAATCAGTTGAACATATTAAAACATCAAGAATGACATCAAAAGACATCACCATTTGAATTATTATATGAGACAAGAGATTACCCTAAAGTAAGTGGTTTGATCAAACCAAAATTGTAGAAATCATTACACATTTCTAAAGGAATATTAGGAATGGTAATTATTGTTATGTCATCATGAGTGATAAGGAAGAGATCAATTGCTTAATTTACATAGTAATGTCTGAGACAACCAAATAAAGTCCTTTCCTTATAATCTTATATATATATATATATATATATATATATATATATATATATATATATATATATATATATATATATATATATATATATATATATATATATATATATATATATATATATATATATATATATATATATATATATATATATATATATATATCAATGTGATATCCTCAACCCTAACATTCTAAATTATTATTTATATAAAACTGCAACAAATCAAACCATCAGCTATGTTGTACCTAAAATTGGCACAGAGAAAATAAAATACTGCTGCCATTCATATATCAACCCAAAATGAAATGTTCAGAGACATCTCTTTACAGTCTCCATATGAAAATGATAACATAACTCATTATTGTTAAGTTTAACTAATTTCCTGTTCGATTTAGAGGGGATTGCTGCTAAATGAAGGGGAGAGGATCAATTCATTAGTCGATTGTTGTATGATATATATGTGTAGTAATCCTATTTCTCTATGATCTATTATGGTAATCATGAACTACTGTCAGTTCACTATTGACATTAGGAGAAAAAATTGTGAAATCATAGTGTCCTAAGACAATTCCTCTATCAAGTTTAATGCTAGATTAGAGGCATGACAATAACCTTCATAACAATATAGTAGATTAATTAGAATCCCAAACACACAACTTGAACCACATAGCAGAACTCATAATGTATACTTCAAACAAAATATCAGAACCAACCCATCATGTAAACTAACTAAACGGAGCAAAAAATGAAAGAAAAGTCTTTTTAGGTGACAGAAGATTGTTAAGCCACTATGATAGTCCTACATCACTAAGTCACAAGTGAGCTTTATGAAGCCACTACATGACCTTAAGCACATCCTAAAATTGCAAGTAAAATATGGAATTGAATCTAAATATACAAGTCACAAGGACATCTTGCATATTGATGTTGATGTTTATTAACATGGATGAAGCTCTTTAGGAGTAGATGCTTGTGAGATATAGTGCTTGCTTCTAGATTATTGAGCCAAGGAGCAAGTTCACGATCTTGTGAAAGGAATTGAAGCTAGTTTGAGTGTATTCAATCTGATAAGGGACTAAGGTTGTCTAGAAGATTGAGAAATCTTGTTTATGATTGCACTAATTTGAAGTGTATGAACAAAGTGACAAAAGATTCATCAATATCTTCTTCACAACTTGAAACCATTTTAGAAGACAAAGTAGCTATGGATATTCTAGAATATATTTGAGAT
The DNA here is from genome assembly GCA_028749045.1 of Cupressus sempervirens. Taxonomy (NCBI): domain Eukaryota; kingdom Viridiplantae; phylum Streptophyta; class Pinopsida; order Cupressales; family Cupressaceae; genus Cupressus; species Cupressus sempervirens. The sequence goes on from CM053793.1 coordinate 539,679,327, forward strand.
TAATACAACAAAAAACCTTGTGATGATGATATTGAGCCAAGGCCAAATGCCACCAAGTACTCTCAATATTTAAAAATATGATATGAAAAGAGAAAGGTACTCCATAGGAAGTTTAAGAAGGATTTAATGAAATAGATTTTGGACACCCACTTTTTGAAAATAAGACATGTTAAAATTGGTATTGAACATACTTCTAATGGTCTAATTTTGATCACTTTTTGATGGCTTCTCTATTTGGACATCTTGTATATTTGTAGTAGCTATATTTTGATATTCATCTAGTTTGTCATTTTTGTACACTTCTTTTTTGAAATGAGAAAATTCCTATCATAGAAAGTGGAAAGGATAATATGTGTAAGATAATTGTGAGATGGCCTCAATGTTGGTGAAGTTTGACTAATGGCAATTCAGAATTGTGGTCAACTCCATGGAGAGATCGTCAAGGGCTTTCTAAATTAGTAACATACTCCTCCCCCTCTTCTTAAAGAAAATGAGATTGAAAATAAATTTATATTATTGCTCCGATAGGTTATAGTTGATTAAGTCCACTACGTAGATGTCAAGGGTTTGAAATGTTGGCATTCATGTTTATTTAGAGTTGTAAAACTTTTATTGGCACATAAGAGTTAAGACATGAATGTTGTTTGGCAGACTAGATTTGGACAAAAAACTCTTGGCACAACAAATTGAAATGAAGGACACCAATCCCAAATTTATATTAAGGGTGAAGGAAATGAATTTGAGAAAGTTAATGCACCAGAATTTGATATTGTATATAGAATCATCCACAAATGGGAGGGTTTCCCTAAGGCATAAAGTAAACATCTTGCAATCAAATGCAGAGGAAGTAAGAAGTGTTTACCTTGATGGAAGCAATGGTGTCACAAAGGAAATCTCCAGTGCAAGTTGTGCGAGTAGTTGTAACCAATGATCAATCTTATGGAAACATTGTTTCATGGCTCCATATGAACAAATTAAAGAAAAATGTGGAAAAATTCACAAATCTTAAGATAAAAAAGACCAGGACTCAAGACACTATCTATCCGAGTTAAGCACAAAAAAAGTTCACATAGAATCATCAGTCATCCAAGGCTCCATATTTTTTTCAAAATACTTGCCAAAATGCAGAGACAAATTCTTAAATAAAGGGCTAATACACCATAGAATCCCTTACCGTGGATGTCGCTCTCATTTTATGTCTCAACTTACAAACCCTCCTATTTAGGCCCTCATAATTAGGGCTTCCTCAAACTACGCCTTCCCCCAATCAATCCCCAATCAATGATTGTTTAAACAAGAAGGTATCAACTCACCTATTCATCTATTCACTAGTTGCGATGTGAAGCTAGGCAAGTTTGTGTATGCTCGAATGACTGTTGATAGTTCCAGTTTAGGGCTATAGTAGATGAGTTTCCAAATGCTCCAATGAAATGCTCCAAGGATGAAGAATGTGTTAGAAATCCTCAATTATCCGTGAAATGATGCTCGGCTGGTATGGCGCTCAAGTGAAGTGAAATGCACTTAGCTGACTTGCCGCTCAAGTGAAATGCTCCAATGAAATGCCACTTTTTTTTTTTGTCTTTATGTTGCCGTGTTGGTCATAATTGAGACCAACACAAAATAAAAAGAATTGGTCACAATTGCAACCAATGCGGGCATGAATTTAAAAAAAAAAAGGTTCCTTTATAATGACGACCAACCAAGCCATTTAAATTTGTTGGTCAAAATTTTAGGTTGAAATTTAGGGTTAAATCTACTAGTGATACCATTGTTTTGGTTGTCGACTTCACAGAGAACTACACACTTCAACCAAAAAATGAGTTGCAAGCAAAGTATTATACTTCTGAATATGGTTCCATATCTATTCACATAACATTCATGCATTCACCTACAAATATAGAGGATGACAGGAACATTTTGAGGGAGTACCATTTTTACATTAGTAATGATCGATCACATTCTATGGAGTTTGTACATGGTTGTTTTCAACTATTTTATGGAGATTTGGCTAATAGGGGCATAAAATATTGTCAGCACATTATTTGGTCAGACAATTGCACATCTCAATTCAAGAATGCACAAATGTTCTATTGGTTGAGCAAGATTCATAGGTTGTGTAGAATTCAATATATGTGGAATTTCACAAAGGCTAGTCATGGAAAGGGAGAGCATGATGGTGCAAGCACATGCATCAAAAGAGACTTAGCTCATGAAGAACTAAAGTACAAAGATGGAGCAATATTGATAGATACAAAATCTATCATCCAGTAGTGTAACGCTACAATGGTTCCAGGTAAGGAAGGTGAGTCTACAGTTCGTAGGATTTTTCGGTTGATAGATAATACTAACATTGAAGCATATGAGGATTGTTGCACACTAACAAGATCTAATGAGTTGCACTCTTTTAGAAGCTCTAATGCAGGTTCATGGAGTATCCACGCACAAAAAATGGCATGCTATTGTCCATCATGTGCAGAGGAAAATTGGCATGACTATGAGTCAACTAAATGGGTGGACAAATGGGATATATGGATTTTGGACCCAATTGACACCTATCGTCCCCCACAAGCACTAGAAATGGTAGAGATGGATATATATATATATATATATATATATATATATTTGTAATTTCAATATGTAACTTTATAACTTTTATCTAAGTATTTTCTAAATTAATGACTGCATTTTGTACATTTGCCATTGTAGGCATGTTTTTTTTGTTATTCAACCTGAAGACAATGAAGAAGGGACACATTATTATTTGTTTCATTGTGTCCAAGCCAAACAAAAATTGGATCACTCGATTATAGATGGTGAAGGTTTAGAGTACCATATCAGTGTAGTGGTTGTAACTGGCACATGGCTTAGATGATATTCTTTGAAGAACCCTAACTTGTGGTTATTTGAGGATTGGCAAAAAGAGAGGATGATTCTTTATTATTCAAACCTTGTCGTCGCATCAAATGTCCACTTGATAAAATATGGTAGAAAATCACATAATAAGATTCTTTGGAAAGTTTGTGAGTTAGACCATGAGGCAATACTTGAGACATTAAAATGTAGAGCAGATCCAGTTGGTTCATTAGATTGAATAGGGAGAGAGGGAGAGAGAGAAAGAGTGATCAACTGGATCCAAATACAATGTCACAACCTCTCCCCCAAGACTGTCCACATGACAAGGTGGGTATTGTTATTATGTGTAAGTGATGAGATAAGTTTAAATCATAGAATTTATGTTTTGATTTGTTTAGAATTTGGATACATTATTTGAATTTATAATAGATTCTTTAATAAGATCCATTTTTAGATTAGTCATTTGAATAAGTGAAAGTTCAAAATTTTTTGTTTAGATCAAAATTTAATGAAAGAACAATGAAAATTGTTAGAATGTGAATGCTTTGTGATGTAAAGTCATGATTGTGTGCATGTAACTAGAAACTTGAAACTAGCGAAAGCAAGGATATATTGGGAGAAGTTTCCAAGACTCATCAAGCCATTCAGTAAGCTGCTTGATCATTGCTAGAAGCTCAAACAAATAATTCTTTGAATTTGAAACATTGTTACCAATAATGATATTATGATTAGCATGCTTTTATCTTTTATTTGTTTTCTCATCTGTAATTATTTTAGATAAACTCTAAAAAAAAATTATTTTCAAATCATAGACTTATAAAACCCATCTTATAAATTTTTTAGATGTTGTCTATTTGGAAGCATTAAGACCAAAGTGTATGATCTTTGGTTCACTCCTAGTCACAAGATTGAAGTTTTTAGCATATGTATGGGTACAGGGGTAAAATCCTTTAAGGATGACCATAGGTTGTTATGTTTGTTCGCTCTTAGTCTCAAGATTATAAGGTTGTGATTGTGTGGAAGAATCCACACCCTTAAGGATAATCATAGGTGGTTCATCAATGTTTTATTTGTAGCCTTCCTTTTTCCCTTTAGACCTAATCATGTTTATGTTTTCACAAGTTGGCTTAATCATATGTAGTTGATCTTTGCATCCTATTTTTCTTCCTAGAACTTTCTTCTTGTTCATGCTTGGGTACTTGGGTTCATTGAAAACCTTATGATCAGTATTAGTCATGAGTCCATCCACCCCAACTTTCTTATCATCAATGAGATCTTGAATGAGGTATTTAAGTTTCATATAATTTGATGTAGAGTGCAACAATGGAAGCACAACCTTAAGACCCAATCCCAAAACCAATACTCAAGATGTTCAAAGGATTGAATAATTGGTTTGTTTCACTTCAAAAAGTGTATAGCTCTACAAGGAGTCACTATGAGGGTATTAAGACTCACCATACACAAGTATGACCCAAATCAAGCCTTTAAGGACAAGTTCCCTTAATTTGGGTAAAATGGGGATTTTATGGTTCTAGGCCTCACAACTTCCAAAAAAGGCTAGAAACTACTTAGTCACAACCCAACTAAGCAAAATCTACCACTAGTTGCACTCCCAACAACCCACAACACAAATTGCAAGGAAGGACCTAAAATCTTATTAGGTCTCCAATCCCTGATTTTTGCCACTAACTTCAATACTTCCCAAAAAAATTAAGGAAAAAATCACACTTTTAGAAACCCTTTTTCAAGTTCTCTCAAACCCCAAAGTTGTAGAGATTGACTCCACTCCATCATAGCATAACCCTGACTAAGTCCACAAGCCTAATTAGCTAGGTTAGGCTTGGGTTTCAAAGAAAGAGGTTAGGAATGGGTGCATAGAAATAAAAATTTATTTTTAAGGTGTTCTAATAACTCAAAAAAGGAATTTTTTTTTTATCACCAAGTCCTCAAAGTCTCTCCATCTCTTTATCTAATCCGGTCTCCTTAAAACTAGTTAAATACATGGTGATATTTGACCTAGGGCTTGCTCCCAAAATTCAATACCTTCAATTCTTGTTCCAAAACTACAAAAATATTATAGTACACATCTCTAACTTGCTTCATACAAGTGGAGAAGAAATTCCACTAGTGGATTAGCAAGTTAGGGCCATTTGAATGCCAAAACCCTGAAATTGAGGGTTTCTCAGACCAGTAAGTTTATAAATTTGATTACTTTTGAAAGAAAAAGGATAAAAACTTTAAACCACTACCAAAAGCCTTCAAACACTTAGCTTCAACTTTCAGATTAGAAAGGTCATCATCCACCCCTTATTGTTTCATCTTGTACTTGTAAAATGTCAAGAAATTACACTGAAATAGGTATATTTTAGTGATTTGAAAGCAACTTTACAATTAGATCTTTCCTCTTTATCCATTTTTGAATGTCTCAAGCCTAAATAGGTTTTTTCCAACTATTCCACTCAACCATCAAATGGTTTCAGCTGTTGGGACTCCTAAACCAAAAAGTTGCTTAGCAAATTGTAAAATTTGCTAACAACTTTTAAGAAACTTTTGCCGCTATAGCAAGAAATGTTGCATCTAAACTTGAAAAACACTTAGAAATATTGTTAGGCTTCCAAACCCCTAAGACACACCTATAAAAACATGAAATGACTAACATTTCATCCATTAGGACCAAATGATGCCCAAGGTTTATAAACACACCAAGGGATCTTGTGTCTTTAACAAAATGGATGGATCATAGGGAGATCATGAGATCTATCCCCTGACCTTATTAAAAACATATTGATGAATGAAATTTAGGTGCTCTGCACCATAATTTTTAGTCTTATGACCCTTATTCCTATGATAGATGCAATAGTGATTATCATTTCAAAATTTAGGCTTGACCTTGGGTTCATAAGGTTTATAGTTATATGGTAGTGTAATCAACTTATTCAATATCAAAGTATTCAACACTAGTTCAAGTGAGTCTCCTAGAGGTGTATAGGTGTGCTTAGATTTGGAAACCTATAATGGTTTACCTCTACTAGAATCATTACATTTGTTTGAGTCAATATTTTTGGAGAAGCATATTGTTTTGTAGTTTGAATGTCATTGGTCAAGTTGATCACATTAGGCTCCTTTGGTTTGGGTGTGTCCACTATACCATCATTTACCACATTATTTTTCTTGTTCCATGAGTATTATTTACCCTTTACATTATTGTTGTTTTGATCATTATTGTTCCAGTTTTGTCCTTTATCAATTGAGTTCACCCTTTTAACTGAAACATCCTCAATTTGTAAAGAATTGAAAAATAGTTGTTTCCTAAGTTCATACCGCAATTAAGGCACAAGGTTGTTGATAAATATATCAAAAGGAAATAGACATATAGACTAAAGTGAAAGAGATGGCTTAGATTTCTCTTGCTCATTTTTCATGTGTAACATATCCTTTCTCATTTCTTCCATTTGTTTCATAACAACTTCTAAAGGTGAAGGTTCCTCCTTTTGAATCAAGTTGTCAACATTAAGATTGTGTGAAAATTTTACTCCTTGAGAGAATAAGTGCATGAAGAATTTATCCTTTTCTTGATCCAAGTTAAATTTCATGAGCTTTTGTTAATATTTATTTTATTGAAATTGTAAGATCTCTTCTTAGTGATTTCTAGATCTGGATCATTATCTTGTGAACCATGTCTAGTATGTTTTGACCTTTGGGGTGAAAGTGAACAATGTCTAGAAATTTAATTGGTAAATTCTTGAGAAAATTGTCATGCTTCTTCCATATAGGTTTGTTTTCCTCATTCTATAGGTTGTAACCATTTGTCTACCATCCTAGATAGGAGTTTTTTGATCATTTTTTCATGCTCCTGCCTAGATAATGTCAATGAGACATTATTTCCAAATCTAGGTAAAGAGGGTGTATACTCACTAAAGGTAGTAGAAAATAGATTAAAATCCAAAAATTCTAACTCTCTTCTAGGTGATATGTCAAAAATAGCCTTAGGTCACTTTCCTTGGAAAATCTTATATCTAGTTGTAACTGGCATGAAAGAAGATATAATAATTCAATAGGATAACTAGAATAGACTTGATTTTCAAACTAGGTTAGTAATATTTCCACTTTTCTAAAGTGATGATGTAAAAAGAGAAAAAATAACTTGTCCAAAGGTGTTTAAGTCATGGGTAAATGCCCTATGTACAAAACTTGTGAAGCAAGAAAAAATAAGATAAAAAGAGCAATAAAAGTTATGCTAAGAAAGATGGACAAGTGAACACCCCACTAATTTACTAGTATAGACCAAAAATTAGAAACACCAAGTATAGTTTCCCTAGCCAACCAAGAACAAGTTTGAAATTTTTAGAGGCTTGGAACAACTATCATTCGATGACAGTTACACTATGGGCCACTTTTTAGACATAAAATGTTGTCTTGCATTTTTTTCCACATTTTTCCATAACATCAAGAAAATAAGTTAAATATTAGGATACCCATTTTTCTTCTATATAACATATCAAAAGATGAGGTATGGTTGTTTTGGACCAAGTCTCTACTGTTACACTATGGGCCACTTATTAGGCATAAAAACCCCTCCATTTACAAAGGAACTATATGAAATAATTATCCCCCAACCATAAAAATTGGTAAAGTATTTTAATATGATCCTAAAGTGAGGATTCTTCAATTGTATTGAACCCATCAACTCTCTATATGTTCTTTTTATGAAACCCTTACCAAACAACTAGGTCCTCTTCAAATCTGACCAAGAAATCACTTCCAGGACCTGTTGGTTGATCCTACACCATTTTTATGATGATTAATTTGACTATTTTACATAAAAACATGGCCTCCTTTAGGCAGATCTCCCACTGCTATACCTATGGCATCAAACTTAATGCATTTTCATGCACCCAAGCACTCCAAACTTGTCAAGTTGGATGATCATTGGTATTGGGAACCAAGGAAAATATATAGGTGTCATCATAGTTGTGAATTAGGAAAATTTTTTCAAAATGATGTAATAAGACCCAAGATGTAAGGTCAATTGGACTCTAGGTGCCATTATAAGCCAGAGTGCCAAATTGAACCAAGGGGTCAAAAATGAGTTATATAGGTGATTTTTCAAGGCAAAAAGGATTTTTATGTTTCTTAGAAGGTTATAAAGGTCCTTAGGGTCATTGGGCTAAGTTTTAGGCATCTAGGAGTTAAGATGTCAAAAATTGCAAAAAATTGCAAAAGTTGTCAAAGCAAAATTGCAAAGATGCTGACAACTTTGCAATTTTGTTGAAAAACCAAGTGTGCATTACAATGACCATTTGAAATGTGGTTATAACCATTATAATGGAAGCACATATGTATGAGATGACCATGTAGGCCTCTATGGGTGATGGCTGTATGGATTTGATGTCATTTGAAGCAATAAAAACCTAATTTTTTGTCATTTTCCTATGTTTTGTTATTGTGTAGATGTGTACGGATTGGAACATGTGAAAATTTGATATGGTTGGATAGGTATTTGAAGTATATTTCATTTGAATTTGGTTTGAGGTTTTGATCTATTCATTTGTGTAAGATATTGCCATTTTACTGAGGGTTGCCTAGGTAAGCCTATAAATTGACTAGATTGCACTTATGGCCCTCTAACTTGCAATCCAACAGTGGGATCTTGATGCCATTTCATGGGAAGAAAGTTAGGGGTGTATTCTTACATATGGCAGAGTTTTAGGGGCAGAAAATTTGGTTTACTATTTTTGCTTGCAGGCCCTACGTTGAACATCATTATGTGTTCAACCTAGTTTTGAAGAGAAATTGGTGTAAAACTCTCAAACTTGTTGTAATGACCCAAGTGAAGGGTGGAATGGATTTTTGGCATGGTGAGGAAGAGTCCCAAGTGGTTGTGCTAATTTTGGAGAGCATTAATATGTGGATTGGAAGAAGTTGCAAATAAAGAAATTCAATTTTTGAGTCATTTTGATTGTTGGTTGCATGTTGCAAAAAATGTACAAAATTTTAGACCAGATGTGATAGATTTTTGAGATAGATCTTTAAATCAGATTTCTTTTTCTTCTAGTCTCATCATTATATGTATTTTCTAACTCAAGTTATTACATTTTTAGTGAAACTAGGTTTTTAGGACAACATTTTGGTGCACACGGCAAAAATGGGCCTCTAACTGCAATTTCCTAGGTTGAAATTTCATTTCCACTTGGTAAATGGTAGTTAGTAGGGTCCTTTTTAAGATTCTATGGTTTCAAGACTAGAGGATGTGTTTTGTGATTTTTTCAATCAAGCCCTAGGTCAAGTACCATGAAGGATTTGACCTCTTGTAACGTGTTGATTTGTGAATGGTAAGAGTTTGGGAATTGGTAAAGGGCTGAGGATTTGGAAATAATTTATTTTAGTGTTTTGAAGCCTTTTCCAAGTTGTAAAAGTGGAATCAAATGAAAAATGTAAAAATTGCACTTTTTGTGCAAAGTTGCATTGTTGAAAGTTGTAAAAGTTGCTCAAATTTGTAACTTAGTGGAAAAAGGGTCATGGGATCGAACTGTCTATTTTGTTAGCTTTGAGAGGCTAAGTAAACCCTAGCCCCAATCTTGTTCTATCTTGTTGAGCACTCGAACGTTCTTGAGCACGCTGAATCGAAATATCCCTAAGGGTCACTAAATGCCATAGGGTAGCGATCTTTGACAGGGCATATCTCGAAGCTCATATGAGATATGGATGTGATTCTAGATCCTATAGGACCATGTTGTGGAGACCTACAATAACCTTTATCATTTTTTGAAGATCTTAGTCTATTTTGATTTTGCGATGCCATCTCGAGTGATGTTGAAACTTGTAGTTTTGCCCAGTACAAAGTCGCCAACTGCCAAATCTCCCTCACTATTCGTCGTGGGATTGAACTGTCTATTCCATTAGCCCTAGGTGGCCAGGTAAACCCTAGCCCCAATCTCATCCCATCCCATTGAGTGCTCGAACATTCTCGGGCATGCCAAACTGAAATGTCCATAAGGGTCACTAAATGCCATAGGGCAGCGATCTTTGACGAGGCATATCTTGAAGCTCATGCAAGATATGGATGCAATTCTAGGTCCTATAGGACTATGTTGTAGAGACCAACAATAACCTCTCTCTCTTTTTGGAGATCTTACTCTATTTTGATTTTGCGATGCCATCTCGAGTGATGTTGAAACTTGTAGTGTTGGCCAGTACAAAGTTGCCAACTGCCAAATCTCCATCACCATTTGTCATGGGATCAAACTATCTATTTAATTAGCTCCAAGTGGCTAGGTAAACCCTAGCCCCAAGCTTCTCTCATCCTGTTGAGCACTCAAACATTCTTAGGCACGCTGAATCGAAAAGTCCCTAAGGGTAACTAAATTCCATAGGATAGTGATCTTTGACGGAGCATATCTCAGAGCTCATGGGAGATATGGATGTGATTCTAGGCCCTATAGGACTGTGTTGCAAATACCTATAATAACCTCTCTCTCTCTCTTTGGAGATCTTACTTTGTTTTGATTTTGTGATGCCATCTCAAGTGATGCTAAAACTTGTAGTGTTGGCCAGTACAAAGTTGCAAACTGCCAAATCTCTCTCACCTTTCATTGTGGGATCAAAATGTCTATTCCATTAGCTCCAAGTGTCTAGGTAAACTCTATCCCCAAATTCTTCCCATCCTGTTGAGTGCTCAAATGTTCTTGGGCACATCGAACCAAAACATCCCTAAGGGTCACTAAATGCCATAGGGTAGTGATCTTTGACAGGGCATATCTCAAAGATCGTGCAAGATATGGATAAAATTTAAGGTTTTATAGGACCATGTTGTGGAGACCTACAATAAACTCTCTCACTTTTTGGAGATCTTACTCTGTTTTGATTTTGTGATGCCATCTCAGGTGATGCTGAAACTTGTAGTGTTGGCCAGTACAAAGTTGCCAACTGCCAAATCTCTCTCACCTCTCGTCATGGGATTGAACTATTTGTTCTGTTACTTTCAAGTGGCTAGGTAAACACTATCCCCAAGATCATTCCATTCTGTTGAGCACTCAAAAATTCTCAGGCATGTTGAACCAAAACATCCCTAAGGTCACTAAATGTCATAGGGTAGAAATCTTTGATGGGAAATATCTTAGAGCTCATGTGAGGTATGGATGTGATTCCAAGTCATATATAATCATGTTGTGGAGACCTACAATAACTTCTCTTTCTTTTTGGAGATCTTATTCTATTTTGATTTTGCGATGCCATCTTAGGTGATGCTGAAACTTGTAGTGTTGGCCAGTACAAAGTTTCCAACTGCTAAATCTCTCTCACCTTTCGTCGTGGGATTGAACTATTTGTTCTATTAGCTCTGGGTGGATGAGTAAACCCTATCCCCAAGCTCATCACATCCTATTGAGTGCTTGAACATTCTTGGGCACACTGAATCGAAACATCCCTAAGGGTCACTAAATGCCATAGGGTAGCGATATTTGACAGGGCATACCTCAGAGCTCGTGCAAGGTATGGATGCAATTCCAAGTCCTATAGAACTATGTTGTGGAGACCTACAATAACCTCCCTCACTTTTTGGAGATCTTACTCCATTTTGATTTTGCAATGCCATCTTGGGTGATGCTGAAATTCGTAGTGTTAGCCAGTACAAAGTTAGAAAATGTTTTGTAAATCATTTGCCTCTCTGTTTCATTGTTTGAATTGATTCACACCTCCTCTGAAGGTTATGGAAACTTTCAGAGATTTTTAATTCATTTCTTGATAATAGTGATTTTTTTTAGTACCTTCTAACAAATGTATGAATTTATAGGTTCCAAAATTTGAGTTGTGAGAAGAGCAGGCAAGGAAGTTGTTATTATCAATGGCATGTGAATACTGCATGTACACTTGTTTGTGTTTGCATTTATCTTTGATTTTGAAATCTGATGGAGCCTCATTTTTAAGGTCATGATAGGAAACTTCTCCACTCAATTGGTGAGTAAAAATCTTGTATGAATGGCTTCCTTATTTATACTTGTAAATGAATAATTTTGTAAACATGTTATAAAAAATCTTCTAGATCTTCAAATCCTGGAGATATAGAAAACATCTTAAATTCTAGTTGCTTTTGTGTTTGTAAGATTTAGTTTTCTTCTTCTTTCCATTACTGTTGCCAGGATTCGAAAATGCTCTACTTATCTTTTACTTGAATATTTTTTTTGTGTATGCTCTATTTCTAGAGTTTACAATTTGATTGCATCTCGTTATGATTATTCACTTATTTTACAAAGAAATTTGAAAAAGGAAAATATTTGAGAAATTAATGATTTTATTTTGTTTCACAATTTTTTTAATATTTCGAGTAGTTTTATTACAACAATTAGAGTTGAGATAGTGACTTTAGGGGGAAGATTTGTCTCATGTAAAGTTTAAGTTTTCCAAATAGTAGGGTGGGAGTTGACTGGGTTTCCTTCAAAGGAGATGAAGGTCTACTTTTTTCTTTTCTCCTAGACCTTGTAAGGTTTGGTGAGAAGTTAAGGTCTTTTAATTATTGAAATATAGAATTAGTGATACCTTCCCATTTTTGAGATCTACTGTATTGTCTAGAGAATACAAACTCTAATTTTCCCAACAACAGTTCATAGACTAAGATATTTGGGATTCTATTTTTCATGCATTAGTTGTAGCTTGTGACCAAGTTTTGAAAGGTTTTGTAAATTTCTTCAAAGGTACTTGTTTGCTGCCAGTTTTGGAGTTGTTTATCATGAAAGGGTTGTAAGTCTTATCTCTACCATGGAAATTCCATGGTCTTCTAGATTTCAAGGCTACATACCCTAATGTATTAAATTATGCAAGAAAGGGCCTTGAAAGTGAGTGAAAATAATTCTTTGACCAAGCCCTAGGTGAGCTAGGCAATGCCTGACTAGGGACTGTCAGCAAAGAAAGAGCTCTTGAGAGCAAAGATTGAAGAATTAAGACTTGCCCTTTTGAGGGATTGAAGAGAGGTGTGAGGAGGTTCTAACTTATGGCGGAGGAGTCTTGATGAAGTGTGGAAGGTTTCTTAAAAGTGGGGACAACAGGCAACCAAGAAAACCCTACCAAACCCTCACATTTTCTATTTTTGTTGTACGACCTATATGCACCATGAGACCCTAAAAATCCTTGAGCATGGGTCCTATGTATCAATTGTTCTTAAGGCTAGAGGTGTTGAAACTCTAAGAAAAAGGAGCTATTGGCCCTAGAAATCTGGGTGGAGGCCTAACTAGGGGCTCTCCTTGTAGCCCTTTTGTGAAGAAATCTTGAAATTGGGTATAAATCCATTGTTGTTATCCATTCAAGCATAGTAAAAGTGTTCCAATAACACCTTAGGACATCATGGAAACCTTGGTTGGACTGGGGATTGCTATGGTACCCTAGTAGACCTATAAAACCTTTGGAGGGATACTGTTCCTAGAAGAGTAAGGGAGTGATGCTACAAGTTTAGATTAGTTAACCTAGTGAGGAGGTTGGGCAAGGTCAGGGGATGTTCTAAGTAGCAAGAGATCATATACACCACACAGGTGTACAGAAAACACCAAGATCCACATATAATATACAAGGTTGCAACTTAGGGTACGAGTATGGGTATGAGTACGGGTACAACTATTTTTTATAATAGGGGGCGGGGGTACTTGGGTATGTCAAACTTTATTTTTAATTATACTTTTATATTTATAGAAAACTTGAATTTATGAGTCATGAAAATTATTTTTCAAATCAAGAACAGTGATAAAGTTTTCAAATGTAATGTATTTTTTTTAGTTTCAGATTTGTTATATGTTCGTAATAATAATTTATGATAAATGCTTAGATGCATAACATAGAAGACGGGTTTAAACATGAACAAGAAGATCATAAATCATATGACAATGACATATTGCAAATGATAAATTTCTAGCTTTAACATTGATAAAGTTTATTGTTGATCAATATTGTATCAAAGTTTCAAACTAATTAGGTATTGAATTAAGCTTGATAAACAAATAACAAAGAAGGAAAATTTTTAACATGAACAAGATTGTAAATCATATGATGATTACATATTGGAAATGATAAATTTATGCTTAAATAGTGATAAAGTTTATTGTTAATCAATATTCTATTAAAGTTTCGAACTGATTAGGTATTGAATTAAACTTGATAAACAACGAGTTGATACACAAACAAAAAACCAAAAAAAAATTTGAAATCTCAATCAAGGTCCTTAGCTATGATGCTCTCCATTGAGTACTTGGTACTTGGGATATGTGTACCTGATACTTAGGTACATGGGTACAAGTACTAAGGGTGTGGGTACAAGTACCCATGCAACCTCATAATATATTATGATAACCAATGATGTCATAGATGAACAGACATATAATATATTATGATAACCAATAATGTCATACATGAACGAACATATAATATATTATCTTAACCAATAATGTCATACATGAAGGAACATATAATATATTACGATAACCAATAATGTCATGGGTAAAAGCACAAAGCTCTGTCACTGTTTGTGATATCTTGTACCATTTTGGACGAAACACTTTCGGCCGTAACGGATCCGGCCGTACATATGTGGCAGTTTCACGAGCCTACATGGTGCATACTGTTTCGGCCGAAACACGTTCAGTCGAAAGTGTTCCAGCCGAAACCCTGAGCTGGAATAAAACCTGGCCAAAACCTCTAGCGGCTATCATTGTCACTGTTACAATTCCTAGATGTTTGGAGAGCGGGTTAAGGGTTTCGGCCGTAACTGGTTGGTGGTTTTTTCCTCCCTATTTTTTAATAGTTTTTAAACATATTTTTTGATTAATAGATGTTAATCGTACTTAAAATAGTTGTTTTTGACATATTTTGTGAGTGAAATGCGTTAAATTGTTTATTTTTTAATATGTTTAAATTATTTTAATTATTTTAGATTATTTTAGAATGGTATTTAAATTAATTTGTTAGCAAAAATGTAGTTAAACATGAGATAAAAATGTAGAAAAACATTAATTAAAAGTGTAGAAAAACATTAAGATAAAATATAGAAAAATATTAGGAAAAACATTAGGGTAAAATATAGAAAAACATTAGTTAAAAGTGTAGAAAAACATTAGGTTAAGATATAGAAAAACATTAGGTTAAAATATAGAAAAACATTAGGAAAAACATTAGGTTAAAATATAGAAAAACATTAGGTTAAAATTTAGAAAAACATTAGGTTAAAATATAGAAAAATATTAGGTTATGAGGTAAACATGTAAAAAAATATTAGTAAAAAATGTAGCAAACCTTTGGGGAACATTATTCAGTTTCTAACATAGCCTGATGGATCTAGAGGTGAAACAATAATATCTTATGGTGAAATTGATTTTGACATTAAATACACCTTCTAACATAACTTTATATTAACTACAATCATAACCCATACCACATTCAAACCATAACATAGGCCCTCTACTAACCGAATGAACCACACTTAGATATTGATGATGTTCATTTTAACAACTAGTTATTGTTAGGTAATAATGATTCTTACATTACCAAATGACACATAACGACCTCATGATACATTTCTAGGTATTTTTATCCATATATATGTTAAGGGGACCTAGGGACTCCTACTAGGTCATTACGTCTGTTATAGGTTGTAATAGGTATTCATATGTTTACTAGCACATAATAGGTATTGTCAGGTAATAATGAGTCTTATATTACTAAACAACAAATTACTTGATCACTTATGTCAACTGCATTTTTCAATACGTTATCCATACATGTGTGTCTTAAGGGGACATAGGAGTCGTAATAGGTCATACTATTTTTTATAGGTTCTAATAAATCTTAATATGTATTATTAGGATATAATAGGTCTTATTAGGTAATGATGATTCTTACATTACCAAATGACACATAACGACCTCATGATACATTTTTAGGTATTTTTATCCATATATATGTTAAGGGGACCTAGGGACTCCTACTAGGTCATTACATCTATTATAGGTTGTAATAGGTATTCATATGTTTACTAGCACATAATAGGTATTGTCAGGTAATAATGAGTCTTACATTACCAAACAACACATTAAGATCACTTATGTCAACTACATTTTTCAATACGTTATCCATACATGTGTGTCTTAAGGGGACATATGAGTTGTAATAGGTCATACTATTTTTTTTAGGTTCTAATAACTCTTAATATGTATTATTAGGATATAATAGGTCTTATTAGGTAATGATGATTCTTACATTATCAAATGACACATAATGACCTCATGATACATTTCTAGGTATTTTTATCCATATATATGTTAAGGGGACCTAGGGACTCCTACTAGGTCATTACGTCTGTTATAGGTTGTAATAGGTATTCATATGTTTACTAGCACATAATAGACTGACCTTACTATCAACCTTAATAAAACTATATCCCATTTACTTTATTAACATTCTTAACTCTAATTCAAACTACTAAATTAAGTCATGAGTTCTAAATTGTAAAATAACATTTACTAACTAAACTCATTTACTTATCTAGTAACAAATTTTCTATCCCTATGTCCTAACTCTCATCTACACTCCCCATAATCATCAAAGCATTTACATCAAAATTTAGATTTTAGTCAAGAATTATATTTTTTTATTGCATGTATGTACATGTGTACACTTAGTTATCATTTAATCAAAAAAATTTATTTTATTTTTATTGCATATACATGTACATGTACGAATATTTATTTTTCACATTTGCATGAGCACGTTACAATGTACATTAGATATGGTCTCTAAGATAATTTGTTTTAAAATACATATGTATGTTACATGATTGTTCATTTAGCACCATACATTTAATGTTGTGTATTTATATGTACATGTGTTTCAAATTAAATTTATCTTTTAATTATTTTAATTTAAATAGACTTGTATGTTTATATTTGTATATATATGCATGTGCAGATCTCTAGATATTTATCACTCAGATTGTAGCTTCACATTCATATTCTCATATATACATTATGGCATCCGGTTATGGGGATCGTGCTCCTGCATCCTCAGGGGATGCCAGTGTTCATGGTGGGGGTCAGAGTGTTGAGTCTGGTACAACACATAGATCAACCTCCACCCATGGTAGACAACAGTTATTTAGAGATATAGTGGCGAGATTATCTCGTGCTATGCAGGTTTTGGATACCTCGCTTTCCTCTTCTACCACCCTCCCTAATAGGGAGAAGGTCATAGCGATGCGAGAGGAGTTATTTCGTATGATTCAGACAGTTGAATCATACAACCCTTTTGATGATATGAGCATTGAGTCATTTTATTCTTCTTTATCTCACAGTGTCACTGGCACTGTGAAGTACACACAGATTGATACTGAGGTTTCCACCGGCATGGTGAAAACCATGTTTCCATCTTATGTAGATTGTTGCAGAGTCAGAGGCTACTCTACGACGAAGTGTACTGATCCACTCGTCGCACCATTGATGTATCCTCGTTGGTTGGCTACTCATCATAGATGGCCATAGAAGGATGAGTTCCCCCTATATTTCTGCAAACAATTGTTTGCAGAATTTCATTTACACTATGATGTTGACTATATAGATTATCCAGGGCATGTTGGGCAGGGTCAGGGGAGACTTTCTGACAGATTTAGACCCACGGACACTCCTGCACCCGTTACCAAACGGGCAATGGTGGGTCCAAACCTTTTGGTTATGCCGAGAGGTCCATAGATGGCTACTGCAGGTGAGAGTGTTCCTGATGACACAATTAGAACACATATTTTTTCGAGCATCGCCACCATCGCCACACAGTTACACGAGATTTCTTCTAATCGATGTAGTCGATATATGCTACGGTCTCGAGGTACCGCTCCCATAGCTGCATCATCTAGCACACATGTTGATGATGATTATGGAGTTGCAGACATACCTTCTCCTATAGACATTTCTGTGGTCTTAGAGGTGGATGCATTGCATTGTTTGGCATCATATTTAGCATCTAATCTTTTAGATGCATATCGAGCATTATTTACACTCTCAGGGATTCCACTTCGTGACATGAGCTCTCAGATTAGACATATTTTGTCACATACAGCAGTCCCAGAGGATTCACAGAGGCAAGAGGACATTCCTGCACCTTCTACTACTCCTACTGCTACACAGGCCCAGGCTACAACACCGTCCCTAGCTACTCAGGACCCTACAACACCCCCCCCTACTTAGGATCTCAGTGGCACCATATATCCTGGTCTATTTACTTCCATGCTTTCAGATCAGGGCCGCACTATTGACTTGGATGTTGATACTATTTTTTCATTACATGATTCAGATATCAGTCAGATCGGCAGAGCATTACATAATGCTACGGTAAATATCTCTATATGTTTAGATTTATTTTTATTATAGTAAATAATATGTCTATATGTTTAAATTAATTTATATGTGTGTGTTTGTGTATGTGTTATAGGGTTTGAGTGATAGTATGTTACGTTTTGCTGATCTGCAGACACCGACAGATCCTACACATCGTGAGTCCCAGGTATGTTACAATTTATATATATATTTGATTTATATACATGTAGATCTTGATATAATTTGTCTGTACACATAATTAAATGGTTCACTTGTTATCATTTGACACAGGGTTCAGATGCAGCTGATAGACCCTTTTGGGGACAAGGCCCAGGATCAGGAGGGGGGATGTAGCTGATTAGATCATATGTGGCCTTTTATTTTATTACACACATGTTATGTCTAGATACATATTTATATGGATAGTTTGATGTTTTACATGTTATTTCCATATGCATACATTTTATATCCAGACACTTTGATGTCTTATATGTTATTTTCAGATACATGGTTTATATGGACACTTTGATGTTTTATATGTTATTTCTAGATACGTGTTTATATCATGGACACTAAATGATGTTTTATATGTTATTTCCAGATACATGTTTATATGGATATTTTGATGTTTTATATGTGTTATTTCCAGACATTTGATCTACATGATCTATTTTTATAGATTTGATATGGGTACATTATATTCTCCAGATATATGCACATGTATGTTATTGATCTTTTAATGTAGACGTCTATTTTATTGATCTTTTGATGTCTTCATCTTTTATGTAACTTATGTATGTGTTATGCACATGTTTCTATATGTTATTCATATTTTCAATATTCAAGTTTACATGTATATGTATAGTTATTCATCTTAATGCCTTAATCTAAGTGTAATTAACTATATAATTTTAATGGTCAATGTACATAACAATATAACATATATTTAATGACATGTCTTAATTAACTGTATAATTAACTATATTTAGTCTAATTATATTTAATGTAGATCATGGATTAACTATATTTAATGACATGTCTTAATTAACTATAATTAACTATATTAAATCTAATTATATTTAATGTTTTAATAATTAAGTCTATTTAATGACTTAATTAACTCTATTTAATGACATGCCTTAGTTAACTATAATTAACTATATTTAACCTAATTAACTATAACTAACTATATTTAATCCTATTAACTATATTTAATCTAATTAACTATATTTAATCTAATTATATTTAATGTCTTAATAATTAACTCTATTTAATGACATGCCTTAATTAACTATATTTAACCTTTAAATTAACTATATTTAATCTAATTATATTTAATTTCTTAATAATTAACTCTATTTAATGACTTAATTAACTGTATTTAATGACATACATTCTTAATTAACTATAATTAATAGCATTTAATTAATAAAATGTAATGTACATGTAATATGTAACATAGTTCATATAACATATACATGTAAGAACATAACGATTATATACAAACATAAAGAATGTATCATATAAGAACATATAAAGATTATATGTACATACAAATACTAAAAAGGTTGTCTTAAGGGGAGGTCCTAAGAGACCTGGTCTTAAATGAGATATCCATGTCAAATTTAAATAAAAATAACAATACATGTCTAATTTTGCATATGCAAGATAAATGATCCAATGTACAAAAATTTATAAAACAAATATCCTATCAATATTAAATATGAAAGTATAAGAGCTATACAGGCATAACTCAACTAGAGCTCCACAACAAGTACATAGGTAAACTAGAGCTCCACAAACAATGTATTGTTAGGATCCTCTCTACTTTTTATTAGCTCTAGAAGTTTTTCATGTTCTTCAATAGGCAATTTCTACTTTTGATTTCCACGACGTCCTTTTCTTTGTACTACTTCAAATTGTAATTTGGTTGCTATAACATGGTTACTGTAGTGTAAAACCTTTTCTCCAAGCTTGTATTCAATAAATTCAATACCACTACCAATTACCCTTGTTTTTTGATAGTATGTTCCTTCAATAACAACTGATCCAATTGGATATGACTGTTCATCAGCATCTATAGTTCCTTCTAGCAACTTGTGTTTTGCTTTTGTGCATCTTAAAAGATAATAGTCCACATTTTCTGCATTATCTGGTAAGGCTTGAACTGCAAAAATATCTCCTGCATGTATATAAAAAGATAAATATAAATTAATTTTAAAACAAATATACATGTATATTAATTTATATATATGTATATATGCACACAAACCTGCCACAACTAAATCAGAAATGCGCTCATAATCAGCTGAATATACAGGATCATGAATGTCAATGTCAATGTCAACATCTTCAAAAGGAGGCTTTCTAACTATCTCCTTCAAATCCCAATGTGAAACATATCCATTCTCAATATTTTCACATGCACTCACTACATTGTCCTTAATGCAATCATCACAAAAACATGTTTTCTCTCTTACTTTAAGTACTGGAGGTTTATGGTTTCCTGTAGTCATCACTTGATGTAAACTTCTAATTCCAAGAATCGTTTGACAATTGTAAGGATTAGATCGATCTATATCTGTTACAAATACAAAAACTAATTGTCATATTTCAAAATAAATATTTAATTAAAAACTCAACTTGATTTGAAAAAGACATTAAAAATAAATATAACTTAGTTCACCTTTCACCTCCCAAAAGTAACGCTTATTGTATTCAGTATCTCGAGTAGCAAAATGAACTTTGCACCATTCAACAATTTGATTTGCGCTCTCTATCCTATTCCCTGTATGTACATAAAATATGCATGTATATATAAAATTTAAAATATATGCTATTAGAGTATTAAACATGTACATTTAAAAAATGCATATATTTACCTGCAAGCTCATGTTGTCGAAGCACACGTTTTATACATGCTCCCCTTTGCCGTGTCCACTTTCAAAGAAATTCCATAAAAACTTAACATTGGTTCTAGCATGTTGCATTGCTAACCAATTAAATGCTTTTGCAGATTTGAATTGTCCTGTGAACGTGAAACATGAAAAGTATCTACAATTATCCAAGTACATATATTAAATAGAAATAGACATGTCCAAATAAATACAAGTTAAAATAAAGTTAAATAAATGTGTAACTATTTCGTGTATACTAACCTGCACATCCATCAGACCAAATCTAGTGCTTTGAAACATTTATTCCACGATTTTTGAGATCTTCAGAGAACATTGCAAAACAATGAGCCACATAACTCCTGTCATGAACTTTATCATCACTAATATAGAATTGAACCTCTTTGATGATGATGCGTTCATTTTCATCCAATATTTCTATTTGATCCACCTCAAATTGTGCATGTCTATAGGTCACTTGCACAAATATTGCAACTTGTTCAGAATGATAATATTGGCTTTGGAGCTCTGTATGAGGTGCAAATGTATAATTCTTAGAAAAATCTACAATTGAAAGTATACAACTAGGTGGAAAACAATTTTTGGAATCACAAAACTATTTAGCTTGCCATCGTGCACCATGACAATGTTGGATATGTGGATATATCAATGGACGAAACTTGGCCATGAACTCATCATAATGCAATTTACTCTCCTTCAATACAATTTTTCTAGATTCATCCCCTCTATTATTTTGGTATGTCTCATATTCATATCTCATCCATGAAACTGGTGTGGATTCATTAATATTCTCAACTTGCATAATTTCAGAAAATTTGTGTAAATCTGCACAAACTTCACACTGATTTTTGATGCATTGCACTTTGAATTCATCTGAATCTTCTAATTTATCACATAATATGGACCTCACAAATTGTGTTGTACTGCTAGGGATGACCAAATTAGGATCAAGTATTGCCATAACTTTTTTAAATGATTGCAAGTGTAGACCAAATTCAACATGATTTTTACAACAACAAGTTTCTTGCATCTTATTTATGCGTACAAAGGAAGGACGTAAACTCTCAAACATTCTCTGACATATATTGACATTTGAAAATTCTTGTTTGAATGCTTCAAAAAGTTCACTTTGAGTTATATCTATGAAATGTTTTGGATGTTCAATTTTGGCCCCTGTTTCTTGATCTTTAATTTGTATAGTATCACACATGTCGGAAGAAACACGAGAATGTGTGGTCCAAAATTCAATAACTTGTCTTTTTACTTCTTCAGAAATCCTGTCTTTTTGAGTAACTCTACAAATATTCACCCAGTTATTCTCAATGTTATCATCTAGCATATTTCTCCTCTTGATGTATCTCTGGACAGTTCTTCTAGATATATGTAGTACATCAAAAATTGCACGTACTTGTTTTCTATGTGTCAATTTTCTACTAGATATAGTAGTCATCAATGCTCTACGTGCATTACTCAAATCACCTCCTCGAGTTGTGTTGTCAATTTTGTTATAAGCATTTTGCAAATTTTCAACTATTGTTTTATTAATATTATGAGCATGGCTTTTCCTGTTATCAACACCCAACAACTCTAAGACAGGTCTCATATCTCTTCTCCTAAATAACTTGACAAATAATTGTGCCTATCCAAATATACTTTTATCCTTGAAATATTCATGCCACATGTTCTGACAATGCTTTTTGATAGTGTTATCATTTATCATATCTTTAGATGGAATTTGGTTTAAAAGTAGTTCTTCATCCAAATCCATCAAATTTTTTATGCTTTCTAATTTGTCTCTATCAATAGAACTGCCAATTTCTTCCTCTTCATTACTTTCATTTTCTTCATGAATCTCATCATGTTCAGGAATTTCAGTAGGTTGGTTTTGAGCATGTTTTGTATGGCCTTTCATTTTGTCATCTCTTTTTCTATCATATTTCCTTGATCTTTTCCTTTTACTACCCATTGAATATTTCAATCTATAGAAAAAAAAATTTTAAAAAATTAGATTTCACTAAATATTAGCTAATGGTTCAATATATAATACATAAAAATAAAAATAATTAGAAGAGAAAAAAAAGCACCTTCAAAATATTCGATCCTTTGCAATATTGATTAAATCCGCAAAACAGTTGTTGAAAATTGCTTCAAAATTAATTGTTTTTTGCAAATCTTCTTCTAATTTTTGTTGTCCCTGTATATTTAATTTTTTTAAAAAGATAAAACAATATTTTTTTATATCAAAAAGTCACACTAACCGCTAGTGGTTTCTCAAGCTGACTGGGGGTTTCGGCCGTAACAGTTTTGGCCGAAACAGCTACGGTCGAAACAGTTCCAGCCGAAACAGTCTATGTGGCAGCCAAACAAGCAAAAATCAGAACTTCTGTAAACATCTCACTTTGAAGGCCAATTTGACCTACTAAATTGAAGTATTTTTTAAAACTAAAAATATACTTTTGTAGTTCTCGGAGTCACGATTATGATTGTATAGATAGTTTTTTTAAAGTTTTGATTATGAATAATATGTTATAATTTGAAAATATTACAAGTAGGCATCTTAAGATTCAGGAAGATGTCTATTCAAAAATTTAAAAAAATAGTAAATCATGTTAAAAAATTAAAATTTTTTTTATGGTGCACTAGAGGAGAGAGTCTTCTTCAAGAATATGTAATTTTTTAAAAAAAAAATGTAGATTTGATGGAAAAAGTTTGACGGGAGAAAAAAACTATTTATTTCTGATAACTTTGACTTTGACCAGTTATAACTTCAAAAATATTAGCCGAATTTCAATTTTTCTTTTTCGGTGGACCAGGTATACATGTTAACTCTAACATATTCCAAAATCAAACCAAAATATGAACATTTTCATATATTTGTTTGACGGGAAAAAAATTCTATATTTTTAGTATTTTTAAAAAATTAAAAAATACACTTTAAAAATTCAAAAATAAATAAAATTTTCACTCAATTTAAAAAAAAAAAATTATAGACATAAACTTCATCCAATTTTACACATTTCATTAGTTTACATCATCTTCAAATTCTAAGCACAAATGCCACTTTTATTTCATTAAAGTTGAAGACTTTAAATGCTGATATCACTTCTCCTTTATAAAAGGTGACACAGGTTTGTGCTTTTACCCTCATACATGAACAAGCATATAATATAAAATGATAACCAATAATGTCATACATTAAGAAACACATAATATATTATGATAACCAATAATGTCGTACATGAACAAACATATCATATATTAACCAATAATGTAATAAGTCTAATAATGTCATGCATCAAATAAATGTCATACATCAAATATAAAATGTCATATATACATCAAATGTATATTGAATATGTCCACTTACATAAAATCCAACATAAAGTCCGCTGATGCCTATACATGTATGTCTATCAACTATATCTTCTCCTTCCCACAAAGGGGAAGGAAAAAAATCTCTAGAGGTCTTCGATCGTCATGTGGAGAGAGATGATGGCGATGATGGGGTCTTCCTCACATGCTCGCTCGTCCTCTTGTTGAGGCTCTTCTCTAACTCGAGTTGATACAAACAAAGTAGATATGAATCAATAATTATTATACATTGAAATCAAATATATGTACACACAAAATTAATTATTTTCTTACCTCCATCAAATAGTCGCTTTGCAAGTCCACCTCAAAGGCTCATGGACGATTAGGTGTAAGAAGACCCTACAACAATTCAATCAATATAATCACTTATAAATAACATTAGAAATTTTGATACTAACTATTATAAAAAATAACTAAAACCAAAAAAATTCTTTCATACCTCAGTCAATGGCTATGAACTAGCCATTGCTACAACCACTCCATGATCGATGCATTGCTGAAGATGAGGAGTCTCAGATGTCAAGAGCTGCATGTCATACAATACACGTTACATGTAACATAAAACATGAAACAAATGTACCTCTATGAAGCTTGTATCATGTCTAGGCTCAGAGTCCGTACTAAATGTCAACGGTCCTATAGAGAACTAATGAACATGCATAAATTTTTTTGTCAATCCTTTATTTGATTAATTAATAAATATATGTATTAATTTAAATGAATAAATCGATACATACCTCTAGACTTGTCGACGGAATGAAAAATGGGGTCAGGGGATCACTACTAGGGCTGCCAACACTCTAACCTTGAATTTTGAACAATGTTAATACATGCTAATTAATTAGTCATTCAATATACATATGAAATGTGATCAAATTAGTTTATTATAATTGTAATTTACCTGTGTGTCAATGCCAAATGTCTCATTCAAGAACTGATCAGTGACTAGCCCATCATCCGCACCATCTCCAGCATGACTACCAAATGTGAATAAGGATCTGCATGATGTACACATGTGACCGTGATGCGCATAAGGCTCCCCCTCAACTAATGGACTCGTGCAATGAATGAGGGTCTGCATCAAAGCATTAATAGTCCCTAGAGTGCTGGCCTCTACATGTTCCTTCACAACTGAAGGAATAGTCACATGCTCACCATGTGGCTTGACCATAGGTGCCCTAACTGTATTAGGGTCACGACGTGCCCCCGGCCTCTCAAATGATGACCCCCCACCTCTACATAATTGGGGATCTCCCCAAGGACAAACTCACAGTACAATTTCCTTAAGAAATACATTGGGACCTCGTGATTATTGTAGGGAGGGGCATCAAAAACCATCCACCATCTATTCCAAAAATTATTTCTAATACCACCGTGTATGCACCAATGGATGGGGAATCGTTTAGTTGTCTCTCTAACAGTATCTTGTTCACCAGTCTTTCTAAATAATGTACAAATGCTACCTTTTGGTATATCTTTTTTTTTTTACATCTTGATATGATAATTTGTTTGCATAATATCTTTTTTGTTCATCCCTCTTAACCCACCAAATATCTAACTAACCACTAATAGAATCTAGGTGGTTCGTAATGGACTCAAAGGAGGATGCCAATTGAGCTCTCATTGGATTGGTTTGTCCACAAGCTTTCAACCTACCAATGAGTCCTTCTAATTCATTTTTGCCTCTTTCTATTTCATTTATTATGTTTTCTTGTGTGCCAGGAGGAGGTCTTCTAATCGATGCAAGTTGCAAAATTTCTTGTTCTTGTTATGGAGGGTTTTGATTCTCATCTTGTTGAGGGTTTTGGTTTGGATCTTGTTGAGGGTTTTGGTTTTGATCTTGTTGGGGATTTGCCAGTTCATCATTCACATTTCCTGATAAAAAATCAATTGCAATCTAAATAAATAAACAAATTTAAAGAAAAATTGAATAAAACCTACAAAACAATACAAAAAACATATAAAATGACGCAAAATGAAGGATAGACAACATACGATGTGATCATGATTTCAAACTTCGACGACGAGGAGGCATATTGACAAGGAGGGTGGCAAAAATCTTCAATTTGCTCAATTCGCGTATGTGCTATGAGGAGAGGAAGTTGGAAAATGAGGAAAAAATGAATGGGCTATGGGTTTGCAGCCCATTTATAATAATTTGGGGTTTTAAAAAGCACGTATGCGCTATTGAAAGTTAGAAAAAAAATGGGTGTCATCTTTTTGGCACCACAACTTGGTGCACTTACCCAGCTATTTAACTTTGTCCAAGAACCTTTATTTCTTTCAAAACACCATGATTACTTCTGCAATGTTGTTAGGGTTTTCTGACTAGAAATTGGGGTGGGGGGGGAGGGAGAATCCAAATGAGAACCTTTCCCTGTTGGACTTCTCAATATTAGGTGTACGAAAGTCTAGTGCCTCCAAGTTACCTAAACCAACCCCCAGATGTATATATGAATTAAACATTCCCAGGTAATTTCTGAGCCAACCAATACCATTATTTGCCTTAATTATACGCCATCTAAGAAGAAATTGGAAACACGATTCCATCTTCGGCCATTCCTTATTGAAAGCTATCGAGTCCCTAATTACCAATGCAAACTGCCTCGGTATGTTTGATATGGCAAGACTCCCTGGTGGTGAACAAATTAGATTATTAATAGTTTTCAATTTAAATAACATAATATTTATTAAAATCTTTTAACTAGATTAATAAATATTATTTATTTAAATTCAATTTATCAAATATGAAAAAAAAATCATTAAAAGAAAACCCATCAAAAAATCTATTATAAAAAATTGATAAGAGAAATATTAAAAAATTATATGAAAAAATAGCAATGTTCTATTGACTAAGAAATTATAGAAACTAAAAAATAATATTAAAAAAAAAACTAAACTAACATAAAAAGTAAATCAAAATAATTTAAAAATTAAAATCTAAATCAATTTTAAAAGTCAAAAGTTAAATAAATACATATGACAACATGAGCTAATATGTGGATCACAACTAGTTATTTTTTAAATAAATATAAAAAGTAAAATAATAGTTAAAAATAGAGATAACAACTAATAAATATTAATTTAATAAGAATTAAAAGTGAAGTAAGATAAAAACTACAAGTACAAAATTTATAATAAAATTTAATATAATGAATTAATAGACTTTTTCCTTCTCAATTTATAAATTTCTAAAATGTACCCAATTTTTTTATATTATATAATAAAATATACTACCAATACGTGTTATTCTCATAACGAATCATTCTTCTACTAATTACGACAAAATACTCGATATTCCATATGAACTTTTAATAAAATATAAAATATTGGCCGGCAAATCATGGTTGATTACAATGAATGCCGGCATGAGGAAGGAATTGACATTTTGTAATCTTGGAGCGATTACCAAAGCCGATCCAAGAATAAAATGGAATCGTCAAAATTAAATTATTCAAAAGCCGCAATCAAATTCAGCTAATACAGAAACAAAATCGGAACCTTGAGATGTTGATCTTCCTTATCTTGTAGCGAAACCGGGAATTCCAATCCTCGTTGTTGGATCTAACACTTTTCTATTCTATACAATAAATACCTCCAAGTCCAACAATTTTGTTTAAATCCTTCAATGGCAGCTCAAAGCCGAAAAGAATCTGCGATGTCAGAGGTCACGGGTTCGAACCCGCGGAGGGGCAATTCAGAGCGGAAGGCGAGGGTTTGTAAGAGCAGGTCGGAGGTTCGAAACACAGGATGGATCATGTCGGAGGAGGAAGCCAAAATAAAAGCAGAGCTAGCGGAAGAGATCGAAAAGGCGCTCCAAAACGAAATCGAACAGCAAATCTCGACTCTCACACGCCGCCTGGAGGAGCTTCGTCATCAAACAAAATCAGACATCTCTGTGAAGAAGCCGAGTGTTGCAAAAGGGGTTTCACGCAAAAGTATTAATGGCGGCGGCGAAAGAAAAATGAAATTCAAGTGGGAGAGCAGTCTGAGATCCAGTTCGTGCGCAAATGGATCGTTTAAAAGGCGTCCTTGGAATGAAAATCTCTCAAAAGATTTAACAGCTAGTAATGGCGGAAAAAATTGCAGGTGTGAAAGGAGAATGAAGATCAGATTTTCGCACGCCGTTGCTTCTCATGATGAAAGCTGTAACCAGATCTTCGCTGGTAAAGCTTTTGAAAAAAAGTGAAGGTAGAATTTGTGTACATATAAATTAAAAAATATAATCATAATGTTTTAGTTATCTTGAATTCCTTTTTAAGTTCACTTGATCATTTGTAATTGATGTCAAACAGAATAGATCTATCTGTTTATTGTTTGATATTGTAAACAAATTTAAGATTTTTGAAAGTAATTTATGTATTGCTATTTACTGTATTTTAGAATATGGTTGTTTTTCTGTATACAAATTGAAATTATGGATTTTCATGTGATTTTTAGTGGTCTGATTTTTATAATATGTTTCCACAATATTATAAAAATACAAAAGAAAATCTATTGAAAACAGAGTGTTTTGTGTTAATTTATGTTTTTGAATTCTTATCATTATATGTGGAAAATAGTCAATGTTTATGTTGTGTAACTTGCAACACATAACCAAACATAGCGGTAGGGGCGCATATGATTTCCAAACATGGGGGTAAGGGCGTCTATGATTTAAGAATGTGTATTTTATCATTTTTTTGTGTCTTTCAAAGAATGTCAACTATTATTTTGTGAGAGAAAATCATTAGAACATAATAAGTGTAGTTACAACTTGATTTACCATAAATATAAAAATGTAAGAACAAATGATTCAAAATTCAACTTTATTTTTAAAGTAAGAAGAAAATAATTTTTATAATTAGTTTCTATTCAATTATGAGGAAAAAAAATCTTAAATAAAAACAAAATGGAAAAGTGATAACTTAAAAGGAAGCTGGAAGTTTAAATTAAAAAGAGGTTCCCTTGTCTACACTTGTCTTTCTTGAAATTACAAATATGTAATATCTTTTCTTGTTTATTGATTTCAAAGTGAAAAGAAAAATTAACAATTTTATTTTTATTTTTAATGTGAATAAAGTCACTTTTAAATTTAGTATTGATAAATTAATATTCTAATTAGTTATGATACCAAATCTATATCCTTATTCTAATCAAGATTATGACATATACTTTAGATTTGTGTGGTTGCAACCTTAGCTTTATAGTTCTTACCATTTTCTAAAGCTAGAGATAGGGATATATCATTGTGAATGTTCAATCTATTTAATCAAGTGCCTTTAAAACTAAATATTATAGCTCCAAAAAAATAGTATAAATCTTATCAACTCATATGAATAATATCTTTGGTAAAAGAGGACAAAGTTGAAGATATTTCACCCAAATGTCTATCATATTGCAATCATACTATCCTTCTTAGACTTTTCTTAACATAAATCTTAAATTTCCATACAAATACCATAACATAGAAATTTGAAAACAAGAAAAGTGTAAATGTTTAAATTTGAACATTAACTAAGAATATATAGGGTGCATGACTTTAAGCATCATATATATTTTGTATCCTATGATAATGCCATGTGAATTCTTCCACATTTTGCATACTTTTTTACTAGTGCAATTGCATGCAACTACAAAAGTAGACATGTATGAAAAATGTGGAAGCATTCACATGGCATGCAAGTTCTTGAAAATTAAAAACAAAAAATTAAACCTATAATCTTAGCTTCATCAGATACCATGATTGCTAGTTTACAAGAGGTTTCAAGCTCAATATTTTTATAAACAAGTGTAAATACAAGTTCTCAATTTTAGTCTTATGCACACATTTTACTCTTGTGGGGAACCTTTAGTGCTTCTAATAGGAAATAGATAATGAAAATAATGTTTTGATTAGGTCAAGTGAGATGACAACATGCACCCAACAATGAAATGTAACATAAAGTCTAAAAGATAGATCGAAACGAATTCACAAGAGACGAATTCAAATACGATTTTGATAGGACTAGAGCATTGGTGAGACATGTGGTCTCCACCTCACAAAGATTCTACATGTGAGGAATATAGGGGGTCTGATAAGAATCCCAAACCTTCAAGCATTTAAGAGTCCCAAGACTAGAACATAAACAACTTGGAAACTAGAGCCTATAAGTGGGTTTTGAAAGGCTTCTCATAACCTTTTATAAATAGGACCTCCTTGAACTAAGACAATATTAAGAGGCCACAAAGACCTCAAAGAAATCTGGTTTTCAAGGGAGTCCATCAACTCTCTTTTTGGAAGACCTTGACCCTTCTACTAGTAACTCTTAAACAAGGAGAGAGGCTTAAAAAACAAAGAAACATGTTTTGAAAGGCACCTTGGAACCTTATTCAATTGAAACCACTATGAATTAGCTAGTTCATAAAAAGGGGTGGGGCAATAACAAGGTTACACCAAGATGGTAATGAGAACTGGTTCTAAAAACCCAAGAAAGTCTTTGTCAAGACAAGGGTCTTAGGGTTAAGAAAATCTCCCCAACTACCTTGGTTTTGAAAAAGATTCCGAACCACTCTACAAAATAAACTAAAATTCATCCACCAATTGACCAATAAGAAACTAACAGTGATCCCCTCAACCTCCATATGCAAGGATCCCACATCTATAGGAATTGTAGGTAAGATATCCAACAAAGGGGAAGAAAAGACTAAATCAAAAGTACACTTTCACAACCCCAACTAAGTGAAGACCAAAAAGAGCCACAAAAAATCTTCTTCCAAATTCGAAAAAAATCTCCAAAGGATATATCTCCTAAATAAGACTCTAGAAATTAATTAATTGAAGAAACTAAGCCCTCATCTAAGAAGAAATCTCCCTCATAACCAAGAAAGCCATGTGAAATAGACTCCATGACCAAGAGAGCCATGAAAAAAGAAGCAATTTGCCCCAAAAGGCCAGGCTTAAAGAAAAATTGGAAAAGTACAAGCTTAGAAAAGAATATAGAAGCAACCCAAGTCACCTCACAAAATAGATTATGCATCTACAAAAGAATAAGAAATCTATAAGATAAACATTAGTTGGGCCTCTATGAAAAACCCCACATAAAGGAATGAGGAAGGGTCACAAAAACCAACCCATGAAACCTATTGCGAACACTAGAGATGTACAACCAAACACACACCATAAATATGAGAGCTAGAATTACCACTCCCCTCAAGTATGGGGAAAACTCAAACCCATTAAAAGAAAAACATTAATACCATTAGGCAAGCAAAACTCCAAAGAGACATGAAAACCCCCATAGAAAGGAAAAGTATGGACTCAACATACTTGATATAGGACATAAGAAACATTGAGACAAAGGACCCAAAGATGGACCAAGTGTTCCCAAATGGAGTAGCTCCCTCTAGGAAAAAAAAACTACCACTCCAAATACCCTCCATCGAGAAGAATTTATCTAAAAAAACTGAGGAATTTTGAAGGGAGGATGACCATGCACCTATGAAAATTGAGAATAGGAGAACCAAAACCCCTGTAAGGAAACTTGGCAAGAAAGAATATAACGGTTTCCACATAACCCATAATAGATTTGAAATAAATATGTAATTGAAATCCACATGCAAGAAAATATAAAACATACTCACAAAAATGTGACACAAGATATACCTTGGGAAACTCTGATTGAGGGAAAAAACCCAACCTCCAAAAGCATCCATCACCATGTATCATTTAGGAAAAATACCATTGCAATACAACCATTTAAGCCTTCAAAGCCATAGCCACTACCAAGAAACCCATGTAAACAAGAATGAATCCACACATCCCATGCCATGCTTCCAACCTTCACAAATGCTCCCTTGGCTAGCTTTTCAAGCCTTGTCCTGCTCGACTCCCTTTTTGCCTTCTTCTTCTCACCACACCAACAACTACCCTTGTGGCTGCTTAAATTGTAGCAAGTCCCACAAAACCACCAAGTGGTATTACATAAACCATGTGCTACTTGGGTAAGTGCACCAAGTTGTGGTGCCAAAAGGGGTATAAGTGGACACCTTTTTTTTTTTTCTTTCTGAAATCAGTAATTTCTAAAATTTGACAAGAATTTGAAGATAGTTACACTCAAAATTTTAAGATATGACAAAAACAAAAGTAGTAGTCCTTTGAATCTAGTTTCTAAACTACTAATTTTTTTTCAAAATGGTTTAGTTTTAGGTCCTCAAAAAAGGGGACCACAGAAAGTGGTACTGTTTATTCAAAAAAAACATAACATAGTACAAAGTGTGGCCCCCCTTAAATTTTAACTTTCTTTTTGAAATTCTTTAATCACTCTGGTCTAAAGTTACCTGACACTATGTAGTTTATCCCAAATTTTTTGGGTAATTTTATAATTTGTATTTTTTTAATGAATTTTTTAATTGGACACATCCCAAAAATGTGAAATATCTGTGTGCTCCTGATTGAAAACTGATCTAAAAACAAAACTTCTTGTTTTCAAAGTGTGTAGAATGGAGTCTAGTTTCTAAAAAACTAAGTTGTTGTGAAATTCGATGAACGAGCTAAAATCTACAGCCCAATTAGTACATGTTGGTTTTTGACAAAAAATGGACATACATTCAAAATAAATTATAGTTGAAAGGCCTGAAATAGTTCAAATAAAAAATAAGATATATGGTTATATAGCTAACATAGAGACCTACAATGTCATGTAACCTGATTTATCGATGCTCAACCACGAGGAAACTTGAAGGAGAGCACACAAGAAAAATCAATCATTTTTTATATGTTTGCAGCAAAACATGTCTTAGACTAGTTTAGAGATTCCAAAACTTTAGGTTGGATCCCCAAGGAAAGAATGCAAAACTTTAAATAAAAAATGCACACTATAGCATGCACGCACTATTTAAAGCTTTTTAAAATTTGGGTCTTAATAGTGCATGTGCGCTTTAGTGCACACACACTATTAAGACTTAAATTTCAATAGAGAGGGAAGGAGAGAGGCAAAGCGAGAGCAAGAGAGAGAGAGAGGAGGGGGGATGGGTGTGTGTGTGTGTGTGTGTGTGTGTGAGAGAGAGAGAGAGAGAGAGAGAGAGAGAGAGAGAGAGAGAGTAGGGGATGGGAGAGAGAGGAAGTGAGAGAGAGTAGGGGGTGGTAGAGAGAGAGAAGGTGATGGGAGAGAGAGAGAGTGAGAGTAGGGGACAAGAGAGATAGAGAGTGAGAGTAGGGGATGGGAGAGAGTAAAGAGGGAGAGAGAGAGAGAGAGAGAGAGAGTGAGAGAGAGTAGGTAGTGGGAGAGGGAGAGAGAGGGGGGATGGGAGTGTGTGTGTGGGAGAGAGAGAGTAGGGGATAGGAGAGGAGAGAGAGGGGGGATGGGAGTGTGTGTGTGTGAAAGAGAGAGAGAGTAGGGGATGGGAGAGGGGAGAGAGAGAGTAGGGGATGGGAGAGAGAGTGTGAGAGAGAGAGTAGGCAGTGGGAGAGGGAGTGGGAGAGGGGGAGAGAGAGAGAGAGGGATGGGAGTGTGAGTGAGAGAGAGTAGGGGATGGGAGAGAGTGTGAGAGACAAATTAGGGGGTCGTAGAGAGAGAGTACAAGATGGGAGAGAGATTGAGAGTAGGGGATGGGAGAGAGGGAGTAGGTAGTGGGAGAGGGAGAGGGAGTGGGAGAGGGAGACAGAGAGAGGAGGATGGGAGTGTGTGTGTGAGAGAGAGAGAGTAGGGGATGGGAGAGAAGAGAGAGAGAAAGAGAGGGGGGATGGGAGTGTGTGTGTGAAAGAGAGAGAGAGTAAGGGATGGGAGAGGGGAGAGAGAGAGTAGGGGATGGGAGAGAGAAAGTAGGTAGTGGGAGAGGGAGTGGGAGAGGGAGAGAGAGAGGGGGTGGGAGTGTGTGTAAGAGAGAGAGTAGGGGATGAGAGAGAGTGTGAGAGTGAGAGATAGAGTAGGGGTGGTAGAGAGAGAGTAGGGGATGGGAGAGAGAGAGAGAGAGAGAGTGAGAGAGAGTAGGGGATGGGAGAGAGAGAGTAGAGGGGGAGAGGGAGTGAGAGAGAGAGAGAGAGAGTAGGTAGTGGGAGAGGGAGTGGGAGAGGGAGAGAGAGGGGAGAAGAGAGTGTGTGTGAGAGATCTAGAGAGTAGGGGATGGGAGAGGAGAGAGAGGGGGCATAGGAGTGTGTTTTTGTGAAAGAGAAAGTAGGGGATGGGAGAGGGGAGAGAGAGTAGCCTGAGAGAGAGAGAGTAGGGGATGGGAGAGAGAGAGTGCGTGTGAGAGAGAGTAGGTAGTGGGAGAGGTAGAGAGAGAGGGGGGATGGGAGTGTGTGTAAGAGAGAGAGTAGGGGATGGGAGAGAGAGTAGGTGGCAGGAGAGGGAGTGGGAGAGGGAGAGAGAGAGGGGGGGATGGGAGTGTGTGTAAGAGAGAGAGAGTAGGGGATGGGAGAGTGTGAGATAGAGTAGGGGGTGGTAGAGACAAGAGTCTGTGATGGGAGAGAGAGAGTGAGAGTAGGGGATGGGAGAGAGAGTAGAGAGGGAGAGAGTGAGAATGAGAGAGAGTATAGGGGATGGGAGAGAGAGTGAGAGAGAGTAGGTGGTGGGAGAGGGAGTGAGAGAGGGAGAGCAAGTGAGAGAGAGAGTAGGTAGTGAGAGAGGGAGTGGGTGAGGGAGAGTGAGAGAGAGTAGGGGATGGGAGAGAGTGAGTGAGTGAGAGAGAGAGAGAGTAGGTGGTGGGAGAGGGAGTGGGAGAGAGAGAGAGAGAGAGAGAGAGAGAGAGAGAGAGAGAGAGATTAGGGGATGGGAGAGAGAGTAGGCGATGGGAGAGGTAGTGGGAGAGGGAGATAGATAGAGAGAGAGAGAGTAGTGGTGGAGGAGGGAGTGGGAGAGGGAAGGTGAGAGAGAGAGAGGGGGATGGGAGTGTGTGTAAGAGAGAGAGTAGGGGATGGGAGAGAGAGTGAGTGAGAGAGAAAGTAGGTAGTGGGAGAGGGAGAGCAAGAGAGAGGGGGATGAGAGTGTGTGTCTATGAGAGAGTAGGGGATGGGAGAGGAGAGAGAGAGTAGGGGATGGGAGAGAGAGTGAGAGAGAGTAGGTAGTAGGAGAGGGAGTGGGAGAGGGAGAGCGAGAGAGAGAGAGAGTAGGGGATGGGAGAGAGAGTAGGTGATGAGAGAGGGAGTGGGAGAGGGAGATAGATAGATAGAGAGAGTAGTGGTGGGAGAGGGAGTGTGAGAGGGAGAGTGAGAGAGAGAGAGGGGGGATGGGAGTGTGTATAAGAGAGAGAGAGAGTAGGGGATGGGAGAGAGAGTGAGAGAGAGAGTAGGTAGTGGGAGATGGAGTGGGAGAGGGAGAGTGTGAGAGAGAGGGGGGGATGGGAGTGTGTGCCTGAGAGAGAGAGTAGGGGGGTGGGAGAATGAGAGAGAGAGTACATGATGGGAGAGAGAGTAGGTAGTGGGAGAGGGAGAGCAATAAAGAGAGAGTAGGGGATAGGAGAGAGAGTGAGAGAGAGCAGGTGGTGGGAGAGGGAGAGGGAGAGCGAGAGAGAGTAGGAGATAGGAGAGAGAGTGAGAGAGAGTAGACAATGGGTAAGGGAGTGGGAGAGCGAGAGAGAGAGAGAGAGAGAGAGAGTAGGGGATGGGAGAGAGAGTAGGCGATGGGAGAGGGAGTGGGAGAGGCAGATAGATAGACAGACAGAGTAGCGGTAGGAGAGAGTGGGAGAGGGAGAGTGAGAGAGAGGGGGGATGGGAGTGTGTGTAAGAGATAGAGAGTAGTGGATAGGAGAGAGAGTGAGTAGGCAGTGGGAGAGGGAGTGGAAGAGGGAGAGCGAGAGAGAGAGAGAGGGGGGATGGGAGTGTGTCTATGAGAGAGAGTAGGGGATGGGAGAGAGAATGAGAGAGAGAGTAGGCGGTAGGAGAGGGAGTGGGAGAGGGAGAGTGAGAGAGAGTAAGAGATGGGAGAGAGAGTGGGCGATGGGAGAGGGAGATAGATAGATAGAGAGAGTAGCAGTGGGAGAGGGAGTGTGAGAGGGAGAGAAAGAGAGAGAGGGGGGATGGGAGTGTAAGAGAGAGAAAGTAGGGGATGGGAGAGAGAGAAGGAGAGAGAGTAGGGGATGGGAGAGGGAGAGTGAGAGAGAGAGAGTAGGCAATGGGAGATGGAGTGAGATAGAGAGAGAGAGAGAGGGAGTAGGGGATGGAAGAGGAGAGAGAGAAAGAGAGAGTAGGGGATGGGAGAGGAGAGAGAGAGTAGGTAGTGGGAGAGGGAGAGTGAGAGAGAGAGAGTAGGCAGTGGGAGATGGAGTGAGATAGAGAGAGAGAGAGAGGGAGTAGGGGATGGAAGAGGAGAGAGAGAAAGAGAGAGTAGGGGATGGGAGAGGAGAGAGAGAGTAGGTAGTGGGAGAGGGAGATAGATAGAGAGAAAGGGATGGGAGAGGAGAGAGAGTGAGAGAGAGTAGAGGATGGGAGAGGAGAGAGAGTGAGAGAGAGTAGGGAGAAAGAGAGAGAGTGTAGGGCATGGGGGATGGTGGGATAGGGAGAAATTATTTTTCAAATGGGCACTATAGTGCGTACATGCTTTATAGGGTGTATGCACTATATGAAAACACCAAAAAATGGTCATAACACAAGTTTGGGTCCCTGGTGATCCATATTCTGCTTTTTGTTTGTTGTGTATTCTATTGTTCTAATAGAAAACATGGGTTTCAAGCTGTTGGAAGTTAGCAAACACTATTTGAAGGATTTTTGAAAATTCTTTCATTCTATTTGAAGCTAGCAAACACCAAATTCAATCATTAGATACACTATTTGAAGGCTTTTTGAATATTATTTCTATAGAAAAGATTAGTGCAATCCTTTTTCAATATTCTTTGTTTTAGATTAAGGTAAAAACAGGTTTAGAGGGGACCCGAAACCCCTAACAATAGTAAAAAAGATGTTCAAACATAGCATAACTAGGAAACAAGATCCTAAGACCAAAAAAACAAACACAAAATCAGGTTTTACAAGGACTTGAAACCATAGAATGTATTTAGAAAATGTGACTAGTTTTTACAAGGACTTGGAAGCTACATGTTTTACAAAGCTTATCAACAAGAGAACAAAAACCAAAAACAAAAAAAACTAGACGACTATTGTAGCTCCTTAATCATCTTAATAGCCTCCTTCCCCACTTCAGCTATACTAAGAGTAGTATCAGTAGGGGAAAAGCCAATACCAATAATAACTTCAGCAACTTTCTCTCGTGAGCTCAATCTAGTCCTTTTACTTGGTCCTCCAGGAGACATAATATCCTCAAGAGACAAATAACACACATGTTTCCCCTAATCAAAGAGATGTTGCAAGAAAGAGGATTGGTAGCCAAAATCATGACCCACATGTGAAACATTTTTTGGACTCAAATCAAACACAATTTTTTGCAAAATTTATTGGTATGTATCTTCAAATTCAAATAAGTCAAAGATTTTTTGAGATGGGTAAACCTTTTTATGTGAAGATAAATCACACATGCACAACTTGTTGTTGTAGGATATATATTAAATTTTCTAACCATTTTGATATTTTTAGGCATATATGCATGTTTTTGCATTCTAAGTTTGTTTTGCAGGATTGTGACATGAATGAGCCACCTAGATCTTCAAAGGAATTCATATCCAACATTTTATGTGAAATAGGGGATGACCAAAATTTTTACAAGACATCATGCTTGGATGGTACATGCTTATTTTGTGGTTCTTTGCAACTTTTATCAACTTCTGAACATATGGATAGTACACATGCAATTGGAAATGGAATAGTAGATTACGAAAAATACAAGACAGTGAGATATGCTTTAAAAGATGGAAAATAGGGTAAAATATGGGATTTAGTCATCGAAAAGATTCCAGTGTATGAATTCATGAAGATTTTTCGTGAAAAGATTATTTATGGGTATGCAAGGCATACACATAGAGCTCGATAGCTAGATTTGCAATTCAAGTTGTGCAAGGATATGTTTCCACTAGATATCATTGTTTTGGTTATAGACTTCATAGAGAACTACAAACTACAACCACAAATGAGGTGCAAGAAAAGTATTATACTTCTCAACAAGCTTCCATATTTTTTCACATAAAATTCATGCATTCACATACAAGTATAGAGGATGACGGTAACATTTTGAAGGAGTACCATTTTTACATCAGCAATGATCAATCACATTCTACAAAATTTGTAAATGGTTGTTTTCAACTATTTTATGGAGATTTGGCTAACAATGGCATACCATCTCATTAGCACATTATCTAGTTAGACAATTGTGCATCTTAATTCAAGAAAACACAGATGTTCTATTAGTTGAGCAAGATGCACAGGTTGTCTAGAATTCAATATATGTGGAATTTCATAGAGGTTGGTCATGGAAAGGGAGAGCATGATGGTGCAAGAACATGCATCAAAAGAGCCTTATCTCATGAAGAACTAAAGTACAAAGATGGAGCAATATTGACAGATGCAAAATCCATCATCTAGTGGTGTAACGCTACAATGGGTCTAGGTAAGGAAGGTGAGTCTACAGTTCATAGATTTTTTTGGTTGATAGATAATACTAACATTGCACCATATGAGGATTGTTGCACACTAATAGGATCAAGTGAGTTGCACTCTTTTAGAAGCACTGATGAAGGTTCATGGAGTATCCACACACAAAAAATGGCATGCTATTGTCCATCATGTGCAAAGGAACATTAGGATGACTATGAGTTGACTGAATGGGTGGACAAATGGGATATATGAGTTTTGGACGCAATTGACACTTATCATCCCCCACAAGCACTAGAAATGGTAGAGATGGATTCATCCATTAACTTTGACCACTTGTCTAATCTAATGCAACCTAGTAATATATATATATATATATATATATATATATATATATATATATATATATATTTGTAATTTCAATATGTAACTTTATAACTTTTACCTAAGTATTTTATGAATTAATAACCACATTTTGTACATTTATCACTGCAGGCCATGTTTATGTTGTTATTGTAGCTGAAGAAAATGAAGAAGGAATAGATTATTATCTATGTCATTGTGTCCAAACCAAACAAAAATTGTATCACTCAATTATAGATGGTGAAGGTTTAGAGTACCATATCGGTGTGGTGGTTGTAACTAGCACATGGTTTAGACGATATTCTATGAAGAACCCTAGCTTTTGGTTATTCGAGGATTGACAAATAGAGAGGAAGATTCTTCATTATTTGAATCTTGTTGTCACATCAAAATTCTACTTGATAAAATATGGTAGAAAACCAAATAATAAGACTCTTTGGAAAGTTCATGAATCAGACCATGAGGCAATACTTGAGACATTAAAATATAGAGCAGATCTAGTTGGTTCATTAGATTGAATAGGGAGAGAGGGAGAGATAGAGAGAGTGGTGTAGAGGCACTTTGAATCATAGGCCCCTCACCTTTTCATTTTTTTTGTGTTATGCTCCAAGTGAGCCTTGTAAGTAGAATAAGGGTCATTGGACCTAGGTTTTGTAGTTAGGGTATTGGATGTCATTTAATGTCCTTAGAAGAGTCACTATTTTGGCCTAAAAATCAAGGCATACATTGCCATAGGGCAATGAGTAATCTAAGGGATGATTCATTAGCTTAGGGAAGGGTCCCTAGTATGGAATTTCTAAGGGATAGTCTAAATAACAAGTTTAAAATGTTAAGAAGAGCAAGCGAGAAAAATCCAAAAGTTGCTATATTGCAATTTTGCAAGAAATTGTGGATTTTCCTTTTAAAACTTGAAGGAGGCCGATGCAAACCATAAGGATGAAGAGGAAATACCTAGGAGGAGATATAAAGACTTTCCAAATGCTAAAATGAGAGAAGTTAATATCATTGTGTACAGTCAGCATGCTATAGCATGATATTTGAAGGCAAAATTACTGAGTTTCTAAGTTTTAAGGTGTTTTTGACATTTTTTTTGTAGACTGTGCTAGTTTCCATGGTAGATTGGGTTTTTTAGAACAATTTTGTTTTAGGAAGTTTGGTTTGATTGCCTTTCTTTTCATAGTTCATCAAAATGTTGCTCAAAAAGTTGCTTGACAACTTTTGAGCAACTTCTTAAAAAGTTGTTAAACTTTCAAAAATTCTTCCCTAAAGGGCTAGTTGGTTCAAAAAAACCTTATAACTCTTGGGGAAAACCTATATTATCCCTTACAGGTGGGTGATAGGTATGATGTACTTATTTTGGCAAGAAACCAATAAAATAGCCTATTTTTCCTATAAAATTATGTGTTTCGGAGAATTATATAGATTGGTACAGACATTGGGACATTTGCTAATGACCCTAGGAGTTAGAGGGGTGAGTTAGCTTTCATTTTCACTTGGTTTCATGTTTTGATCCTTTGTAGTTTGCAAGTTATTCAAGTTTTGCTGAAAGTGCCTAGAAATCAACATTAAACCAAGGGTTTCACCTAGGACCTTGTTGTTTTGGCACTTTCCACTATGGGAATTTGATGGACCTTAGTGGAATGCAAGCCCTGTTAGTGTACTTCATGATTTTTTAGGTTTTACAGATGGCCAAGCAAGGAACTAATTTTGCAACCATACTTGAGGTGTATGGCTCCATACATGCACCATTCAACATTTCACCACAATCACTATAACTTTTTCTCTAGAGTGATCCAAGGTCTATAACTTTGGATTTGGACTTGTTTCATATGCCCCTAGATGTTCCAATAATTTTTTTTTAGATTGGAACATGTGAAAGGGTACCTATAGTGTAACTGCAACCTAATTAGGCTTATCAACACTTTCCAAATGTTGTTATAGCAGTAGCTTCTAGTCTCTTCTAGTTTGTGAGGTTTACATATGTTTTATATGTTCTAAAAGGGTGGTTGAATTTCACTTTAAACTATGTCTTGATGTGGGGCTTTTTCACATTATGTTCAATTTACAATTTGAAGGGTTACTAGCCTTTTCAATGGCAAACTACTGTAACTATATTTTAGTGTTGTTTGGACACAACATAATCACTTTATCTACTGTATACAGATCTTAATAGGTCTAAGGTGTGTGTATATTCCATTTCATGGCCATTGTTCTCTTTTCCTTCATGTTTGGGGGTATGTTCCCTTATTAGGCTTTTGGAGAATCATTATGTTTTGGTGCTTTTGGAATTAGGAAAACCTTGTGATTAGGTTCCCTACCTTGTTTGGGTTGTGATAGCCTATGATAAGTTCATTATTGATGCTTGTGATAAGTGTCCCAACACTAAACCCTCCTTTTGGAAAATTTGAAGGATTCCAACCTTATCTAATTTCCTTGTGGCTTGCCTTTTAGAAGCTTCCACCATGCACTATTGCATCACAACCTATCCTAAGTGAAATATCTAGGATCCTTAGGTTCCTTCTTTGATGAGTCTAGAATGGGTGCTCCTGCACTAGTCATCTACTTGACTAGGACATGTTTGGGAACTAACAATCTCCATTTAAACTCAAGTCTCCATTTAAAGGTGGCAATGAACTTTTTGTTGTTATGTTAAGATCATTAATATATTTCGATGAGAACTTTGAGGGATCATGCCCAACTTGAGTATCCTAGCTTCTCAAGTCCTATAAATGCAAGACCATTAATGAATAGGCATTTCTAATTGAAAAATTTTTGGTGCTAGAATGAAGTGCGCGGCCAGATTCTTTGCCTACTAATGAGCCAATTTGAGGCTTCACTTCACATTGCTCCGTTGACAATTCTATAGCACTTGTTACTTCTCTATATGAAAATTTTGTGTCTGTGTACATGTGCACTCTTTCCCAGTAGCTGTACATTTTGTCTCTTCATCCTAAGTGATTGGCATACCCTAGATGGCACTAAGATAACTATTTTCTTCTAAAATTTCCTTTTCTCTTAGATTAATTTCTCTATTAAGTAGGCTTGCTATATCTTCCTTTATATATTTAATAGATGTAGCTACAATTCCTCTATATATATTCCTCTACATATTAAGCTTTCCTCCATAGGAATGAGAAGGCATGGGGAGTGAGGCAAACTATTGGTAATTGTATTAAAAAGGTAGTTCTTGGCCATGCCATTGATGGGAATCATTTCAATCTTATTTTTAGAATCGATACCTCATTTTTCTTGAAAGAATAATATATATTGTTTTCAATGTCTTTGAAATATCTATAGCTAGTAGCCAAGTGCTTATTCATTGCCTTTCAATATTCATGGGAAACTAAGGTATTTGGTTACCTAATAGGTCCTAGGAATCTTAACTAGGGTCCTAGAATAGTCCTAGATGGACCCATTTGACCTAAATATGTAAAGAGCAAAAATTGCTCAAAAGTTGCAATGTTGCTCAAAAAGTTGCTTGAGCAACATTTGCAATTTTTGCAAAAAAGTTTCAAATGGAAGTTTGGGAAGTTGTAACTATCCATGCTCAGGTACATGAGCATGGGAAATTTTTTTTTTAAAGGTTAGAAGGGTTCCAGTCAGATTTGCATTTTTAAACAACTTTTGCAATTTTGCACAAAAAGTGCAACTTTTGCAAAGTTCACTAGATTTCACTTCTAGGACTTGGAAAAGGTTCCAAACTATTAAAAAACAACTAAAAACACCTAATCCTAGGCTATCTTGACCAAAAACTCAAAAAGACCCAATTTTGCCTAATTAGCAACTTTTTTTCATATCTTGCACAGTGGCCTAGGCGTACATATCTTGCTCATATCTCTCTCACCGTTCATTGTGGGATTGAACTATCTATTCCATTAGCTCTAAGTGGCAAGGTAAACCATATCTCCAAACTCATCCTATCCCGTTGAGTGCTCAAACATTCTCAGGCATGCCAAACCGAAATGTCCCTAAGAGTCACTAAATGCCATAAGGCGGTGATCTTTGACGGGGCATATCTCAGAGCTCATGTGAGGTATGGATGCAATTCTAGGTGCTATAGGACTATGTTGTAGAGACCTACCTCTCTCACTTTTTGGAGATCTTACTCCATTTTGATTTTGCAATGCCATCTCGGGTGATGTTGAAACCTGTAGTGTTGGTCAGTACAAAGTTGCCAACTACCAAATCTCCCTCACCATTCATCATGTGATCAAACTGTCTATTCTGTTAGCTTTGAGTGGCTAAGTAAATCCTAGCCCCAAGATCATCCTATCCCTTTGAGCACTCAAATGTTCTTGGGCATGCCAAACCAAAATATCCCTAAGAGTCACTAAATGCCATAGGGCAATGATCTTTGATGGGGCATATCTCAAAGCTCATGCGAGGTATGGATGTGATTCTAGGTGCTATAAGACCATGTTGTGGAGAGCTACAATAAACTCTCTCTTTTGGAGATCTTATTCTATTTTGATTTTGTGACACCATCTCAGGTGATGCTGAAACTTGTAGTGTTGGCTAGTACAAAGTTGCCAATTGCCAAATCTCCCTCACTATTGGTTGTGGAATTGAACTATTTATTCCATTAGCTCTAGGTGGCCAAGTAAACCCTAACCCCAAGATCATCCTATCCCTTTGAGTGCTTGAACATTCTTGGGCATGTTGAACTGA
Organism: Cupressus sempervirens; assembly: GCA_028749045.1. Lineage (NCBI taxonomy): Eukaryota > Viridiplantae > Streptophyta > Pinopsida > Cupressales > Cupressaceae > Cupressus > Cupressus sempervirens. Next base: position 539,723,270 of record CM053793.1, read on the forward strand.
AATATCCCTAAGAGTCACTAAATGCCATCGGGTAACAATATTTGACGGAACATATCTCGAAGCTTGTGGGAGATATGGATGTGATTCGAGTTGCTATAGGACTATGTTGCAGAGACCTATAATAACCTCTCTCTCTCTCTCTCTCTCTCTCTCTCTCTCTCTCTCTCTCTCTCTCTTTGGAGATCTTATTCTATTTTGATTTTGCAATGCCATCTCAGGTGATGCTGAAACTTATAGTATTGGCTAGTACAAAGTTGCCAATTGTCAAATCTCCCTCACTGTTCATCGTAGGATCAAACTATCTATTTTGTTAGCTATGGTTGGCTAGGTAAACCCTATCCCCAAGCTCATCTCATCACATTGAGTGCTCAAACATTCTTGAGCATGCCGAACTGAAACGTCCCTAAGAGTCACTAAATGTCATAGGGCAATGATCTTTGACAGGGCATATATTAGAGCACGTGTGAGGTATGGATGCAATTATAGGTGCTATAGGACCATGTTGCAGAGACCTACAATAACCTCTCTCACTTTTTGGAGATCTTATTCCATTTTGATTTTGCGACACCATCTTGGGTGATGCTAAAACTTGTAGTGTTGGCCAGTACAAAGTTGCCAACTACCAAATCTCTCTCACCTTTCATCATGGGATCAAACTATCTATTTTGTTAGCTTCAGGTGGCTAGGTAAACATTAGCCCCAAGATTCTCTTGTCCCATTGAGTGCTTGAACATTCTCAAGCATGACAAACCAAATCATCCATAAGAGTCACTAAATGCCATAGGGAAGCAATCTTTGACGAGGCATATTTTGAAGCTTGTATGAGGTATAGATATGATTCTAGGTGCTATAGGACCATGTTGTAGAGACCTACAATAACCTCTCTTACTTTTTCAATATCTTATTCCATTTTGATTTTGCAACTCCATCTCGGGTGATGCTAAAACTTGTAGTTTTGGCTAGTACAAAGTTGCCAACTATCGAATCTCCCTCACCGTTCATCGTGGGATTGAACTATATATTCCATTAGCTATAGGTAGCTAGGTAAACCCTAGCCCCAAGCTTGTCCTATCCTGTTGAGCACTCAAATGTTCTCAGGCACACTGAATTGAAATGTCCCTAAGAGTCACTAAATGCCATAGGGCAACGATCTTTGTTGGGGCATATCTCAAAGCTCGTGCAAGGTATGGATGTGATTCTAGGTGCTATAGGACCATGTTGTGGAGACCTACGATAACCTCTCTCACTTTTTGGAGATCTTATTCTATTTTGATTTTGTGATGCCATCTTAGATGATGCTGAAACTTGTAGTGTTGGCTAGTAGAAAATTGCCAACTGCCAAATCTCTCTCACCTTTCATCGTGGGATCGAACTATCTATTCTATTAGCTCCAGATGGATGGGTAAACACTAGCCCCAAGCTCCTCCTATTTTTTTGAGTGCTCAAATTTTCTCGGGCACATTGAACCAAATCATCCCAAAGAGTCACTAAATGCCATAGGACAATGATCTTTGACTATGGCAACTAGATATGTCATCTCATCCAATGATGGAGACTCATGATAGAAGGAAAAGGGGTGATCATACACCTCATTTTCAACATTTTTTATTTTATTTATGGTAATAAGGTAATCCTTGTTTGTAAGGTCAAGGAACTTGAGGTCACCTATAAACCCAAGTTGCCTTAGTCCTAAGGATTTTTAGTTTTTAGTTGTTTTTATTAATAAGTTGACTCAATAAGTGTTTTGAGAGTCATTACACCTTATATAGGTCCTATGTGTTACCAAAAACCACTTTGTTAAGCTCTAAGAAGAGTTAGTGCAAAAATTGCATTTTGCAATAAAAGTTGCTGACAACTTTTTGGCAATTTTAACAGTTTTTTGGAAAACGTTGAAATTAACCTTGTAACCAATGAAACCAACTAGTAATCAGTTGGAATGGATGTCAACTGATGAAAATATCCTCTATGAATTTTGAGGAGGCATAAGGTGTTGGTGATTATTATTATTTTTTATATGGCAAGGGGTCACTGTTGATGTTAAACTTGTATATAGGATTATTGAGTTATTGTCAAATATCATTACTTCCTGTTTGGAATAGAAAAATTGTTCTTTTTCAGAATGAAACATCATTTTAGTTGCATGTTATCATTTAATGGAGTTAGTGGAAGATGTTAAGGATCTTCTCAATTTTCTTAATATCTATTTCATTGGTTTGAAACATAATCACTTCCCTTTGTGAAGAGTTGTCCAAAAATCAGCAAATTACATGTTGCAAAGAAAATATAGTCATAGGATGTTGGAAGATTGTTCTCACTCATAGAATGTTGAAGAATCTCTTGGAAGGATGGAATAGATGATAGACTGAAGTTTGTGAGATAGTTATTAGGTGTTCCTTGAAGTGTCTAAGATGCTAGTTTGGAGAAAGAAGTTGATTATGATCCATTTCTCAAATTTGCTCATTTTTTCCTTATTGCTTTCCAAGTCTTAAATAGGGAAAGTGATCAAGTAGTTTTGTGAAGTTGGGTAGAAGTTTGTTCAATGTTATAACCAAGTTGGAAAGAGTCTTTGAAGACACTTACGAAGGTGGAAAATGTAGTTTTCCTTAAAAGTGTTCTTGCTGGAATCCACTAGCTTTTGGTGTGAACACTTTGTATCACTTTGGATGCAATTTACATTAAAATGAAATACATGAAATGTACTAAAAATGTAAACAAGAAAAGAAAGATATATGTTATGATAATCAATAATGTCATACATGAACACACATGTAATATATTATTATAACCAATAATATCATACATGAATGAACATATAATATATTATGATAACCAATAATGTCATACATGAACAAACATATAATATATTATGATAACCAATCATGTCATACATTAAAAAATATATAATATATTATGATAACCAATAATGTCATACATGAACAAACATATCATATATTAACCAATAATGTCATAAGTCTAATAATGTCATGCATCAAATATATGTCATACATCAAATTTATAAAATGTCATATATACATCAAATGTATATCGAATATGTCCACTAACATAAAATCCAACATATATGTCCACTAATGCCTATACATGTGTGTCTATCAACTATATATTCTCCTTCCCGTGAAGGGAATGAAACAAATCCCTAGAGGTCTTCGGTTGTCATGTGGAGGGAGATGATGGGGGTCTTCTTCACATGCTAGCTTGTCCTCTTGTTTAGGCTCTTCTCTAACTTGAGTTGATAAAAACAAAGTAGATATGAATCAATAATTATTATACATTGAAATAAAATATATGTATACAAAAAATTAATTATTTTCTTACCACCATCAAATAGTCACTCTATACGTCCACCTCAAAGGCTCACAGATGATCGGGTGTAATAAGGCCCTACAACAATTCAATCAATATAATCACTTATAAATAACATTAGAAATTTTGATACTAAATATTATAAATAACAACTAAAACCAAGAAAATTCTTTCATACCTCAGTCAATGGCTCTGAACTAGCTATCGCTGTAGTAACTCCACGATTGATGGATTGGCAAAGATGAGGAGGAGTCTCAGACGTCAACAACTACATGTCATATAATATAATTTACATGTAACATGAAACATGAAACAAATATAATCAAATTAATTAAATTAACATGAAACAAATATACCTCTACGAAGCTCGTATCATGCCTAGGCTCGGAGTCCCTTGTGAATGTCGATGATCTAGTAAAGAACTGATGCATATGCATAATTTTTTTTTGTCAATCCTTCATATGATTACTTAATAAATATATGTATTAATTCAAATGATTAAATCAATACATACCTGTCAACTCATTGATGGGATGAAAAATGGGGTCGGGGAATTTGTACTAGAGCTGCCAACACTCTTACCCTAAATTTTGAACAATGTCAATACATGCTAATTAATTAGTCATTCACTATACATATGAAATGTGATCAAATTAATTTATTATAATTATAACTTACCTATGTGTTAATGCCAAATGTGTCACTCAAGAACTCATCAGTGACTAGACCATCATCCATATTGTCTCTAGCATGATTGCCAAATGTGCATAAGGATTCACATGATGTGCACATGTGACCATGATGCACAGAAAGCTCCTCCTCAACTAATTAACTTGTGCAATGAATGAGAGTTTGTGTCAAAGCATTAATAGTCCCTAGAGTGCTGGTCTCTACATGTTCCTTCACAAATGAAGGAATAATCACATGCTCACCCTATGGCTTGACAACAGGTGCCCTAACTACATCAGGGTCATGATGTGCCCCCAACCTATCAAATGATGACCCCCTAGCTCTACCCTAAGATTCTAATATAACAAAATAATTGAGAATCTCCCCAACGATAAATTTAGAATACAATTTCTTTAAGATATACATTGGAACGTCGTGATTATTGCAGGGAGGGGCATCAAAGACCATCCACCATCTATCTCAATAGTTATTTCTAATACCATCATGCATGCACCAATGGATGGGGAACCTTTTAGTTGTATGTTTAATAGTATCTTGCTCTCTAGGCTTTTTAAACAATGCACAAATGCTACCTTTTGGTATCTTTTTTTTTTTTTTACATCTTGTTGTGAATTTTTTTTTTGCATAATATCTTCTTTGTTCATCCCTCTTAACATGCCAAATATCCAACTAACCACTAACAGAAGCTAGATGGGTCATAACAGAATCAAGGGAGGATGCCAATTGTGCTTTCATCAAATTGGTTTGTCCACAAGCTTTCAACCTACCAATGAGTGCTTCTAATTCATTTTTCCCTCTTTTTATTTCATTCATTATGTTGTCTTGGGTGCCAGGAGGAGGTCTTTCAATTGGTGCAAGTTGCAAAAATTTCTTGCTCTTATTGTGGAGGGATTCAATTTGGATCTTGTGGACGGTTTTCATTTTGATTTTTCTGATCTAGTTGGGGATTTGGTAGTTCATTATTCACATTTCTTGATAAGAAACCAATTGCAATCTAAATAAATAAACAAATTTAAAGAAAAATTTAAAAAAGCCTGCAAAACAATGTAAAAACTTACAAAACAATCCAAAAACATATAAAACAATGTAAAAACAAGAGTAGAAAACATATGACATGATCCCGATCTTGAACTTTGGCAATACAGAGGCATTTTGAGGAGGTGGATGACAAAATTATTCAATTTCTTTAATCTGCATGTGTGCTTCGAGGAGAAATGCAAAAAGAATAAAATGGGTTGTGGGTTTGCAACCCATTTATAAAATTTCTTACTTTTGAAAAGTGTGTGCATGCTATAGCATGTACATGCTTTTGAAAATTAAAAAAGAAAACTTTATGTGTCATATTTTTGGCACCACAACTTGGTGCACATACCCACCTAACCCATTAATCTCACATTTAATATTGAAAATTTAATTCTTTTCCCCAATATTAAATAATTACATGAAATATTATCACAATGTTACAGTACAACTCATCAAGTTTATCCTATGGGAATCTTTACATGTTACAAATCCATTTAGGTGAAATATTACATAATAAAATAATATAATATAATATAAAAATATTATGCAATTGTGCAATACCCATTATCTCAACAATCTCTCACTTGTTGTATATATTGCATAATGTCAAATTGTAGCCACATAAATGAATAAGGGAATAATCCCTCTTAGCACATCCACCATCATGGATCAAAGTACACCATGTGCTCCATCCTACTACACAAAAAAAAAAATATCCAACTTCTCAATCATGAATGATCTCACCTCCTATTATGCCACTACCATTGAACATACATAGAAGCCATCCAAAGAGAAAGCCACCCAATCTGTCATATTAGAAGATCATCAAATCTTGTACCAACTAAAATGCCAAGCACAAAAAATTGATCCAAAGGTAATCACATGTATTTGTACTTGTCAAAAAATTTATAGCTGAAATAGCACCCACAGTAAATGTTAAACCCATCCAACTATCCATACCTCCAAAGGAATACCAAGTGAATCTCACATCATCAAAATATCCAATCTATAACTTGCAATGACAAGCCTCAAGAGAAATACTTGCCACATATAAATCAAGAAGCTCCCACTGCAAAAGATAATGTCAAATCTATTACCAATCCACTCACAGCATCTCAAAGAAGTGAATCGATGTAGTCTCAAGAACATTTACAACACATAAACCAATAACTTGCAAGAACAAATCTCATAACAAGTCTCCAATGCTCTCCCAAGTTCTCCACAACCAACAAAGGAAAGAGATAAAGAAATAACTATGTCATCTCTCACATTGCATATATGAGCACAAACTAGTGATCACAATCTCTCACCAATCTCAAATCCAATGTAAGAAAAATTGAACATCCAAGAAGATAACTAAGACCAAAGAGAAATCATACAAATCATAATTTTTACCATGTCCTTCTACACACACCTCTAGATGTAAACTATGTAAGTTGATCTCCTCCATAAAACCCCAACAAGAAGCCACAGAAACACCCAAACCAAACCATATAATTAATCATGGATGTAAGCCTCCATATAATTAATCATGGATGTAAGCCTCTCACAAGAAGATCAAACTAATAAACCATTCCCAAATCAAGTAATAACCATTCCTAATCCAATGAATATGTCCAATATAAAACCATCCCCTAAACTCAACCAGCATAACAACATATGCAAATGGAGATAACCAATGCTAAATCATCTCTGAAATGAACCCTCTAGAACTAACTCATGTACCATAGCGCAAGATCCATATCCATGAAAGATAAGCATACATATAATGCACCTGAGAGAAACAATGGGCTATACCTCTCAAATAGCAAACTGTCGAGTAGACCAAGAGTGAGAAATGAGAATACACATCAAGATATCCAAGTCTCCAACCAAGACTCATCTAAGAAAAACCTCCTCTCAAGTCCATATTAGGTGAATGCCCCTCGAACTTCCTACTAAAACCAAACAACTATCCCAACAAATACTTCTCTAATCCAAGAGAAATCAACATCACCACCATCTCTAAGTATCCATGAGCACCTATAACCAATTAATCCATGCCAACTCCAAATGCAATATAGTAATATCATGAAGTATCTAGCTTATAATGAATGTACTCAATACCAAAAAATTAAACCAAGATCAATGTCAAAGTTTCAACCATGGCCTCATGAACATAGACATGACAAAATGATCTAATCATTTCATTTAAAGAGATAACATGCTCCAAATGAACATACTATAACATGTCAAAACTCTAAACACGTATCAAGAGTATACCATGACATAAAAATGAAATCATCTTAACACCAAGGATAACATGCCAAATGAAAGCATAAACCACACCTTTACTAAGAACCCTATGAGTCTTCTAGATGCAACCATCTCCACACACCATGAAGAAAAAACTATCTCCACATACCATGAAAAACCATCTCCACACAACATGAAGATAACCAAGAACCCCATGAGTCCTTAAGATCTAACCATCTTCACACACACTATGAAGATAACAAGTGCACCATGCAAATGTCAAAGATGCCTCTACAACAATAGGATCTAAGACAAATCTTCAACATTTGCAAACACTCAATAAATATATCAATGCCAACAACTCCCACTCAATAGTAGTACCAAGTCATCTATGGCATCATAAAATCCATCTCCTATATAAATATCCCCTAGGTCTACACTCACACAACCAAAGTGTCAGTACCAAGTGAAACCAAATCTTCTCCAAACCAATAAGATACAAATCAAACTAGGCACTAATCCTACACAATCACCTCATCACTATCATCCTCTAACCATGTGAATCAACCAAGGAATCAAACAATAAAAGAACTCAAAGTGCGCATCATGAGCTCCTCAAAAGAAACCAAATAACCTTGACCCTCAACCAAGAAGATAAATACCACCATAACCAAATCAGGAATCCAAACCAATGAACAAGTATGTACCTATATATCCAATCATGTCATGCCAAAATCCATGGCACCATGATCACATCCATGAACCAAGCATCTGACTCTCAAAGTGTCCAACTTGTTAGCATAAAATATTCAACCACAATCTTCCACCATGACTATACCTAGTAAGAATATCTCATTCTTTCTACATAAAGAAAAAATGAGAAAATAATGTGAATTAGGGCATAGACAATGCAAATCCAAGTCACCAATCTAAATATGTATCAATAATGAAAGATTAATGGGAAAAGACAACCGATAACCAAGCTATAAATGCAACTTTTAAGTATAGACTGCTTACAACACTGCACAACTTGTAGACCCAACAAGTCATCATACATATCAAAACTAAACATTGATAACCATATCATCATGAGACCAATCTGAAATATGAATGGAGTATACAATGACATCAAATCTCAGATCTCCAAAATATACAATGTCATAAACTCACAATGCTACCATAGTCAATATATACTATAAATTGTTCAGATTAATTTATAACCAAATAAACCATACCAAACTTCAACTAAATCTGAACCAATGTGTAGAGCTCTCCAAGAGCTTTCCATTGACTACTCAAAGTCCAAAATCTAACTTTTTATGCCCAAGTTATGCCCTAATCTATGCTCAAAATAAATAACATATAACTTTCAGGCTCCTAAAACCTGACAAAATGTCAAAATCATAGAACCAAACCTACATCAAGTTGTAGTACTCTGAATTAGCTTTCCAATGCTTATAAGAAGTTTGAAATCTAATTCCTGAGAGAAAGTTATGGTTGTTTTACTAAGATAGTCTTTTTACCATTTTCACTGCAAATTTTTTTTTGTGACAAAAACTCTGACGGGACTAAATTTGATGGCCATTACGGGCTATAACAAAAAAAGCTCTTTCATTTCCTCTTAACATGGCTAAACTAGGGCATATTATATATCAAAATTTATGGAAATGGTGATGTTTGTTTTTACCCAACTGGTCATTTTTGCAAGCTACCCATAAAGCCTCATTTAAATGAAACATCCAAAAAATTCTTTTGTTCAACAATTTCACATGCCCAAAATATTTCAACATCCCATCATAACAGAAAACCCAAAACCTTCAGATCTGCAATAAACAACTCATATATCTTTTCCTTTCTTTTATCCTCTCATGCATTCTCATGGATTCAATCAAGGGTTACAATAATGAAATCATAGCTTTGATACCACTTGTAAGGAAACTTGGCAAGAAAAAATTTAACTATTTCCACATAACCTATATAGTAGATCTGAAATAAATATGTAATTGAAATCCACATGCAAGATAATAGACAACATAGCTACAAAAATTTGACTCAAGATATACCTTAGGAAACCCTCATTGAGGGAAAGAACCCAACCTCCAAAAGCATTCATCACCATGTATTATTCAAAAAAAATACCATTGCAATACAACCATGGAAACCTTCAAAGCCATAGCCACTACCAAAAAATCCATGTGAACAAGCATGAATCCACACATCCCATGGCATGCTTCCAACCTTCACAAATGTTCCCTTGGCTAACCTGTCAAGCCTTGTCCTGCTCGACTCTTTCCCTTTTTGCTGCCTTCTTCTCACCACACCAACAACTACCCTTGTGACTGCTTATATAGTAGCAAATCCTAGAAAACCACCAAGTGGTGTTACATAAACCATGTGCTACCTGACCCATTGACCCCACATTTAATATTGAAAATTTAATTCTCTTCCCCAATATTAAATAATTACATAAAATATTATCACAATGTTACAATACAACCCATCAAGTTTATCCCATGGGAATCTTAACATGTGACATGTCCATTCTGGTGCAACATTACATAATAAAATAAAATAATACAATATAAAAATATTATGCAATGTGTGCAACACCCATTATCTCAACATCTCCCACTCCCATCAAGCATCGAATAGAGCCACACTTGTCAAATGAAAAAAATTCCACTAGGCAAGGAGAGAAAAACTCAAAAGAAAAGATATTCACCTTGGCCACAAAGCTCAGGAAGAAGAAACCAACAAATTGACTAGAGGTTCGAGAATCTCTAGATGGATTGATATTCACCATCCTCCAAAAGGGTTGCCAAACTTGTCCAACACTTGGATGACATAAGAAATGATAGGAAATCCTAATGCAAAGCCAGAGGAACTACCACCGCAACTAGGAAATACCCCCAACTTTTGAAAAACATTCCAAAAGGGGTAAAAAGAACAATAGGGGAAGTAGATAAAGGAAGACTAGGAAATCTTGGCAACAAAACAACCCCAAAAAATGACCACTGCAACCACCATGCCTCAACAGTATGCATCTTCATCTATTTCCTCTCCACCATCCAATGCTATAAACTCACAGGGCTTCATATGCGAGAAACCCTAGTGTTCAAATGTTGCTTCATGCTCCTGCTCTTGTCTACCATCCAATAGGAACAATTGTTGTTTCATGTGATCCTTATACCTTTATGTGCCTTTATTGGTAGGGGACATGTTAAAAACACCTAGGAACTTAGTGGGAGATATAGAGACAACAAGGTAATGTCTTTGGCCAAAATTAAAGAATCTAGGTTTGCAAAATGATTCAGAGACATGTTTGCATATTTGAAACATGTCTCAAGGGAAAAAAACATCATCCATTTTAATGGTTGTTGATAACCTACAAGATCCTACCAAATTTTAATTAGATGTCATGTTTGTGACTGGATAACATTTCAATTCGTCCTCTTCTAATAGCCCAATAACTTGCATCTCTTGAACTTTCTTAGTTGTTGTCCAATCCTTACCATGAGAATTTTTCATAGAATTAGAAATGACCCAACATGAGAAATATATGATTGTTTCCTTTGAAAAGTATTAGAGATAACTCCTTCATACTATTTCTCTATCACTTCATCTTGATTCAAAATGGAAACACAACCTCAACTGTGCAAAATTGAACAAGCTCATTCATCAAATCTAGAGTTCAAAAGTTGATGCCCAATTTCAATTAATATCTCATAGAATACTCCAAATCAAGATGCCTATTAGTGAGCACGTCTCCTTCATTTCCCACCTCTAATACTTTTGCCTTCTTTCTCCAACAAAGAATCTATATAAACATGTTTTGATTATTTGCATATGCTCACCAATTGTGGTGCACACTAGTTTTCATACTTGTAACAGTCATCCCTCTAACATTGTCTTGGAAATTTGTAGTGTTTGGGCTTTCCTCTTGTCATAATTTCATCACCCATATATTTGAAGCAAGTAATATGTAACTTTATCTAGATTTTTAGATGCTTGGTTGCCTTTTCAATCTTTCCACCCTTCAAGTTGAAATTCAAATAATTTCCTTGAGTTTGATGCTTCATATGGACATTTTGCAACAAGATCTTTAGCTAAACTCAGACTTTATTTGAATCATATACCATATTCAAGCTTAAGTTAAGAAATATCAAGATAACTACAATAATCCATTTCCAAAGACAATGCCAATTTTTGGACTTGGCACCAACAATGCATGCACTCATTGAAGTTGGCTTGAACTACAAAGGTTGGTGAATCTTTGCTTCCTCTACTGACAAACAACGAGACAACATTCATGTAAGTAATGTTTTGTTAGCTATAGCTATTGATATGCCAATATTGCTACTCATTTTTATTTTATATAATTATTCTTTTAGTTTCCTTTAACCGAATTTCTGTTATGCAATATTTTCATATGATTATTGTTTATGGTAATTTATTGCTTAATTGTTGAACACCATAGCCCTTACATTTATTCTTATTTAATTTCTTTCTTCCTAATCCAATTTTTTTTTGGAAAAACCTAAATTCCAACCGAATAACCTTTTTGAACTTTTCCCTCATTCAATTCATTGCGATAAAAAAATCTTTCATACAAGTTCTCAGATTTGGGAGTGGATAGAGGCTGCTCCAACGAACTTCAATCTATGCCTCACCACCCTTCAAACTACTTCATTTGGGTGGCCAGAAAAAGAGACACATACGGAGACGTCTCGTCCAACCAAACTTAGGCACGTTTCAATAGTATTTTCTGGTGAGGATGAATGCCGTCATGAAATATTATATTAAAAACAAATGATTGGCAAGAACAGGCGTTGCGTAATGTAATGTCGAGCGAATTCAAAACCAATCTACAGATCAACCAAACAATTCAGATAGTGATCAAAATCGAGTCCTAATCATCTGAAACATTGAACGCTGCAATTCAAACAATAACTAAACAACCAGTTTAAATAGGAAGCCCAGAAACAAAATTATGAATCCAGCAGTGCAAAAACTGGTCTGAATCTCATTCTAGCTTCGATGGCAGATCAAAAGCAACGGGTGGGACAAAAACAATCTGTGCTTTCAGAGGTCACCCGATCGAACTCGTGCCGGTACAATTCAAGGAAGTTGGGAAAAAAGGCGGTACTTTGTAAGAACAGGTCGGAGGTTCGAATCACAGGCGGGATCATCTCGGAGGAAGAAGCGAAAATAAAGGCGGAGCTGGCTGAAGAGATCGAGAAGACGCTGCAGAAGGAAATCGAGCAGCAGATCTCGACTCTCAGACGCCGACTGGAGGAGCTTCGTCGCCAAACGAAATCTGACAGTCCTATGAAGAAGCCAAGTTTAACAAAAAGTGATCTTTTTCCGCCAAAACATATGATCAATGGCGGCAAGGAAAGGAAAAAGAAATTTCAGTGGGAGAACAGCCTGAGATCGAGCTCGTGTGAAAGTGGTTCGTTTACAAGACGTCCATGGAATGATCAGCTGTCAAATCCCTCGCCTTGGAAATAAAGTTTTTTGGGCGCCATTGTTTCTCATAAACGAAAGCTCGTTTGGTTCGTGGATGGGAAGATAAAGTAAAGGTGGATTAAGTGATGGGGAAAAGTATAGTCGTTGATGGGAAGAGATATACTTAAATGGGTTGTCATGGAGCTACTTAGTTTTTGTTTGCCATAGTTTTTCATACATTTTGTAACATAAAGCTTACTAGTGTTTTGTGTTGAGTTTATTAGGGTTTGGTTTTATCATTTGGATTTATGATTGGGAAAGGAAAGGAGAGATTTTTTTATAGTCTATGATACTAGCTATGTGTTTTAGGGTCTATATATGGTGACAACAATATGGGACTACCCTATATATCTTGTAGGAGGCACCTAACTAAATTACAAATAAGCCATCCATACCTTATTTCTTATCAGATTTGAATTTGTGACATATGTTTTAAGAGTACATATTCTCCTCCTCTTTTGTGTTTGAATATTGAAAGAGAACTTAATTAAAATTTTAATTTAAGATTTTTTTGTTCACTAGGATTAATTTTTACTGTGCACTTTTTTATGTTTAGAAGTTGATTTATAAGATACTATTCGTGATCTTGTATTATAAGTCTTGATAGCAATTGATAAAAAAGAGTTAATTGGTGGTCTATGTTGTTGTTTGTAAAAAGTATTTATAATAATTAAAGATGAAATTTTAAATTATGATTTTTCTTCTTTAATTATAGTTATTTACTTGATTGAATTTATTTGGTGAACATGATTTATAAAGAATTTGATCATTTTCATGTTGATAAGTTCATATAAATAGATTACATATGTGACTTAAATAAAATTTGTAGTTTTTTTAGGGGTGAAAGTAAAAGTTATATATTAAGAATGATTGAACTATAAGAACCGTAAAGATTTATATATGCTAATGGCAACCAAAATACAAAATGGAAAGAGAATCTATAAAATGAGCTCACAAAAAAACATAAAGGGCACTAGATCTAAATAGTTCTCATCATTACCTATATAAATCCCTCACATCTTCATAATGAATTTGATGAAGTGATCTTGAATGCTCATGATTTTGTTCTTTACAATTATCTACACACCAACCACTCACAATTTTTAAGCTCCATCTAGTTAAGCAATCAACAACTCCACTCCACTCTCTAGGACCACTAACTCAAAATAAAACTTCACATTTAGTGCCTAAATGAAGAAATTCTTTAGCTAATAAGACTATCTTTTAAGAATAATTATAAAAGTTTTCTCATAAGGTCAATAGGTATTACAGAGTCATTCTCACAAAGATTATTGCTTCAACCACTACTAAAGATCTGTCAAGGGCATATATTATACCTCAACCTTTCCCTTGGTTTCTAGAATGAGAATCCAAGGAAGAAGAGAATAAGAACTAAATACAATCTAAAATATTATAACCAATACCTATAATACTAGCTAGAATTGAGTCACCCCTTGAATTCCCATACATATTTATTTTATGAAAATATTGCAAGGACAAAGAGATCATTTACTTGAATACTTCAGCTTCTTCACAAGTTTTTGATTAAAGGGTAAAAATAGATTTTAAGGGTACCCTAAACCCTATAAATTCATTAGAAAATATAAAGCATAAAGGTTTGTAAAACCATCTATGTTGTCCAAACCAACAACCCAACACAAGAACCAACAAAACATGAAACAAAAACCAACAAAAAACAAAAAACAAAGACAAAACAAAAACATCCACTAGAGAGCACCAAGGGTCAAACTAGCTCCTTCAGAGAGGGAATAAACTCCTCCTTAAGATCAATCATCTTTCACACAATATTCTTAATCCCATCAATTTCAGAGAAGAACTAGTGGCCTATTTTTTCTATGTTCAACCTCGTATGCATTCTAAGTCTAGCCACCTAATCAAAAAAATCACCAACCTCTAATCTAGCACCAACATATCCCTTGTGTCATGATCAACTTTATCCACAAGCTTGTTCAAACAGTCAATAAAGATTGGCATAATTTCCTTGCAACTACTGATAACCCCTTTAACAAAAGTCTCTATATTATTAATCGACCATTGCAACCCCTCCAATTTTTGGTTCAAATTCTACTTTTTCCTTATCTCCCCTTTTTTGGTAGTGTCATGTTGGTTTCCCTGAATTTTATCAATTTTAGCTCTAAGGGATCTATAGTTCATATTGATGGTTTTGATAGCATAGAGGTTTACTTATCCATAATATGAAACAAGTAAAGAGGATTGAACTTGATTTTCTGGAGCACCCCAAAGGATGGGTCAACCTTCATGTCACACATGTCATTCTCTAGAAATCTCACATTAACCCCATATGGGTTGATTGCCTTAAGAAAGGGGTAACGCTTCTCATTTTTTTCCTTTCCCAAATCCCCAAGCCTTTGCTCATCCTTATTTTGATTAATGTTCTTTACCTCCTTATCTATTGAGTGCCAAGGGGAAATGGGGGTGTAATGACCAATAGAATTTGAATAGTCCACAAAAATAGGGGCATATTTTTCCTCCTTTTGAACCACTTTAGCTTCTTCCTTTTTATTCTTTTCATCACTCTTCCCTGGAGAAGGGTTATTCTCCACTTGTAGAGGATGGGGAGAAGGAGAATTAGGAGCTGAAGTATTAGGGCCATAGATTCTCTTCACTAACCCATACGACTCATCACTTGCTCCCTCATCCTTATTTTCCATACTATCTTCTCCATGATCAATGTGGGCCTCATGCATTAAGTCTTCTATGCTATCCTCCTTGACTTAGTGTCCATAGATCATCATCATCAATTTCAAGCTTAACTTTTTTGACTAAGATAGGAGAATCTATTTCTAACTCCCCCAAAATCCTCTTCCATTTACCCTTGCTATAACTAGAACCAATAGAAGGGTCTTTATTCTCAAATAACTTGAGATGAATATGATTTGCATCATTATTCTCAATATGACACAAAATGACAAAAATTA
Source organism: Cupressus sempervirens (assembly GCA_028749045.1). Lineage (NCBI taxonomy): Eukaryota > Viridiplantae > Streptophyta > Pinopsida > Cupressales > Cupressaceae > Cupressus > Cupressus sempervirens. The sequence goes on from CM053793.1 coordinate 539,739,007, forward strand.
ACCCTTCACACAGAATGGTCTTCCTATCTTTCTTAAGGAGGGCATCAATGCTTTGAGTAAGAGAACAACAAATAGAGAGGGAAGAAAATCCTCCTCTTATGTCTAGAGTGATTAACCAAACAAAATTATAGGAATGGGTCTTGTCATAGTTGTTGTCCAAAGTGATGTATTCCATAACAAGAACCAATAGCTTGTTCCAAATAAGCTTTAAGGAACCAACCACACACACCCTCCAATATCCTTGGCAATTTTATTATTTTCCTTTCTAGTCTTCTACGAATTTTTATAACAATAATAGAAGAGACCTTCTTATCTTGAAAGAAGCACACACCTTTAGTATTGATCCCCATGCATCCCACAATGACCTCAACCAAAAGTTGTGACTGTCTCCCTGCCAAGGTCACATTTCCATCTTTACAACCTTGAATGGACTTTGTTGTGATCTCAAATTTAGAACCTTTTAGTCTCTCTATATACAAAAAAAAGTTTCCCTTGGATAATTTCTCCTAGATTTTCTTCTCATTTTTACACTTCTTGTAGTTACTAGTCTCACATCTCTTCAATTCCTTCCCATGTTCACAATAGGCCAGCATTGCAAAAACAAAAATTACTAGTTAAAATCACCTAGACACTTTAGTAAATGACGACAAAAAATGGTTAAATAGAAAGAAATAGTCCATAAAGTGTGTCTTCTTTTCTGGATCTTGGGGAAATCATCCTATATAGTACCATAATAGTTAATCTTTTCAACTGAAATAATTTTTATTAATAATGGAAAGATGTGATATCTTGACACTAACATTGTGTGTCTTGTTAAAGTTAATAAGAAATTTTAAATCCTCATTTAACTCCACTCCACCCTACCACCTAATGATGCCATTAAATCTGACATCTAGATAGGTAATTATGTCAGCAACCTTATTTGCTTCCTTATATAGGTGAGGGACATATTTTTTCAAACTTACTTGGTATTATTTTAGCTTTATTTATTATATTATCTATCATCCAAGAGGGGGACACTTATTTTAAAAATAATTAATTATATTCTTGAAAAACTACATGTGGTAAAGAGGTAAAGGATAACTCCAAAATATTATTGATATGGAGATCTGAATACGTAAGAAGCCCTCTATCAATATCGAATTACCCTCAATAATATCCATAAGATTATTCATTAATTTAGACCAAACTTAACTAAATTTCTTTCAGTTATTTTGAATTATGCCTTTTTTGAAAAAATATACACAGGATAAAAGAGGTCACATTTTTTCTCAAACAAGTAAAAGAAGAAAATGATAAAGTTATGTATCTTAACAAACTATTCAAAGATCACACAAATAGGTGGATTGATTAGTAGGTCTATTCCATAGTTTCCAATAGAGACCTTATAAATTAATAGAGAAATAATAATAAAAGAAAATTAGGTTTATGTCTTCCTCATTAGAGCAAAAAATGACTTAGATGAGAAACCTCCTTTATAGGTATTTTCTTAAAGAGAATACTTAGTCTAACTTAACAATCATGTACAATAATTTACACTTATGCAATCCAAATTCTCTCTCCTATAGAAAATTCAACATATCTTCCTGTTCGAAACTTCAAAGTCTACTACACAAGCCTTATATAATGGCCGCCTTTATGAGTAAGAACCCACATAGGGATATCTAAATCCTCCAAAAAACTAAATACTTCAAAATTTAAGTAAGGGTATCCCTATCTTCCATTGAACCACCTTTGGGAAATTTATCATCATCCTTCCAACCATGAAGTAAGCACCTTATTTGGGAATGGATGAACTAAAATTTAGTCATGTTGGACCACTTGATTATCAAGAATGTATCATGAAGAGGTCGAATATGAAGAAAATAAGAGATTATAGGAGGATGATCACGTTAAGAATCATTCCAAACCAAACATTTTATCTAATAATAGAAGAATAAAAATTCGTTAATAAGAAGGGAAACCTTTTTAAAATTATTCCAAGTTATTTACTTATTTTTGGATTCAACTCTATTTTTGGTACAGTTTCATTAGCCACATCTTCCAAATAAAGTTTAAAAAATGAAAATGATACAACTTTCCAAAATAGCTACACAAATATTGATATGATATTAAGCCACACAAGATGAACACACCATTTTAAATATATTGGAGAAGTTGATACTTTAATACACAAGATAACCTTGGAATGAGAATAATAAGATATCTACTATATAAAAATGAGAGTCTTAAACTATAAAATGAGATCCTTGCATGAATAGGAAAGGTAGATAATGTAGGAAGGTAGGATTGAATATTTGAATTCACATTCAAACATCTAACACATGTTTTCTCCATTTGTAAATGTACGAGAATGTGTAAAGTGTGCATAAATATGTATGTCTTTAGGTGTACATCTGTCTCAATCACATCAAGTGAGACAAAAAAAAAAAAAAATTAGGTATAGATAGGTTACTAGTTTGAATATGAGTGCTAAAATTTAGCTAATCAATGTCTCTATTTACACATATTCTTGACTTAAGTGCAACTTAGGGAGTAATACATGCATAGATGACGAGTCCTAGATAATAGACCATGTTGGAAACTGAAGTAAAAAATATCATAAATGGAGTAAAGTAGAAAAGAATAATAGAAAATGAAAGATCCTCTCCAAAAAGGAAATAATACAATAAAGTTTACAAGAAATGTATAAATATTGGAACAAGTCAGTATTGGCTAGATAGAAAACTTAAAAGCAAAAGAAAGAGCCCTCCCTTGGTAGGTAATATGCACACAAGTGTCAAAATAGAGGAGGTGTTGTTGGTTAGAAACAAGTCACACATACCTTATTCCTTATGGGATTTGAATTTGTGACATCTTTTGTAAGAGTACATGCTCTCATCGTCCTTTGTGTTTGAATTTGAAATAGATCTTAAGTAAAATTTAAGTATAGTCGTTGATGGGATGAAGAGAGTTAATGAGTATTTTCCTTCACCATTTCCATGGGACAACTTGGTTCTTCCTCTAATTATTTTTTGGTTGCCTTAGTTTTTCATACCTTTTGTAAAATAAAGTTCACCATGGGTTTGTGTTGAATTTATTGGAGTTTGGTTTTTTTGATTGGGTACATGATTAGGAAAGGAGGGGAAGGTTCTTTTATAGTCTACAATATCAATTATGTAGTTTTTGGTTCTACATATGGAAACAATATGGGACTACCCTATACTCCTTATAGGAGGCATTGATTGAGCTACAAGTAAGGTGTACATGTCCCATCTCTCGCAACATTTGAATTTGTGGCCTCTATTCTCAGAGTACATGTTTTGCACCTATTTTATGATTGAATTTTGAAAGAGGTATTAGTTGAGAATTTTAATATATGATTTTTGGGGGTTCTATTGTGAGTTTTTAGTATCCACTTTTAATAAAAAGAGTTGATGGTGCTCTATATGTTAATGTTTTAAAAGAGATTTATAGTATTTAAAATTGAAAATTTTAATTATGGATTTTCATCTTTTATTATAGACTTTTATTTGATTGGTTTAATCTAGGGAACATGGTTTTAAAGAATTTGTATTATTTTCATGTTATTATTAACATAAATGGATTACCTTTGTGAATTTCAATAGTAAAAAAAACTATAATTTTTAAGTGAGTGAAGGTAAAAAGTATATATTAAGAATGATTGAACTATAAGAATGAAAAAGATTTACATATGCTAATAGAGACCACATTAATCTACAAAATTAGTTAAGAAAAGAGAACTATTGCTAATATCAATCCTCCTTATCTTCATAATACATTTGCTGAAACAATTTTGAATGACCATGATTTTGTCCTCTGTAATTTTGTACATACCAACCACTCACTTTTTGTGAGACCTATCTAGTTAGGCAATCAACAACTCCAATCCACTGCCTAGGAATACAAGTTGATCCAAATAAGTAAGATTACCTTCATCAATATTGAATTAGCCCCAATAATCTCCTTAAGATTATTTGTTAATTTCTATAAAACCTAAATAAATTTCTTTTTTTATTTTGATGTGTCTTTTGAGAAAAATTTCCACAATAGAGAAAGGTCACAATTTTTTCCAAAAGCAAATAATTGAAGAAAAGGCAAAAGAGATGGATCTTAAGAAACTATTCCAAAGATTGAACATATAGTTGAATTGAATAGCAAGTTTATTCAATAGTTTCCACTAAATACCACTAATTTAATGAAAAATAATAATAAAAGAAAATATGGTTCATGTCTCCCTCATTAGTTCCATGAAGGACACAAATGTGAAACCTCCTTTATAGGTATTTTCTTGAAGAAAATAACTATTTGAAAGTAACAACCACATACAAAAATTCTTCACTTATGCAATCTAAATTCTCTCTTACCTAGAAAGTTGAACATGTCTTCCTTTCCAAAAATTTTAAGTTTGAAACACAATCATTAAATAATACCCAACTTTATGAGAAAGACCTCACATAGGGATATCCAAATCCTCCAAAAAGACTACATACTCCAAAATTAAAGCAAGGGTTTTCCTATCTCCCATTGAACTGGCTCTAGGAAAGTTTTTTATAATCCTTCCAACCACAAAGTAATGATCTTATCAAGGAATGGGTTGATTGAAAGTTATTCACCTTGGACTGCCCAATTATCAAGAATTTATCATGAAGAGGTTGAATATGATGAAAATAAGAGATTATGGGTAGATGATCACATCAAGAATAATTCCAAAGAAAAGATTTTATTTAATAATCAAAATAAATTTTTCTTGATAAGAAGGGAAACATTTAAAAAATTATTCCAAGTTATTCATTCTTTTTCATTCATCACTATTTGTGGGACAATTTCATTAGCCACCTCTTCCATATACTTAAAAATGAGAATTATATAACTTTCCAAAATATCTACACAAATATTGATATGATATTAAGTCACAGAAGATGAGCACAAACATGTTAAAATATACTAGAGAAGATAATGCACAAATGAACATTGGATTGGAAAGAATAAGTTATCTACCATGTGCAACTGGGAATCTTGAACTATGAAATGAGATTCTAACATGAATACACAAGGTAGAAAAGGTAGGAAGGTAGGATTGAATGTTTGACTACCGATCCAAATATTTAGCACATTTTTCTCCTATAGTAAATGTGCGAGAATGTGTAAAGTATGCATGAAATATGTATGTTTTAAGAGGTTAGTGTACATGTGTCTCAACAACATCAAGTGAGATAGAAGGATAAATTCTTAGGTAGAGATGTTAGTAGCTTGAATATGACTTCTCTTTAAGTAGGATAGAATTTAGCTAGATAATCAATGACTTTATTTACACATATTCCCCACTTAAGTGCAAATTAGGGACTTATGCATGCATAAATGACAATTCTAGGCTAATAGACCATTTTGGGTGTCGAAGAACAAAATATCATAAATGGAGCAAATGAGAAAAGACTAATAGAAAATGAAAGATCCTCTCCAAAAAAAAATGATATAATAAAGTTTACAAGAAATGTTCCTTACATAAAAGAGAAAAAAGAGAAAGTGTATGTGATCATATAAAAATTTATTAAAAAAATAATTCTATACGAGTGATCTTATTAAAAATACTCTGTAAGAGTACAAATGGATTTAACATTATATACTAAGGCTTGATTCTTATGCTAAAAGTAATAAATAATAAAAAATAAAGGTGGGGCTAGCTGCAGATATTGAGAAGACACTACAGAGGAAAATCAAGCAGCAAATATTGACTCTTAGACACCGATTGGAGGAGCTTCATCATAAAACAAAATCTAAAATTCCTGTGAAGAAGCTCAGTTTAAAAAAAAGTGTTATTTTTCTACCAAAACATATCAATGGCGACAATGAAAGAAAAAAGTAATTCTAGTGGTAGAGAGGCGGAAGAACAGTTGTTTGGGTGCCATAGTTTCTTACAAATGAAAGCTCTGACCACATTTTTTATGATGTTGAGGAGAAAGAAAACATAGATTTAGTAATGGAGGAAAGTATAGTCGTAGATGGGAAGAAGATAGTTAAATGTGTATTATCCTTCACCATTGTCATGGGGTTGCTTGGTCCTACAATTAGCTTTTGTTTGCCATGTAGTCTTCCATTAGTTTTTGTAAAATAAAGCTCACTTTTTGTTTGAATTTATTGGAGTTTGGGTTTATGATTAGGAAAGACAAGGATGTTTTCTTTTATAGTCTATGATATTAGCTAGTATTTCTTAGTCTATGGATGTTGACAACAATATGGGACCCCTATATACTCCTTGAAGTTACAAAGAGGCAATTTAAAATAAATGATATTGCTAGATGCTATTGATGTTCTTTGGCTCATGTTACATTCATTTCCAGTAAGTTATCTCATTATGGATGTTGTTACAATGAATCCATTTGATGATTTTGTATGGCTTTCCTAGGTTTATTATGGTTTTTCTATGTTATAGAAATCACTTAGGCTCAACAAAATAAATATATGCACATGGGGCACATAAGAAACATCATTGATAGAGAATATCATAGAGCATTCAGGAAAATTGGTAGGGGAAATAAGACTACACCTAGATTAAAATTACCCAATCAATGGGATTTCACTATTGGTTAATGTCTATGACAAACATAATGAGATTTAGGATACCTTGAAACTTTCTATTGAATTTCTTAGGATTAAAGAGACATAAATAACAATTACATGCAAATATTATCAATATCAGAAAATGATAAATCTTTTAGAAGAGAACACAAGACACAAAGATTTAATGTGGTTCACCCAATCCCTGGGCTATGTCCACTAATAGTGAGTCCAATATTATTATTATCTAGTGATTAAAACCTAATTACAATATGCAATCCCTTACATCTCAATACCACCCTAAGAAACTACAATCTCATCATACTTTATGAAATACCTAACCCTAAGCCATTTTATACAAGTTTTTTTGCCACTAACAAAATTTGGGCTAGAATAAGTCATCCAATAGAAAAATAGAAGCTAACACCTTTCATAATAATAAAGGTAGGTGAGCTTTTAGGGGCGCTTCCCCCACAAAACCCCACGGGCATGTTGCCCCTCGACCCCACCCTATGCTGCATCTGGGAGCGAACCCGAGGCACTGCCCCAAGACCCTATAAGGGTGTTGCCCTTTGACCCTCTTTTGGGAGAATTTACTTCAAACCCTTGTAGAAATAATCTATGAGGAAGTCGTGCCAAAACAAGTGGGAGAAATTAACCTTTGAGTTTGATTAGGCTCCACATCACAACAAAATGCATTTGAAAAGTTTTATAGTAATAGAAAAAATGCGACTCTACAAAAATCACTTCATGTCTTGAAAATATGAGACAAGCTATTGAATAGGGGATTTACGTAACTCTATAAATTTAGACAAATCATTTACAAGTGAAATAATTTGCAAGAAATGATTAGTCAAAGATTGAGAATTTAATGCACTTAGGGTACATATTGGACATTATCACTAGGGCAGGGTGCTTAGCATTCAAGTGAGACAAGAGGTCAAATGGTACCATGATTGTAGTAAAATTTCCTAAATGAATGTGATTGCACTTCCAATTCATGCCCAATGTGAAAAAAAATAGATTTAGCATAGTTTATCTTTTCATTGAATGCATCTGATAATTTTTATATCAATAAAAAAAATTCTAGCCCTACAAAAATGAATTCAAGTCTTGAAAATAGGAGACAAATTATTTTTATTGTAAAGGGCCCTTGATGAAACTATATATTTGGATAGATCATTTGCAAGTGCTACAGTTTGTGAGAAATGACCAATCAAAGTTTGATGATTTATTCATACTTGGGCACATATAAGACATTAACGGTAGGGTGTGGTGTTGAGAATTCAGGTGTGTTGAGAGGAAAAATAGGAGAATGCATAGGATAATCGCACAAAATAGGACATGATCATCTTATTAGTTCATCCCCAAAACTAATCGAACAAGAGTTAGGCTAGCTTGTAGCTTTGCATTGAATGTATGTGATAGTGTATGTTCATAGTGTTGACCAAGACTATACCAATATTTTGTAGATGTTTTCAAAAATTCTATGATTTATTAATTTTAAAAATTTGGAAGAGGTGGCTGATAAAAATATCCCACAAATAGAGATAAATTAGAAAGGGTAAATGATTTGGAGTTTTCTAGAAAATGATTATCTACTTATTAAAAAAAAAGGTTTATCTCAAATTACTAAAAAATCTTTTTTTTTAAGGAATGATTCTTGATTCAATATCATCCTCTGATAATCTCTTCTTTCCTCATCATTGACCCCTTCATAATATATACTTTCTAATTGGGAAGTTCAAGGCTATTAACTTTAAGTTCATCTCTTCCTTGATAAGGTCGTTACTTCTTGGTTGGAAGGATCAAATTTGTTTTCCTAGAGATTATTCAATGAAAGATAGGGAAGCCTTTCCTTTGATTTTGGATTATGCATGCTTTTGGAGGAATTAGATATTCAATGTGGGGTCATAGTCCTAAAGGTGAGTATCATGTTAGGCTTGTGTATCATACTTTGGAGTTCCAAAAAGGAAGATATGTTTATTTAGTAGATGAAAGAGAATTTGGATTGCAAAATTGTAAGTTTTTTTTTTTTTGCACATGGTTGTTAAGTTCGACTAAGTGATTTCTTGAAGAAATTACCTTTAAAGGAGGTTCTAACGAGTCCTTCATTTGTGTCCTTTTTTGCACTAATGAGGAAGAAATAAACTATTTTTAAATTATTTTTTTCTATAATCAATTATTGATTCTTTAGTAGAAACTACATAATAGACCAACTATTTGGTTGACCTATTTGGTTTATCTTTGAGTAGTTAGTAAATTCCATCTCTTCATCCTTTTATTCTTTTAGTAGTTTGGGGTAAATTTGCACTTCTTTATCCTCTACAATTTTTTCTCAAAATGAGTGAAAGAAAGTTATTCAGGTTTGGTAGAAAATAATTGTTTATTCTTAAGGATATTATTGAATTTATTTCTATGATGAAAGACCTCTTACTTATTTGGATCTACATGTCACTAACCTTTTGTATTTATCTTTACTTCTTCACAAAATATTTATTTTTCTATAGAGCTCAACATGTGAAAAAAGTGAAGTGCTCAAGTAACTCATCTCTTGTCTCTATAATTCCAATAAAATCAATATGTATACCTATTCAAGGGGTAGCTTGAATCTAGCTAGTATTATAGGTTTTAGTTTTTCTATTGTAAATTTTATTTTGTCTTTATTTTCTTCGTTATTGGATTCTCATTTTAGCAAACAAAGGTAAGGTTATGCTCTTGAGAGATCTATTATAGGGGTAGGAAAAATAGTCTTTGTGAGAATGACTCTATAATCCTATCAACCTTGCAAAAAAAATGGTATGGTTGTTCTTGAAAGTTATCCTTGTTAGCTAAACAAGTCCTTCATTCATCCACTAAATTTGATATTATTTTCTTTGTTCATACTCCTAGGTAGTGGAACAAAGTTGTCGATTGTTTAGGAAAATGGGTCTCAAAAGAAGTGAGTAGTTGGTGTGTAGAGAGTTGTAGAGAACAAGATCACAATCATTCAAAATCACTTCATCAAATTCTTTATCAAGACTAAGTGGGATTGCTATTGGCAATGATGAAAACTATTTAGATCCAACACTTTCTTTTATGTATTTGTTAGCTCATTTTGTAGATTTCGGGTGGATTCTCTTCCAATTTTGCACAAAGGTCTCCATTAACATTTAGTAATATTTATGAATCTTATAGTTCAATCATTCACAATACATAATTTTTACTTTCAACCTATTAAAAAATATAGATTTTTCGTTGAATATTCCTATTCATACAAACATTCCATTTATATGAATATTAATATGAAAATAATATAAATTCTTTATAAATCATATGTATCAAATTAATGTAATTAAATAGAAGTCTACAAGAGACACATTCAAATATTATAAATACTCTTTACAAACATCAACATAGACCATCATTAACATCTTTTTATCAATCATTTCAAAAACTTACAATAGAAATTCACAAATTATAACTTAGAATTCCACTTTTAATGAGAATGGTAACTTAGAAATCCACTTTTAAACATCAAAATTATAGTACAAACTAGGAATAGTAAACCAAAAACCTTAAATTAAAATTATCTGTTAACACTTCTTTAAAAATCTAATCATGAACTCACACAATAAATATGCAAAATTAATTCGAGTTTAATGGAAAACTTTTGATTGGTAAATTTGTCTTATGAAAGAAATGTATCGAAAATCAGATAAACAAATACTAATTACGATCACTCTTAAACATCAGAAAAAATTGGATTGAAAAAGTAATTTAACTATTTAATACTTTTACAAGCTTAGTATGTAATGTTTAAACAAAGTAGCCCCATGACAATGAAAGAAAATGGACACGCTAATCTCCAAGATAAAATGTACTAAAGACAAAAAGAAGTCAAACTTTTTTTCCCAGATTCACAAAAACGTAGTGATTTTTTTTCCAAATTTTTTCTTATTTTCGACTACAAACTATAAGATCAAATGCCGAAATTTTCAGAAAAACCTATAATATTTTTGATTTTCCTAAATATATAATGTTTAAACAAAGTAGTCGATGACAATGGTGAAAGAAAATACCCTTTTAACTCCCTTCTTCCCATTAACAACTATACTTCCCCATTACTAAATCTACGTTTACTTTCTCCTCAACATCAGAGGAACTCTGGTCAGAGCTTTCATTTGTGAGAAACAATGGCGGCCAACAAACTGTTCTTCCTGCAATTTCCTTGCCATTACTAACCATTGGTTATTTCCAAGGCGAGGAATTCGATATCTGATCATTCCATGGACGTCTCCTCAACGACCCACTTTCACACGAGCTCGATCTCAGACTGCTCTCCCACTGGAATTTCTTTTTCCTTTCGTTGCCGCCATTGATATGTTTTGGAGGAAAAAGAACACTTTTTGTTAGACTTGGCTTCTTCACAGGAACATCAGATTTCGTTTGATGACGAAGCTCCTCCAGTCGGCGTCTGAGTGTCGAAATTTGCTGCTCGATTTCCACCAGGAGCGTCTTCTCGATCTCTTCGGCCAGCTCCACCTTTATTTTCGCTTCTTCCTTCGAAATCATCCCGCCTGCGATTCGAACCTCCGACCTGGTCTTACAAAGTATCGCCTTTTTCTCCGACTTCATTGAATTGTACCGGCACGAGTTCGATCGCGTGACCTCTGAAAGCACAGATTGTTTTTGTCCCACCTTTTTCTTTTGATCTGCCATCGAAGCTAAAATGAGATTCAGGTCAGTTTTTGCACTGCTGGGTTCATAATTTTGTTTCTGGTCTTCCTATTTAAACTGGCTGTTTAGTTATTGTTTGGATTGCAGCGTTCAATGTTTCAGATGATTATGACTCGATTTTGTCTCTATCTGAATTGTTTGGTTGATCTGTAGATTGGTTTTGAATTCGCCCAACATTACGTTACGCAATGCCTGTTCTTGCCAATCATTTGTTTTTATATAGTATTTCATGACGGCATTCAACCTCACCACCACATGGAATTGAAAACGTGTTTAAGTCTGGTTGGACGAGACGTCTTCGTATTTGTCTCTTTTTCTGGCCACCCAAATGGAGTAGTTTTAAGGGTGGTGAGGCATAGATTGATGTTTGTTGGAGCAGCCTCTATCCACCCGCCAACTAGAGTACACATATAAAACTACTTTTTTTATAGGAACGAATTGATTGAGGGAAAAGCTCAAAGGGTTATTTGATTTGTTATTTTTCTTTTTGAGGGTTGGTTTGGTTGGGGGAATAAGAATATGGAATAGGAATATGTATTATGGATTCGTTATTTTAGAATAGAAAATTAGAATACATATTCTAATTCTTTGTTTAGTTAGACAAAATTGATATTTTTGAACCGAGAAATTTGATGACGCTCCCAAACCTATGTCCGACATCAATTTTTACAAGTGTAGGACTCTTGTGAAGATCTCATGAAGAAATATGAGGACCAGTTTCGACCGTGTGAAGAAATATTTTGTCCACTTGGCAAATGTAGGCATTTTGCGGCATATTTGTGAAATATGTGATTTTAATTTGGCAAGGCGTGGTCGCGGGACTGATTCTCAAATTGTTGTGCAAACGCAGGCCGATTGTGGATGAATATCACTATGACGTGTTGTAGGAAAGGGACGTTGGCATGGCTTAGAGAAAAAGCCCATGAAAAATTCCTTGGTTTGATGCAAAAGAAAATGACAAAGACCAAAACAATGTATGAAAACTTGAGCGTGGATCCATAACTATTATGTTTTCAGAAAAAATAAAATTAGAATAGGAATACATATTCTAATTCCACCTATTTAGGTGGAAAAAATGCTTTTTTTTTTGGCAAATATTGGAATATGTATTCATATTCCCAATTTCGATTTGGTGCTCCCAAACGAAGAATTTGAATTTTTAAGAATTTACATATGCCTATTCCACTCATATTCCCATTGCCAAATGGGCCCTAATTGGATAGAAGAAAGAAATTATAAGAATAATTATACAATAAATTATTGTAAACAATAATCATTAGAGATGAGTGTTTCTTATAAATTAGAAAACATTAAAAATATCAATACTATAAGATGTTCTATAATAGATATATATATTCAACATATTGCATAATATAATCATATTAGTAAGCACAAGAAAGGTTGTAGCCTATGTTGTAGGGTTCTCATCGTATAGGCCCACATTAGGTGTAAGTGTGCCTATAGGTGTGCACAAGGTGCATGCCAAGTCCTGTAACTCTAACAAGATGTGCAATTATGCCCATTAGATTGCTAGGACTAATATAGGATGAAGCAACCATATATTTCCATTTTAGGTTAGTTCAAATGTTTTTTTACTTTGGTCTTTGATCGGGATTGATAATTAGATTATTTATTGAATTAGTGTGGAATTTGAATAATAAAATCTATGAATTAATTACTTTTTCACTTAAATTTGAACAACTTATCTTTACATGTGTATATATGAATAGTTTGCAAATATAGACTATAAAATGTATCTTTATGCTAACTAGATGTGAGAAACTTGAGTTCAATCATCTTGATTTTGAAGTCTACAAATGCACAAAGATAGGTTGGGTTTAGAAAGAATTAGTTAGACAATCTATTAAACTATGAGCATAGAATTTCCTTTAATTTGAAAAAATTACAAAAATTACAAAAATATCCTAAGAATTAGAACATTATGAAAGCATGTATAGAGCTAGTATGCCATATATACTAATTTAATTATCAATATATTGCTAAATGTCTTTTACCTACTTTGAAAAATCAAAGTCTAGATATGTTCAATATATTCTTAGATGGCTTCAAATAAATGATTGAATATATTCAAATATAATCTAATAAAACACACAAATCAAAACAAATATGTATGAGGTCAACTTCTAACAACTTATCTATACTATTAAATTTAAATTTGAGTATTAAAAATCTCAAGCTCAAATATACAGCTTCCAAGTTAATCATATTAAATATGTATCTATAGATCTAATAGAAGATGATGCAAAATAATAATAATAATAATAATAACAGAAATGATTAAATAAAGATTATTGTTTCAAATTTGGTAATGTTGTTCTTGTCATCAAGATTCAAACTTGTATTGAAATGTTATTATTATTATTAATAACTAGGTCTTTGACTCTCCGAGGGTCCAATGAGGATCTTATGATGGAATATTAGAGGCTTGAATGCCTCTAACAAGGCTTGCCTCATCAAGGTTAAGATATTGATGAGTGGGGCAGAGATAGTGTTAATTTAGGAAACAAAATTTTTCAGTGGAAGATAGGGAAAACTATTTTAAATCATGGAAGAACTAGTCATAGTGCATGTCCCCCTCTACCAAGGCTTCTGAAGGTCATGCCTTTTTATGGTAGTATAACAAGTGCCAAGTCTAGGTGATAAATTCAAATAACAACTGGATTGTGGGGTTTGTTTTGAATGATTTGACCTCAAATTTGTACTTGGCAATGCATATGGTCCAACTACAATTTTTCGAAAATAAAGGCTATTTGGGATTCTGTAAAATTTGGAGCCCTTAAAGGTGATTATGGGTGGGGACTTTAATGCCACACTAGGGTCTCAAGATAAGGTTGGATGGGGTGAACCTTCTCCTAAAGTCGCACAAGATTTTAGGGAGTTCTTGGAAGGTAATTCTTTATTGGATTGTGGTCCTAAAAATGGTATCTCGACATGGTCAAACAAAAGGAAAGGTAAACAACATATTGGTGTAAGGCTAGATAGATTTATCCTCAATCCACATTGGGTGGTAGTATATGAATGTTGTGTCCCCAACATCCTCCCATTAATGGGATTTGATCATTTCTCTATTGAGATGGTGATTACTACTACTCTAAATGTTTTTAACCCTATATCATACTTCAAAAGATTTGAAAAGATGTGGGTTTTAGATATGAACTTCATGGTGGTATTACAATAGTGGTGGGTGAACAACAACTTTTTTGAGGGCTCTAGAATGTTCCAACTAGTTAATGGACCAGTCTATATGAAAATGAAAGTAAAAGAATAGAATGAGGTCCATTTTGGCAACATTTTGGAAACTAAAGGAAACTATGAACTACAACTACATCACAGTAATGAATTAGTCATAAAACATGGGTTTTTAGAAAAAGTACGTGAATCACAACATATCCTTAAAGAAAAATTAGAGAAAGTGCTCATTAATGAAGATAGTTATGGGAGGAAGAGATCTAGGGAACTTTGGCTTGCTCATGGAGATATAAATACAAGTTTTTTCCATGCTTCAGAAAAAGAAAAAATGCACTCAAATACCATCTTTCAAATTAAAGATGACACAAAGAGAATCCAAGGGTACCCCTACTGGAGGTAACTCGGATCCCTACAAATAACCACACTGCAGAAAAAATAATGCAAGATACAAAAAGCAAGATTTGATACCAATTCTCAAGACTTCTATTCATAAAATAACTATTTACATGCAATATGCCCAGTTGCAAGGCCTTTTGGGTTAGGTCCAAATACAAAAAGAAATTACAAAACAATTTTGCAAGATCCCTCAAGATCCAACTCAATCCTAATCCCAACTAGTCCAGATCCACACTTTGGTAGAAAACCCCAAGGAAATCTCAAATTGTGCTCACAATCCCACCAAGCAATCTCCTGGTTTGCCAAGCCTTGACTACTAGCCCTTCTCAAAATTTTCTCCTACACTTCATCCTCTTCTCCAAGATGGATGAGTATATCTTTGACTTAAGACTCCACAAAAAACCTATACTTATACCCAAATAAGCCACAAGTTGGCCTAGCCCAATAAAAATTAAAATAAACCCATACATTAAATTCTCATGCAAAAATTAAATACCAAAAGTCAGCCCATGGACAACTTGGGCACCACAGGGACCAATACCAAACCGAGTGTCAAAAACCATTGCCAAGTATCAACATTCCACCAGGCATAATTGAGCTCCATAATTGATTGAGCCAACTCAAGAAACACTACTGGTGAGTCCTGATGCAAACCAAGCCATAATATATGTTGAGTTCCTCCTTCATGTGGGACTGAGCAACTTGGGCAACACTACTGTCAAGCTCTAAGTGTAAACTGAGCTTACAGTATCTATTGAGCGGCCCAAGCATCATTGAACACCTTCATTAAATGAGTCACTCAGTTAACACAACAACCATGAACAACTTAGTATCAACCAAGTACAACCTCTTCCCTAGCCAAGTCCTCCAAATCCAAAGCCATAATACCTCAACATATAGGATTTCCAACCAACCAAGAATGCTCCTACATCAAACACCCCAGGTTTGAAAATATGTTCTTAATAGTTAGAAGAACATCTTCAAGGATTCAACACATAAATCCTAAATTGGTTCTTCACATACATATCCTCCATGTCCTCAACTTGTATACTCTTACCCTTGACCTTCTTCTGCTTCTTCACATCCATCCTTGGTGTTCCATAGGTCTTCCTTCCACATTGATCTCTAACCCTCTTAGAATCTGCCAACTCAACTTGGTTGTTAGCACTCAATTTCCTTCTACTGAGCTCTTCATTTTGCAAAGGAATTAGGGAATTCTTCTTGCCACCTTTCATGATTGAAAACACATTCTTGACATAATCATGCATAGTTGTGATATCATATTGCCAAGGTCTACCAAGAAACAAATGACAATTGTTCATGTCCACAATATCACACAACACTTGATCCTTATACTACCCAATCTAGAAATCAACAAGGCACCTTTCCCTTAATTCCAAAACATTCTCACCTTGCAACTGGCCAATCCTATAAGGATAAGGATGTCTCACTCTCTTCACACCAAGTTTATGAACCATCTCCACAACAACAAGGTTATCAATACTACCACCATCCATAATCACCTTGCAGACTTTACCACCAAACTTACAACAAGTCCTGAAAAAATGAGTCCCCTGATAAAATTCCATTGTCCTCTAACCAACTAGTACTCATCGAACTAGTAAACTCTCTCCATCCTTAGGTTGACTGGTAGGGTTTTCAATATCATTCACAAGAGTAGCTCTTCTATCACCAGCCTTAGGAAATTCATAAGATTTGTGTCCTACTTCATCACATCTATAACAAGTCCCCTTAAACTCATCTCTACCTGTCCTTCTCTTCTAATCAACAGGTTTTGGTTCATTTTTAACACTCGGTTTAGCTTTTTCCAAGCTATCCTACTTCTCCTTCCCTCTGGAATTACCTTGACTTTTTCTCTTCAACTTATCTTCTGCCTTCAGGGTATACTAATAAGCATCCTCAACCAAATCAAACTTCAACATACCAACATCATCTTGGATATTGAATCTCAAACCATTAATGTGCCAAGCTACCTTCTCCTTTGATAATTATCTATGCCTAGACTGAATAGTTAGCTTGTAGAACTGCTTGGTATAATCTTTCACAGTCATATCTTTTTGTTTCAAATTTTGCAACCTCTTGAACAAATCAAGTTCATAATCAATAGGAATGAAATTAGCATTTAGCTTAGTTACCATCAACCTCTATCCAGTGATATTCATTTCACCTTCCTCCTCTCTGTCTCTTTGCAGTTCTTTCCACCAAAGAGCAACATGTCCTTTCAACTTATTTTGTGTCAACCTTACTTTGAGTGGATCTCTAGTATCCTCAAGCTCAAATTAGTCTTCCAAATTACCAATCTAATCAATCAAGTCTTCAGGATTCAATGTACCTGAGAAATTATAAACCTCCATCTTATGCTTCAACTTCAACTAAGATCCAGGCCTAGCAAACTGACTAGCCCTATTTCCCATAGGTCTCTCCACATGATCAGTTCTATCCTCACCACTTGATCTAGCAACTTAAAAATCTTCAACAACCTCTTTATAATCTTTTTTAGTACCCACATGTCGAGGTACACCACCTATAACACTTACAATTTTAGCAATCATGTCACTCTTTGTCAATGCCATCTTAGATTTGAATTCTTCTTTAATCTTCTTTGAGATTCTTGCTTCCACAACATCATAGAGATCATCAATCACTCTAGGGTCCAATCTACTTGGAGGAATCTTCCAAGATTCTTCCAATCCCAAAGAAATAAATCCACAAATCCAAAAGATCAATCAGCACCACAAGATCAACCTTCTCTTCCAACTGTCACCCAAGTCTTGGTACAAACTGCCTCAACTTTTACGATCGATATACACACTCATGAACAATTGTGCTTTGATACCACCTCACATAGAGAGAGTATGAAAGTACCCCTATTAGAGGTAATCTGAATCCCTACAAATAACCACATTTGATGGAAAACACAATACAAGATACACAAAGAAAGATCAGATACCAATTCTCAAGACTTTATTCATAAAATAACTATTTACATGCAATATGCCTGGCTATAAGGCCTTCTAGGTTAGGGCCAAATATAAAAGGAAATTACAATAAAAAATTGCAGGATCCCTCAAGGTCCAACTCAATCTTAATCCCAGCTGGTCCAAATCCACACTTTGGTAGAAAACCCTAAGGAAATCTCAACTTGTGCTCACAAGCCCACCAAACAATCTCTTGGTTTGTCAAGCCTCAACTACTAGCCCTTCTCAAAATTCACTCTTACACTTCATCCTCTTCTCCAAGCTAGATGAGTATATCTTTGACTCAAGACTCCACAAAACACCCCTACTTATACCCAACTAAGCCACAAGTTGACCTATCCAAATACAAATTAAAATACACCCTTACATTAATTTCACATGCACAAATTAAATGCCAAAAGTTGGCCCACAGATAATTCGAGCATCATAGACAACAAGACTAAATCAAGTATAAGAAACCACCACCAAGCATTAGTATTCCACCAAGCATAATTGAGCTCCATCATTGATTGAGCCAACTCAGGAAACACTACAATTGAGTCCTAGTGCAAATCGAGCAACTATATATGCCAAGTTTATCCTTCACAGACCAAGCAACTCGAGCAACACTACTATTGAGCTCCCAATGTAAATTGAGCTTATAGTATCTGTTGAGTGCCCCAAGCATCATCAAATGCCTTCATTAACCAAGTCACTTAGTTAGCACATCAACCATGAACAACTTAGTATTGACCAAGTACCACTTCTTCATTGACCAAGTCCTCCAACTCCAAAGCTAGAATACCCCAAGATGAAAGATTGCCAACCTATCAAGGATGCTCCTACATTAAAAGACAACACTATTAAGTGGTTATAGGAAAATAAAGATTCAACATGAAGGTGTTCATTTATTCAAGAATTTTCTTTGTAATTCAATCCTATCATGAGATTGTTCAAAGATGTTGGATTGTATCTCACTCGTGTTTCAGCTCAAGACAATAAAATGGTATTAGAATCCTTTTTGTTGGAAGAACTTAAGGCTATATTTTTTGCAATGGGGTTAGATAAGTCTCCTAGCCTAGATGGCACCCCAATTTTCTTCCAAAAATGTTG
Organism: Cupressus sempervirens; assembly: GCA_028749045.1. Lineage (NCBI taxonomy): Eukaryota > Viridiplantae > Streptophyta > Pinopsida > Cupressales > Cupressaceae > Cupressus > Cupressus sempervirens. The sequence continues at coordinate 539,757,981 of CM053793.1, forward strand.
GGCATTAATGGGGGTGGATATCTGGAAAGCAATTGAGGAATCTAAAATCCACATCCACATGTTAAAATAATTCAACACAACTTTCATTTTGTTGATTTATAAATGTGCACACCCCAACTCCATTGCAAATTCTAGGCCCATTACATTATGAAACACTATTTTTAAGATATGCTCCAAATCTATGGCTTCATGATTTGCAAAAGATGTCCCCTTGATTATTTCAAAACAACAAGTGGTTTCGTTCTAGGTGGGGAATCGATGTAGAGGGTTTTAGTGGCACACAAGGTTCTCCACTCTATTTCTACATCCATATCTCATTCTATGATCTTAAAACTAGACATGACAAAGACCTACGATTGAGTCAATTGGTCTTTTCTTAGAAAATTTATGGAAAATTTTGGGTTTCATATGAATTTGATCATGTGGGCTATGCCATGCATTTTCGTGGCCAAGTTCTCAATCCTTGTAAATGATTCCTCTTGTAGTTTTTTCTAATATTCTCATAGGGTGAGGCAATGGGACCCACTCTCTCTATTCTTATTTATTATGCATGTTGAAGGCAAGGTTAGCATGTTGATCCGATACAAGCATGAGGCAGGTCTTTGAAGAGGCATTATCATCAACAATACCCAAATTTTCCAAACACATATTTTTTTGTGTAGATGATTCTCTTATGTTTGGTCTGGGTTTCCTTAGGGAAGCTAGGATGATCAAAGAAAAAGCCAACGAATATTGCATGTCATCAGGCCAAAAAAATCAATCCAAGAAAATCTAAAATAGTTTTCTTTAACATGGATAAATCTACAACAAGATCTATTCAAGGGTTGTTGGGTTTTGAGGTGGTTGAAACTCCCACCAAGTACCTAGGGATACCTATTTTCATCAGGAGTAGAAGAACAACTCACTAGGGTAACATCATCCAATCAATTTGGGATAGGGTTGTAGGGTGGAAGGTGAGATGACTTTCCTTTGCTGGAAGGATTGTCTTAGTTAAATCCATACTTTTCTCTATTCCAAATTATGTCATGCTAGTTATTGTTTCTCCTAAAGGTACCATAGAATCATTGAATAAAATCTCAAAGGATTTCATCTAGCATGGTAATTTGGACAGAGACGAGAAAATAAAGTTACTCTCATCGAAAAAGATGTGCCAATCAGAAGATGATGGAGGCTTGGGTATCTATAATATGTTTGAGTGGAATTTAAGCTTAGGGGATATCTTGTCTTGGAAATATTTTGTAACTTCAATTGCTCTTTGGGTTAAGATTATTAGAACAAAATATCTAGATGATGGCCTTCCTGAAAGAATCTTCTTCATGAGGAATCCCCTAGATGGTTCCACTATGTGGAACTTCATGATGAGAAGTAGGCAAGTAATCTTTCCCCATCTATCTTGGGTGATCAATTTGGGAAATAAAGCTTTATCCTAGACCAATTCTTGGCTGGGCCAACCCCTATTGTCGTTAATTTGCAGCTATCCCATTTCCTATGAGGTGTTATCTAGTAGATGGGGTGTGAGATTGTAAGATTATATTCAAATCAATATGACCCATGGTTCCCCAGTCTCAGCATGGAAGGACTTTGATGCCCCAATCATAAGTATTTATTCAAAGCAAGGTATAAGATGCTAACAAATATTGGCCCTTTGAATCTAAATAGTGAGTATAAATATTTCTAGCATGATGTTGTTTTACCCAAAGTTGGGGCATTCCTATGGTTTTCCCTTCAACATAGAATTATCATAAGAGAGAGACTCAAGAAGTTGGGCATTGTGGAAAGTTTCACTTGTGTGTTATGTGGTAAGGGGATTGAAGAGATAAACTTGATGTAGGAGCATCCTAGGGTAGTTAGTAATCCTACATGTTGGAGGGATTTTGTCTTTGGAGTTGATGACTCAGACACTAAAGGACTAGTGTTCAACTGTTACTAGGTGTAGTGTTGGTTGAGGTGCTAGGTCATTGAAGGGCCTTAGTTGTTGAAGGAGCTTGGAATATATTTTTTTTTGACATATATTGTTTCTTGACATGTATTATGTTTCTTGGAAATTCTTGTAGAATCTCAACAATGCTTGTCTGGTGGTTGTTGATGCTTGATAGTGTGGCTTGTGAGATGGAGTTCTCATGGATTTTCTTGGCTGACTTGGTGCATTTATTATGTGAGGATTAAGATTGTCATGTGGAGTGATTTTGGGATTTTGTGTGGACCTATTTGGGTCTTGTTTATTTGTACTAGGTGTATTTAATGAGTTTTGTAAGCCTTCTAAGGCATTTGGTATTTAATATCTATTGTAGGCCAACTTGTGGCTCAACAAGTATTTAATGTAAGGGTTTATTTAATTTGTAACTGGCTAGGTTGACTTGTGACTTAGTTGGGTATAAGTAAGGGGTCTTGTGGAGTATTAAGTCATAATCATCTATCTTGGAGAAGAGGATGTGGTAGAGGAGTGAAGTTTGAGAAGACTTAGTAGTTGTGGCTTAGGAAACAAGGAGATTGCTTGGTGGCTTGTGAGCATAAGTTTAGATCTTGCTTGGAGGTTTCTACCAAAGTGTAGTGATGCTATAGATATGGACTAGCTAGGGTTTGGATTGGAACATGGGGATCTTCCATAACTATTACTTTCTTTGTATTTGATCATAATGGGGAAGGCCTTACAACCTGATGCATTTCATGTAATTAGTTTTTTTATGAATAAAGTGTTGTGTTTGGTATCATACCTTATATCTTTTGTTGTGTTTCCATTGTGTGGTTATTTTTTGGGGGCTAGGAAATCTCCTTTGGGGATTCTCCTATCTTGTACCACATCAAAACCATTTTCTAGTTAATTGTGAATTTGCACAATTTTGCTAGAGCTGATTCTTGGGTAAACCAAGATGGCATTGTCCTCTCCCATCGTCTCTCAAACCTCTAATTTTGGGGTGGCCCTTGTTAGCTAAAGATTCATTCTTCACAGCTATCTGGAGGGTTATTTTCCCATTAATTGTTTGGACAATTTGGTGGGAAAGGAACAAAAGAGTATTTAGGATGGAATTCTTGCTAGTTGAGCAGGTGCATGTTTGGATTTAGGCCTCAATTTATGAATCATTGAATAGTTTTGTCTTGAAAACAAAGTTATTTTCCTCCACATCTTCATCTGCTGAAAATTCAATGTTGAATAGTTGGAAACAAATCATGATCCCATTCAAGGGAGATCTAGTTGGTTAAACATGCAAGACAAACTCAAGAAAATAGGTGAAGTGGATGAAACCATTGATCTATTTGTTAAAGTAAAATTTGATGGTGTTTCAAGAGGTAACCCAAGTAGATTAGATGTTGGTATGGTAATGTGGGACCATTTGAACCACATCCTTAAGGCTAAGTTGTGTAGAATGCCATATGGTACCAATAATATGGCAGATGCCAGGACTACCTTGGATGGTGTTAGAATGGCTATTGTTGTAGGTGTCGAGTGTATTCATATTGAGGGTAATTCTATAATTGTGGTCCACACCCTCATCTCAAAAAAGATTATTAGCTAGGAGTTGCAGTATGTTATGGGAGAGTTTTGGAGGTTGCTTCCAAGAGTTTGGGAATTCAAAGTGTCTCACTATTGCAAAGAGGGCTTAAACATCACACATTAAGGAGAAAATTAAACTTGGAAAAAAAAATCAAATTTGATTATTTTAACACTTTTAGTGTTAGAATGAAGCTTAGTGTGTGATGTTTAAGTAGTCTACCAGCTCAATCACAAGTTGGTTAGCTAATTTGGGGGTGACCATCTGGAATAGGGATAAATGGTGGTGGAGCTTCCTAAGCTCCACCAAATTTCCATTGGTCAAAATTTGTTTCCCGTTGTCTCCTCAAAATTGATGTGATAAACACCTACTCCCTAGGATAGTAGGTCTATAGTCTCAATATGGTTTGCATGTTGTTCTAGTGGGGCTTTGTAGGAGCTTTTCCTAGCATATTTTGTGCTCAAGCTTTTATCAGTGGTGTAAATGGTGTGGCCATTACCAAGATTCTTCCAAGGGATTAAGGCGTCTTGTAAATGTTGGCCAGGACATGGATCAATGGGCGCATCATGTTTTTTCCACATGATACCCTACTATTTGCACAAAATATGATGATAAAGTTGGTTTGCAAGTTGGCAAAGTTGTAAATTAGTTTTATTATAATATGTGTGGGAAAATATATTCATTTGTATTTTTGAAAAAGGTTATTAGCTGGGAGTTATATTATGTTATGGGAGAGGTTTGGAGATTGCTTCCAAGATTTTGGGAATTCAAAGTGTCTTGCTACTATAAAGAGGCCTTAAACATCACACACTAAGGACAAAATTAAGCTTGGGAAAAATAAGTCAAATTTGACTATTTAACACTTTTAGTGTTAGAATGAAGCTTATTGTGTGATGCTTAAGCAATCTGCCAGGTCAATTGTAGATTGGTTAGCTAATTTGGGGGCAACTGTCTAGAATAGGGGTAAATGGTGGTGGAGCTTCCTAAGCTCCACCAGCTTGCCATTGGTCAAAATTTGTTTTCCATTGTCTCCTCAGAATTGATGTGATAAACTCCTACTCCCTAGGCTAGTGGGTCTATAGTCTCAATATGGTTTGCATGTTGTTCTAGTGGGGCTTCATGGGAGCTTTTGTTAGCATATTTTGTGTTCAAGTTTCTAACATCAATGTGAATGGCATGCCATTACGCAACTGCTTCCAAGGGATTAAAGGGTCTTTTTTTTGTTGGCCAAGGCACTGATCGATGGGTGCATCATGTTTTTTTCTACATGATACCCTACTATTTGCACCAAATATGATGGTGAAGTTGCTCTGCAAGTTGGCAAGGTTGCAAATCAATTTTATTATAATGTGTGGGAAAATATTCTAATTTTTATTGTTGAAAGAGGTTATTAGCTAGGAGTTGTAGTATGTTATGGAAGAGGTTTGGAGGTTGCTTCCAAGATTTTGGGAATTCAAAGTGTCTCACTATTGCAAGGAGGCCTTAAACATCACACACTAAGGAGAAAATTAAGCTTGGAAAAAATAAGTCAAATTTGACTATTTAACACTTTTGGTGTTAGAATGAAGCTTAGTGCGTGATGCTTAAGAAATCTACCAAGTCAATAGCAGATTGGTTAGCTAATCTGGGGGCAACTATCTGGAATAGGGATAAATGGTGGTGGAGCTTCCTAAGCTCCACCAGCTTAACATTGGTCAAAATTTGTTGCCCATTGTGTCCTTACAACTAATGTGATAAACTCTTGCTCCCTAGGCTAGTGGGTCTACAGTCTCAATATGGTTTGCATGTTGTTCTGGTGGAGCTTTATGGGAGCTTTTCCTAGCATATTTTGTGCTCAAGCTTCTATCAGCGATGTGAATGGCATGGCCATTAGCCAACTGCTTCCAAGGGATTAAGGAGTCTTGTAAATGCTGGCCAGGGCATGGATCAATGGGTGCATCATGTTTTGTTCTACAAGACACTTTTCTATTTGTACAAAATGTGATGGCAATGTTGCAAATCAGTTTTATTACAATATGTATGGGAAAATATATTAATTTGTGTTGTCGTAGCTTGATGACCTACAAATCATTGTGGCATGGCCTCTCATTATCCACAATGTGTCTCCTCATACCATGGGGTCACAATCTAGTGTCCTCCAACAAATTTTCCATGCTCATTTGTTGCCACACACTGAGTGCTATATATGGGACTTGGACAAACTACCACCCTTAAACATCACACATTAAGTAAGAAATTAAGTTTGAAAAAATAAGTCAAATTTAACTAATCAACACTTTTAGCGAAGAATGAAGACTTAGTGTGTGATGTTTAAGTTGTCCATGGATGAACCATTCCTCATGGCTCGGGTAGTGTGTAGTCTTTAGTGAACTGCATCAATTTGTGTATACTATTTTTCTACTCTATGAATGGTGAATTTTATTTGTCACATTCCCTGATTTTGTTCAGATGCCTACTAATGTGCATGTTATGGGTTCGGTTCCCTCTTGGTTTATTGGTTTTGTATTCAACCTTAAATGAGCTCTTTTATAGTGCTTGCAAGGATTGGAGTTTCTTTGTCTAATTCTTTATCCATAACCTTCCGAATCAAGTCTGGGATATTAATAATAATTATAGTGCTCCAACACTTTTATAGAAAGAAAAACAAGTTCTCCATTTATAACCTTACCAATTAATAATCTTAGATTAAATATATTTACTAACTTAAAAATAAAAAAACATAATTAAGATTAAATTAATATCAACTAATTTTTCATGCCCAAAGAAAAAGCTTCTTAAGAATAGAAACTTAATAAAACAAGTGTATGAGGCTAACCAAGATTTGAATTTAGAGCACCACTCATCTAGATTTGAACTATAGAAATGAAGCAATCATGTGAACTTGGACAATTCAAATTGACCACCCTTAAACATCACACACTAAGAAAAAAAAAAGTCAACTTTGACTATTAACATTTTAAACCTAAAAATCAAGCTTTAATATATGATATTCAAACCCTTACTTATTAGATGAATATATATTTCTTAAATGAATATATGTTTCTTAGGATATTCTGTTTTCTGCTTTATTCCATCCTTTCCCCACCCAACACAAATTGCACATTAAAATTCGGAGAATACAAACTATTTATTCAGTAAATGGAAAGAATGCCAGTCGACATAGATACACAAGATTCCCAAGAGCATTACAAATTCTGGGAGTGAAAACAACAAATCTCCCGAAAATCTCCAGAACGAAGAAACAAATTCTTTTCCAATCAATCCTCATCACTGGAACCAGATAAGAAATCAAGAACCGTCTTTGAACTGGGTATTTTCCACTCCTCATCCCTGGAAACACCCACAGATCGATTTCTTCTCCGTTTTGGCTTACTTTTGCTTCTTTTAAAATCCCGGCCTTGTGAAAAACTATGAACTTTGAAATGCACACCAGGATCTCTCTGATTACAGGAACTCTCAAACATAATGGAATTGTTGACGCTCTGAACATTGCTGTTCACCAAATGTTCCGCTTCCGCCATGGATTTCTCTTCAACATCATAACTCGAGCTGCCCTGCACATTCATGGCGGCTCCTTCGTTATTTCCGCTCAGCGTGATCATTCCAACACGCCGCTTCTTTTCCTCATCGTCTTCCTCAATTTCAACATCATTTTCGCCAGATTTGTACGACAAATGTAATTTTTGAAGGCGGCGTGTGAGAGTGGCCATACGCTCACTGATTTCCTTCTCCATCGGCTTGTTAAGAAGAAAGATAAAGAAACCTAATTGGAAATAAGGTCGCAATACAATTGCTGAAAATGATTTTTTGCCTGAAATGATCGATATATGTTTTTGGAGTTCTCCCAAGAAGAGAGTTTTATAAGAAAGGGAAATCATAGCTTGCCTTTGCTTTCACGCACTCTGATTCGTCTGAGATTTCAGCGTGCACGGACGAACACACGTTTTGAATCTCATTTTGGCTGGTCGGCGCTGCAACAGTTTGATCTTTAGTAAATAAATTGCTTCCAGTCGACGATGGAATAAAGAGAGAGTTGTAAGTTGTAGTGGGTTTCTGTTTAACATTTACAGTGGTCGGCTCAGACTCGAACAAAGTTATTAATACGACGAATCCTTCTTTATATATTTTATAAACTCATTTGAACATTGAAAACAAGTTTATTTTAATGGATGCTTTATATTTCTTTCTGTATTTGTTGCTTATTTGGGGGAGTTAGATGATGTATTTACTTTCCTTTCTTTGAAGACAAGTCAATTCATGCTTAGTTATCCTAAAAGATGCATTTTTGACAAGAAGAGCATTTGGAAAATGGGTCTACTTGTTCTTATCAGCCTTTAACATGGTCGGAACATTCTAGAAAGGGTTAAAGGTCTCCTAATAGCGATATGTTCTTTAATAGGTTTGTTTGTACTACATAAACTGTATTTTACTTCTAATAGGGTCACATCCATTCACAAGGAACTTATATATTAGTACTCTTGTGGGTATTGTGCCTACCAAGGCTTTCCTTCTCATCAAGGGTTTCCCTAGTCAACAAAATCATTGCATTATGGCATATGATTTCTTATTTTTGTTCATTATTGTTCTCATTATTAGTGATCATATTTATAAGTTGAGATTTAATTATATTTACTCACAACTGATCTGCCTCCCCAATTATGTGTGGACTTTACTTCTTAACAATTGGTATCAAAGAATTAGGTCATCTTTGAGAAGGAAGTTTAGCATCTTCAGGAGATCTAGAATAGTTTACAAGAAGGAGAGCCCTAAATTTGATGGCAACAATTATGATAGTTGAAAGAACAAGATGAGAACACATTTGATCTGTATAGGAATTGATTATTGGTTGATGAAAAAAGAGAAAACTGTTGTCAAAACTAAAAGTGAGCTATCTTCAAACACATATAAGGAAAATAAATTTCTCCAATGCAATATTATTACAAGAGAAGCACTGATTAGCACCCTATCTGAAACATAATTCACCGAGTTAAATAAAAAACCTTGATTTAGCGCATGATATTTGGACTAAATTAGAAAAGTTCTATGAAGATGATGAATACACAAAGAAGTCTAACTTGCAAAATTGGAAAGATGAGTTACAATATGCTAGAATGCAAGAAGATGAAACCATCAAAGAATATGTGCAAAGGATCACAAATATTTTAATAAAAATAAAGAGCACATGAATAGTTATATTAGGAGATAAAGATGTAAATAAAATTCTAAGATATTTGACACCATCCTATGAGAAGAAACTCAATTTACTATTGAGGAAGTCATTCCTCTCATCAAATGATTCAACATGGAGATACTAATTAATAAGTTACAAGGTTTTGAAATGACAAAATTAAGAGATTATTCACCTAGAATTTAAACAACATTTAATGCTAGTGTGCATAAGGATAAAAGGATACTAGCAAAGAGTGTGAGAACAAGTAGTAGAAACCTTGGAGTTTAGGGCAAGGATTGAGAAAACATTGAGGAAGAACAAAGAAAGACTCATGAACTTAAAATTTTGGTCAGGGGGGGGGAGGGTACAAGGGAGTGTTCAAATGCAAGTTACCTTTTGTCTATTTCTTATGCAAGAAAATTGGTCATTTCACATCAAGATGTCCCTCAAGAGAATCTAAGTTTAAACCTAGACCCTTCAAGTCAAAACTTCCTAAGGAATGTCTTTATGTTAGTGATGGGTATGTGTAGGATTTGTTGGAAATGAGAATAGAGTAACTGAGAGGGGGAGGGGGTGAATCAGTTACTACAAAAACTTTCCACTGTCCCTAAGATGTCTGAATATACCCTTGATCTGATTAATATAAAATGCTGAAACTTGATAATGCAGCAAATGATAAATAGTAAGAACTGATATGTTATCATGCACAAAGTAATTCAGCAATTAAGAACACAAGAGACACAGATTTTAACGTGGAAACCCAATATGAGAAAAACCACCAATGTAACTAGATACTGTTTTTCACTCTTCTGAAGTGAGCCCTGTTAGGGGCCAACCCTGTTAAAGGTTACAAAAACACACTGTTAGGTGTGACCCTGTTAAAGGATTTAATCACCTTGTTAGGAGTGGCCTTGCTAGAGATCTTTAGAACAATTCAACTAAACTATCACCTTGTTAGAGGATTTATTGAATGGCTATTAAACCAACTCTGTTAAGAGATTTTGAATTCACTGTTACAATGGTTAGAAAGGAACAATGAAGTGACTTGATATAAAGTATAACTTATCTTTGCTGATTACAGATCTCTGTTATGCTTGGCTAGATCCTCACTGATCAAATACAACTTTACAGCTCCTTCAACACATCTAATCCTTCGTTAGACTTTGCTCAACATTCGCCTTATCATTTCATACTATAATTCACATTCATAACTTTTTTTTCACAATCTCACTCTTTTAATTCATAATTGGAATCACCATATATACCTTTCAGATTATCTAAGTCGGCTCGAATCACTGGCTAAACAAACAATTACAACAATCGGCTAGAAGTAATTAATTTGCAAATCCCTATACTGGCCGACCCTGCACGGTAAACTTTGTTCAAAAAATAATTCCTGTGTTAACCGACTGAGCTCGGTTAATACAGCGAACTTCGTGATAATCCTTCAATCGCCGAGAGAACTCGGTGAGTACTGAGTTTCCTGAGATAACTGAGTGAGCTCGGTGGAAACTATCCTTTGGAGACCGAGTGAAGCTCGGTTAACATTGACTTCTCCATGATTCCTTTGATGACTGAGTGAGCTCGGTGGAAACTGCCCTTTGGAGATCGAGTGAAGCTCGGTTAACACTGACTTCCACATTTCCTTCGTTGATCGAGTGAGCTCGGTTGGCACTGTAGATTGCATTACAGACTGTCTGAGCTCAGTGAATCTTGAGACTAATGACTGATATGACAATTGTGTGACATCAAGGACAAGATTATCCAACAATCTCCCTCTTTGGCATTGATGGCAACACAACATGTCATAACAGAATGAAGTTTTGAAAACAAGTCCAACAAGATAACAAACTTCTCCCTCTTTCAATAATCTCCTTCTGTTAAGGGACTTTATGGAAAACTTTTCAAATCTCACAAATTTCATAAGGATATGATAGTAAATCTCTCCCTCTTTGACAACACATGCCAAAGACGACAGAAGTTAAGTGAATTGTAATGTACCTTTAGTACTAATTCATATGCAATGATTTCTGATTAAACTGCATCAACAGATAGATCTTCAATCTTGCATGCGTTGATGCATCACTAGAACTCATTTTTAGTGGACTTCAGATAGGGGAATGATCCCTAACTTACCTCTGAGATACAAAAATGCATCCTTAGGTAAAGGCTTTGTGAATATGTCAGCAATTTGTTCCTTTGTATGGACATATTCCAATCTGATCTCCTTGTCTTGCACCAATTCTCTGACAAAATGATATTTTATTGCAATATGCTTGGTCTTGGAATGCATCACTGGATTCTTAGATATGTTGATTGCACTAGTATTGTCACAGAACATGACAACTGGTTCTTTGATCTCCATCTTCATTCCTTGCAATAACTGCTTAAACCAAACAATATTTGAATAGTTTACTACTGCAACAACATACTCTGCCTCTGCTATAGATTGGGATGTACAATTCTACTTTTTGCTTGTCGAAGAAACCAATCTTTTTCCAAGAAAGAATGCTCCTCCACTTGTGCTTTTTCTATCATCAAGGTTTCCTGCCCAATCAGCATCAGTAAACACTTTCAAATTCAAATTACCTCCAAATTTGTACCATAAGCCATAATCTTCAGTTCCTTTCAAATATCTCATTATTCTTTTGATTGCCATCAGGTGAGTTTCTCTTGGCTTTGCTGAAAATCTTGCAACAATACTAACTGCAAGGGCAATATCTAGCCTGGTATGAACTATGTATTGTAATTTTCCAATCATAGATCTATATAATGTTTGATCTACCTCTTTGGATTCATCATCTTTGGTAAGTTTCAATCCAATACATATAGGAGTTCCAACAGGTTTATAGTCCTCCATACCAAACATTTTCAATATCTCCTTGATGTTTTGATTGAGTGATGTAGATGCCATTCTTATTTTGTTGAATTTGAAGACCAACAAAGAATTTTATTTCACCAAACATAGACATTTCAAATTCCTTGTTCATTTGTTTTGAAAATTCTTTGCAAAGATCATCATGCCCTGTGAAAACAATATCATCTACAAATATTTCTGCCAAGACAATCTTATTATCTGGTCCTTCCTTTATATACAAGCTACTATTATCATTAGTTCTTTGAAAACCAATCTGAATAAGATAGTTATGCAATCTTTTATACCATGCTCTAGGGGCTTGTTTCAGACCATACAGTGCCTTGTGTAATTTGCAGACCATGTTCTTTTTATCTGGATCAACAAATCCTTTAGGTTGTTCTATGTAAACCTCTTCATCCAGTATTCCATTGAGGAATGCTGACTTGATATCCATCTGATAAACTTTGAATCCTTTGTGAGCAGCATATGCAAGTAAGGTTCTGACTCCTTCCAATCTTGCAACAGGGGCAAAGGTTTCTCCATAATCTATGCCTTCTTTTTGAGAGTATCCTTTGCATACCAATCTGGCTTTGTTTCTGGATACTTTACCATCTTTAGTCAACTTGTTTTTGAATACCCACTTGGTTCCAATTACATTCTTATTTTTAGGCCTGGGTACTAGAGTCCATGTCTTGTTCTTCTCTATCTATTCTATTTCCTTGTTCATTGCCTCAATCCAACTATCATTTGTCAATGCATCTTTAATGCTTCTAGGTTCAAAATCAGCAAGTAAACAAGTATTTTTCAGCTTGCTTCTTGTCAAGGTTCCTTCAGACTTGTCTCCAATGATCTGATCTGGTGCATGGTGTCTTCTGACATATTTAGCTAATATAGGTTCTTTGCCTCTTGAATGAGTTTCATTGCTATCTCCTTGTGCTTCAATTTCATGTTCAGGCTATTCTGGCTCGGTAAGAATTGGCTCAAGTGCTTCAGACTCGGTAGATACTTGCTCGGTAATGTTTGAATGTTGTTGTGGCTCGGTTTGAACTTTTTGTAACTTGATTACTGATGATTCGGGAGTTGAGGATTCTTGAGTGAACAGTATGCTTGGTATAGTATCTGGTTCAATGTAAACAAATCTTTTGTAATCTTCAGGTACCTTTTTGCTTTCTTTTTCAGATTTGTCTGCAAACTCATCAACTTTCACATGTGCACTTTCTATGACTTTGTGAGTGGATAGATTTAAACATCTATATGCTTTTCTTTTGCAAGAATATCCTAAAAATATTCCTTCATCACCTTTTACATCAAATTTTCCTTTTATAGATTCTTTCAAAATATAACATTTGCTTCCAAATACTTTCAGATAACTTACATTGGGTTTGTAGCCATACCATAATTCATAGGGAGTTTTGAATGAGTCCTTCTTCAACTGTACTCGGTTTAAGGTATGAACTGCAGTGCTGATGGCTTCCTTCCAGTATTTGATAGCAATGTTCTTTTCTATCATCAGGGTTCTTGCACAATCCATGATTGATCTATTTTTTCTTTCAGCTATTCCATTTTGTTCAGGAGTTCCTGGTGCTGAGACCTGTCTTTTAATACCTTTTTCAATGCAGAAGTTGTTGAATTCATGTGAGATGAATTCACCACCTCTATCTGACCTTAAACATTTTAGTCTTTTTCCTGTTTCTTTTTCTACTCTTGCCAAATACCATTTGAATTTCTCAAATGCTTCTGATTGATTCCTTAGATACATGACATTCATCATTCTTGAGTAGTCATCAATAAAGAGAATGAATTTTTTTTCTCTAGTATAGCTTTTTATTCCAATGGGTCCACATAAATTAGTATGCACTATTTCTAATATATCTTCAGACTGATAGTTCTTACTTTTAAAACTAGTCTTTCCCATTTTACCAATCTGACAATTCTTGCATAGACCAACCTTAGGTTTCTTAATGTTAGGAATGCCTCTCACTTTCTTGAATTTGCTTATTTTTACCTGATTATCAAAATTGACATGACACAACCTTTTATGCCATAACCAACTTTCTTCAATTTGAACAATAAAACATGAGCATTCACCAAGTTCTAGATAGAACAAGTTACCTTTAGTTTGGGTGCCAGATCCTATCAGCTTTCCTTGCTCATTCAACAGTCTTGCCTTTCCATGCATGAATTCCACCTTGAATCCAGTATTGAGTAACTGTGCCACACTTAGAAAATTATGTTTAAGACCTTCAACCCAATAGGAATTATTACATACAAGTTCTTTGGTTAGACAGATTCTTCCTCTTCCTTTTATGAAACAAGGTTCATTATTACCAAACCTTACACTACCACCATCATAGTCTTCAAACTGATCAAACTTAGTTTTATCACCAGTCATATGATGTGAGAAACCACTGTCTATAATCCATGTATCATTCTTACTTATATGAGAAACAAGTGCCATTTTATCTTCCTCATCACTATCAGAATCATCTTTAATGGCAATATAAACAATTTCATCCTCACTATTATCAGAATCTTTAGAATTTTCAGCCATGAAGCATGATTTCTTACCTTTGTTCTTGGATGATTTGAAGTCTTTCTTGCCATTCCATTTCTTTTCATCATGGTTTTGCTTGTTTGGACACCTTGCTGCAATATGATCAATTTCTTCACAAGAAAAACAGATTAGAGGAACTTTACCTTTGTATTTTCCTCTGCCTCTAGAATATTTCTTTGCTAGTAGAGCTTCAATCACTTCGAGGTCACTGTCTAAACTTTGGCTTGATTCATTTTCACTTTCTGACTGAGATTCCTTCTCCTTTTTGTTTTTCTCCTTGAGGGAGAGCTTGGCTTGAAATGCTGATTCAATGTTGTTGGAGGCTGGAACATAGTTGTCAAAGTTATCTAGTTCAAATGCAGTTAGTCTTTCAACTATGGCCTCAAGATTTATTTGATGATTTGCTTCACACCTTCTTTCCTGAATTGCAAAAACTCTGATTGCATACACGAGAAGCAAGGTTCAGAGAACTTTGCTTATAACTATTTCTCCTTTGATATCACCTCCAGATGCTCTGATTGCACTCACACATGCTTTAACTCTTTCAACATACTTTGCAATGTTTTCATCCTCTCTCATCCTTATTTGATCAAATTGTCCTCTTAGACTTTCTGCTTTTTCTCTTCTCACATTATCATCTCCTCCATAGATCTCTTTTGTCTTGTTCCACATTTCAAAAGAAATTTTGCAGTCCTTAGTGTCATCAAATTCTTCATAACTGAGAGTAGATGCTATGTCTATCATCATATTGTTGTGAGTCTTCTTTTCAGCAATGTCATTGACAGCAATGTTCCAGGAGGTTCTTCATATTTTTCTCCAAGGTATTTTAGTCCAGTATCACCAACAGTAGCCAGATGAGGTCTCATCAATCCTTGCCATGCAGAGAAGTTATCTCTGTTGAGTTTTGGAATTTCTCTTTTGTAAGACATCTTGATCTTTGGCTTAGATCCTTGAAATCTCTTCTTGCAAGCACCAAAAGCTCTGATACCAATTGTTGGAAATTAGAATAGAGTAACTGAGAGGGGGAGGGGGTGAATCAGTTACTACAAAAACTTTCCACTATCCCTAAGATGTCTGAATATACCATTGATCTGATTAATATAAAATGTTGAAACTTGATAATGCAGCAAATGATAAATAGTAAGAACTGATATGTTATCATGCACAAAGTAATTCAGCAATTAAGAACACAAGAGACACCAGTTTTAATGTGGAAACCCAATATGGGAAAAACCACCAATGTAACTAGATACTATTTTTCACTCTTCTGAAGTGAGCTCTGTTAGGAGCCAACCCTATTAAAAGTTACAAAAATAAACTGTTAGGTGTGACCTTGTTAAAGGATTTAATCACCCTGTTAGGAGTGGACTTGCTAGAGGTCTTTAGAACAATTCAACTGAATTGTCACCTTGTTAGAGGATTTATTGAATGGTTGTTAAACCAACTCTATTAAGAGATTTTGAATTCACTGTTACAATGGTTAGAAAGAAACAATGAAGTGACCTGATATAAAGTACAACTTATCTTTGCTGATTACAGATCTCTGTTATGCTTGGCTGGATCCTCACTGATCAAATGCAACTTTACAACTCCTTCAACACATCTGATCCTTCATCAGACTTTGCTCAACATTCACCTTATCATTTCATACTATAATTCGAATTCATAACTTTTTTTTCACAATCTCACTCTTTTAATTCATAACTGGAATGACCATATATACCTTTCAGATTATCTAAGTCGGCTCGAATCACTGACTAAACAAACAATTACAACAGTCGGCTAGAAGTAATTAATTTGCAAATCCCTATACTGGCCGACCCTGCATGGTAAATTTTGTTCAGAAAATAATTCCTGTGTTAACTGACTGAGCTCGGTTAATACAGCGAACTTCGTAAGAATCCTTCAATCGCCGAGAGAACTCGGTAAGTACTGAGTTTCCTGAGATAACCGAGTGAGCTCGGTGGAAATTATCCTTTGGAGACTAAGTGAAGCTCGGTTAACACTGACTTCTCCATGATTCCTTTGATGACCGAGTGAGCTCAGTGGACACTGCCCTTTGGAGACCGAGTGAAGCTCGGTTAACACTGACTTCCACATTTCCTTCGTTGACTGAGTGAGCTCGGTTGGCACTGTAGATTGCATTGCAGACTGTCTGAGCTCGGTGAATCTTGAGACTAATGACTAATATGACATTTGTGTGACATCAAGGACAACATTATCCAACATGATCATGGTCAACCAAACTATGCCCTTAAGTGGCAATGAACAATCAACAAATCAAGGTTATGTCAACTTGACGTACAATTTAACTTTTTATGAACTTTCTATTAAAAAGTTGAGACAAAATAATCTCTAGGAAATTGAATTTAGTTTTGAAAATACTAGGCTTTATCTGAAAAAAATAAAAATTGAGTGGTCAACAATTTGAATTTTAATGAAATAGTACAAGAATTTTAGGACAAAAATAAGTAAACATATGTCTGACCACCTTAATCAAAACCAAATGATAATATTTTTTAATAAGATTCTAAATATAAGAAATAGATGCATGTGCAGATGTGACACATATTTTTGGATATTTTTATTCTAAATAAATAATTAATTATGAATTTTCTACTATAGTAGTTTTAGAATAAAAAAACTCTTGTGTCTGACCACCTTAACGAATTCAAAACTCTGCAAAATGTAATTTTTCTTTTTTCTTTTTCCTTATAGTAGAAGAAGTATAGAATGTGATGCATCTTTTATATTTCAAAAAATGTTGTACCATTAGAAAGTTATAGTAGTTTTTCAATCAATGTGTCAATCAACACTTTATATATAACTCCATTAGAAAATAAGTAATAATCACTTACTAAAATTGTAAGTTGATATACATTACTTTTATGGAAAGCTAAGAACATTCTTATGAAACCCTTTTCATTTCATCAAATTTTGGTAACAAAAAGTCTTCAAATACATGTTTGAAGTAAAAAACACACAAGAACAAACAAAAAACATGTTTTTAGGACATTTTTAAAGTTGACCATGTAGAGTTGGTATCCAAAGACATACTAGGCCTTATAAAAGTATTAATTTTTTGGTTTGGTATCATGATGGGTGGGAAAAAAATTGAAATAGATTTTGAAATTCTTTGAGGCATTTCAAAACTACATAGATTGGCACTTTTTGGCACACCATGATCCTACACATACCTTGATGATGAAATTGAAGTCAAGAAAATTAACTTTGAAGATAGTAATAATGAGAATGAGGTAGGATTTTTTGCAATTAAAGATGAAAGTACTATTAAAGAAGAAGCCTTGTTTTTACATGTTGAGGAAAAGAAATTATCTACTATAATATAGACACTTGATGTTTGCATCATATGACATGTGGAAAAGAAATTTTTGTTGAGCTGAAAAGGTATGATAGGGGTTTTGTTAGCTTTGGTGACAATACACCTTACTTGATTAAAGGAAAAGGTTCAATAACACTTGATGGTAAGACTAACACATATTATGTTTTATTTATTGATTACTTTAAGCATAGTTTGCTAAATATTGGAAAACTTGTAGAAATGGTTTACCACTTATAGTTCATATATAGAAATTGTTCAATCAAAGATAACACATGAAATGAGATTGTATTAGGTACTAAGACCAGAGGTAATGTATTTCAGTTGAACACTTCTGAGATAAGTTATTTTGTTGTAAAAGTTGATGATAATTGGTTATGGAATAGAGAATTTTTTCTTAAAAACTTTGATAACATAGTGAAAGTCAATAGTTCCAATGTGGTCATAGATTTAGCTTAGATTGCGAAACCTAATAACATGATTTGTAAGGAATGTGTGATGGAAAAGCATAAAATGAGTGCATTATGAATTCAATACTATAGAAATTTCTTAACTTGTACACATAGACCTATGTGGATCTTCAAAGACAAGAACATTCTATGGTGAGAAGTATTTTTCTATTTTTATTGATTATTATACTAGAACTATGGGTTGACTTCCTAAGAGATAAATAAGAAGCATTTGATAAGTTTAGGATCTTTAAAGAAAATTTTGAGAATGAATCAAGATTGAAGATAAAATGTTTTAATTCTAATAAGGGATGATAATTTACATTTGCAAACTCTAATGCACATTCTAAGGATCATAAAATTCATAGACAAACTTCAACCTCTAGAACACCAAAACAAACTGGTGTAGTAGAAAGAAGAAACATAATAGTTTGTGAGGCATCAAGAGAAATGTTACTTAAAGGTAAGGTAGCACAGGCACACTAGAGATAAGAAATAAATAATACAATATACACTTTGAATAGAATTTAGATAAGATAAGGAACAAGTAAAATATCTTATGTACTTTGTTTTAGTCACACACCTATAATAAAGTACTTTAGAATAATTAGAAGAAAATGATATATCAAGAGAGATGATGAAATAAATAAATTTGATCCTAGAAGTAATGAAGGTATATTTCTTGGTTATTCTACTAAAATTAAAGTTTATAGAGGCTATAATCTAAGGCTAAAAATATTGTTGAAAGTGAAAATGTAAGAATTGATGAAATATTTTTGATGCAAGAAAGAACTTTTGAGTATGATTTGGATGAGGATATGTAAATTAAGTGAAAACAAGTCAAATGTCATTACAAAATTAGAATACAGGACAAGAACTATTTTTTGGAATTGGTGATGAAATTTATGTCGAAATCAAAGACCGTAGAGAAGAACATAGAGCACTATATGTTACTTTAAATCATTTTGATGAACAAATTATTGGAAATGCAAGTAGTGGAGTAATGACAAGAAGAAGAATGAGAAATGAAATGTGATTGATTTCACAATTTAAACCTAAAAATAATTATGAAACATGTAAATATGAATCATGGATTAATGTTATAAAGGAAGAATTAGAACAAATGAGGAAGAACACATGGGAATTGGATCCTTGAAATAAAGATGAAAATATTATAGGAATTAAGGGACTATTAATAAATAAAATCAATGAACAAGGAGATGTAGTAAGGAATAAAGAAAGACCAATATTTAAAAGTTGCTCGCAACTAGAGGGTATTGATTTTGAAGAAATCTTTATCCCTGTAGCTATATTGTAAATAATTTAGACTAAAGATGGTACCATTATATCTCAAAATAAGTATCTTTAATAATTGCTAGTAAGAATTGGTATGGAAAATTGCAAACTAGTTGGAACACCTATGGTCACAAGTTATAAGTTGACTATTACTAATCATTACCCTAGCACCATCAGACAAGGTAAAGATATATGATTTTTTTTTAAGGATAAATTTAACTCATACTATATCTAACATAGCAAGTGCAGTTGGTATAGTGGCAAGATATTACGCATAACCTATCAAACTTGGCAGCAATAATTTTTTTTTAAAGATGTTTTAAGGGAACTTTAGAATTTCTTTTATAGAGTTATAGATCAAATAATAAATCACATTATATGCTTATAATAATGTAGATTAGGCACAAACTGTTGATGAGAGGGTAAAAGTACAAAGTTGTGTCACCTTTCAGGCTAACTTATCAAAATGATTGAATTTGAATATTTCTATCAAATTTTTTTTTTTTTTTTCAAACATATGATCTTGATAAATTTTTTCTAGCTAAGTTATATATGGTCTCATACTTTTCTAATTGGAAATGTCCATTAAATGCATGTTTTATACTAGTTAGAACTCAATTACTAAAGAGATACAATTATTTAGAAAACTGACATTTCAATAACTCTTACTATTTGTTATGATATTTTTTTTAATAAAATGTAAACACCGTTTTATAGAGATCAAACTCAAGAATATTCTCATATAGAGTTCATAGTATTTTAATTAGATATAGTATATTATAATTAAAAAATTCTACAAGTACGAATTTTAACACTCAAGAAGGTGTCAATTTTGAGAAAGAAAAAAAATACTAAATCATATTTAAAAAATTTGAAAATTATATGATGTTCTAGAGGAAAGAGTCCTCTTCTAAAATCTATAATTTTTCTTTTGGTTGGAATTGATTTATTTTGAAAAATGTGGTGGGAGATGAAAACTATTGATTTGAATAAGTTGAAATTTGAATTGTTATAAAAGAAAAAATATAGGTCTAGAGGAAATTTTTATTTTTGACTATTCTAGCTATATATGTTATCTATAACATAATCTGAGATTCTATAACATAATCTAAGATAAAAGGGAAATAAGTTTATTTCCATGTAGTTTTGTGGTGGGAACTAGAACCTTAATTTCCAGCATTTTTCAGCAACTAAAAGTTATCTTTAAAAAATAGGAAAATATATAATTTCTTATTTCAAATTATTATTAAAAATCATAATCCTAAACTTCATCCATTTCTACACATTTCATTAGTTCACTTCATTTTCAAATTCTAAATAATAATACTAGTTTTATGTCATTGAAGGTGAACAACTATACTTTTCTTAGCCTTTTCCTTTGTAAAAGGGTGACACATGTTTATGCTTTTACCCAACAAGAAATTTAACAATGGAGGTGCATTTTTTCTTAAAGGATGGTTAAGTAAGAAGCAAAATTACATATCACAATCAACTACAGAAGTGGAATATGTAACAACACCAAATATTTTGTAATCAATTAATGTGGATGAAATAGGTGCTAGATGATATTGGTATAGAATTCTATGAACCTATTATCACACAATGTGATAATACAAGTATAAAATCCAAAATTGCACTCAAAGACTAAACATATTGCTATCAAGTATCATTTTATGAGAGAGAAAGTCATTGAAAAGGAAATCATATTAGAATGTGTAAGAAAAAAAGAGTAGGTTCTAGATATCTTTACTAAACTTTTGGCTAAGGATACTTTTGAATAAATTAGAGCTATTCTTTCAGTGATGTCTCTGCCTTATGAAAAACAATTGATGTAGAAATGCACTGGTCCATTATATTCATCTAGCATATTCATTGACTAGATGTGATGCTTCATACTTATGAATACGTGTATGCCTTAGGATGGTCCTATGTAATTAATTGTGTACATTGGGGAAGCTTTAATTGGAAAACCTAATTAATTATTTGTAATTGGTATAAAATGAAAGTTTTTTTCCTTGTTTGATATGTGTGCATAGAGTGAATGGTATGTTTGGATACACATGATGTTAGCCTTAATTATGGATTATTAAAGTAGTGAAAAGATGTTGTTTGGATTATTAGTGGACTGAAGGAACTATTTTGGAAAGAAAGTTGCATAATAGTAAGTTCATGTACATGTTTTTTATGTTTGCCAAAGCATTTGGATGATGGGTCAAATTATTCTTATCAACCTTTAACAGGGTTAGAACTTTCTATAAAGGGTTCAAGGTTTCATAACAATGATGTGTCCATTAACAGGGACTGTTGCACTAAATGAATTGTATTTGACTCTAAACAATGTCACATCCTTTCACAAGGAGCTCATATATTTGTATATTATTTTGTGGATACCATCCCAACTAAGGTTTTCCCATAGATCAAGGGTCTGTCTAGTTAACAAAATCATTGTGTTACGGTTTATAACAAAAGATCATTGTGTTATGGTGTATAATAAAATCATTGTACTATGGTGTACAGTTTCTCATTGTTGTACATCATTGTTCTAATTTTTAGTGATTAGTTTTATAAGTTTGGATTTAATTATTTTTTCTCACTAAAAATTCACACCCCCCTCCCTCTCCCTCACCCAATTGTGTGTGGGATTTACTTCTTAACATTTTTCATTAGCATTTTGTTTAAGACATGGTAGAAGGTAGGAGAGTGATGCTAGATAAATTTAAGACCTTGAATAGTATTATATATTTATTAACAAATATAGTCAAATTTTGGTGGTGTTATAATACCAAGATTCTCCTAATCCATGGTAGTTAGATGATAGCGTTGGTATTCCCTTTTTTATCCTATAAGGTTTTCAAAGTAAGAAATATTTTTTGAAAATTTATCAACCTCATGCTCACAAAATTCTACATGTATTATTTGATACTCGTATAGAAAGTGAAATATTGCACTTTTGAGGTAGCACTATGCGTAAGGAAATTGAAGTTGGAGACACCCTAAATTTGGTAGAAATTTAAAAACATGATTTTAATCAATTCAATGAGGTTTAAGAACAATATTAGATGAATTTAATTAAAAAATAGAGAGTGATGGGAAAAAAAGAAGAAATTTGGATTAATCTTGAAATATCACATTATTGTGTAATTAATTTAATCAATTATTTGAGTAGTTTCCACTTATTTCAAATCCAAAACTTTAAAACAATTCAATAAAAAAATCAAAATCCCATTCAAAGAGGAAAATCAATTCCAAAATGAAAATCAATTCCAAAAGGGAAAATTAATTTTAAAAAGAAAAGAAAATATGCATTTATCCTCATAAATCATTTGGATAATATCTCAAACAATAATTCATAATGGATTTCACTTAATGGGCATCTTATCCTTGGTGGACCTCATTTGACCTTACCATCTTGAAACTATGGTAGAATCTAAACTCTACCCTAACCATTTTAGGAAATCTATAAATAGAAATACTCCCAAGAGAAAAAGGGACTCGAGTTAAATTATACATCATAATTATAGGCATTCTAAGAGAATTCATTAAGCACCATAACTATAGGAAAAACTAGAGCACTCATTATCACTTAGTATCATGTTTAGAAGCATTTCAAGTTTGTGTCTTGTTTAATCACTCATGCATCTAGCCTTCAAATAGATTTTTCAAATCTTCAAGCATCATTGTTAGATCTTCATCATAGCTTATTCCCATTCTAGGACTTTTACTAAGATGTTAAGTCTAAGAGCAATTTTAGTTGTTTTAGTTAGGAAGACATGATAAATACTTGAAAAGGCTTATTTGATAGTTTTCTTGGGTTTCTTTATCATTAGATTTACTATCAATTTGAGCACTTCATTCTAAAGTTTCATGAATATACATTTTCTTGTATACAGAGTTAACTTAAAATATGTGATAATATGAATGCTTGTCTAATTTCATTATAACGAGGTACCACAAATTTTGACTTAGCATTATTTTCCATGAAATTGAAGCCAACTTAGACAATGTGAGAATATGCACGATTGTCTAATTTCATTATAATTTGTAAGATTATAGAAAACATCATAAAATACAGAGTTTACTCATGACAAATTTAATATCACATAGGAATATGATTAAATGATTTACATTAGAATCTAGACCAAAATTATGATAGTCTTATGATGCATATTATAAAGAATCTTTAAGTGCAGGAACATGTCAAATTAGTATTCTCAAGTTAGAAATTTAACTATATAATAATATATGACATGTTATATTTGTAGTGAATATTCTAAATATAGCATAAGAGTTCAAAATGGGTATGTTGACTCATGGTTTTTCAAAATTATTGATTTCAGTACTATTATCTAGTACAATTAGATTTTTGCTTTGGATTATGAGGTTTTTCTTTATGTGTACATCATTATCCAATCATTCTTTAGTTGTATTTCTTTGCATTGTACTACATGTGTTATTTTCCATTAGAACTTGTTACTCATAGGTTAGTATAAGAAGAAGTTTTGTACCTTTCATTACATTTGTTAAGGACATTTTCTAGTCAGTTTTTAAAGAATATAAGAGATATAAGAGTTTACCATGAAATCCATATAAGAGCATACCATAATCATATCATAATATATGATTACCTTGCATAATCATCTTGGATACATGGTATTTTTATATACACTTGATCATAGTTCATTAGTATTAAAAGGAGCCACCCCAATGCTTGATTGAGGAGAACATGACCTCTCCTCAAGAAGTTCTCAATGGTATATGTAGACATTACCCCACTTTACAACCGGATACAAAGAGTTGAAATATTTTTTTAATAGTCATGCATTATCTACATACATATATTTACATTTGACTAATTCACTTCTATATACAAGATCAATTCTAAACATATAGAAATTAAACTTATAATTATAATATAATAAATTTATTTATAAGATATAAAATTTAAAGCCTTCAATAAAATTGTATCTTTAAAATCAATACACTTTCTTCCTTTTCAATTTATAACTAAATGCCTTTACTTATTTAGATTTGTTATTACTCTATACATTAACTTGCCTGAAAATATGATACATCTTCTTATAACTATAAACAAATTTATTCATATTACGCTACCCATTATAAGTTTAATAACTATAAACAAATTTATTCATATTACGCTACCCATTATAAGTTTAAATGTTGTAGTCCTTGTAGGGGAAATCTTTTAATTCAAATGCATACTTAAAACAAAATGTATAGAATAGCTCTCTAGTATAACACATGATCAAAGTAAAATATTACTCCTAGAGGATTAATTTCGAAACAATTTTATAGGTCATGTAGAATGTGATCCAGAGAATGCTTGTTATACATCTTAACATTTCTTGCCAAATCATTTGCAAAGCCAGACAAATATATGTCCATTATTAAATCCAGACCAGATTAGATCGTAAAGTGATAAAACAAAAAACTTGCTAATATCTCTGATTAATTTGATTTAATTATCCTAACGTTAGTAGAACTGAGCCAGTTGTCATAGTTCAACAATAAAATACACAAAAGAACATAGATCTAAGCTGACATAGGACTTTGGCAGAAGAATTAATTGAAAAGCAGTGAGTGCTTAACTCCCATATGCACATGAATTAATATAGCAACAAAAATCTTAGTGGGACTTGAGTTGGCATAATCTGGAAGAATATCTACTACAGACTGTATCCATTTATCCTAACTCTAATTTATACTTATTTATTCCTAAAAGACACTTGAGAAAATGTGTATTTATTTGGTGTAGCTGGTAATGGAGTTTCTATGTAGTTTGTCTGGGTGTCCTTTTGTCTTTGTGTTTGTATTGATTAGGTCTTGTAATTATGGAGTGTGTGTGGTGTATAGGATTTAATAACTAATTATGTTAGTATTTTTATATTAGAATCTTAAATACTTTTGTTAGTGTTTTATAAGTGTGTTGTAATTCGATATAGCAATCCATCATTACAACGAAGTAGAGTATAGGTTTAAATTGAAGACAAGGTCTTTGAAAGAAAGTGTGGGAAATATTGATGAGTAGAAAGTGTAATTTAAATTTGTAGATAAAGTTTTAAATGAAAGGGTAGAAAGATTGAGATGAAGTTTTGAAAGAAGGGGTAGATAGGATAGATATGGAAAGGGACGCGGTTATCTTCCCTACAAACTGTATAGTTGACCAAATTTTGAAAATATAAAGGATTTTTCTGAAAATTTCGGCATTTGAACTTCATGATCTGCATAGTTTGTAGTCCAAAACAATAATTTTTTTTGGAAAAAATCACTACTTTTTAGTGAATTTGGACAAAAAAGAAGTTTGACTTTGTTTTGTCTTTAGTGCATTTTGTCTGGAGATTAGCCTTTCCCTCTTGAAAGTGAAGAATGAGTGTATGGTGGAAGATTAGTGGAGTGGACAAAAAATAAAGAAATTTGGAAAAAGAGAGTAGAAATAAAAAAATTTACAATTATGAAATTTATTTAACAATTTTGTTTTTAAAATGCTAGGAGATTATTTGATCAAAATCTAAATGATCAGAATAATAGTGTTGTGGTTTGTAAGTTGAAGATTTAATCAATTTCTACACAATCCAATTGTTAGAAATCTTATGAAATGTGTGAGATTCTAGATATCATTAATATTGAAATAAGTTTCACCCACACCAAACATTATAACCAATCTATTGTCTAATGATTATAATTAATCAATCATAAACTTGAATATAATAAGCTTCTTTCTCTCCAACAGCTAGCCAATCAATTGTGGGACGATTATAATCAAACAATAATTAATCTAAATATGAATTGTTCGTAACAATTCAAAATTTTCATAGATAGTGTGGAATTTCCATAACTCATAAATTTTGAATGAGTGTTTTTATTTAAAAGATATACAAATAAATAAAAATTGTTTGACATATTTTTGAAGATGAATCACTCAAGAAACAAAAATTCATAAGTACTTACTCAAAAACACTCATCTTTACTATATTTCAAAATAGAGACACTTGTCAATGGGCCGTTGGTCTATTGGTGAAGATGAATGGCTCACAAAGAGCCCACCAGAGATCAAGGCTTGTTGAGTGCAAGGCTCCGACACCATAAGGGATGAGGTTGAGCTTGTGCCCATAGTGATTTTGACGGCGTGGATGCGACCATATTGGGTTTCTAAATCTTGAGTGGTGGCTTTCGCTACTTGGTAACTTGCAGGCCTCATGCCTTGCTGAGCTACATGCTTAATATTTTCTAAAATTTAAAAATAATCTCTACGTATATACCGTATCGGGTTTCTAAATCTTGAGTGGTGGCTTTCGCTACTTGGTAACTTGCAGGCCTCATGCCTTGCTGAGCTACATGCTTAATATTTTCTGAAATTTAAAAATAATCTCTACATATATCTTTTTATGGACGGCTTAAACATCACACCAAGACTTGATTCCTAAACTAAAAATATTAAATAAACAAAACTATTTTAATGCAAATTCTAAATCCTTAAATTCTGCTAAGAACATTTCATGTTCATATTATAAAACTATACAGATATATACAAGAAATGATTCAACCATGTCATCTTTTTCATATTGGCTGGGTTTTGTAACATGCGAAACGACATGTTCTTGTTGGTTTATTGTTCACGGGAGTCATGGCGATAAAATGTATAAGGGAGATAAAGTCGCCATGATGTCAGCCCAGAAATTCATAAAAAATAATGAAGCATCGCTAAAAGTTATGGCAAACGACAATGGCATTCATGTTCATGATGTTCTACTAGGCAGATAAAAATCAGAGTCTATTTTTCTGATTTGTAGACTGGCCGGCATCCGGCGAGGGCCTGTACAGAAGATCCCCATATGTCAATTTATGAGCTATTTATTTGATTGTTGAGGATCAGATGAAGTAAAAGCAGCGAGAGAAATGAGTAATCCCAAGAAGCAGCTCTGGCCAAAGGTGTCACCTTTAGAAAAATCAGATGATTTTTCGGAAAAAAGACGACCTGTCGTGATTTCTTTCAACGTTTCTGTCACTCGGAGGGATTCTGCCACGACTAGATCGATGAAGCCCGTCAGAAAAAAGATCATCTGCGAGGATTTTCCGAGGGCCAGGTCGCAGGTTCGAACCACGGGAGGTAGAATTGTAGAAATGGATGATAGAACAAGGGCCCAGCTGAGCAGAGAGATCCAGCAGGGGATCGAAATGGAGATCGAGAAGCAGATTGCGAATCTTAGTCGTAAGTTGGAGGTGTTGAAATCAGGTGGGAAAAATGAAAGATCTTCGAATGTTTCACAGAGGAATCGCTGTGTTTTGGCACAAGATCGGGTGAAAGTGAAGAGTGGGCAGAAGAGGAGAGAAAATGTGAGATCTAAAAAGGGAAATGTGGGTGATTTGGTGAACAAGATGTATGTTTCAGATAATGGGTGTTGTTCTCGCAATACATATGCCGCCATTGTTTTTGCAGCCAAGATCTTCAAGAGGAAAAATGCCTGATTTTGGTAAAAATTCAAAAGACTCGGGTTTGAATTCGGTGGGTTGAAGAGGAGAGATTTGTTGGGTTTCATTTGGTCAGGATCTCTGGATTGGTTTCTTGTTAAATGCAACAGCCCGGCTTGTAGATTTGGGATAGTTTTTAATCACTGCCTCAATAGAAATTCAAATCGAGTTTAGGGTAATTTGGTGAAGTTCATTAATGGGAGATTTTTGAAACGACATGTTCTTGATAGCTCAAAATTGAGCTGTAAGATTTAGCTCCAAGTTTTTTGTTTTAATGTCTGAACATGATATCGATATTGTTCTCTCAGCGATCGATGGCATGGTATAGCTATGAACACAAGCAATTGTTAGAAACTCACATTCTATGAAAAGATGGCAGTAAGATTCTTCATTCATTATGGTTTTGGTTTTAATTTTGTATGTTTTTTTCCAGCTTTTGATCTTATTTAATGATTATGATATTGCTATTAGGATTTAATTTTGTAGTTTTGAATCAAATCTATTGATTCATGTTTGAAAAGTAGTGATTCACATAAATCCATCTCTAATGAGAATAAATGGAACACATAGCACTCATTGAATCTAGGTGATGCTCATAAAGCAAATTTCTTTCCCTCTTCTATTTATTACGAAAATTTTAATTATTTTTATTTTCTCTCTAAAGTTTATGTGAAAAATTCATATTTAAATATCTATTTAAACAAACAAGAAGCAAAATTAGCAGTTGCATGAGGCCACAAACTTAACAATTTTTTCCTTAAAAAACCTTAGCATTGATTCCTAGCCAAACTAAGCTATGCTGCATGGGGCCTTTCTCTTGTTATCAGTGCCTAAGCAATAGTTGCTTACTAAAGTAGAAGAAGATTCTAATTTATCTTGTTCTTAAGATTAAAAGTTTGCATGGGGTCACTTGTGTTGCCTAAATTTAAGTAGAAATTACATTTGAGCAACTACATTGGAACATGGGGTTATAGTGTTCTAGTACATAGTAACTAGTGTTACTAATTTGTATCATTTTATTAATTGTGTATTTTTAAGTATTAATAAAAATTGTTAAATTTATATCTTTTTAAATATTGTTTTAGAACAAATTTAGAATATAGTTAGTGTGATGTCATTGTATTAATAAAATGTAAATTAATATTCTAAGATTGTATATAATGGTTTTATTGGTTATTTATTTAAATATGTATTAGATTATTTCATATATTTACCATAGAATTACAAGAATACTAAATTACAAGTTACACAATTTATTATGATTTATAAAATTTGATATTTCACTTTGAAAAGTTCTAAATTTTCTTTTACTAAGAGGCATTGTGAGTTTATCTTACGAATCTTGAGTTTAGCTCTTCATGCGACAACTTCCATCTCCACCACTCTCCACTTTTCACCTCCTACCTTATAACCTCTTAAACGATAGCAACATATAGTCATTTGAATAATATCTATGTATCAAGAGTTGAACAAAACTTAGGCTACAAAAATATGCTGAAAGTCAAATAGGGGAAAATTGGTATTTCTTTCAAACACATATGTTTGGTACATGATGTCAATTGGTAAACCATTTAGAATTTTTTTTTTTCCTATAATGAGGGTATCAAAAACCAAGTGATAAAAGTAATGCATACAGATAGAGATCATGATGCAAAGATATATATATATATATATATATATATATATATATATATATATATATATATATAGGTCTACAAAGAGGGGGGAAGGGGAGGTGGATAGAGGGAGGATTTTTCAGAGATAGAGGGGCAGAGGTGAAGTTAGAGTGGGAAAGTGAAAGGGAGATTTAAAAAAAATAGAGAGAGAGGGGTAAACAAAGATATAAACATGGAGAGAGATAGGAGAGGGAGGTATATGATAAGATGGTGAGAGAGAAAAAATAATGGAAGTAGAGTTCATGAGAAAAATATGGGTATAGAGAGAGGGGGGAATGGGAGGGAGACATAGAGAGAGATTGATGGGAAGAAGGTGGGGTTGCTGGGGATGGAGATAGATAGATAGAGAGAGAGAGAGAGAGAGAGAGAGAGAGAGAGAGAGAGAGAGAGAGAGAGAGAGAGAGAGAGAGAGATGTAGATCGAGGGAATACAAAGAGATCAAGAGAGATAAGAAAATATGTAGAGAGATGGAAGATAAGAATTGTTTACTTTAGATGATTAATAAAAAAACATTATTGTTTATTTTGGGATCAGATTCCTAATAAAAACATCATTCCTGTTGTGGTGTGGAACCTAATCAAACTCATAGGCTTATTCAGCATAGTTTCCCCCCAGATTATTTCTATCAAGGTTTGGGGGCAGTGCCCCTTGTGGGGTCCTGGAGAAACACCCTAGGTGTGCTCCCTGTCGCAATACATGGTGGGGTTGAGGGGAAATGCCTCTATAGTGGTTTTCGAGGGTAGCGCCCTTGAAGCCAAAAATGAATCACTATTGTAAAAGGCGTTAACTAATATTTTTCTATCAAACAACTTATTTTAACCCTAATTTTGCATGTGGAAAAAGCTTGTATAAAATGACTTACGGTTAGGGATTTCATAATGCACTTCTTGCTATGGTATTGAGCTATTTAAGGGATTATAGATTGTAATCACTGGATATTGGGTGAACCACATTAAATCTTTGTGTCATATATTCTCTTTTGTGTGATTTATTATTTTCTTATATTAGTTATATTTGCATGTAACTCTTATTTCTATTTTTGGTTAATCCTAACAATTTCGTTATCTCTTGTTCTCTTCTTTTTGTTCAAGCCCTTCGTGACACCTTATTGATAATTGGGTTATCCAAGGTCACTACCTCAAAGTTTATTTTCTTCTTAAAATTATCCATAAGTTTCATGGTTGAAAGAATCATATTTTACATTTTGTCTTAGAGGAGATTTTATGGAAGATAGGGAAGCTCTTACCTTAAATCTGGTTGATAGTTTATGTATCTTTTTGGAGGACTCAAATATCTTCATGTAAGGTCTTGTTTATAAAGGTGAATATTCTTTCAAGCTTTCTCATCATGGTTTAGCTTCTTGAAGGGAAGAAATGTTGACTTTCCTAAATGAGAGAGAATTTGGAACAAATTTATACAGACTAAGTATGCTTCTCTTTAGAGTTATTAAGTGAAAATAAGTGTCTCATTGATTTTTTTTAAAAAAAAATTTATTAAGGAAATTTCCACGAGCCTTCCATTTGTGTTCTTTGTGGAAATAATGAAGAAAACATGAGCCACCATTTATTAAAATATTTTTTCTCTACTAAATTATAGAGTATGTATTGATATATTTGGAATGGACCTAGTATCCACTCTATCTCTTTGTTTGGGATCCAAAATAGTTTAGGAAGATCCATAATTTCAGCCTTTTTAAATTTTAGTACACTTGACATGTTGGACCCTCTTGTATCTTATTTAAAATTTGGTTAGAAAGGAATCACCTCATTTCTCAAAATGAGTGAAAAAAATTATTCAATTATGATAAGAATTAAAGGGTACATGCTTAAGGATCTATTATTGAGGCCAATTTTTGGATCTCCATAATGCCAATCTTTTAGAGTTGTCATTTACTTATTTTTGACAAATAGACTTCTTTTGAAGTTCAACATGCCAAGAAGTTGAATCATTCAAGTAATTAATCTCTCCCTTCTAGGATTTCCATAATATCAAATTGTACGAGTAATTAAGGGGTCACTTGAGTGGAACTAGTATTGATGTTTGTTAGTGTAATTATTTAAATAATTTGACTTAGAAGTTTAATCCTAATAATTAATCCATGTCGATTTGGAATTTTTCTACACAAGTTGTCATTGTTTAGGATTTGTTTAAAGTTAAGTGTCTAGATAGGTGTCGATTCCATTTTGACATTTCATCCTAGGTTTGTGGAAGGCAACTTGCCACCACTCATTGATAGTTGGATTTAAATTTTGATTCAACCCAATCGCTCACATCTATATGTACTTGTTCCTCAAAAAAATGGAAAGGTCAATTTTGGGCTCTAAAATTTATTATTGTGCTTCTAATATATCTCTTAGTCCTTGTTGAATTTTACAATAATATTATATTTGATATTAGATATTCAATTCATTTTTTGTTTTCTTCTTCCAAGTTGGATTCTCATTCTAATAATAAGTTGGAAACTTAGGCTATTTGCTATGCTCTTAAGAGATCTTGTGCAAGGGATTGGAAAATATTATTTACAAGACTATTTCCCTATAATCATTTTCAACCTTCTAACTAAAGGAAGCTTTTGTGATTTTTCTATTGTCCCCAATTATTTAAAAGTGAATTAATTAAGTTTTTTCAGAATTATTGTCCCCAATTTCAATTGGTTGGCTAGGTCTTTTTCTATATTGAAATACTTCTTAATTTGGGCTTCTTGAGTGATCCCTTTCCTTAGTCCTTTCCTACAATCTAGTTCAAATGGTTTTTATGTTTTGTCACTTTTCTTTCTTTATGGCCTAGTGTTCACAAATCTTCTTGATATGGACATTTCCTTGCACTATGGCAACACCATTTAGTATTATTATTTCATCCCAAGTACAAGATAAATGTGTTGGTCTAGATTGTTGTGCTAGTGATTTCTCCTTTCTTCAAAATAGCGCTTTTGATTTGTCCATTCATTTATCATTTAAATAATCCTATATACATGTTTTTTGTAGCTCTGATATTTTTACAAGGACTGGTTAGAACACTATTTTGTAGTTTCTTTGGTGCTAGAATACACATATCCTACATGATATTTGGTGTGGGTTACTTCATGATGTTTTTGATGATTTGGGGGCTTTTCCTTCTAAACTTCACCTTCTTATGATGTCAATCAACCTCCACTTTGGAATTTTCTTTCTATATTTGATTGTACTATTTTCCTTAATATATTAAATACTATATCCAATTTGCTTTAAAAAAATTGTTATAAGAATAATTTAATATAATAAGGATGACTTAAATTAATTAATTTAACATTAAATGAAAGAAATAAAGAAATAATCATTTTAAAATCAAATTAGTGTAATCTCTTGGATATTTTGTGGAGCCTTTTATAAGAAGGTGACTAAATATTGTAAGTCATTATCTATCATCTATCTCATTGTTTGTGATTGCAACTCCAAATTGAAATTGATCAATAAGTTTGCAATTTGAAAAGTACAAGATCTTCCCAGTCTTCAAATTTGACCAAATTTGATAAATCTTCCAATATATAATTCATATTGCCTAGAAATTAAAGTATCCTATTGTCAAATATAATTCACATTGCCTAGAAATACAAGTATTTTATTTTCGGGTATTGACTAATATTATGTATAGTCCATATATGGATGTCTCCTTCTTTCATCAATTATCATTACCACAATATCTACTCATCTATATCGAGCTTGTCTTGCACTATTAGCGATTACTTTGATATGATATACCACTAACTTTATTTATAGGTGAGCTTTTTCCTTTTAGGCTGGAGTTGGCTAATACTTGTAAAGAAGGTTTGGCACATCCACCACCGCCAACAAGGCTAAGGATGGTTGTTTGAAGAAAAATGCATTCTTGAATTATAAGCTTTGATATTTTGTAAGGATTTTATTGTTCTCATTATACTTAAGAAGTCCATATAATTTGGTAATGATTTGAAGTCTCATCTATTGACTTGCTAGTACATGAAGTGTTTGATGAAATAGAACTTTAAAAAAGAAGAGGTTGTCAGAAAAGTGTTGGGATTCTAGCTTGAGACATCTCATTCTCTTTGAAGTTAGTTTTCATAGCTAACCAATCATTTCATTTGGCCTTTATATTCTCTTTTCATGTTCTTAGGGGATGGAACTAAGGTCATTGATTCCTTAGTCAAATGAGTCTTAGAAGTGAATGATGGCTATTTTAAAAATTGGGAAAAACTAGATCAAAATTGTTTAAAATTGCTCCATCAAATATATCATGAAGATGGGATGGATTGATATTGGCAGGCCAAGATTGGTAGTGACATAAACTATCCAAATCTATTTCTCTATTAGCTAATTTTTTAGATATCTAAAGAGCCAATTAAGTTTTTACTATATTGTGATTGTTATAGTTATGTAGAATGTTAATGATCCTTGAACTTCAATTATTCTTAATATTTTATTTTTACTTTATCTTAAATATTATATAGTATTTTTTAAAATTTGTAATTCAATTGTAACTATTCCATTTATATGAGTAAGTTAATATGAAAATAATATAACTTATTTATAAATTAAAACACAATAATAATAATAAAAACATAGACAATCAAAGTCAAAAAGTCATATTTTCAAATTCTATCTTTATATAAAGATCAAAGTCTATCAACATTATTTATTTTTATCACTCACTTCATAAACTAACATTAAAAGACCAAGTCTGAGGCTATATTAAATACTTTTGATAGAAGTTATATTTCACATGAATATATAAGGTGTTGAATATTGTGGTTGACTCTTTGGCCAATGTGGTAGTTAATTCCAACACTTCTACAGCATGACATGCAGAGAGTGATCTTCCTACTGATGTCAAGGATCACCTTATTTATGATAAAATACATGAAAAAGAGGGAGTTATTAATGATGATTATGAAATCTTGGTGATTTGATTAAGTTATGAAAATAAGGAAAGAGTATCATCCTTTTTTCAAGTCTAATTAAATTGCAACTTTATCCCACATGCTTTCTAGGTAGATTTCTACTCTTCAAGATTCAAAGGTGTTGATTTTGGTGATTGGGGTTGAACTTTTAATATTTGTTGCATTGTGTGTGTTGCCCCTAAGTTTGTGTAAGGAAACTTGCAACAAAGAATATAACCATTTCCACATAACCCATAATAGATTTGAAATAAATATGCAATCAAAATTGACATGCAAGAGTATAGACAAAATACCCATAAAAATTGTGACACAAGATATACCTTGGGAAACCCTCATTGAGGGGAAAACCCAACCTCCAAAAGCATCCATCACCATGTATTATTCGGCAAAATAACACCATTGCAATATACAACCATAGAATCCTTCAAAACCATAGCCACAACCAAGCAATCCATGTGAACAAGCATGAATCCACACATCCTATGCCATGCTTCTAACCTTCACAAATGCTCCCTTGGCTACCTATCAAGCCTTGTCCCGCTTGACTCTTTCTCTTTTTTCCTTTTGTCTTCTATCTCTTGTCTCTACAACTACCCTTGTGGCTACTTATATAGTAGCAAGTCCCACAAAACCACCAAGTGGTATTACATAAACCATGTGCTATCTAACCCATTGACTCCAAATTTAATATTAGAAATTTAATTCTTTTCCCCAATATTAAATAATTACATGAAATATTATCACAATGTTACAATACAACTTATCAAGTATATCCCATGGGAAACTTTACATGTTGTACATCCATCTAGGTACAACATTACATAATAAAATAAAATAATAGAATATAACAATATTAAGCAATGTGTACAACACCCATTATCTCAACAGTTTGGAGTTGAGATTTTTTATATAGTGATAATGGGAGGTCTGAGGAAAACAAGAGAACCAATCTCATGTGATAGTTCGAAGAAGAGACATGGGGTCTAGGGAAGTTTGTAGATGTGATGGGGACACGACCCAAGCACAGAATGGATACAATAGGAAAGGGAAAATTTTATTAATTGTGAGAAAATGCTAATACATTCAGTACAGAGAAAATAGACTTCAAAACATGCCCTAATGGCTTACGATAGTATAAATCTAGAGATAATTTCTCCTTTCAGTACCTCCTCTCAAACTCCACTTCGAACTACCTTTTACAATGCCAGAAATGTTCATAAATAGACCCCAGAGGTTTAAGGATTAGGAGTGCATTCTAGAAAGTGCTAGTAGGCATCCAACGACCAAATAGAAGGCTCTATAAGTTGCATTAGAAGTTGACGCAAAATTAGAAGAAACTAGAAAGGGTAACCAAACTTTCAGGAGGCATAACTTTTGAACCGTAGTCCCGATTGATGAACCGTTTACATTTCTGGAAAGCTCTCGAAGCGCTCTATAGCCCCATGGACCAGCTTCGCTTGTCCTCCATTTTTTGGCCCTATTCAAGGTCATTTAATGTACCTAACTTGAATTTGAAGCATTCTTAGGAGGTCTCCAAAAATTGAAAAATTGCGATAACTTTCAAACAATGGGGCCTTTTGACCTGATTCTTTTTCTAGAATGCTCTAAATTACAATTACAATATTCTGACCCATTTACACCTTCTAGTTCACCAAAATGATGGCTCAATTACATACTTCTATTTTTTTGGCATTTACACATATCCCAAGGTGATTAAAAACTCTATCCTAGAACACTGATAGTGGAACTGTGAGAGTTGGAACCTTTATTTGACCCAAATGGGTATCCAAAAATGAAAACACATGAAATTGAAACTAAGTCTAAGTACATTTTTTGGTTGACACAGGATTGCCCTTATACCTCTGGATGCTCTTGCATCAGACACCCAGGGTAGATTAAAAAGTGACCCTGTCACTTTATGAATGGTAGAGGAAATTCCAAATGGGAAACCTCAGCTGTTGATATCCAAGTTGAGTCCTCAATCAGCCGTCCTTTCCACCTGATGAGATACTCTTCATACTACCTATTTCTGGTACTCCTACCCACACAACTATCTAGAATCTCCTCTATCTCCTCCTTCTTAGAAGCAGGAATTGGACATGGCTCATACATCAGCTCCTCATCTGCACCATCATCATGATACTCTGTTAAGTCTACAATGTTGAAAATAGGAGAAATGTGAATACCATCTGGCAACTCCACCTCATATGCATTTCTTGAGTCATGTTTCTTTAGAATTTTGCAGGGGCCAATTTTTTTTTCATTTTTAGCTTGTTGTAAGTACCGACTGAAAATCTTTCTTTTCATAAGTGTACCATGACTAGATCCCCTACTTGGAAATCCTTATGTCTTCTCCTTTGATTAGCCCTAGCTTTATACTCTTGATTCATCTTGGCAATGTGTGCTTGGACCTCCTCATGTAGACGCTTGATATGTTTAGCAAATTCTTTAGCTTCAGCACTTGTCCTCTTCCCTTGCTCTATCTTCCTCAATTTTGGTGCAGTCCTTGGGCTACTTCCATATAGAATTTGGAATGGTGATCTACCAGTACTCCTATTTATAGAGTTATTGTAAGAAAACTCTGCTTGTGGTAGAATTAGATCCTATCCCTTGGGCTTATCCCCAACTAAACATCTCAACAAATTGCCCAGATTTTTGTTTACCACTTCTATTTGGCCGTCAGTTTGTGGGTGATGTGTGGAACAAAATTTCAAGTCTGTTCTCAACTTTTTTCACAATGTTCTCCAGAAATACCCTACAAATTTAGTATCTCTGTCAGAAACTATACTCCTTGGTAGACCATGTAGTCTTACCACCTCTCTAAAAAATAAGTCTGCAATATGGACAACATCATGAGTTTTGTGGCATGGAATGAAATGTGCCATTTTGGAGAACCTATCAACCACCACAAATATTGAGTCGTTACCCCTTTGTGTCCTTGGCAATCCAAGAACAAAATCCATACTTATGTCCTCCCATGGTTTTGATGGAATAGGCAATAGTGGATATAGTCCAGTGTTGTGACTAAATCCCTTGGCAACTTGACAAATCTAACAACTCTGTACAAACTTCTTCACATCCTATGAAATTTGAGGCTAAAAATAATGTTCTCTAAGAATGGTAAGGGTCTTATAATCTCGACCAAAATGTCTTGCCATCCCACCACTATGTTTTTCCTTAATCAAATTTTTCCTCATGGAACTCCTTGGAATGCATAATCGACTGCCCTTGAATAACATACCATCCTGAATCAGATAGTCTAACCACTTAGTTCTGTCTATAGCAACAGGCTCTTTACAAGCTTTCCACGCTTTAGCAAAATCAGGATCCTTAGGATATAGATTCTTGAGATCATCAAACCCAACTACTTCAACCTACATTACGGTAAGCAACAACTGTCTCCTACTTAGTGCATCTGCAACCCTGTTAGATTTTGCACTTCTATGCTTCAACACAAATGTATAGCTCTGCAAGAAATCTAGCCACTTCATATGCCTCTGATTCAATTTACCTTGGCTATTTAAATACTGTAATGACTGATGATCAGTATGCAAAATAAATTCCGTTGGCAATAAATAATTTCTCCATTTCTTTAAGGCTTGAACTATTGCATAGAACTCTTGATCATAAATAGAATACTTCTTTTTTGCATCATTCAATTTTTCACTAAAATATGCAATAGGCTTACCTTCTTGGCTTAATATAGCCCCAATAGCACTGCCACTAGCATCACAATCCACTTGGAACACCTTTCTAAAATTTGGAAGTGCCAACACAGGTTGTTCTGTCACCTTCTTCTTCAACAATTCAAAACTTCTCGCAGCTGCCACAGTCCATTTGAACTCTTTTCTATCCTCTCTTATTGTGTTAGTCAGGGGTACACATATGCCACAAAAAATTCTTAATAAACTTTCTATAAAAAATAACCAGACCATGGAACGATCTTACCTCAGTAGAAAACCTTGGAGTAGGTCATTCCAAGATGGCTTTTACCTTCTCTGGATCCATTTTGAGACCTTCAGGTGATATAACAAACCCCAAGTAGACTAACTCCCTTTTTGCAAAGATACACTTCTTTAGATTAATTAATAGTTTCTCTTCCCTTAACCTTTCAAGGACACTATGAATATGCAATAAATGTTCTTGTAAAGTCTTGCTGAAAATTAAAATATCATCCAAATAGACAATAAATTTTTTTCCCAAGAACTTCTTAAGTACCTCATTCATAAGCCGCATGAAGGTACTTGGGGCGTTCGTCAATCCATAGGGCATGATTAACCACTCATAAAGACCCTCCTTGGTCTTGAAGGCTATTTTCCACTCATCTCCTTCTTGAATTCATATCTGATGATAGCCACTCTTGACATCTATCTTTGTGAAGTACTGAGCTCCACTCAAGCAGTCCATAAGATCATCCATTCTTGGCAAAGAAAATCGATACTTGATGGTTATCCTATTTATAGCTCGAGAGTCTGTACAGATCCTCCACTCTCCATCCTTCTTTGTTGCCAGTACTGCAAGTGCTGCACATGGACTCAGGATCTTCCGAATCAAGCCCTTCCTCAATAGCTCCTGAACCTTGCTACTTAGCTCCTCAGTTTCAATAGGAGTCATCCTGTGAGAAGCCTTGTTAGGAAAACTAGCTCTTGGAATTAAATCTATCTGACGACTAATTTGCCTTAGCTTTGGCAATCCTTCTCGAACATTATCAGAGATGATATCTCCAAACTCACCTAGTAAATCTGAAACTTCAAGTGGTATTTCACTACTACCTTCTTTATCTTTCCTAGGGATCAAAGCATAGCACATACACTGATGTTTCATGCCATCTGAAAACTTTCTTCCATCAACAAGACAAATCTTAGCACTGCTAGATACCTTTTTGCCTTCCCTTTTCATGAGCTTCAATTTCTAGTGAACTCCATCCTTTGTTAGAGAGATATGTATTTGCATGACCATCATGTATTCAATGCCTATCAAAATGCCACGGTCTACCCAAAAATAGATGGCAAACATCCATTGGAATAACATCACAGAGGACTTCATCATGGTAACTCCCAATTTTGAATTTCACTAAACATTGTTCACCTACAAGAACCTTATGATCATCTTTCACCCAAGAAATCCGATAGGGCTGGGGGTGTTTCTCCCTCTTGAGCTTCAACTTAGAGACCATCTCCTCTGATACCAAGTTATCAGTGCTACCACCATCAATGATCACATCACAAAATTTATCCTCACACTTGCACCTAGTACGAAATAAACTCCTCCCTTTTCCTGATTTGAATCTCACCACTTAGTAGGACCCTTTCATTTATTGAAGTCTCTCCTCTTTCTACATCCTCTGAATGTGATGATTGTGCATCCTCACCCACAACCACACAGTCCTGGTGCAAACTGCCTCACAGTCGGCGCTCTGTCTACACACTCAGGAAAACCAGCTCTGATACCACTTGATGGGGACACGACCCAAGCATAGAATGGACACAACAGGAAAGGGAAAATTTTATTAAATATGAGAAAATGCTAATACATTCAGTATAGAGAAAATAGACTTCAAAACATGCCCTAAGGGCTTACAATAGTATAAATCTAGAGATAATTTCTCCTTTCAGTACCTCCTCTCAAACTCCACTTCAAACTGCCTTTTACAATGCCAGAAATGTTCTTAAATAGACCCCAAAGGATTAAGGATTAGGAGTAAATTCTAGAAAGTGCTAGTAGGCATCCACTAACCAAATACAAGGCTCTAGAAGTCGCATTCGAAGTTGGCGCAAAATTAGAAGAATTCAAAATTGGTAAGCAAACTTCTAGGAGGCATAACTTTTGAACTGTAGCTCCGATTGATGAATCGTTTACATTTTCGAAAAGCTCTCAAAGTGCTCTATAGCCCTATGGACCAGCTTTGCTTGTCTCCCATTTTTGGCACTATTTGAGGTCATTTAATGCCCCTAACCTGACTTTGAAGCATTCTTAGGAGGTCTCCAAAAATTGAAAAATTGTGATAGCTTTCAAACCGTGGGGCCTTTTGACATGATTCTTTTTCTGGAAAGCTCTAAATTACAATTACAATCTTCTGACCAATTTAAACCTTCTAGTTCACCAAAATGATTGCTCAATTACATACTCCTAATTTTTTGGCATTTACACATATCCCAAGGTGATTAAAAACTCTATTCTAGAACACTGATAGTGGAACTACGAGAGTTGGAACAATTATTTGACCCAAATGGGTATCCAGAAATGAAAACACATAAACAAAAACTATGTCTAAGTACATGTTTTGGTTGACACAGGATTGCCCCTATACCTCTGGATGTTCCTACATCAGACACCCAGGGTAGATTGAAAAGTGACCCTATCACTTTATAAATGGTAGAGAAAATCCCAAATGGGAAACCTTGGTTGCTAATGTCCAAGTTGAGTCCTCAATCGGCTGTCGTTTCCACTTGACTAGATACTCTTCATACTACCTATTTCTGGTACTCCTACCCACAGGACTATCCAGAATCTCCTCTATCTCCTCCTTCTTAGAAGTAGGAATTGGACATCACTCTAACATCAACTCCTCATCTGCACCATCATCATGATACTCTGTTAAGTCTGCAATGTTGAAAATAGGAGAAATGTGAATACCATCTGGCAACTCCACCTCATATGCATTTCTTGAGTCATGTTTCTTTAGAATTTTGCAGGGGCCAAATTTCTTCATTTTCAGCTTGTTGTAAGTACCGACTGAAAATCTTTCTTTTCATAAGTGTACCATGACTAGATCCCCTACTTGGAATTCCTTATGTCTTTTCCTTTGATCAACAATAGCTTTATACTCTCGATTCATCTTGGTAATGTGTGCCTGGACCTCCTCATGTAGATGCTTGATATGTTCAGCAAATTCTTCAGCTTAAGCACTTGTCTTCTCCCCTTGCTCTATCTTCCTCAATTCTAGTGCATTCCTTGGGCTACTTCCATATACAATTTGGAATGGGGATCTACCAGTACTCCTGTTTATAGAGTTATTGTAAGCAAACTCTGCTTGTGGTAGAATTAGATCCCATCCCTTGGGCTTATCCCCAACTAAACATCTCAGCAAATTGCCTAGACTTTTGTTGACCACTTCTGTTTGGCCGTCAATCTGCAGGTGATGCATGGAACTGAATTTTAAGTCTGTTCTCAACTTTTCCCACAATGTTCTCCAAAAATACCCTACAAATTTAGTATCTCTGTCAGAAACTATACTCCTTGGAAGACCATGTAGTCTTACCACCTCTCTGAAAAACAAGTTTGCAATATGGACATCATCATGAGTTTTGTGGCATGGAATGAAATGTACCATTTTGGAGAACCTATCAACCACCAAAAATACTGAGTCATTACCCCTTTGTTCCTTGGCAATCCAAGAACAAAATCCATACTTATGTCCTCCCATGGTTTTGATGGAATAGGCAATAGTGGATATAGTCCAGTATTGTGACTAAATCCCTTGGCAACTTGACAAATCTGACAACTCTGTACAAACTTCTTCACATCCTGTGAAATCTCAGGCCAAAAATAATGTTCTCTAAGAATGGAAATGGTTTTATCTTGACCAAAATGTCCTTCCATACCCCCACCATGTTTCTCCTTAATCAGATTTTCCCTCATGGAACTCCTTGGAATGCATAATTGACTGCCCTTGAATAACATACCATCCTAAATCAGATAGTTTAACCACTTAGTTCTGTCTACAACAAAAATCTCTTTACAAGCTTTCCACGCTTCACCAAAATTAGGATCCTCAGGATACAGATTCTTCAGTTCATCAAACCCAACTAGTACAACCTGCATTACTGTAAGCAACAACTGTCTCCTACTTAGTGCATCTGTAACCCTATTAGATTTTCCACTTCTATGCTTCAACACAAATGTATAGCTCTACAAGAACTCTACCCACTTCATATGCCTCTAATTAAATTTACCTTGGATATTTAAGTACTGTAATGCTTGATGATCAGTATACAAAAAAAATTCCTTTGGCAATAAATAATGCCTCCATTTCTTTAAGTCCTGAACTATTGCATAGAACTCTTGATCATAAACAGAATACTTCTTTTTCACATCATTCAATTTTTCACTAAAATATGCAATAGACTTACCTTCTTGGCTTAATACAACCCCACTAGCATAGCCACTAGCATCACAATCCACTTGGAAGACCTTTCCAAAATTTGGAAGTGCCAACATAGGTTGTTATGTCACCTTCTTCTTCAGCAATTCAAAACTTCTTGCAGCTGCCACAGTCCATTTGAACTCTTTTCTATGCCCTCTTATTCTATCAGTTAGGGGTGCACATATGCCACTAAAATTCTTAATATACTTTCTATAAAAACTAACCAGACCATGGAACGATGTTACCTCAGTAGCAGACCTTGGAGTAGGCCATTCCAAGATGGTTTTTACCTTCTCTAGATCCATTTTGAGACCTTCAGCTGATATAACAAACCCCAAGTAGACTAACTCCCTTTTTGCAAAGATACACTTCTTTAGATTAATTAATAGTTTCTCTTCCCTTAACCTTTCAAGGACACTACGAATATGCAATAAATGTTCTTCCAAAGTCTTGCTAAAAATTAAAATATCAAACAAATAGACAATAACAAATTTTCTCAAGAACTTCTTAAATACCTCATTCATAAGCTGCATGAAGGTGCTTGGGGCGTTCATCAATCCAAAGGGCATGACTAACCACTCGTAAAGACCCTCCTTGGTCTTGAAGGCTGTTTTCCACTCATCTCCTTCTCAAATCCATATCTGATGATAGCCACTCTTGAGATCTATCTTTGTGAAGTACTGAGCTCCACTCAAGCAGTCCATAAGATCATCCATTCTTGGCAAAGGAAATCGATACTTGGTGGTTATCCTATTTATAGCTCAAGAGTCTGTACACATCCTCCGCTCTCCATCCTTCTTTGGTGCCAGTATTGCAGGTACCACACATGGACTCAGGCTCTCCCAAATTAAGCCCTTCCTCAATAGCTCCTGAACCTATCTATTTAGCTCCTCATTTTCAGTAGGAGTCATCCTATGAGCAGCCTCGTTAGGAAAACTAGCTCCTGGAATTAAATCTATTTGATGACTGATTTTCCTTACCAGTGGCAATCCTTCTGGAACATTATCAGAGATGATATCTCCAAAATCACTTAGTAAATCTGAAACTTCAAGTGATATTTCACTACTACCTTCTTTATCTTTCCTAGGGATCAAAGCATAGCACATACATTGATGTTTCATGCCATCTAAAAGCTTTCTTCCATCAACAAGACAAATCCTAGCAGTGCTACCTACCTTTTTGCCTTCCCTTTTCATGGGCTTCAATTTGTGGTGAACTCCATCCTTTTTTAGAGAGTATTTTTTTGCATGACCATCATGTACTGCATGCCTATCAAACTTAACATCACAGAGAACTTCATCGTGGTAACTCCCAATTTTGAATTTCACTAAACATTGTTCACTTACTATGACCTTATGATCATCTTTCACCCAAGCAATCCGAAAGGGTTGGGGGTGTTTCTCCTTCTTGACCTTCAGCT
Source organism: Cupressus sempervirens (assembly GCA_028749045.1). Taxonomy (NCBI): domain Eukaryota; kingdom Viridiplantae; phylum Streptophyta; class Pinopsida; order Cupressales; family Cupressaceae; genus Cupressus; species Cupressus sempervirens. Next base: position 539,801,779 of record CM053793.1, read on the forward strand.
AAGAGACCATCTCCTCTGATACCAAGTTATCAATGCTACCACCATCAATGATCACATCACAACATTTATCCTCACACTTGCACTTGGTATGGAATAAACTCCTCCTTTGTCCTGGTTCAATCTCACCACTTAGTAGGACTGTTTCATTTACTAAAGTCTCTCCTCTTTCTGCATCCTCTGAATGTGATGATTGTGTATCCTCATCCACATGAGCAACCCTAGCTTGACCCTTAGTTCTCTTATCTATCCTTCCTTGTCCTTGAGGGCATTCAAAGGCACAATGACCTTCTTCATTGCAATGGAAACAGATACCATGAAAGCCTCCTCTTCCTTGTCCACGTCCTGTACCTCTTCCTCTCTGATTTCCAAGTATTGATCTCGGGAGGGGTTGAAACCCTCATTCCTCTGGTTCCTGCTAGTACCCACATCTTCATTTTTCTTTTGGGTTTCATTTCGACCTCCAAATGACCTACCACTACCTCTTCCTCCTTGACCATGCCCTCTTTTTCTCCCTTCAAACCTCTTATTTATCTTCTCTTCAACTTGTAGGGCAAGCTGGTATGCTTCTTCAACACTGGTCATTCTTACCAGACTTAATTCCTCTTGGATCCTAGGTCACAACCCACTGATATAACGAACAACCTTCTCCTTATTTGATTCTGCATGTCCTACTCTAATTAGAAGTTGGTAAAACTCCTCTGTATATTCTTGGACTAATTTTCCTGATTGCTTTAACCCATGCATCTTCTTAAACAAATCAAGCTCATAATCAATAGGAATGAATTGCTTTTTGAATTTGTCCACCATACGATCGCACCTTGTGATCTTATCCTTTCCTCTTCTATTTCATTCCAATTGAACCTCTTGCCACCAAATTTTGGCATGTCCTTTCAGTTTGGCCTTTGCAAACTTAACCCTATCTGGGTCCCTAATATCCTCATACTCAAAGTATTCTTCCAATTCATTAATCCAATCTATAGACTCATTTGGTTTCAGATTTCTTGAAAATACACCCGCTTCAATTGTAGGTCTTTTCCCAAACTTAGTAATGGCCCTAAAAAGCCTTTCCTCTTCTTGATTCTAAATGTCCTCGTCAAATTCTCCTTCTAGTCCAATTTCTTCTTCTTCATTGTCATCCTCACTTTCGTCGCCTGCGGCAACATTTGTTCCTCTACGGAGCTCCTCCTGCAATGCTTGTGCCTACCTTTGGAGGGCTCTAACCTCCTCAGGATTAATAGCTCTAGCCCTTCCACTATGCTCTCTTCGTGGAGGCATCTTCTTAACTCAAACCCACAATCACACAGTCCCAGTGCAAATTGCCTCACAGTCGGCGGTTTGTCTACACACTCAGGAAAACCAGCTCTAATACCACTTGATGGGGACACGACCCAAGCACAAAATGGACACAACAGGAAAGATAAAATTTTATTAACTATGATAAAATGCTAATACATTCAGTACAGAGAAAATAGACTTCAAAACATGCCCTAAGGGCTTACAATAGTAGAAATCTGGAGATAATTTCTTCTTTCAGTACCTCCTCTCAAACTCCACTTCGAACTGCCTTTTATAATGATAGAAATGTTCTTAAATAGACCCCAAAGGTTCAAGGATTAGGATTACATTATAGAAAGTGCTAGTAGGCATCCACAGACCAAATAGAAGGCTCTAGAAGTCACATTAGAAGTTGGCGCAAAATTAGAAGAATCCAGAAATGGTAACTAAACTTTTGGGAGGCATAACTTTTGAACCGTAGCTCCGATTGACGAATCGTTTATATTTTCAAAAAGCTCTCGAAGTGCTCTATAGCCCTATGGACATGCTTCACTCATCTCCCATTTTTTGGATCTGGTCAAGGTCATTTAATGCACCTAACATAAGTTTGAAGCACTCTTAGGGGGTCTCCAGAAACTGAAAAACTATGATAACTTTCAAACTGTGGGGCCTTTTGACCTAATTTTTTTTTGGAATGCTCTAAATTACAATTACAATCTTCTGACCAATTTACACTTTTTAGTTCACCAAAATGTTGGCTCAATTACATACTCCTATTTTTCTGCCATTTACACATATCCCAAGGTCATTAAAAACTCTATCCTAGAACACTGATAGTGGAACTATGAGAGTTGAAACCTTTATTTGACCCAAATGGGTATCTAGAAATGAAAACACATGAAATAGAAACTAAGTCTAAGTAAATTTTTTGGTTGACACAGGATTGCCCTTATACCTCTAGATGCTCCTACATCAGACACCCAGGGTAGATTGAAAAGTGACCCTATCACTTTATGAATGGTAGAGGAAATCCCAAATGGGAAACCTCAGCTGCTGATATCCAAGTTGAGTCCTCAATCGGCCGTCCTTTCCACTTGACCAGATACTCTTCATACTGCCTATTTCTGGTACTCCTACCCACACGACTACCGAGAATCTCCTCTATCTTCTCCTTCTTAGAAGTAGGAATTGGACATGGCTCTAACATCAGCTCCTCATTTGCACCATCATCATGATACTCTATTAAGTCTGCAATGTTGAAAATAGAAGAAATGTGAATACCATATGGAAACTCCACCTCATATGCATTTCCTGAGTCATGTTTCTTCAGAATTTTGCAAGGGCCAATTTTCTTCATTTTCAGCTTGTTGTAAGTATCGACTAGGAATCTTTCTTTTTGTAAGTGTACCATGACTAGCTCCCCTACTTGGAATTCCTTATGTCTTCTCCTTTGATCAGCCCTAGCTTTATACTCTTGATTCATCTTGGTAATGTGTGCTTGGACCTCCTCATGTAGACGCTTGATATGTTCAGCAAATTCTTTAGCTTCAGCACTTGTCCTCTCCCCTTGCTCTATCTTCCTCAATTTTGGGGTAGTCCTTGGGCTACTTCCATATAGAATTTGGAATGGTGATCTACCAGTACTCCTATTTATAAAGTTATTGTAAGCAAACTCTGCTTGTGGTAGAATTAGATCCCATCCCTTGGGCTTATCCCCAACTAAACATCTCAGCAAATTGCCCAGACTTCTGTTTGGCCGTTACTCTACGGGTGATGTTTCGAACTGAATTTCAAGTCTGTTCTCAACTTTTTTCACAATGTTCTCCAGAAATACCCTACAAATTTAGTATCTCTATTAGAAACTACACTCCTTGGAAGACCATGTAGTCTTACCACCTCTCTGAAAAACAAGTCTGCAATATGGACAACATCATGAGTTTTGTGGCATGGAATGAAATGTTCCATTTTGGAGAACCTATCAACCACCACAAATACTGAGTCATTACCCCTTTGTGTCCTCGGTAATCCAAGAACAAAATCCATACTTATGTCCTCCCATGGTTTTGATGGAACAGACAATAGTTGATATAGTCCAGTATTGTGACTAAATCCCCTTACAACTTGACAAATGTGACAACTCTGTACAAACTTCTTCACATCCTATGAAATCTAAAGCCAAAAATAATGTTCTCTAAGAATGGCAATGGTCTTATCTCAACCAAAATGTCCTGCCATTCCCCCACTATGTTTCTACTTAATCAGATTTTCCCCCATGGAACTCCTTGGAATGCATAATTGACTGCCCTTGAATAACATACCATCCTGAATCAGATAGTCTAACAACTTAGTTCTGTCTACAGCAATAGGCTCTTTACAAGCTTTCCACGCTTCACCAAAATCAGGATCCTTAGGATACAGATTCTTGAGTTCATCAAACCCAACTACTTCAACCTACATTACTGTAAGCAACAATTGTCTCCTACTTAGTGCATCTGCAACCCTATTAGATTTTCCACTTCTATGCTTCAAGACAAATGTATAGCTCTACAAGAACTCTACCCACTTCATATGCCTCTGATTCAATTTACCTTGGCTATTTAAGTACTGTAATGCCTAATGATAAGTATATAAAACAAATTCCCTTGGAAATAAATAATGTCTCCATTTCTTTAAGGCCTGAACTATTGCATAGAACTCTTGATCATAAACATAATACTTCTTTTTTGCATCATTCAATTTTTCACTAAAATATGCAATAGGCTTACCTTCTTTACTTAATACAACCCCAATAGTGCTACCACTAGTATCACAATCCACTTGGAACACCTTTCTAAAATCTTGAAGTGCCAACACAGGTTGTTTTGTCACCTTCTTCTTTAGCAATTCAAAACTTCTCACAGCTGTCGTAATCCATTTGAACTCTTTTCTATCCTATCTTATTGTGTCAGTCAGGGGTGCACATATGCCACTAAAATTCTTAATAAACTTTCTGTAAAAACTAAGCAGACCATGGAACGATCTTACCTCAGTAACAGACCTTGGAGTAGGCCATTCCAAGATGGATTTTACCTTCTCTGGATCCATTTTGAGACCTTCAGGTGATATAACAAACCCCAAGTAGACTAACTCCCTTTTTGATAAGATACACTTCTTCAGATTAATTAATAGTTTCTCTTCCCTTAACCTTTCAAGGACACTACGAATATGCAATAAATTTTCTTCCAAAGTCTTGCTGAAAATTAAAATATAATCCAAATAGACAATAAGAAATTTTCCCAAGAACTTCTTAAGTACTTCATTCATAAGCCCCGTGAAGGTGCTTGGGGCATTCGTCAATCCAAAGAGCATGACTAACCACTCATAAAGACCATCCTTGGTCTTGAAGGCTATTTTCCACTCATCTCCTTCTCAAATCCATATATGATGATAGCTACTCTTGAGATCTATCTTTTTGAAGTACTGAACTCCACTCAAGCAGTCCATAAGATCATCCATTCTTGGCAAAGGAAATCGATACTTGATGGTTATCCTATTTATAGCTAAAGAGTCTATACACATCCTCCACTCTTCATCCTTCTTTCGTGCTAGTACTGTAGGTACCACACATGGAATTAGGCTCTCTCAAATCAAGTCCTTCCTCAATAGCTCCTGAACCTATCTATTTAAATCCTTAGTTTCAGTAGGAGTCATCCTGTGAGAAGCCTTGTTAGGCAAACTAGCTCCTGGAATTAAATCTATCTGATGACTGATTTGCCTTAGCTATGGCAATCCTTCTGGAACATTATCAGAGATGATATCTCCAAACTCACCTAGTAAATCTAAAACTTCAAGTGGTATTTCACTACTACCTTCTTTATCTTTCCTAGCGATCAAAGCATAGCACATATGCTGATGTTTCATGCCATCTAAAAATTTTCTTCCATCAATAAGACAAATCCTAGCACTGCTACATACCTTTTTTCCTTTCCTTTTCATGGGCTTCAATTTTTGGCAAACTCCATCCTTTGTTAGAGAGTATGTGTTTGCATGACCATCATGTACTGCATGCTTATCAAACTGCCATAGTCTACCCAACAATAGATGGAAAACATCCATTGGAATAACATCATAGAGAACTTCATCATGGTAACTCCTAATTTTGAATTTCACTAAACATTGTTCACCTACCAGGACCTTATGATCAGCTTTCACCCAAGGAATCCCATAGGGCTAGGGGTGTTTCTCCCTCTTGAGGTTTAGCTTAGAGACCATCTCCTCTAATACCAAGTTATCAGTGCTACCACCATCAATGATCACATCACAAAATTTATCCTCACACTTGCACCTAGTACAGAATAAAATCCTCCTTTGTCCTAGTTCAATCTCATCACTTAGTAGGACACTTTCATTTACTAAAGTCTCTCCTCTTTCTGCATCCTCTGAATGTGATGATTGTGCATCCTCATCCACATGAGCAACCCTAGCTTGACCCTCAGCTCTCCTATCTATCCTTCCTTGTCTTTGAGGGCATTCAAAGGCACGATGACCTTCTTCATTGCAATGAAAATAGGTGCCCCAAAATCCTCCTCTTCCTTGTCCACGTCTTCTACCTCTTCCTCTCTGATTTCCAAAGTCTTGATCTCAGGAGCGATTGAAACCCTCATTCCTCTGGTTCCTGCTAGTACCCACATCTTCATTTTTCTTTTGGGTTTCATTTTGGCCTGTAGATGACCTACCATTACCTCTTCCTCCTCGACAATGCCCTCTTTTTCTCCCTTCAAAACTCTTATTTAGCTTCTCTTCAACTCATAGGGCAAATTGGTATGCTTCTTCAATGTCGATCATTCTCAGTAAACTTAATTCCTCCTAGGTGCTAGGTAGCAACCCACTGATATAATGAGTAACCTTTTCCTTATTTGCTTCTACATGTCCTGCTATAATAAGAAGTTGATAAAACTCCTCTGTATATTCTTAGACTTATTTTATTGCTTGCTTTAACCCATGCTTCTTCTTAAACAAATCACGCTTATAATCAACAGGAATGAATTGCTTCTTCAATTTGTCCACAATACGATCCCACCTTGTGATCTTATCCTTTCCTCTTCTATTTCATTCCAATTGAACCTCTTGCCACTAGATTTTGGCATGTCCTTTCAGTTTGGCCTTTGTAAACTTAACCCTATCTAGGTCCCTAATATCCTCATACTCAAAGTATTCTTCCAATTCATTAATCCAATCGATCAACTCATAGGTTTTTAGATTTCTTGAAAATACACCCACATCAATTGTAGGTCTTTTCCCAAACTTATTAATGGCCCTAAAAAGCCTTTCCTCTACCTGATTCAAAAATTCCTCGTCAAATTCCCCTTCTGGTCCAATTTCTTCTTCTTCATTGTCATCCTCACTTTCGTCGCTTGCGGCAACATTTATTCCTCTACGAAGCTCCTCCTGCAACTCTTGTACCTGCCTTTGGAGGGCTATAACCTCCTCAAGATTAATAGCTCCGACCCTTCCACCATGCTCTCTTCATGGAGGCATCTTCTTAAATTAAACCCACAACCACATAGTCCTAGTGCAAACTGCCTCACAGTCGGCGCTCTTTCTACACACTCAAGAAAACTAGCTCTGATACCACTTGATGGGGACACGACCCAAGCATAGAATGGACATAAGAGGAAAGGGAAAATTTTATTAACTATGAGAAAATGCTAATACATTCATTATAGAGAAAATAGACTTGAAAACATGCCCTAAGGGCTTACAATAGTATAAATCTGGAGATAATTTCTCCTTTTAGTACCTCCTCTCAAATTCCACTTCGAAATGCCTTTTACAATGCCAGAAATGTTCTTAAATAAACCCCAAAGGTTTAAGGATTAGGAGTACATTCTAGAAAGTACTAGTAGGCATCCACTAACCAAATAGAAGGCTCTAGAAGTCGTACTAGAAGTTGGTGCAAAATTAGAAGAATCTAGAAATGGTAACTGAACTTTTGAAAGGCATAACTTTTGAACCGTAGCTCCGATTGACAAATCATTTACATTTTAGAAAAGCTCTGGAAGCACTCTATAGCCCTATGGACTAGATTTTCTATTCTTCCATTTTTTGTCCCTATTTAGAGTCATTTAATGCCCCTAACCTGACTTTGAGGCATTCTTAGGAGGTCTTCAGAAACTGAAAAGTTGTGATAACTTTCAAACCGTGGGGAATTTTGACCTTATTCTTTTTCTGGAATGCTCTAAATTATAATTACAATCTTCTGACCAATTTACACCTTCTAGTTCACCAAAAGGATGGCTCAATTACATACTCCTATTTTTTCAGCATTTACACATATTGCAAGGTGATTAAAAACTCTATCCTAGAACACTGATAGTGGAATTGTGAGAGTTGGAACCTTTATTTGACTCAAATGGGTATCCAGAAATAAAAACACATGAAATAGAAACTAAGTCTAAGTAAATTTTTTGGTTGACATAGGATTGCCATTATACCTCTGGATGCTCCTACATCAGACACCCAAGGTAGATTGAAAAGTGACCTTGTCACTTTATGAATGGTAGAGGAAATCTCAAATGGGAAACCTCAGCTGCTGATATCCAAGTTGAGTCCTCAATCGGCCATCCTTTCCATTTGACCAAATACTCTTCATACTACCTATTTCTGGTACTCCTACGCACATGACTATCCAAAATCTCCTCTATCTCCCCCTTCTTAGAAGTAGGAATTGGACATGGCTCTAAGATCAGCTCCTCATCTGCACCATCATCATGATACTCTGTTAAGTCTGCAATGTTGAAAATAGGAGAAATGTGAATACCATCTGGTAGCTCCACCTCATATGCATTTCCTAAGTCATGTTTCTTCAAAATTTTGCAGGGGCCAAATTTTTTCATTTTCAGCTTGTTTTAAGTACTGACTAGAAACCTTTCTTTTCGTAAGTGTATCGTGACTAGATCCCCTACTTGGAATTCCTTATCTCGTCAGATTTGATCAGCCCTAGCTTTATACTCTTGATTCATCTTGGTAATGTGTGCCTAGACCTCCTCATGTAGATGCTTGATATGTTTAGCAATTTCTTCAGCTTCAGCACTTGTCCTCTCCCCTTACTCTATCTTCCTCAATTCTGGTGCAGTCCTTGGGCTACTTCCATATAGAATTTGAAATGGTGATCTACCAGTACTCCTGTTTGTAGAGTTATTGCAAGCAAACTCTACTTGTGGTAGAATCAGATCCCATCCCTTGGGCTTATCCCAACTAAACATCTCAGCAAATTGCCCAGACTTCTGTTTACCACTTCTATTTAGTCATCAATCTGCGAGTGATGTGTGGAACTAAATTTCAAGTCTATTCTTAACTTTTTCCACAATGTTCTCTAGAAATACCCTAAAAATTTAGTATCTCTGTCAGAAACTATACTCCTTGGAAGACCATGTAGTCTTACCAGCTCTCTGAAAAAAAAGTCTGCAATATGGACAACATCATGAGTTTTGTGGCATGGAATGAAATGTGCCATTTTGGAGAACCTATCAACCACAACAAATACTAAGTTGTTACCCCTTTGTGTCCTTGGCAATCCAAAAATAAAATCCATACTTATGTTCTCCCATGGTTTTGATGGAACAGGCAATAGTTGATATAGTCCATTATTGTGACTAAATCCCTTGGCAACTTGACAAATCTGACAACTTTGTAAAAAAATTTTCACATCCTGTGAAATCTGAGGCCAAAAATAATGTTCTCTAAGAATGGAAATGGTCTTATCTTGACCAAAATGTCCTGCCATCCCCCCACTATGTTTCTCCTTAATCAAATTTTCCCTTATGGAACTCCTTGGAATGCATAATTGACTGCCCTTGAATAACATACCATCCTGAATCAGATAGTCTAACCACTTAGTTCTGTCTAAAACAACAGGCTCTTTACAAGCTTTCCACACTTCACCAAAATTAGGATCCTCAGGATACATATTCTTGAGCTCATCAAACCCAACTACTTCAACCTGCATTACTGTAAGTAACAACTGTCTCCTACCTAGTGCACCTGCAACCTTGTTAGATTTTTCACTTCTATGCTTCAACACAAATGTATAGCTCTGCAAGAACTCTACCGACTTCATATGCCTCTGGTTCAATTTACCTTGGCATTTAAGTACTATAATTCCTGATGATCAGTATACAAAACAAATTCCTTTGGCAATAAATAATGCCTCCATTTCTTTAAGGCCTGAACTATTGCATAGAACTCTTGATCATAAACAAAATACGTCTTTTTCACATCATTTAATTTTTCACTAAAATATGCAATAGGCTTACCTTCTTGGCTTAATATAGCCCCAATAGCACTGCCACTAGCATCACAATCCACTTGGAACACCTTTCTAAAATCTGGAAGTGCCAACACAGGTTGTTCTGTCACCTTCTTCTTTGGCAATTCAAAACTTCTCTCAATTGTCGTAGTCTATTTGAACTCTTTTCTATCCCCTCTTATTGTGTTAGTCAGGGGTGCACACATGCCATTGAAATTCTTAATAAACTTTCTTTAAAAACTAAGCAGACCATGGAACGATCTTACCTCAGTAGCAGACCTTGGAGTAGGCCATTCCAAGATGGCTTTTACCTTCTTTGGATCCATTTTGAGACCTTCAGGTGATATAAAAAACTCCAAGTAGACTAACTCCCTTTTTGAAAAGATACACTTCTTTAGATTAATTAATAGTTTCTTTTCCCTTAACCTTTCAAGGATACTACGAATATGCAATAAATGTTCTTCCAAATTCTTGCTGAAAATTAAAATATCATCCATATAGACAATAACAAATTTTCTCAAGAACTTCTTAAGTACCTCATTCATAAGCCCCATGAAGGTGCTTGGGGCGTTCATCAATCCAAAGGGCATGACTAACCACTCATAAAGACCCTCCTTGGTCTTGAAGGCTATTTTTCATGCATCTCCTTCTCGAATCCATATCTAATGATAGCCACTCTTGAGATCTATTTTTGTGAAGTACTGAGCTCCACTCAAGCAGTCCATAAGATCATCCATTCTTCGCAAAGGAAATCGATACTTGATGGTTATCCTATTTTTAGCTTGAGAGTCTGTACACATCCTCCACTCTCCATCCTTCTTTTGTGCTAGTACTACAGGTACCGCACATGGACTCAAGCTCTCTCGAATCAAGCCCTTCCTCAATAGCTCCTGAACCTGTCTATTTAGCTCCTCTGTTTTAGTAGGTGTCATCTTGTTAGCAGCCTTGTTAGGAAAACTAGCTCCTGGAATTAAATTTATCTGATGACTGATTTGCCTTACTAGTGGCAATCCTTCTGGAACATTATCAAAGATGATATCTCCAAACTCACCTAGTAAATTTGAAACTTCAAGTGGTATTTCACTACTACCTCCTTTATCTTTCCTAGGGATAAAAGCATAGCACATATGCTGATGTTTGATGCCATCTAAAACTTTTTTCCATCAACAAGACAAATCCTAACACTGCTACATACCTTTTCGCCTTCCCTTTTCGTGGGCTTCAATTTGTGGCGAACTCCATCCTTTGTTAGAGAGTATGTGTTTGCATGACCATCATGTGCTGCATGCCTATCAAACTGCCATGGTCTACCCAACAATAGATGGCAAACATCCATTGGAATAACATCACAAAGAACTTCATCATGGTAACTCCCAATTTTGAATTTCACTAAATATTGTTCACTTACCAGGACCTTATGATCATCTTTCACCCAAGCAATCCGAAAGGGCTGGGGGTGTTTCTCCCTCTTGAGCTTCAGCTTAGAGACCGTCTCCTCTAATACCAAGTTATCAGTGCTACCACCATCAATGATCACATCACAACATTTATCCTCACACTTGCACCTGGTATGAAATAAACACCTCCTTTGTCTTGGTTCAATCTCACCACTTAGTAGGACCCTTTCATTTACTAAAGTCTCTCCTCTTTCTACATCCTCTGAATGTGATGATTGTGCATCCTCATCCACATGAGCAACCCTAGCTCGACCCACAACTCTCCTATTTGTCTTTCCTTGTCATTGAGGGCATTCAAAGGCATGATGACCTTCTTCATTGAAATGAAAATAGGTACCATGAAAGCCTCCTCTTCCTTGTCCACGTCCTCTACCTCTTCCTCTCTGATTTTCGAAGTCTTGATCTCGAGAGCCATTGAAACCCTTGTTCCTCTAGTTCCTACTAGTACCCACATCTTCAGTTTTCTTTTGGGTTTCATTTCAGCCTCTAGATGACCTACCACTACCTCTTCCTCCTTGACCATGCCCTCTTTGTCTCCCTTATAACCTATTATTTAGCTTCTCTTCAACTCATACGACAAACTGGTATGCTTCTTCAACGCTGGTCATTCTTACCAAACTTAATTCCTCCTGGATGCTAGGTCGCAACCCACTGATATAATGAGCAACCTTCTCCTTATTTGCTTTTGCATGTCCTACTCTAATCAGAAGTTAGTAAAACTCCTCTGTATATTCTTGGACTGATTTTCCTTCTTGCTTTAACCCATGCATCTCCTTAAACAAATCAAGCTGATAATCAACAAGAATGAATTGCTTCTTCAATTTGTCCACCATACGATCCCACCTTGTGATCTTATCCTTTCCTCTTCTATTTAATTCCAATTGAACCTCTTGCCACCGGATTTTGGCATGTCCTTTCAGTTTGGACTTTGCAAACTTAACCCTATCTGGGTCCCTAATATCCTCATACTTAAAGTATTCTTCCAATTCATTAATCAAATCGATCAACTCATCTGGTTTCAGATTTCCTGAAAATACACCCACATCAATTGTAGGTCTTTTCCCAAACTTAGTAATGGCACTAAAAAGCCTCTCCTTTACCTGATTCAAAACTTCCCCGTCAAATTCCCCTTCTGGTCTAATTTCTTCTTCTTCATTGTCATCCTCACTTTCGTTGCCTGCGGCAACATTTGTTCCTCTATGGAGCTCCTCTTGCAACACTTGTACCTGCCTTTGGAGGGCTCTAACCTCCTTAGGATTAATAGCTCTGGCCCTTCCACCATGCTCTCTTTGTGGAGGCATATTCTTAACTCAAACCCACAACCACACAGTCTTGGTGCAAACTGCCTCATAGTCGGCGCTCTGTCTACACACTCAGGGAAACCAGCTCTGATACCACTTGATGGGGACATGACCCAAGCATAGAATGGACACAATAGGATAGGGAAAATTTTATTAATTGTGAGAAAATTTTAATACATTCAGTATAGAGAAAATAGACTTCAAAACATGCCCTAAGGGCTTACAATAGTATAAATCTGGAGATAATTTCTCCTTTCAGTACCTCCTCTCAAACTCCACTTCAAACTGCCTTTTACAATGCCATAAATGTTCTTAAATAGACCTCGGAGGTTTAAGGATTAGGAGTACATTCTAGAAAGTGCTATTAGGCATCCACTGACCAAATAGAAGGCTCTTGAAGTCGCATTAGAAGTTGGCACAAAATTAGAAGAATCCAAAAATGGTAACCGAACTTTTGGGAGGCATAACTTTTGAACTATAGCTCCAATTGACAAACTGTTTACATTTTTCAGAAATCTCTCAAAGCACTCTATAGTCCTATGGACCAGCTTCACTTATCCCCCATTTTTTGGCTCTATTCGTAGTCATTTAATGCCCCTAACCTAACTTTGAAGCATTCTTAGGAGGTCTCTAAAAATTTAAAAACTGCGATAACTTTCAAACCGTGGGGCGTTTTGACCTGATTCTTTTTCTGGAATGCTCTAAATTACAATTACAATCTTCTAACAAATTTACACCTTCTAGTTCACCAAAATTTTGGCTCAATTACATACTCTTATTTTTTTGGCATTTACACGTATCCCAAGGTGATTAAAAACTCTATCCTAGAACACTGATAGTGGAACTGTGAGAGTTGGAACCTTTATTTGACCCAAATGGGTTTCCAAAAATGAAAACACATGAAACATAAACTAAGTCTAAGTACATTTTTTGGTTGACACAGGATTGCCCTTATACCTCTGGATGCTCCTACATCAAGATGGGAGGCATCACCCTATTCATAGAATGCTTACATGGAGGTAACCCTTTTGTTACCAAACTCTTCACAAGGAATGGGATACTTCATAGGAAATTTATTATAGTTGAGGAGGTTATTTCTACTATCTTGAGCATCCTAACTGTTTTAAAGAATTTCTATAAGGAGAAAAAACATTGATGATGATATTCAGAAATTTCCTAAAGCTGATGAGGAAAAGGAAACCCTAGCTAATGAAGATAAGTCCTATTACCCACCTCTTTCTATGAAGAAAATATGGAGGATGGTGTGTAGCACCATAATGCAGTATGTTAACCTTGATGGTAGGCATTCTAGGTTTGTACTTACCATTTTGTGTTGTTGAATCATTTACATCATGAAAATTCCTACTACCTCTTCACCTCTTTGAATACTAGTAGTAATGGTCTCATGTTGAAACAGGATAGGAAACCTCCTACCTGTGATGGTCTTATGGTTTTGATTTATGAGCATTTTATTTACCTAATATTGTCAGTGTTTCCATGGCTAAGAATTCAGAGTTTGGAGATGATATTGAGACCTCAAAGTCTCTAGATGACATGATGATGATTTCTTTGATACTTTTAAACTAGTGAGAATCAAGGATAACTTTAAGAAATCTCCTTTCGAGAAAATGTATAAATTTTTTGTGAATGAAACATTAGTTCAAGGGAAAACAAATAATTTCTATTGGAAAATTATTTTTTTGAGTAGGAAAAAAATTAATTTTATTGGAAATTTTTTTCAACCTGTATGAAAATTTTATAAAGTCTAGGCAAATCTTTAATTATTGATGAAAATCATAGAGAAAAGTATACATACCTAGAAACCATGATTTTATTATTATTATTATTATATGGATCCTAATTAATTATCAAACTTGAAGGTTAAATTTATCCAACTTATATCATTATAGTTTCCCTCCAAATTGTTGAATGGTGGTATCAAGGCAACATCCCTATTGTTTATAATCATTGGAAGATCCTAAATCAATGGCCTAAATCCTATTTTGGGCCAAAATTTTAAATGGATACAAAGTTTTAAAGAAACTTCCAAAAGTAAAGACACATGTTCCAAACCAAATCTATTTTGGGCAAAATCGAGAAAGGCTGAGAAGTTTCATGGAAAGTCTCTAGAGTAGAGACATATGTTGAATCTACATACTTAACCTATAACTTAACTTAAATTTGTACCAAATATTGGCTAATATGAAATCAAATAAGATAAGAATTGGAAATTTTAGGTGAATATATATAATTTATCACATGGAAAAATAGATTGCAATAGTGAAGTCATTACTAAAATACAAATACTTATGTTTTATTACTGGTGATTGGCCTATGCATGGAACCCAATTTTGTAAAGTACATGCAACATGGCCACCCCAAAAGTGCAAAAAAAAGGGTCAAATTTGGGGTTCTTGATGAGTGAGATTAGCCAATTGGTGAATATTAGGCACTGAAGTTATCCTTGGTGAGAATATGAGATGGAGGAGGAAGAGGTAAAGTCTAGTCATAAGAAAGTTAAGTCTCTAGCTTCCTCGTCTAAGAGGAAATGCACTCCCAAGATTCAAAAGAAAGTATTGAAGAATAAGGATAAAAATGGGGATGTTTCCTCTGACAAGGATTATAATGAGGATATCAAGGAAATAGATACTAACATGGAGAGTCCTAGGGAACACAAGAAGAAAAGAGCTTGCTTCTCTTGAAATATTAAATACCCCAAGGAGGCTATTAAAAAAGAATCCACAACCTCACCTTGTAGAAATGAGGATGCATTTGCAAGAATATGGAGGATGATGTGGTGTTGACTGTCTATTTGTCTTAGTTAATTGAGAATTGGATGCTTTTATTGACAAGGCCAATATTTACAACCTTAGGGTTGTATGTACCATAGTTGATAAGGATAATGTTAACCCGAAGTCTCAAGTATTGATCTCTCCATGGCTACTCTCAAAGATTCTAGTTGTGAACATGGTATTGATGTACTTTAAGCTACTAGAAAAGGTGTGTTGGAATTCGATAGGGTTATTAAATGGTCCTTCCATGAGATTAAAGATATCAATCTTAAGTTGTGGGTTATGGAAAACAAGTATGATCTTCTCAAGGTTGTAGCGATGGGAAATGATTATGTGGAAAGAACTTGGGGATGACCACTAGTGATAAGGATGAGCTAATCAATAAGGAGAGGGATGATTCTATATCGAAGGAGATGGAGTATATAGTTTCTTTTTTAGTGGTCATGAATGATAGCATCGAGGCCATCCTTAGGAACATTGGGGATTAGCATCATTAAATATTGAAGGCCAAGTTGTGGATTATCTTGGGATCTTGGTGAGAAATTTGGAGAGCTCGAGTAGCAACAAAGCCATCATATAGGTAGGTTATGAGAAAGATAGTCTTGGGGATTTTGTATCTATCCCCGAGAAAAGGAATCAATCTATCACTAGAAAGGATGAGTTGATCAATAAGGAGAGGGATGATTCTATATTGAAGGAGATGGAGGATATAGTTTCTTTTTTAGTGGTCATGAATGATAGCATTGAGGCCATCCTTAGGAGCGTTGGCGATTAGCATCATTAAAAATTGAAGGCCAAGTTGTGGATTATCTTGGGATCTTGGTGAGAAATTTGGAGAGCTCGAGTAGCAACAAAGCCATCATACAGGTAGGTTATGAGAAAGATAGTCTTGGGGATTTTGTATATATCCCCAAGAAAAGGAATCAATATATCACTAGAAAGAAGGATCAACCTACTACTAAGGGGATGCATGATATCAAGAAGGTTGTGAAAGATATGGATAAGGTGGAGATAGAAGCTCTTGAGATTCTCAAAGGTCTAGTTTAGTCTTCTTTCTAGGTTTGGTTTGTGTCTACTTTGTGTTATGTCTATTGTCTTTTTGTTGGTGTCTTTATTGTTGGCCGAGTCCTTTTTCTAGCTTATGTTGTTTACCCAACTTGTCCATTTGTATTTTCTTTTTCTTGTAGAGGTTACTGGACTATCTTTAAGTTTTTTAACTATAAAGGGTTTTAGGCCCCCTTCAAAACCTTCTTTCACTTAATAAAAAATATTGAAAGACCAAGAATTATAATTAAGAAAGTCACTTTTAAACA
The DNA here is from genome assembly GCA_028749045.1 of Cupressus sempervirens. Lineage (NCBI taxonomy): Eukaryota > Viridiplantae > Streptophyta > Pinopsida > Cupressales > Cupressaceae > Cupressus > Cupressus sempervirens. The sequence continues at coordinate 539,818,204 of CM053793.1, forward strand.
TAAAAAATAATAAGAATAGAATTTTGAAAACCTCTAAATTTAAATTTCATCCTAATACTTCTCTAAAGTTTAAAAATTGAACCTACACAATTAAAAAACCTAAACTCATTCCAATTCAACACAAACCCCTAGACTTGCAAACTGAGCTATAGAAATGTATGAAAAAATAAAGAATAAATATTAATTACAAGTAGGAAAAGCCTTATTAGATCATGTCAAAAGGTTCATGTCATTAAGGTTTCGATATGTAAACCTTGTGTAATGTCTCCATTTTTAGCAAGTTCCTACAATTGGCTAGGTTAGTTCACAATCACGACCCTCATGAGCTAACAATGGGATTTGAGGGTCTTAGTTGTGTGGTTACAGGCTTTCCAACAACCTATGGTGTATTTTGGCTCTATTTGAGAGTCTTACTATTTATAGGAAGTCAATTCATTGGTTTTGATGAGCTCAATTGAGTTAGAGGAGTTAGAGGATGCTCTTGATTTTTATTTCGAGCCTCCAGTTTGAGCTTGAAGAATCTTGGAGGGAGCATTTATTTACAGTAAGTCAACCCATTCGGTTCATTCATCATCTTTCATCATCAATATCACTTTGGTGTTGTCAAATTTTGATTTTGATGCCTCTTTAGTAGTTTTTGCAAGATGGGTGAATTATTATTATTATTCATATAAATACACTGAGATTGTTATTTTTAATAGTGTTGTTGGTTGGTTATCTCAGTATCATAGCTTGTTGGATCAGGACGAAAAGTTTTAAATCATGTGAACAAGAAATAGTGATCTTATGTGTTAGAATTTTAAGTTAGGGTTGAAAAGTTCATTTTTAGAGCCAAAAGAAATTAATAAATTAGATTATAATGGCACTTTACTATATTTTAATGTTGTGTGTGGGAAGCTTCTTAAGTGAAGTTCATTTGGGAAAACTTATGCAATTTGGAGATTATAAATATGAGCCTATTTGATGAGTAAAGCATCCAATTATTTGATTATCTTATTTTGCTCTTGTTGTCTTTGTGACATTTCTGAGTTTGAAGTTTGTGTCGTTTCTGAAGTATAAGAGTTTGGGATCTACAACTAAAGTATTGTAGATTTAATTCTAAGAATCCACAATTGAAGTATTGTGGACTTTTGAGTTTTATTATCATCTCCTTTTCTATATTAACTATGGTTGAGGAGCATTTATATAATTGAATATTATAATTTCTCTATTACAAGATGAGGGTTTAGTCTACAGATTAGACTTTTTTTTGGGCAACATTTGTAAGGGTAGATTGTGAATGCCAGATTGAAATTGGGCCAGTTGACTTTCAATTTGACTTTACAATTATATTCTATGGCAAAGACCAAGTTCTTAATTTGTAAAATTTGATTAATATTACATAGTTTGAAAGTAAACATGTTGGTTTCAAATTTTGAGTTATAATCAGCCAACAATTAAATTTCCTTTTCATTATATTGCTATATGGTTTGTTGATGAATGAATTCAAAGGCTGGTGTGAATCATTTCAGAATTGTTTATTGGTGTTTGGTATTTATTTATGCAAAACTTATAAGGTCAAAATCAAATAAGTTTGTGATTAGTTTCCTATACATCCTGATATTGTGTTTGAAAATTTAAGGCATCATATATTCAGTGGTAATTGGGATGCTTTCCAAGTGTTTGACAAAATGTCAAACCATTGAAATGTGAAAGAAATTGATGCTTGATTTAGCTATAACCAGACAGGGTTATTCTAGTGGTATCAAAGTGTTCTCTTGCCATCCTATGGGGTAGGAAATTTTTATTTTATTTTAGATTTTCTATTACATCATTTCTCTAGCTACAGACAAACATAGAACTGACAGTTCTAGAAGTGCGTGGAGTAATGAGGAAGTTAGTATAAAGATGAAAGCTTTGAAGGAGATTATGGAGAAATTTAAGTTTCATCAATAGAGGTTGGAGGAGTTCTTCTCAAATCTAGCAACAATTGAGAGAGCAACAAGGTATATCGTTTTCGCTTTTAGAAGGCCGAAATCAAGGTTGCAAGGAAGGAAGCTTGAGTTTTCCCCAACAGGTGTCTATGATGTTGATGTTCCTTCATTTAGTATGACACCTACTATTCCTATTGGTAATATAGATGATGGACTAGCTTCCTAGGAATGTGTGGATGTGCCTGTGATGGATAGTAGCATTGAGCTTCAATAGGTTGAGGCTCCCAAAGAAGTCGCTATGGTTAGTTCAGATGTAGTTGATGATGTAGTTTCCACTGACTTATCAGCCTCATCAAAGGAGGGAGTTGTTATTAGTGAATTATATGTTAGCCATTGTAGTGTTGCTATAGTATAGGAGGTAATTGCTTCCTTAGGTGGGACTGAGGCATGTATGGAGTCACCCAGCTATGATGTTGGTGATATAGGTGTCACAAAAGAGTTGAGAGATGTGGATGTAGATGGTATGGGCACATCTGATGATACAATGAGTCGCATTGGATATGATATCCCTTATTAGATTCTAGGTGATTACTTTGAGGAGGTTTTGATGAGTCTAAGGATCAATGTTTACACGATCTTACATTTGAGGTGGAAGCTGAGACATGCCAAGAGATTGATATTGTGAGGTCTTTCATTTCTTTGGATAAGGAGTTGGTTGAGGTACCTAGTAGTTGTATCTTAGATGTGGAGTTGTGTGAGGATGATGGCACATGTATGAGTGATCTTGTGGTGGGCAGTTCTCATTCAATTTCCTATCATAGTGTAGTTAGATAGATAGAGAGATTGCATAGGAGTCAGGGGTTATAGAGACATCATGTGACCATTCAACTAAAGGTGAGTGATAGTCACATTTCTTCAGCTCTTGGGCATCATGATGATGTTTGTCAAATGCTAGCTATATCTGGTTGGGGTGCTCCTATGTCTGATGAGCATGATGATAGTAGTCTTTCTCTTGTAGAGGTTCATGCACTTTGAGATGTTGTCAGGATCTTGAAGCATAATTACTTGCAGCTAGTTTCTGATCGAGATTACCTTCTAAAGTGGGGTAGCACCTATCATGAGACATTGTTAGAGAAAGAGGAGGAGGTGGTGGAGCTCACCCAAGAGCTTGAGGTGATTGTGGATTGTCTTCAAGGTACTTAGTGGACTCTTCAAGAGTCACAACCACAATTGGATGAGGTGACCATGGAGTTGGAGCATGTTTGGACCACACTAGCCCCAGATCTAGTTTAGTTGCATATTATGATTGGTGGTGAGTTTTCTTCTACAGTTGGGGATGATGGATGTGATAATGTAGCGGACACATTCATCCAATATATGGGTGCAGTAGATACGGATGAGATGAGAGTATCAGGGAAGTTGGGCTCTCATACTAATTTTCTTTCTTTTTTTGGAACTGAATCTATTTCTTCGTCTCATATAGCTAATAGCATTGGACAATTGACAATGCCACATTTTTAGAGGGATCAGTTGTGGGTCGCAAGTGAGTAGGTTGATGCTTCCACATATAATTTCTACAACACAGAGTTCTTCATGGAGTATCTATTAGAGAGTTTAGATGTGAGGGAGGATTCATACAGAGTGTCTGAGGGAACTCTCATCTAAGGTTCTCATGTTGTTGAGAGGTTAGTGGGAAATATTGTAGAGATTTTGTCTACTATGCTTCTCCATAGAGACTTTGAGGTTGGGTTTGCTAAGAGGGTTGCCTAGGATCCTTCTTGACCAATAGTTTAGAGTTAGAGATTAGAGCCATCTTTTGTTTCCCAGTTTGATGATGATGAGCCCTTGAGAGAGATCAAGAGTTTTTATCAACATTACACTATGAGGAGTGCTCATCACTTTTCTTTTGACCCACAGGTAGATGAATTGGTTTCATGCTGGTGTGGGTTGGCTCCAATTTCATACCATCCATTATGACATGGGTTAGCACCATATTTTGTAAATGGGATTGAAAGATGCAAGTTAGACCCCCTGCAGTATCTACACACCTGGGATATTTTGGTAGAGGTTGGATTTGGTGGTAGTATTTCAATTACCTATGGTTGTTACCATATCCACAATGTAGTTCAGTGTGAGTATCAATTTGATGGGGACTCAAGTGTGGACAGAGTTAGTATTTTAGTTGGATTGAGTTTTGATGGGTTGTCATCACCATCAACATCTATAGTTAATTTCTAGATGATTTTGTCATTCATATCAATTATCTAGGAGTTGATGCTACAAGAGTTTCTTGTACACAATAGGGGTAGTGCACAATTCTACCTTTGGGATCAAGGGGGCGTGATGTTCATTTTGCTCTAGGATTGCTTGGGGACAAGCAATCTTAGGGAGGGAGGACTGTAATGTCCTCATTTTCAGTAGGTTCCTACAGTTGGCCAGGTCAACTCACCATCGTGACCCTGGTGAGTTGATAGTGGGATTTGAGGTTCTTAGTTGTGTGGTTATAGGCTTTCTAGCAACCTATGGTGTGTTTTAGCTCTGTTTGAGGGGATTACTATTTATAGTAAGCCAATCTATTGGTTTCAATGAGCTCAATTGTGTTAGAGGAGTTGGAGGATGCTCTTAGTTTTTATTTTAGGCTTCTAGTTTGAGCTCTAAGAATCTTGGAGGGAGTGTCTATTTATAGTAAGTCACCTCGACAAGTTCATTCATCATCTTTCATCATCAGGATCACTTTGTTGTTGTCAAATTTTGATTCTGGTGCCTCTTTAGTTATTTTCACAACATGGGTGAATTATTATTATTATTCATATAAATGTTGAGATTGTTATTTTTAATAGTGTTTTTGATTGGTCACCTCAGTATCATAGCTAGGTATGTGCAGGATCATGGTGTACCAAACTATGGCCTTAAGTGGTAGTGAAAAACTAGCAAATCAGGGTTATGTCAACTTGACACATAATTTTGAAGTGGTTTTGGACTTTATATCAAAAAGTTGTAAGAAAATAATATGTAGGAAATTGAATCTAGTTTCTAAACTACAAGGCCTTATCTAGAGAAAAAATTATTTGATTGGTCAAAAGTTTTGATTTTAATGCAGTACTACAAAAATTTCAGGGCAAAAATAAAAAGTAGGTGTATGTCTGACCACCTTAATCATAATCAAATGATAATATTTTTAAATATAATTTTAGATATAAAAGGTAGAATCATGCCTAGATGTGATGCATATTTTTGGGAATTTTTATTCCAAATAAATAATTAATTATGAATTTTTTACTATACTATTTTCAGAATTAAAAAACTCCCGTGTCTGACCACCTTAACTAGTTCAAAAAAAATCAAAATTAAGTTTCTCTTTTTTTTGTTCTAATACTAGTCGAAGCATAGAATGTGACACATCTTTTGGATTTCACAAATCTTATACAATTTGAAAGTTATAGCTATTTTTCAACCAGTATGTCAATCAACACTTTGTAATTAACTCCATTAGAAAATAAGTAATAATTACTTAATAAACTCATAATTTGAAAAACCTTACATTTATGAAAAGCTAAGAACATTCTTAAGAAACCCTTTTCATTACATCAAATTTTGGTTTAAAAAAACTCGTCAGCTACATGCTTGAAGTAAAAAACACATAAGAACATGCCAAAAACACATTTTCGGGATGTTTTAAAGATGACTATATAAGGTTGGTATTGAAAGATATAGTATGAATTATAAAGGTATTAATTGTTTTCATTTAGTATCAGGATGGGTGGGAAAAAAGTTGGAATAGATTTTGAAATTCTTTGAGGCATTTCAGAACTACATATTTTTCAAATCGCCACTTTTTGGCACACCATGATCCTGCACATACCCAGGCTCTTGTTGGAACCAAGACAAAAAGTTTTAAATCATGGGAACAAGAAGTAGTGACCTTACGTGTCAAAATTTTAAGTTAGGGTGGAAAAGGTCATTTTCAGAGCCAAAATCAATTAATAAATTAGATTATAATGGCGCTTTATTATATTTTAATGTTGTGAGTGGGAAGCTTCTTAAGTGAAGTTCGTTTGGGAAACTTTGTGTGATTTGGAGATTATAAATATGAGCCTATTTGATGAGTAAAGCATCCAATTATTTGATTATCTTAATTTTCTCTTGTTGTCTTTGTGATATTTCTAAGTCTAAAGTTTGTGTTCTTGCTGAAGTATAAGGGTTTGGGATCTACAAATGAAGTATTGTAGATTTAATTTTGAGAATCCATAGCTGAGGTACTATGGACATTTGAGTTTTATTATCGTCTACTCTCTTTGTATTAACTGTGGCTGAGGAGCATTTATACAATTGAATATTATAATTTCTTTGTTTCTGGATGAGGGTTTAGTTTGCAGATTGAAGTTTGTTTTGGGAAGCAATTGCAAGGGTAGACTGTGAACGCCAGATTGAAATTGGACCAAGTGGCTTTCAATTTGTCTTTGCAATTACATTCTATGACAAAGTTCAGGTTCTTAATTTGTAAAATTTAGTTAATATTACATAGTTTGAAAGTAAACAGGCTGGCTTCAAATTCTAATTTATAATCAACCAACAATTAAATTCCCTTTTCATTATATTGCTATATGGTTTGTTGATGAATGAATTCAGAGGCTAGTGTAAATCATTTTAGAATTGTTTATTGGTGTTTGGTATTTATTTATCAAAAACTTATAAGGCCAATATTAAATAAATTTGTGATCAGTTTCTTGTACATCTCGATATTGTGTTTGAAAATTTAAGACATTATATATTCAGTGGTAATTGGGTTGCTTGCCAAGTGTTTGATAAAATGTCAAACCACTGAAATGTGAAATAAATTGATGCTTGATTTAGCTATAACCAGATAGGGCTATTAGACCTTACTAGATCATAAATAAATTGGGCTAATGTTGAGGAGAAAATGGCTACTACAAACTTTTTTCTTGGCTATAGTTATTGTGGGATGAATACAATGGTTGTTAATAGTAATAGAAATAGGATGAATATGATAGTTTCTAAATAATATGTTATTGTTTGATCAATAAAATTCTACTTCCAATTTATTAACCATCTTAAATTCTTCATTTGATCTCTTGAATCTTCAACTCTTCCACTTCCAAGATGTCTTCAAAAGTGTGGAGATAGTAGATGTGAAACACAAACAAGAGAAATGCTCAAAATGAAAGATGGAGTGGGAATATTCAAGGACTCATAGATGATAATGATGTTAATATTCCTATGATGATGTTATAACTCAAACCATTATGTATATCAATAATGATCACAATGCTCACAAATACTCATAGAATGCACAAATTCATTAAATTGCTAGAATTGTTTAGAACACTAACTAACTTGAATGAGGAAAAATGATTCTCCTTTTTATATTATTTTGGAGGCCTCAAGCCCCATGTGGCAAAAACCTACAGTGGATATTGAATGGAAGGAGAATCAAGGCCTAAGATTGACTTGGTTAATAAGGTTTGGAGAAATAAGACCTTATTAGTTGGAAGGTGAGAGGAAGAATAGGAATCATGTTCTTCGTATTATGGAAAGAAGGTGTTTAATGAGGGAAGGAGCGACACATGTCAAGTTTTTCTTAATGAACCTTGAGAAGAAGGTGGACGAATTTATTCCTTATTGGGACTCTTTTTAAAATTTTCTCTATGAGTTTCCTTTTTGGCTAGATGAGGTGCCTAAGGAGGTCCCTAAATTGTAGGCAAGGTGGCATGGATAAGGTTTTTTGAGGACATGGGGTCATGGGACCAAATCAAAAGGGCCACATTACCCTCTTTGACCTCTTAGGAATAGAGCTCATGGGTGAAGGAAATAAGCCTATTTAATAAATAAAATAAATTTTTTATTTTAGTCAGGACGATGTGTTAGGTGAAATTTACTTATTAAGTGGACTAAGATGACTTATTCATATTATGAATGTGGATGCAAGTAATTTAATAAATCACTTAATATTACTAATTTAGAGCTTTGGGATAAGAGTAATAATATAGGTAAATTAAATAAATTATTTAATAATCTATTTAGTGATATAGGAAAGTAGAATCAACTAAATAATAAATAATTAAATAGTTTATCAAGTCTACTTTTAGTGTATACATTTTTCCCCTCTTTAAAATAATGTGCTTGTCACATTGTTGCAAAGAAATATTGATCTACAATCATGTTGCTCTTGCCTTAGCTAAAAACAAGATACAATGATATCACCTCAAGATATTAACTATAAAACTATAAGGGTTTCAAAAAAAAACATTGGGTCAATCAATCTCACAGCAACAACAAAAATGGAAGACATAGGGAGAAATGGAAGAAAATGAAGTGTGGAAGGTCAAGGGGATGTAGATACTCAACTCACCAAGAAATTAGAGGACATTGACTATAAATAGGAGAGAAATGGTCAACTAACATCATTTGAGCACTTAGGAGTTGAAATTTGGAGTAAGAGAAAAATAAGTAGAAAAGGTTGGATAAGATGTCAATCCCATTGAAAGATCATCGATTTGAGAGAGTGCAATGATAAAAAAAACCAATCAACTATGGAGATCTAGTAGGTGATCCAATCCTTCTTTTAATTCAATAGATTTCAAAAAAAAATAGATTTGGTTAATTTTATGTTAGATTTTTTGGGGTAAATTTACCTTTTTTAGGTGCCTAATAGACACACAGTTGTATACTAATTGCACAACTAGTTAGGGTGTTTGCACAAATTTAGTGCATATGTGCATCCAGGATAAATTTTATGTTTTTCATACAACCATTTAGGTTTTGTGTGCAATCATAGGCTAAATGTGTTCATGTTTGAATATTGCACAACCATAACTTATAGCTACACAAGTATTAAATGATGGTGCACACATGTATTAACTACATGTATGGTTTCATATTTTGTACAAGAACAAATCTATTTTGTACATATATTATAAAGAAACATATTGATGAGATAAAGTAATAGGATAGATTTGATAGATAAAGGCAATGCTTGTTTCTACTTGTTGATCCCTTAGGTAAGATCATTGATAAAATTATTTGATAGACATGTGATAAATATGTGATAGGATTATGCATAGGATAGATATATAGATTGTGATTAGATTATATTTACCAAATTATGTGATAGGTTTTAATCTATTTTTATCAATAGTAGGGAATTATATATGTCATGATGTTGTGAGAGAGATATCCTCCCACATAGAGGCTAAGAGAAGCATTACTAGAGAACAAAAGAAGTCTACCACATGTGTCATATACATGCGCAGGATTAGAGAAAATTTATAAATGATTACTAAACTCTTAGAGCATTGACATTTGGGGACTACCACATTTCACCTTGTAATAGGCAAGATGTAAGTTACTTTGGAGGACGTTTATCATATTCTTAGATTGTCTATAATAGGTTAGATTGTTTAGTATAATTAACATTGAGGACTACTAAAATGTTGAAAGATAGTACGAGATAATGAGATAGAGGGTAATGAGATTAGTTGGGAGGAAATGGTAGAGATGTATAAGCTACTTTAGTGGTATTATTAGGATCCATAAGAGAACATTTTTTTTGAATAGGAGATCACATGGTTTTATATTTGGTTTCCCAACATAGGTCACTAAGATGATTGGGTGATGAAGACACCCATTTTTCTTGGAGAATTTGTTTACTTGCATATCTATATCATGTCTTGCACTATTTATCTATAATGGGGTTGACTTCTCTATCAATAGGTGTTGTAATATTACATGTATGGGCATGAGAGCATATCAGAATCACATGTCACATTTTCATGAGGTTCATGCATGTGGGGTAGTTTTACATTTACTTATATGCTTCCATTTAGTCCTAGTTTAACATGTAAAAGATTGAGTACTAGAGACATACATTGAACACACTAGAATGAGTGATATGGAGAACTTAGATTTCAAGGAGTGGGATGATGAGAGGCAACTAGGATATGTCTTTTAGACTAGATGGTTAATTGAGAAGATTGCTTATATTATGGAGAGACAAATGGCCACTCATGTGCTCTAGTAGTGGGGTCATATCTAAGTGATGCCCTTAGGTACTACTAATTTTTTTATTATGCACAAGGAGAGATAGATTTGGGTATCTATGGTGTCATTTGAGGTATCCCAAGATGATGTTTTTTACTCACAATTATAGACGAATACCATGAGGAGAGATGGGGTTGATCTTGACATGACTTAGAGAGAATGAAAGATCTCTATGATATCACCTACTTTTTATAATTGTAGTTTTGGATGGGGTACTTCCTTTCTTGGAGTATGAGGAATAGAGAAAAATAAGACAAAGGACGAGTATAGTAGTAGAGGGTTTTGGACAAGCATCAAGACATGATGGGGGTGATGGTGGTGATGGTGCACAAAGAGATTTAAGGTCATTGTGGAGTGAGGATGAGCAGAGGAAGAGTCAAAAAAATAGGGATGAGAGAATCCTCTCATGGTTTAGGTCCCCTGACCAATACAAACACCAAGAGAGGCACCTAGGTCTCCTCTAGCATAGGTAGACACAAAGATAACAATAGGGGGTGAGGTTTAGGTCCTGATATACAATTAGATGATGAGGGTGAAAGTTATGGTCTCCTAAGAGAATGTATTTTATCTTGATCTAGAAAATCCATACGACAAAATGCCTAGAATTACATTTATTGTTTGAACAACATATTGTTTCTTTGGTAGTAGAATTTCCTCGTACGAGGTTCTTCCTAGAAATACTATCATTTCATAAACAAAAGACACTTTTTTGCATGTCTTGAAGGTGTAAGTTAGTTTTTCAAATCTTCATTTGGGAGTTGCACCTTCCCAATCTAGAATAGATTGACTATCATACCCCCTTTTGGTATAGTTTGATATGCTGTCTCATTATCTTTATGTTTTAAGTTGGGAATTAACTTGTTTGACTCATCTAGGAACTTGTACTTGGGCATTTACATTAGCCTTGTATCAAATGCAACTATGGTTAATGGAATGAACCTTGCATGTTGATCATTAGATAACAAAAGAATACATTTGAAAGTTATGATTCTCTTGAGAATCTTTGGTTTTTTATTTGAGTATTTTGCTTGCGATTGTTATGTATGATGTAAGTAATTTTTATGTATTATCTAAAAAAAATAAAATATGTTATTTTCTGTTGAATCCTTGTACCAAGGATTCTTGGGAGAGGCATTACAAGAATCATATATTCAATGTAGTATTTAAATTAGATGACCTTTTACAATTGACATGGTTCAAGATTCTATATTTGATTTAAATTTTATTAAATTAGAACATTTTAATAAGAATATATTATTTATATATTAGTAACATTTAATAAGAAAATAATTTTTTTTTAAAATATAAATACAAAATTATAAAGAGGAGATGATAAAGATAAAAGATTTATTACTAGTACTTTCATCAAAATGGGTTAATGATTACGATGCAAAAAGATATGATATAAATTAACTTAAAAATAAATGTTTACTAACATTCACTAATTTTTCCCTCTATGAAGAAATTTTTATAAGTGTTATATAAAATTATCTAATAAAGTGAACACAAATTACTTGACGAAAACATATACATGTTATTAATCACATAAAAATATGGATGCATTTGGGATTTGGGCTAATTTTGTATCACAAATAAAGCTATACAAATGTGAGATATATTCTGAGACAAGTCTATAACCAAAATGTTATAATCATCCTCTAATTTTTTCCCTTGTGGAGGAAAGTTTCCAAGTTATCTAAAATTACATAAAAGAGTGAACACAAATTGCTTGAGACAAATATATATGTGTTATTAGCCACATAAAGAAATAGATGCTAGAAGTTTGGGCTAATTTTTTTTTATCACAATTAAAATTATATACAAGAGTGAGATATATTAATAAATTTTTAGATAAAGTTGTCCACAATACATGAATGTTTGCAAATAAAACTAACTTCAAGGTAGGATGACCTATGAGTTTGGGATAAATTTTCCTATGAACTATGAAGTAGACGTATATGAATTTGACCTAAATTTGCCCAAAATTTTTATGAGCTCCAAGTGTAGTATCGAATGACCTTACAATTGATGTCATGGATTTGTTAATTGTCATCATTTGGCCCACCATCAAGTGTTGAAACCATTGTATTTAAACTAGAGGCCAAAAAAAAGCTCTATTATATTTCATTATGTTCTTTGATATAATATTTTGTGTAAATATGTGCTTTCTCTATGTTTCATTTCTCCATGAATATAGGAAATATTTGAGTTAAAAATTTGATCCATTAGCCTCTCAATGTTTTCCATTAAATTCATTAGTTGGAAACACCAAATTAAATGTCTCTAAGTCCAAAAAACTAAATTACTAACACATAAAACCACACACTTTTTGTTCAACATATACTATAGATTTTAGCATAAAAACAATCCTACGACAACAACTAAGTAATTTTTATTAAGAGAATTAAAGTGCACTATACAAGGCTTATGTGTTCAAGCATTTCCTCTTAAGTAATTAAATACTAGGATTAATGTGAAATGATATTTGATCAAAATACATGAATTAGTAGGTATGGGGTCCAATCATTTTAATCCTTTATAAATGTTGGGCTACGATAAATTCTCTAGGATGTCAATGCAATTGTGAATGGTGGCTCAGTTTACTCTTCAATTTGGTCAATTTCATAAACATTAATAAATGTCAATGATTTAAATTATAAGAACAATAATGTGTTTACACATAATTGTACATTTTTTTATTCACTTCAAAATGACTTTCAAAATTGTTTTTGTTTAATATTTGTTTTGAAAAAAAAAAAAAACTAAATGTTTCACAATGAACATTGTTTCGTAAAAATAAAACATATAAAATAATATATCAATTCCCATTTGCTTATGAAACTATAATAGTTTCAATTTCTATTTGAAGTTATAAGAACATTCAACAATTTTCATGCTAATTTTACTAACCAACCACATCAACAGTTAATTTTTTAATATAAAAAAGTAGTAAAAATACTTTGTAGTATGTAGATTTGTGATTCTTACTATCACTATTTTATATTTTTATATGAAAAATAGGAAAACTTGTTAACTTGTCAAACACTTACTATATACTATCAATTCCCAATAATTTGGTGAAATCCATGAATCACAAGAATAAAAGAAATCCAAAATTAGTGTGTTTAGAAATTTTGCCTCACCGACACTAAAGGTTAACTAAACTTTATCCATTAAAATATTTGGTTTGTCAAAGAATTTAATGAATTCCCGTTTCCTAAGATAATGAAGGCCGACACCACGTGCGTAAATTCCATGTCCAACCATAGTGTCTATTTCGAATCGGTTATCTATGTCTTTTCAAATTTATTCTTGTGCTAAATCTCAAAAAATTCCAACCACGTATCATATATAACATTTATTAAATACTCCCTTCAATGAACTTTTGTTTGGTATTGTAAGATCAATTAACTTTAATAACATCAATTAATTCCTCCGTGTTGCTTTAAAGTTCATATAATTGATCTATATTTTATTAAATTAGTTGAAATGTTTTATCAAGATAATAGTGCTAATGAAATTGTCTTTATATGATTAGATTGTTCACATCCATCAAATAATGGGTTTGTCTTTGTAGGTTCTCACCACTCTAAAATAATATCCTTTTTATTTTAAATTCTTAATTTTTTTCTTATAATAACATAAATACTCTTATCAAATACAATTTTTAACTATTAAAACACATTATATTTCCACTTAATTTCTATGCAATTCATTATTTTTATTAAAGAGCACTAATTTTTATTTCTCAAGCTTATCACATACATGATCCTATCTCTCTATTAATGACTATGAAAGTAACATCAAGCATGTACATCTATATTCAAATTCATTTGCCTTGTCTTCTAGTCACCAAAAATATGATTTCTACTCTTAGAAATATACCATACATATACATTATTCTCATGCCAAAATTTAAAATGTATTTTCTAATTAAGAGTGCATTCAGAATACAAGAAATAAAGAATCATTTTGGAATCCCTTCCCAATTATATCCTTACATTTATTAATTAGATTGTAATACTTGCCCATGTTGGAATATTTCATTTATGACATTACAAAGGTTGTCATTATAAGCTAGAAGTGAGTGAAGGAGGCTACAATTAAAAATGAATTTCTAAAGTCTAAGCAACATTATCTTAAAAATATAATGATAAAAAAATTATTCAAGCTTATCTTATTGAAAGATGTATGGTCACTCTATATTGTTCATCTTAATGTCAAGGAAAAATCCAACTTCTTAACATTAATATGAATTTTAAGATTACATAAATATAAGGTAAAAACATTGGCATGTAAATAATTTTTTATTAAGTATATGGTGGACAAAAAAATACATCAACTATCCAAGTATCCGAGGAACCGAGGGCTAGCCTCGAAACAACCAAAAAAATAGGAGGATTACATGTACATAATAATAGAACTGAGCAAGAAACTAAGATTAGTGGAGCACATTCTCGATGTTGTCACACCAAGTAATCCATCTCATCAGGCCTTCCATCCAAATTAGATTCTTATGATCCTGGATTTGCTATAGCATGCTGATAAACTCTCCTATAGATCCATGAGGTGGTCTTTTGATTTCTTTGCTAATAAGCTTGAGAGTTTGGTTAAACGTATGAATATTGTCTAAATGGCGCCTCCAAAAGTATCCATATTTGATTTCATGAGAGAAGAAAGTGGCATATCCATCCTTGAGCAACCTTTTAAACTTCGCTTTGTTGGTTCTCATAGTGAATTGGACCTGTGAGAAAATTTTGAAATAAGTGAGACTTTGAAAAGACTCAGTATGCAACCTGGGGGAATTTTGAAACCTTTCTTCATTTCTGCATTTCCATATTTGCCATAAGATATTAGCTGAAAGAATGTCCTAGAACATATTAACATCTTTTTTGCATTATAAACAGAACCAGTAATGATTTCAAAAACATTATAAGTATAGGGAACACAAATACCAAACATAAGCCAAATTTCTTTAGCAAAATTGCAATAAAAAAAGATATGTCTTCCTATTTTCGGGGTTCTACAAATGCTGCAGAGATTAGTATCAACAGACTTGTTTCTGATAGGAAGTCTATTAAGAAGCAACATCCATTTGAAATAAATAATTTTTGGATCAATTGAACTTTTCCAGCAAACATCAAGAATTTTATTCCAAGCTGAAGCATCTAAATCAGCATGTACATATTTACTTTTTATTTACTAATTATATTTATATGTGGACTTGACATCATCATGTAATTAAGATTTGAAGGACTGCCAAATGGAGGGAAAACAATTTGACCTTAAAATTGTATTAAGATTCATTTAATAATTTAGGCATTCTCATATTTAAAAATTATATATAGTGAGTCAAATTTAACCCTATTCAATTTTGTCTATCTATTAATGATAAATGTTTGGTCTTTCATATTATATGTTAAAACCAAATCATACAATATGGACGTGTCTTGCTGCTAACCGTGTGGAAATAAATCAACCTCGTAGCTATAGTCATAAGGAGACCCTTATTTGTAACAAATGTAAGGTGACTATCAAGACTTGGAATCCTTTCCTTCAAACACCATATATTAAAGGTGTAGTGTGTTATAAGAGGATGTGTGAGGAAGGTGATGAAGTATAGGGTCTTGATCTCAACACTCTCCCTCATAGCATAAGGAATTTTGGAATAGTCAATTTTGGGTCTATGAGCCTAGTGTTAGTCTGATGTACCACTACTTTATCATAAATTTAGAACCTACATCACTACCTTAGAACTCTCAAGTATGGGCATCAAGAATGTGAGAAAAAAAGTGGCAACCCACTGAAAAAATGAGAAATTCATATCTAAATCCATACATCTTTTAACAATTCAAAAAATATGTACTCATTATGGATTATAAAATTTGAGCCAAAATGTGTGTGTTATTTGAAATAAAATCATATATACATTATTTTAAATAATGAAAATGTGAAAGTATTTTGGTTGATATTAAATAGGAAATTGCATATGCTTTTCTTCTATAAAATACTTATCATAAATTGGGGTTTTAGTTCTCAAGAAAAGGCGTGCCTTTTGAATTCTAATTAGTTTCTCCTCCTCTAGGTGTTCTCCCTTAGGGTATGTACATAAAACATAACATTTAAGTATAAGAAAGGTAAAACACAAAGCTAAAATGTATATACTATCAAGATGTTTGAGGGTCCTTTCAGATCTCTAAGACCCAAAATCATGTAGATTCTAGATTTTGGGAAATATTTTAAATTTTGACTTTGTCAAATTAGTAATTATAAAGCTCCCTCATAACATAAGGAATTTTGGAATAGTCTATTTTGGGTCTATGCACCTAGCGTTAGTCTGATGTACCACCACTTTGACATAAATTTATAGCATGCATCACTAGCTTGGAACTCTCAAGTATGGGCATCAAGAATGTGAGAAAAAGAATGGCAACCTACCACAAAAATGAGAATTCATATCTAAATCCATACATCTTTTAACAATTCAAAAACTATGTACTCATTATGGATTACTAAATATGAGCCAAAATGCACATGTTGTTTGAAATAAAATCATGTATACATTATTTTAAATATGAAAAATGTGAAAGCATTTTGGTGAATTGATAGGGAGGTTGGATGAACCAATCACTAGTTCATGCTCTTAGTCTTCTTGTAAGAATTTTAGGGTGTCATCCCCACACCACATGCCACCTATAAAGGATCCCCTAGTCTCTCTAGCCAACCTAACTACCAAGAAAGATTCATCAATCAATCCAAAACTTGATGCATTCTTACTTCACTCACCATAGCCCTTAAAACACCATAAAGGCTCTTAATCTCCACATCTTGAACTAAGACTTGAAAAGGTGTGGAGGTATTGTAAAATAATTCAAATCAATCATCTAAGGGTGTTAGAAGTCTCACTTGATTCATCTTTTCATTCGATTTCATCAATTCTTTTAAAAGAGGCCTAAAATGCAAAGTTAGCCCAAATTAGGTCTCTTATAGCGAGAAAATAAGGATTTTACCCAAATCCTTCCAATTTAACCCGATAATTTTTCTTAGGATTCTTGGATCATATTCCAACCTCTCAAGGATTTTTGAGGTCTTGGGGTCACCACCTTCCATATAATACCCTAACTCAATTTGAGTGAATTTGGGGGTTTTAGGGCTCTAACTTGTTGTTCTAAAAATGTGAATGTGTGAGTCTATCAAAGGGATTGGTATGACCACACCCTCTTCACCATAATTTTTCAAGACTCCTATCTTCAATCCCAAAGTGTAATCATGGCTCTAGCTATTCACCTTCGTAAGTTATGCTGATTTCACGTTGGTCTTCCCTAGTCGGACTCACCACAAGCTTATCTAGGGAAAGACTTTTAAAATGGTTTCCCTACATTTGAGGGCCCATGATTCTATGAATTGAAGGTACATAGAGTCTACTCACTATTCCCAAGAGACCATATAGATTAGATGGTGGGAAAGTGAGTTAGAGCTCCATGTTTGCCAACTCCTTGGACAAAATCAGTAACAATGCAAGAACAATAAATTTTACAAAAGGAAGGTAAATGATAATAATTTTTTTATCAAATTCCACACAAAAATAGGAAAAATTCTAAGCTACACAAACCAAGTGTTACAATAACAAGTTCAATCCTCTAACTAACTACTGTCATAAAAAATGCATAAATTTGCTTATAATTGCTCCAAACCTCAAATGTCAAAACTTCTATATTTGTACAATGGGTGTCCAACCATGCATATTGGTCAAGGAATGCCTTTTATAGGGTGGTTTGGTAGTTATTTCCCCTTAGGGTTCTTTTCCATTGAGTTGCAACTTTTTGACAATGTTTCTCAGGCAACTTTTACATCTTTTTGAAAAAAATTTCACAGCTCAAACAAATGAACTCCAATGCTTTCCAAAATTCACCAAAGACCTCAACTAAGGTAAAAACATTATCCTAACCCATCCTAGACCCTACTAAGCTTAGGATGATGTCATCATCATCCTTATGTAATCAAGGGATTTTACATCTCACTAATCCCTAATTATTGCACTTACAAGTATCTTAGAACTATTCATTTCACACACCTTATTATACTTCTAGCATGGTCCATATGAAGTTATGCAAAACAAAAGAAAAATTTCCCTAAAGGCACACACAAAAAAGAAAAAAGAAAACTTGGATTGACTAAGAAATCCTTGGGTGATCCTGCACCATCCTCCCCTCTACACACCCTTCAAGGTACATGGGGAGAAATCAAAGACAAATCAATGCCCAAATTCTTGAAGTTAGCTTCCTCTGTGGCTTTAGATTCTAGTTTCTCCTTCCACTATACCAAATGCTCGATATATACCTTCTACTTGATTTTTTCACCCTGGATTACAAGATCCTCTCTGCTTGTAGTTGAACCTTGGGAGGCAAGACTTTAGCACTTACATCCCCCAATATCTCTTGGCTATTCTAGTTCAAATCTATCAATAGTCCTCTTTATTTGACTAAGTCAGCCACATTAAACATAGGTGAAATACTTAACTCTTCTGGAATTTCCATCTTGTATGCATTATGTCCATACTTGGCTAATACCTTGCATGGTCCTACTCTCTTCATCTGCAACTTAGTTGGCATTACCTTCTACAACATAGACTTGTTTAGGTGGACCATAACATCATCTCCCACTTGAAACTGTACATATTTCCTTGACATATCCACTTTAGTCTTCAACTTGTGAGTAGCCTCTATTATAGTCATCTTCACCTGCTCTTGTATCTCTTTCATTTTTTTGTGAGAAGTCTTATACTTGTCCACTTCTATACTCAATAGCTCCTAAATCTCTATGTTCACACACTTCTATTGGGTGCACCCCATAGAGTATCTCAAAAGGACTCCTTCTAGTGGTCCTATCCACATTGTCATTGTAGGCATATTCAACTTGAGGGATGATTAAGTCACATGCTTGTCCATACTCCTTGGTTAGGCATCTGAGAATGTTATCTAACATCCTATTAACCACCTTAGTTGGACCATCTATTTGAGGATGGTAAGTTGAACCGAAAGACAAATTAGTACCCAATCTGATCCATAGATTCTTCCAAAAATGACTCACAAACTTCACATCTTTGTCATATGCTATGCTTAGGGGTAGTCCATGTAACCTTATAATCTCTTTGAAGAACAAATAAGAAATGTAAATAGCATCATGGGTGGTTTTGCAGGGGATAAAAAGATTCATTTTTCTAAACCTATCTACCACCACATAAACATTATCCATCCCTGTCTTGGTCTTAGGAAGACCTACCGCAAAATCCATGCTAATGCACTCCCATGGTCTATTGGGAATAAGAAATGGTTGGTACAACCCTGCATTGCTAACTCCTCTTTTGGCTTTCATACATACCACACATTGTTCCATATACCTTCTGACATCTCTTGGAAACTTTGGACAATAATAAAACCTTTGTACCAACTCTATTGCCTTATTGATGCAAAAATTACCACTAAGACTTCCATTGTGCTTCTCTTGAATAAGGTTCTCTCTCATGGAACATTGAGAAATAGAAAACTTATTCCACTTGAATAAAAGTCCACTTTGTAGTGTATATTATGAGAATTAACTATGAAATGGTTCTGGAAATCAAAACATACATTGTATGCTTCAAAGATGTCTTCATCATCTCTAGAGAGGTCTTTGATACTCTCTATGCCAATGCTTTGGAGTTGTATCTCTTGGATTGTCAACATCCTCCTGCTTAGTGCATCTACCATTTGTTCAACTATCCTTTCTTGTGCTTAATAGTAAATGTAAAAGCTTACAAATATTACATCCACTTCAAGTGCCTATTACTTAGCTTTTCTTTGGTGTTGATATAGTTAAGAGCTTGATTATTTGTAAACACCACAAATTACTTGGGTAGGAGAGAATGTCTCCACTTCCTAAGTGATTTCACTAGAGAATACAACTCCAAATCATAAGTAGAGTACTTTTTCTTGGCTTCATTGAGCTTCTCACTAAAGAAAGTTATAGGTCTCCCTTCTTGGCTTGGTACTCCTCCTACTCCAATCCCACTTGCATTACACTCCACTATGAACAATTTACTCAAACTAGGTAACAAGAGGATAGGTTGGGTAGCCACTTCTTGTTTCAATTCCTCAAAATCTCTCCTTGCTTCAAGTGTCCATTTGAACTTGGTCTTTAATCCACCCTTGATGGTATCTAACACTACTATACAAATTCCACTAAATTTCTTTATAAACTTTCTATAGAATTGAGCTAACCCATGGAAACTCCTCACCTCTATCCCTTTTTTTGGTGTTGGCTAGTTCAAGACAACCTCCACCTTTCTTGGTTCCATCTTCAATGAACCTTATGATACTACAAATCCTAGATACTCAAGTTATTTATTGAGAAATTCACACTTTTCTAGGTTGATAGACAATTTCTCTTACAATATTTTGAGCACAATCTCTAAGTGTTTCATATATTCCTCCGTGGTTTTTCTAAAGATGAGTATTTCATCTAGGTATAATACCACAAACCTATCAGTGTAATCATTGAGAACTTTATTCATAAGCCTCATGAATTTGCTAGGCACATTTGTGAGCCCAAATGGCATGACTCTCCACTCATATAACCCTTCAGTGGTCTTAATTGTTGTTTTCCACTCGTCCCCTTCTTAGATCCTAATCTAATGGTATCCACTCTTTAGGTCCAACTTAGTGATATACCTAGATCCTCCTATACAATCCATCAAATCCTCAATCCTAGGTATATGAAACCTATATTTGATTGTAATCCTATTTATTGCCTTAGAATCAGTGTAGAGCCTCACTTACTACCTTTATGGATGTCAATACCACTGGTACTGGACAAGGAATAATGCTCTTCTTGATCAATTCTTTCTCTAGAAACTCCTGCACTTGTCTAGTCTCTCCTTGGTTTTGTTCTGGGGAAAGCTTTTAGGTTTCCTTATTTGGTAAAGAAGCCCTTGGGATAAATTTTATCCAATGACTAATAACCCCTTTTAGGAGGTAATATTACAGGTGTCCCATCACTGATTATATCCTTGTACTTTCTAAGTAAGTCATGTACTTCTTTAGATATAACTATCTACATAGTCTTTTCTCCTTCTTCAGGTTGCACCATTATGGCATATCCTTCACCCCCTTGTTGAAGAGCATAAAAAAATTTCTTGCCACTAATTAATAGGATAGTAGGATTCTTTAATTGTGTTTCCTCTTCCTCTATGAATGATTATATTTTGAAATTCCTTCTGTCCTTCTTGAAAGAAATGGTATTCTCTTCTTCATCACATGATCTTCCCAATAGGCGATCACATTCATCCATAGTTAACACATCACAAATCATCTTGTCTATGTATCTGATGCAAGAGCATCCAAGGTTTCTTTGTAATCCTATACATTAGTTCATTCTGCCTAGTTCCAATTGGGCTAACTTTTCTCACATTTAATTTTGGTATAGTTAATTATATTTGATGAGGGCTGACTTGTGGTTTCTCCATGTTCTATAATTAGCTGTAAGCCATTTTGGCAAGTATAAGTAGGGTGTTTAGGTTTAGGGTTAGGGCAGATTTTTGGGGAGAGTTCAAAAGAAAAGAGATATGTGGATTTAAAAAGCTGATTTGGAGATCTGAAAGTTGTACATTTGTAATTGGTCGTAACCTAGAAGGCCTTACAGTTGGGTACGTATGCTAAATATTTGATGAATCAATAAATATATCCTTGTTCTCTCTTTCCTTGGTGTTGTTCCTCGTGTTTGCTTCTGTTATGTTAACTCTTGCAGGGTGGTTTGGATAGCTAGGTGTGACTTTGGCCCTAGTTATTCATCCCTTACCTACATCAGTTGGTATCAGAGCCCAAAGTTCATCCTTGTGGAGATTGGATCATGTAGAACCCTGATTTGGATCTAGTTGTAGGGTGGCAGATCTATGGATTTGACCTATAACTTGTACAGGGTTACGATCTTGTAGGAACCTGATTTGTAAAGATGGTTTGTGGTAGAGGAAATAATGTTGATAATGCTATATTCGATCAGTTAAGACAAATTATAGCCATATTAGATGTTGTGGAGACAGCTCAAAGGAGAGGAGTGCATCTTGAAGATGTAAGTGATGATGAAGCAGCAGCACCAAACCATAATCCAAAACTTGAAGAAGATCAAGATAAGGAAAGATTGTTGCGATTATTGTCTAGGAAAAATTCAAAGCCTATTGTAGAAGTTGTTCCTTATGATGGGAAATTGGATACAAATACTATGCTAGATTGGATCTCTGATATGGAGAAGTTCTTTGAGTATGAAAACACTCCTGATAATAGAAAGGTGAAGATTGCAGTCACTAGGCTAAAAGGTCATGCATCATTATGGTGGGAGCACTTGCAAACTGATAGACAAAGGAGAGGAAAGGAGAAGATAGGAACTTGGCCAAAGATGGTGAGTAAGGTAAAGAACAAATTCCTTCTTGCTGATTACCAAGTTAGCTTATTGAGAAACATGCAAAATTTGAAACAAAGGGACATGACTATGAAAGAATATACTGAGGAATTCTATAGATTGGACATCAGATCTGGACATGTGGATGATGATGTTGAGAAAATTGCAAGGTACATTAATGGATTGAGATTTGGAATTCAAGATGAGATAAGTTTTATGAAGTTGGAAAGTGTGGAAGAAGCATACCAGTATACCTTGAAGGCTGAGGAGATCTTGACAAAGAAGCATGAACAAAGACAAAGAGGTAGAGGTGGTAGATTCCAAAGAGGTAGAGGTAGATCTTATGGAGAAAGTAGTAGATCTGACAATTCTATGCAAGATAAAGGCAAATATGAATGGAAGAGTGATGATAAAGGAAAGACCGAATGGAAAGGTGGTAATTCTTACCAAGGAGGCACTAATTCTTACCAGGGAAGAGGTAATTCCTATTCTAGAAGTGGATTTCATGGTAATTGTTTTAGATGTGGCAAAGAAGGGCATAGATCTTTTGAATGTAGATCCTCTGAAAGTGGATAGAATAATAGAAATGTTGTGATTCAAGAAGACATTGAAAGTTCACCAAGTGGACCTAAGGTTGGAGAAGATCTGATGGTGAGAAGAACCTTATGTAATAAAAGAAGTGATGAGGAACCTATTTTAAGGAGAAGTCTTTTCAAGACAAGATGTTAGATGGCTGGAAAATGTTGCAAAGTGATCATTGACAGTGGGAGTTCTACAAATCTAGCATTAGAAGATCTGGTTACCAAGTTGCAGTTAGAGAGGCTGAAACATCCCAAACCTTATCATGTTTCATGGATCAAAGATGAGCATAAGATATTGGTAAGTGATCAATGCCTTGTGAAATTTATAATTGGACATTATGTTGATGAAGTTTTGTGTGATATTATGCACATCGATTGTTGTCATATTTTTTTGGGTAGACCTTGGCAATATGATAGACATGTTGTACATGATGGAAGATTGAATCAATATACTCTTTGGTTGAATGGGAAGAAACAAACATTGTTTCCTTTGATTGAAGTTCTAGATGAGTTTAATTATACTACTGTAAAGATTTGTATGGTTAATGGGAAAAAATTTGAAAAGGAAGTGAAGAAGAATCAGGTTTGTTTTGCCATAATTTCAAGAAAACCAAGTTTTGTCAATGAAGGCCAAGTGCAAGAGAATAATGCTAACCGAGTGCCAGATAGTGGTGACTGAGTGACAGATGGTAATATTGACCAAGTGCCAGAAGAAATTGCATAATTGCTCAATGAATATAAAGACATTATTGCTGATGATCTTCCTAATGGATTACCTCCAGTAAGAAGTATAAGTCATTGTATGGATTTGATTCCTAGAGCAAGTTTTCCAAACAAAGCACCATATAGATTGACACCTACAGAGAATGAAAAACTTAACAGACAAGTGCATGAGTTGTTGCAGAAAGGTTTGATCAAAGAAAGCTTTAGTCCATGTGCTATACCTGCTATATCAGCACCTAAAAAGAATGGAGAATGGAGAATGTGTACTGATTCCAGAGCCGTTAACAAGATAACAGTGAAATATAGGTTTCTTATGCCAATGATGGATGACATAATGGATTGTTTAAGTGGAGCAAAGTATTTTACCAAGATTGATTTGAAGAGTGGCTATCATCAGATCAGAATTAGAGAAGGTGATGAATGGAAGACTGCTTTCAAGACAAAAGATGGTTTGTATGAATGGTTGGTTATGCCTGTTGGTTTGACTAATGCACCTAGTACTTTCATGAGGTTAATGAATGAAGTTTTGAAAAGATTTTTGGGTAAGTTTGTGATTGTTTATTTGGATGATATTATGATATTTAGTAAGACTAAGGAAGAACATCTTGAGCATATTAGACAAGTATTGCAGAGGTTGAAAGAGGAAAAGTTGATGATTAATTTGAAAAAAGTGTTCTTTTATGCAAGAGGAGATTGTGTATCTGGGATTTGTGATTTCAGCTAATGGTTTGAAGATGGATCCTGAGAAGGTTAAAGCAATTTTGGAATGGCCTACACCTGAGAATGTGAGTGAGGTAAGATCATTTCATGGTTTAGGTAGTTTTTATAGAAAGTTTATAAAGAATTTCAGTGTTGTTTGCAATGCTATGACTGAGACAATGAGGGGAGATAAAAAGGAATTCAAGTGGACACATGGAGCTGATAAGAGTTTTGAGACTATGAAACAAAAGGTTGCAGAATTACCAGTATTGGCTTTGCCTAATTTCAACAAAGTATTTCAAGTTGAATGTGATGCAAGTGGTAATGCAATAGGAGTTGTATTAAGTCAAGAAGGTAAGCCTGTTGCTTTCTTTAGTGAAAATTTGAATGATGCTAGAAGGAAATATTATGTGTATGATCAAGAGTTTTATGCTATTGTTCAAGCATTGAAGAAGTGGAGAAATTATTTGATGGCTAAGGAGTTTTTGTTGTATACTGATCATAAAGCTTTACAATACTTGGGAAGTCAACATAAATTGAATCAAAGACATATGAAGTGGGTTGATTATTTGCAGAGTTTTACATTTGTGATTAAGCATAAGAGTGGAGTTGCTAACAAAGTTGCTGATGTATTGAGTAGAAGACATTCTTTGTTGACTGAAATGAAGGTTGAAGTTCTTGGTTTTGATGAGATGAAAGAGTTATACGATGCTGATCCTGATTTTTTTGAGGCATGGAGAGAGTGTAGAGCACCAAATCTGACTGATCACATAAGTAAGTATAATGAGTATTTCATTCAAGAAGGTATGTTGTTCAAAGGCATTCAGGTGTGTATTCCTAGAAGTTTTGTGAGGTTGAATCTAATTAAGGAAAAGCATAGTGGTGGATTAGCTGGACATTTTGGAATTGATAAGACATTGGGTTTGCTGAAAGAAAAATATAATTGGCCACAAATGTATAAGGATGTTCAAAAATTTGTAAAGAGTTGTGGAGTTTTTCAAGTTGCAAAAGGAGTGAGTCAAAATACTGGTTTGTATACACCTATTAATGTTCCTGAGAAACCTTGGACTGACATTAGTATGGATTTTGTTCTTGGATTGCTTAAGACATTGAAGGGGTATGATTCCATATTTGTGGTAGTGGAAAGATTTTCTAAGATGGCTCATTTTATACCATGTAAGAAGACATCAGATGCTGAGCATGTTGCTAAACTTTTTTTTAAAGAGATTGTGAGATTGCATGGATTACCAAGAAGTATTATTTCTGACAGAGATAGTAAGTTTGTTGGATATTTTTGGAAGACTTTGTGGAAGAAGATGGGTACTAAGTTGAAGTTTAGTTCTACATTCCATCCACAAACAGATGGATAGACATAGGTTGTGAATAGAAGCTTGGGTAATTTGCTAAGATTTTTGGTTGGAAATAAGCCAAGTAATTGGGAGATGGTATTGGCACAAGCTGAATTTGCATATAACAATTCTGTGAATAGGAGTACAAGGAAGACACCTTTTGAGATTGTTACTGGAATGCATCCTAGA
Source organism: Cupressus sempervirens (assembly GCA_028749045.1). Taxonomy (NCBI): domain Eukaryota; kingdom Viridiplantae; phylum Streptophyta; class Pinopsida; order Cupressales; family Cupressaceae; genus Cupressus; species Cupressus sempervirens. The sequence goes on from CM053793.1 coordinate 539,844,148, forward strand.
GGCATATCAGATTTGAGAGATGTTGTTGGTGAAGAAAAGAGAACTGCTATAGGAGAAGAATTTGTTGATTTTATGGAGTCTTTGCATAAGGAAGTGAAGTTGAGATTGGAACAAAGTAATCAGAAGTATAAAGAGAATGTGGATCAGTCTAGAAGACACCATGATTTTCAGGTTGGTGATGAGGTGATGGTTCATCTGAAGAAAGGAAGATTCCTAGCTAGAACATACAGTAAGCTGAAGATGAAGAAATTTGGACCTTGCAAGATCTTGAAGAAGTTTGATAGTGGTAATGCTTATGAAGTCAAGTTACCTGATGACATGGATATATCTCCTATATTCAATATTTTTGATTTGTATAAGTATCATGAGTCAGAGGATGAAATTTTTGAACCTGATGATTATCCTAAGAAGCAAATCAAAGAGGTTGAACAGATATTAGATCAAAGAGTTGGTAAGAGCACAGGAGGAAAAGATTACTATGAATATTTGGTGAAGTGGAAGAATAGACCAGTTGAAGATGCTACATGGATTTCTCAGTCTAAGTTAGATTCAGCTTAGGGTGTGACACTTGCAAGATTCAGGAGAATCATTTTTTTCCCAACCCTGGTTGTCTGATGCAGGAGCATCCTGGGTTTCTTTGTAATCTTTCACATTAGTTCATTCTGCCTAGTTCCAATTGGGCTGACTTTGCTCACATTTAATTTTGGTATAGTTAATTATATTTGATGAGGGTCGACTTGTGGTTTCTCTATGTTCTAGAATTATCTGTAAGCCATTTTGGCAAGTATAAGTAGGGTGTTTAGGTTTAGGGTTAGGGAAAATTTTTGGGGAGAGTTCAAAAGAAAAGTGATATGTGGATTTAAAAAGTTGATTTGGAGATCTAGAAGTTGTACATTTGTAATTGGCCATAACCCAGAAGGCCTTACAGTTGGGCATGTATGTTGAATATTTGATGAATCAATAAATATATCCTTGTTCTCTCTTTCCTTAGTGTTGTTCCTTGTGTTTGCTTCCATTGTGTTAACTCTTGCAAGGTGGTTTGGATAGCTGGGTGTGCCTTTTGCCCTAGTTATTCATCCCTTGCCTGCATTAGTATCCTCCATGTTTGCTCATTCACAAGTACACTTTACCCCTTATTCAACTATGTTACCTTGTATGGATTAGTATGGGGTATCTTCTCCAACTTAATCTTCTTTACTACTTCCTCTAAGATTATGTTATTAGTGGGACCTGAATCCAAAATAACCCTACATATCTAAGTATTTTACATCTTATCCTGAATAAGGCTCTCCTATGCTTTGGCTCCTCTTTGATTGGTTGCCTGTTTAGAAACCTTCTAAACATTAAGTTCACCCCCATCTCTAACTCAATATGGCTAGTCTCTAGTGATATAACACTTGATGTATCTTCTTGAACATATGTTCTATTGGTGTTTTGAAACAACACAGTTCCAAAATACCTTGATGAAAACAAGATATATCTAGGGGCAACTACTTCCCATTTTCAACATACCCTCTTAGATACCAAGCCAACTATAAGGCTAGAACCTTCTTCTACTTCAGGCTCCACAAAACTTAGGTGGGTGTACCTTAGACTCACTTATATGGTACTAGTGCTAAAACATACACTTGAATCTAACAAAGTAGATAAAAATCCTTAACCTTCTAACACTTATGCATAGATCTTAGACATAGAATAGCTAATAAAATGGCCAAAGAAATTACTAAGCTAAGTGAGTGCATCCTTTTTAGTTCTTCAACATTAAAGGGAAAGATATTTGATTAATGATGTTGAGTTTAGCAAAACCCCAAATATGCAACAATAAGAACAAATTGATCCTATAGCTGATCAATGCCTTATCTATTGGGTAATTGTACAAATCAAATACATACATCTATGATACTAGTGACATATTCCATACATCAAGATATTAGATCTATCTTATCACTTTGTGAATCAGACATCTGTGTTCATAAAAACCTCATTCTTATGAAGTACCCTTCTCAAATAACCAACAACCCTGTCAAACACATCAAGAATTTACTTGGCCCTTTATTCCAATAGAAAAATATATCAGACATACAACGTTAAGGAGATGTAAATAGGTCTTAGTTCTTTGTCCCTAAACCACATAAGATTGTAGGTTACAAACATAGGAGACGAGAATCAGAATGAAACTAAAGAGATTCTTGCTCATTTGTATTCATTTCCTTGAAACTATGCATTTAGATGCATGAAATTAAAACATAGAAATGCCTAAAAAATTAGAACTAGCTATATTATCTTCACTACTGATGTTCATACAAGAGAAATATCTACTAAAGAATATGATGGAATCACAATTTTGGAACCAACAATGTGGTCTCACATTGAAAATTGCCAACATGGTATCACAATAGTGAGAAATCTCTCCAAAATTAGAACCCTTACAATGGATGAGAAAGAGAAAGATATAGAGGAAGAATAGAATTCTAGATCTAATCCAAAGATGACATCTGTCCACTTACATCTCCATCCTTTGCTACTGTAAAACATCTCTCCTCTTTCTACCCCTTTGATCTGATTTAGTTTTCATCATTATTCTATAACCAACTTGGAAATATCACATATGAATGATGAAAACCCTTGTGTCACCAAAATATCTAAGATGCATCATGAAATGCTAATAAATCTAGATTTAACTAACTTGAAGATGCTAAAATTTGACCCTAGCTACATTTTTATTGTCTTTTACATACATTCAACACATTACCCTACTAGAAATCCCATTTGAACTTCAATACTTGAATGTGGTTGCAAATTGGAAATTTGGGAGAAAACCTCATATAACCTAAACAAATGACTTCTTGTGCAAAAAAAAACTCCAAAAATGGAAAGTTTGTTCTCTTCCAATTCTGGCAATATATAATATTGCTATATTAGCATAATAGAAATGTCCAAAATCTTAGGTTGAAAAATGAGCTCCTATTATGGCTTCAAACAACATTTCATTTTAAATACAAAAAATTAAAATTTCCCCAAAGATTGGACTATAGGTTTAAAATCAAATTTATTAAACCTTAGCTACACGTGATTTTCTAGAGAAAACATTAAAAAATAATTTTTTATGCATGCTTGAATTTCCCTCCAATTTCCATTCGGGTCAAAGATGTTTGACCAAGCTGTGACATGTGTCACACTTTGATTGGTTGAACCTCTGCAACATCATCTACCACCAGGCACCATGTGGTACCCTCTAATTGGTCTTTGAAACCACTACCACATGTCAATTTGTGATTGGCTATCAAAACTACCCTATCATCATTGTGTCACCATTTGCTAACTAGACTACCACTGGACTACCACATCATTGTTGACCAAGGCCCACTACCATGTGTCAGCTAGGCGCGTTCCTACATTATAATCAACAACATGTTGAGTGTGCATGTGGGGATTTCCTTTGTGCCACATGTCCCCCCTGCCATGTTAGCATCTTTGAAATTTGCACCCAACTGGAGCACATCTTGCCACTTGTAATCTCATGACTAGTTCTCAGGTTGCCATGTATCAACTACTAATTTGTTGGATTTCCATGTCATCAGATGATTTTAGTGTGTTGTTCCAAAATTTAAGTTTACACCTCCTTTGACCAAGTGGGACCCATGTGCATTTGTTCTGCCTTCAAAGGGTGTTTGTCTTAAAGACAACTTCATCTTGTGTCTTGTGGTATTTAAATAAAAAATTGGTCTTTCACCCCATGAATGTGGGATTATAACTTTTCTTTTTTTTTCCTAATTTACCACTTTGTGCAACTCGTGCCTTCTACCCTACAACCTAATGTCATCTCTTTTCATACAAGCCTCAAACTTCCTCAACGATCAAGCTCCCATTTCTTGTTGCTTTATGAAAATCCTTCAATTTTCTCCCACAAGGTAGTGACTGAAAACAAAACTTGTCTTGTAGGGATGGTTCACGGGCATGGCAACAAATTAAACTTTGATCTATGCTCCTCACAATACCAGTTGTTTCCTCTGATGGCCTCTAAATTTCTCTCTTTCAATGTGGTAGCTCTATTTTTTACTGCCAACCGTGGAAATGGATACTCTATTTTTAACATGGGCCTTCCACCTTTCATGTTGATGTGAGTTTTTCCATCTCCTAAAATATTCCTCTTTACGTGGATGTGGGTGGAGCTCAACTTTTATGTGGACTTCAACTCCATCACTGGCTTCTTTCCTTTTGTCACTGCCTTCAACTTTGCTACCACTAATTTCCTCCATCATGGACTACAACAACTTTGCTCCACCTTAAACACATACAAAAATGTTATTTGACTTCACTCAAACAATGAAAGAAATAGAAAATTTAGATCACTTTGAGAATTTATGTTTCCATAAATCTTGGAAACAACTACAAGATTGTCCATTTTAAAGCATAAATAAAATTGCTGACTAAATTTGTACTCTTTGCATATGGACACATAAATCTCTATTACCGGCCCTCAAAATCACATGGTCGACTATCACAAATATATATAAAACCAGTCACCCTCATAATCTTCACCCACTCTCTTTCATAGGCACCAATTTTTCTGTCCCTCCATTACTCCACTTCTCATTGTCTTAGCTAATAAAGAGACCACTCCTCCTCCTTACAGATTTGGGCGCCAAAGATTCAAATTATTTGACAAGTCATGTGAATCTCTAACTAAATGACCACTTTCTTGCTAACAAATTTTTCCTCCATGAACATTGGGGATAATTCCTCAAGAGATTGATTCACATCAATATGCAATTCATTGATTCTCCCACTTCATCGATATGCAATTTTCTATGATGTTGTGAAACTACCATTCGATCTCAAGATAAATGTGGAAGCACTTACATTTGTATGATATGGAGTAGTTGAAAACTTTATTTCTAGATGGAAAATAGATTCGTATGCATTTGAGACTTCTCAGAGCCCTTAAGATTTCATGAATATATGTTGGTACAATTATATTAAAAACCTCACAAGTGCCCTACAAATCCTTCATGTTCTAGTCCCATTGCACATATGGCATTTTCAATCTTTTAGTCAAACTTCTAATGCTTAGCCTGTACCCAATGGAGGCTTTGGTAATCCTTAAGCTTCCACTTATATCTTTTTCCCTTTTAAAACCCTTTAAGAATCTTCATTTCACATGCATTTGCATTAATATGATGAAATTAGTCGGGCTCTAGGTGGGTCTGACTAATATTTTTTTGTTTTCGAACAAATGACATCTCAAACAAGCCTATTGAAATCCTACATTGATTGAGATAAAATTCAAGCATTGAATCATCCATTAAAACTCATTTCAACTCCTTTTTGTTGACTACTAATTTCATGCCACAGGGTCCTCTAACTGACTTAAAAAATTGACAAAAACACCTTGATCGGGTTTTGAAATCAACAATATTGATTCTCTTCTTTGCATTCTTGCACCATGTTGAATCTTGTCTAATGATGAATTCTCAGTCAAAAGATATATATTGTTAAATTTGCTCTTTTAAAATTTCCTGCAAACAAACATGTCAAAAAACAGTAAAATGTGTTAAGATTTGGCTTTGAAAATAGGTCAAACTGATACTTGGGGGCACAAAAATTGGGAAATTGGTTCATTGTCATGAGAAGAGTATTAATATATGACTAGGGCTCATGAAGAATACCTAGGCACATTTGGCGAGTAGTAAAAGTGGGGTACTCAGAATTGTAGGATTGGAAACATTCACAAAAAGGTGGTTTTCATAAATAGAATGGACCTGGGAAAGTGTGCAGATAGATTCATCAAGATATGAAAATTGGCCCACTTAGAGAAATTTAAGAGAACACAATGGTACAATATATTTGATCTCACCTATCATAGATTCAGATATGTGACATCAAAAGTAGGGGTACCAACCAATCTGCACTTTCTTGACACCAATAAAAAGTTACAAATTGCATTTGGAATCGCATTTGAAAACTAATCAAATAGATTCGTCATAAGCTAAAAATTGAAACATAATAATTCTTTGACCTCTAGAATGCAATGAAAAATGAATTTGATCATTTTAGTCAACTGGGTCAAAGTTATAACAAGTCAAACAAGGCCTTCCAAAATTTAGAACAATTTGCATCAGCATGACAACAATAAACAACCAACTTTGAGGGATTCAAAACCTACTCGAAACATATCTAAATGATTCAAAATCTAAAACATAGGTTCTATAATATGTACACTAAACACTCCTAAAGAGGAAAGTTATGAAACATAACCAGGTGCAAGATATTCAATTGCAAACAAGGCCTCTTGTCGCTATTTGACACTTTGACAAAAATGTAGATTTGGACATTGGTCAAAATGTAACTTCACTAAATGGCTTAGAATGGAAATTTATCTTCATGGGATGAGTGGATATATTGAACACAAGGTGTTAGAAACATTAAATACCTCTTAGGCCTCAAATAGATAGCTAGGTACACATGCGTCAAAAAATGCTTATAGGGCTTGATTTTTTCAATGGTACTCAAAATCAAGGCTCCAATTTTGAGTCCCAATAGTGACTCTGTCTAGGGATGATTTCCCTTGCAATCATGGAAAGGATTCAGATCTCTAGAAGAAGTAGACCACATTCTTGACAACAAAACTTTGCTCAAACAACTTTATTGAAAGAAAAAACAACTACTTCTAAACTATACAAACGATGACCCTGGGCCACCAAAACTTATCAAAACTTATTACCTCTGTTATATATCTAATTTTCATCTACAATTTCATGAGGTAATCTAAAAACATCACTTCTATCAGTTTTACCAATCAGATTAGCATTCTGAAATGAATCACTTGGCAAAACAAAATAACTTCCTTTGTTCTCATAGTGCATAAATAAATCAGCATTAACTTCTATGTCACGCTCACTATGAGAAAAAAAATCAGCATGCTCATGTAAACTAGAATCCTTCTAAAAACTATCATCCACATATGGTTGTTGCATGCTATTAACTAGAAACATGAATGATTCATATTCTACTTTGTTCAACAAGTCACATATGTCAAAATTTTGAAACTCACCTTGTGTAACCGAATGTGAAGAGTATGTGAAATCTGATCATTGCCTATTTGCAGTCATGTTACTCATTAAATTAGATTTATCTTTTGATGAAATCTCTTCATACTCAAATAATTGATTAGTCACCAAGTATGAAAAATTATTCTGAAAGTGTTGATCTAAACTATGCTGATTACAATCATTTTTTCCATCTAACAAAATGTTAGAATGAACCTTGAACTTATCTCTGCAAGAATTATTAGCACATAAAGAAAATCTACATTTAGATTGACAATTCTCACTATTTTCCCCTTCATCACATGAAGCATCAAAATATATTGCAGCAAAGCCAACATGAAAAGAATCTAAGACTGTGTCAGGCTTCCCTTTACTAACATCCCCCACATCCAACATGTCATCATGTGCAAAGACATTTGAGGTACTTTCATATAAACCTCCAAAATGTAACAAAGATTGTTCGGATTCTATATCTCTTTCCACATCAAACTTTGGAGAAGTAACTTGATTGAATGAAAAATCATTATGAGAGAAAATATGAGCATCCTTAGAAACACTTACATGCTTTTCAAAATCACAAGCCAACAAAGCTAAAATTTCATTAGGGCTCAAGAAGATTGCTTCAAAAATCTTCTCCCATCTATGATTATCATATGGATGACATGAAGGATTTACAACAGCACAATCATTAGTATAACAATATGAAAAATTAGCATTATTACAACATTTTTTCTTATCATGGCAAGAATCACCTCCGTTGTTGTCATATAATTCCTCAACTTCATATTCACTGTAACAAAGTTTATTTTCACTTTCATATCCATCTTCCTTATGTTGATTGTAATAATTTGATTCATTTGCATTTGAATCCTTCTCTTCACATTTAGATGACAATTTTTCTTTCTTTACAAACTCATTATATTCAGTGCTACCTTGATTTTAAGCACACTTATTATTATCTTCAAAAGATACAACATGAACTCTATAATTATCACTTTCCATCTCCTTAATGAATCTTTCAACTTGCAAAAACTTTTGCAATCTTATAGGTGTTGGCCAATTAACTGAATTAGGCACTAAAACATCAAGGAAAACACTAGGTAGGGAAGATTCCTTAGGTCTAGAATGAAAAGGCATCTTGCTGATTACTAATTTAATCTTTAGAAAACATTGTCTCCTACTTTGATTCTTATGGCACTAACAATCTTATTGTAGATCAATTCATTCAACATAGCAATGTTGTTGGCCACAATCTCCAAACTTTCCAAATTTGACAAACTAATCTTAGATATGAGATTTGACTCCATCATAAAATAAAATTTCTACCTCTTCCTTTTAGTGCTGAAAATCATTGAATAGAGGCAACCATTTTTAACACTTGACTTCCATGAAAGAGAAACATGAAAATCAAAATATCTCAAGTATTGATGCAAGACTTTGATCTACTGATTTGACATGGGTGCATACTAAAGAACCTTCACACCATTGATAAAACTTTTTAGAGTCACTACCTCCTTGCAAGAGGATAAAGAAATCATTGCTATGATTTACTTTTTAAAACTTATATATCTTGTAATAGCAGATTGCAAACAACACTTTAACAACTATCAAGAATGTATATTTCCTTTTCAAGAAACTATCAAAAGCTTCATACTTGCCCACACAACTGAAAGTCCTTCAAAATATTACAATGAAATCAACTAGGAACAAATTGGTATAGAGATTTAGAGTTGCTACTCACTCATGTGAGAAATAAAACATAATTTGTCACTTGAAAAATATGAACCAGACCTTTAGCTATAAAAGAAATGTAAATCATCAAACCACTCTTGTAGATTTACAAACTTGGAAAAGGGAACATAGACTTATTGTCATTCTTGACTTTGATTTTATAATAGAAATTTAAAAACAAAATCTAGTTAAATTGATTGAAGATGAATAATACTCTTATCAATACAATTTACACTCAACCTCAAAGTTACTACTGCAAATGGATAAAAAGTTACTAGGGTGCATAAATTGGAGTAAAAAACTAGAAAGAACATTAGAAAACTTACTGCTACAATTTTGTATGCACTTCTTCTATTGTATTGAATCATCTTTTCTTTTCAAATTCTCAAGGTTTGTCTACCATTCTAATCCAATATAGTCCCCAACAAAGTTGCCATTCTATTGGTGACTCAAATGGGTAAAACCATACTGAAAAAAGGACTAAAATATTCAATTCACACCAAAGATTGTTGTCCTTTTAACAAGGTGTATTTCCATCTTATCTCCCCAGCAGAGTCACCATTTTGTTGGTGTTTTGAAACAACATGGTTCCAAATTACCCTGATGAGAACAAGATATATCTAGGGGCAGTTACTTCCCATTTTCAACATACTCTTTTAGACATTGGGCCAACTATAAGGCTAGACCCTTCTTCTACTTTAGGCTTTGCAAAACTTAGGTGGCTGTACCTCAGATCCACTAATATGGTACCAATGCTAAAACATACACTTGAATCTAACAAAGCATATAAAAACCCTTAATCTTCTAACACTTATGCACAAATCGCAGACATGGAATAGCTAATAACATGGCCAAAGAAATTGCTAAGCTAAGTGAGGGCATCCTTTTCAATTCTTCAACATTAAAGGGAAAGATATTTGATTAATGATGTTGAGTTTACCAAAACCCCAAATATGTAGTAGTAAGAACAAATTGATCCTATAGCTGATCAATACCTTATCTATTGAAAATTCAGCATGGGCTTCTCAAATAACCAACAACCCTATCAACACATCAAGCATTTACTTGGCCCTTTGTTCCAACAACAAAATATATTAGACATACAACCTTAAGGGGATGTAAATAGGTCTTAGTTATTTGTCCCTAAACCACATAAGATTATAGGTTACAAAGATAGGAGATGAGAATTAGAATGAAACTAAAGATATTCTTGCTCATTTGTATTCATTTCCTTGAAACTATACATTCAGATGCATGAAATTAAAACATAGAAATGCCTAACAAATCAAAAATAGCTATATTATCTTCACTACTACTATTCATACAAGAGAAATATCTACTAAAGAATATGGTGGAATCACAGTTCTGGAACCAAAAATATGGTCTCACACTGAAAATTGCCAACATGGTATCACAACAATGAGAAATTTTTCCAAAATTGAAACCTTTACAATGGATGAGAAAGAGAAAGATATAGAGAAAGAATGGAATTCTGGATCTAATATGAAGACAACATGTGTCCACTTGAATCTCCATCCTTTTTTGTTGTAAAACATCTCTCCTCTTTCAAACACTTTGATCTAATTTAGTTTTCATCATTATTCTATAACCAACTTGGAAATATCTCATATGAATGATGAAAACCCATGTGTGACCAAAATATCTAAGATGCATCATGAAATTCTAATAAAATTTGGATTTAACTAAATTCAAGATGCCAAAACTCGACCCTAACTACATTTTTATTATCTTTTACATACATTCAACTAATTACCCTACTAATTAAAAATCACATTTGAACTTCAATACCTGAATGTGGTCGAAAACTTGGAATTTGGGAGAAAACCTCCTATAACCTAAACAAATGTCTTCTTGTGCAAAAAAAAAACTCCAGAAATGGAAAGTTAGTTCTCTCCTAGTTTTGGCAATATATAATATCACTATATTAGCATACCAAAAACACCCAAAATCTTAGTTTGAAAAATGGGCTCCTGCTATGGCTTCAGACAACATTTCATTTTAAATTTTAAATACAATTTGGACTATAGGTTTAAAATCAAATTTATTAAACCTCTATTGCACATGATTTTCTGGAGAAAACATGAAAAATTAATTTTTTATGCATGCTTGAATTCCCCTCCAATTTCCATTCGGGTCAAAGATGTTTGACCAAGCTATGACACATGCCACACTCTGATTGGTCAAACTTCTGCAACATCACTTGCCACTGAGTGACATGTGGTACCCTCTAATTAGTCTCTAAAACCACTGCCATGTGTTGATTTTTTATTGGTTGCTAGAACTACCCTATCATCGCTATGTCACAATTTTCTGACTGGACTACCACATCATCACTAACCAGGGCCTGCTGTCACATGTTAGCTAGGTGCCTTCTTTTGTTATAGTTAGTAGCCTACTGACTGTGCATGCAAGGATTCACCTTCATGACATGTGTCCCCCATGCCATGTCAACATCTCTAGAATTTGTGCCCAACTGGAGCACATCTTGCCACTTATCATCTCATGACTAGTTCTTGGGTTGCCAGATTTCAACTACTAATTTATCAAATATCCATGTCATTAGATGATGTTAGCATGTTGTTCCAAAATTTAACTTTACACTTCCTTTAGCCGAGTGGGACCCATGCACATTTGTTCTGCCTTCAAAATGTGTTTGTCTTAAGGACAACTTCATCTTGTGTCTTGTGGTATTTAATTATAAAATTGGTCTTTCACCCCATGAATGTGGGATTATATCTTTTCTTCATTTTTCCTAATTTACTGCTTTATGCAACTCGTGCCTTCTACCTTATGACTTAATGTTGTCTCTTTTCATACATGCCTCAAACTTCCTCAATGATTGGGCTCCCATTGCTTGTTGTTTTATGAAAATCCTTCAATTTTCTCCCACAAGGCAATGACTAAAACAAAAAATCATCTTGTAGGGATGGTTCTTGGGCATGGCAACAAATTAAACCTTGAACTATGCTCCTCACAATACCAACTGGATCCTCTAATGGTCTCCAAGTTTCTCTCTTTCAATGTTGGAGTTCTATTTTTTACTGCCAATCATAGAAATGGGTACTCTATTTTTAACATAGGCCTTCCACCTTTCATGCTACCGTAATTTGTTCCATCTCTTGAAATGGTTCCTCTTTACATGGATGTGGGTGGAGCTCAACTTTTATGTGGACTTCAACTCCATCGCTGGCTTCTTTCCTTCTATCACTACCTTCAAATCTACTATCAATGATTTCCTCCATCATGGACTAGAACAATTTTTTTCCACCTTAAACACATACAACAATGTTATTTTCCTTCACCCAAACAATGAAAGAAATAGAAATTATAGATCACTTTGAGAATATACGTTTCCATAAATCTTGGAAATGACTACAAGATTGTCCATTTTAAAGCATAAATAAAATCACTGACTAAATCTGTACTCTTCGCATATGGACACATAAATCTCTATTACAACCTTCAAAATAACATGGTTGACTATCACGAATGTATATAAAACTAGTCACCCTCATAATCTTTTCCCACTCTCTTTCATAGGCACTGATTTTTCCATCCCTCCATTACTCCACTTCTCATTGTCTTAGCCAACGAAGAGACCACTCCTCCTCCTTGCAGATTTGGGCACCAAAAATTCAAATTATTTTACAAGTGATGTGAATCTCTAACTAAATTAAAATGACCACTTTCTTACTAACAAGTTCTACCTCCATGAAAATTGGGGATAATTCCTCAAGAGATCAATTCTCATCAATATGCAATTCATTGATTCTCCCACTTCATCAATATGCAATTTGCTACGATGTTGTGAAACTATCATTTGATCTCAGGATAACTATGGAATCACTTACATTCATATGATATGGAGTAGTTGAAAACTTTATTTCTAGCTGGAAAATGGATTCCTGTGCATTTGATACTTCTTAGAACCCTTGAGAATTCATGAATGTATGGTGGTACAATTATATTAAAAACCTCACAGGTGCCCTACAAAACCTTCATGTTCCACTCCCATTGTGCATATGATATTTTCAATCTTTTAGTGAAACTTATAATGCTTAGCATGTACTCAATGGAGGATTTGGTAATCCTTTAGCTTCTAGTTATATCTTATGCCCTTTTAAAACCCTTTGAGAATCTTTATTTCACATGCATTTTCATTAATATGATAAAATCAATTGAGCCCTAGGTAGGTCTAGCTATTTTTTTTTTTGTTTTCAAACAAATGGCATCTCAAACAAGCATATTGACAATCCTATATTGATTGAGATCAAATTCAAGCATTGAATCATCCATTAAAACTCATTTCAACTCCTTTTTGCCAACTGCTAATTTCATGCCATGGGGTCCTCCGACTGGCTTAAAAAGTTGACAAAAACACCTTGACCAAGCTCTAAAATCAACAATATTGATTCTCTATTATGCATTCTTGCACCATGTCAAATCTTGTCTCATGATGAATTCTCAGTCAAAAGATATCTGCTGTCAAAATTGCTCATTTAAAACTATTTGCAAACAAACATGTCAGAAAATAGTAAAATGTGTTCGAATGTGGCTTTGAAAATAGGTCAAACTGATACTTGGGGGCATCAAAATCGGGGCATTGGTTCACTCTCACAAGGAGAGTATTAATCTATGATTAGGGCTCATGAAAAATAGTTGGACACATTTGGCAAGAGGTCAAAGTGGGGTACTCAAAATTGTAGGTCTAGAAACACTAGCAAAAAGGTGGTTTTTATAAATGGAATGGACCTAGGAAAGTGTGCAGAGAGATTCATCAAGATTTGAAAATTGGCCCACTTAAAGAATTTTTAGAGTAGAACACAATGGTACAATCCATTCAATCTCACCTATCATAGATTCATAGATATGATATCACAAATAAGGGTATTGACCAATTTGCACTTTCTTGACACCAGTAAAAAGTTACAAATTGCATTTGGAATCATGTTCAAAAACTGATCAAACAGATTCTTCATAAGCTCAAAATTGAAACATAACAAGTCTCTGACTATAGAATGCAATGCAAAAGGAATTTTATCATTTTGGTCAACTGGGTCAAAGTTATAATAAGTCAAATATGGCCTTCCAAAATTTAGAACAATTAGCATCAGCATGACAACAATAAACAACTAATTTTGAGGGATTCAAAGCGCACTCAAAACATATCAAAATGAATCAAAATTTGAAACATAGGTTCTCCAATATGGATAATAAACACTTCCTAAGCAAAAAGTCATGAAACATAACTAGGTTCAAGATATTCGATTGCAAACAAGGCCTCCTATCACTATTTGACAGGAAAAAATGCAAATTTGGACATTGCTCAAAATGGAAATTTATCTTCATGGGATGAGTGGATATACTAAATGCAAGGTGTTAGAAACATTAAACACCTCTTAGGAGTCAAACAAAAAACCAGGTATACATGCATCAAAAAGTGCTTATAGGGCTTATTTTTTCAATGGTACTCAAAATTAGGTCTCCAATTTTGAGTCCCAAAATGTTCCCCTCTTCTCAGTGTTTGAAGAAGATGTTGTAGACACTTAAAATTGTCCTAAACACTATATTAATTCATTTAATATTTTCTTTGACATTATAGTTAATTATTTACTAATTAATTATATTTGTCATATTCTTCTACTTATTTAATTAAATTTATTTAATTAAATAGGTTCACTTTCTTAATGTATTTAAGTTTAATTTAAATATTCTTACCCCTAATGTATTAAATTTATTTAATACATGATCCTTCATAAATCCCTCTTTAAATAAATTCTATTTATTTAAATCCCTCCATTCTATTAATTTCTTTAAACCTATGATTAAATTAAATCCTATTTAATTTAATCTTATACCTAGCTTAAAATCTACCCTACAACCATCACTTTCATCCTTCTAAGCCTACCCACTACTTAATCCCACTCATTTTTCCTAAAACACCTTGCTAAACCCTCTTTTAATCCTAAGTGTGTGCTCACACATGTGTGAGGAACCCTCACACTTCCCACACCGCTTACACTTCTCACACCTCTTACACCTTTGTCCCCCACTCCTTCTTTCAAGTTTGCTTACACGTGTGCGCAAGCTTTGAATGTTGACCACTTGCATGAATTGCTCACATGTCTCCCATGTGGCACCTATGTGGATGCCACATAGATGCTACCTCACCAAGGCCTCTCTCAAGCATATAAATAGAGCCCTTGTCTCAAGCATTTTCATCTCCCTTATATGTAGTGTTGTCATGCTAGTTTGATCAAGTAGTGCTTGTTAGTGATTTTCATGCTTGCATACTAACCTTTGGTAGTTGGTAGCTTTCATTGCATTTGCATTGTTAGATTAGATTGTTTCTTGCATTTCCATTCTCATTTCACTTGCATTGTTAGAGTAGTTTGTTGCTTGCATTTCCACCTCCATATCCTTGGATGCTCTCAAGCATGGCTACTTCCATAGCCATTGTTTGAGGTGCTCGTCATTCATTTAGTATACGATCATTATCATACTTGCATTTCAAATATCAAGAGATTCACCATAGTTGTGTTTTGGGAGAGCACATCAACATCCCTCCAATCTAAACACACCAACAAGGCTTCTCATGGGTGCCTTTGTTGAGCTATTTGAGGTTTCTTGAGGACTTGATCTTTTGGTTACTTTGAGTTGCAAAAATTCAAGGAAGTATTAGTTAGTCTCCTTTTTATTGTTGAACATTTGATATATGCATATTGGCTAATGTTTGCTTATTTTCTCTTACTTCCAATAGGTCTAGTTTTCTAGCATACAGATGCTTTCTTAGGGTACCTATACCACAACTATATAACTTCATGCTAGAAAAGTATTAGTTCCTTCTTCCTACACCTTTTCCTCTATTAGAATCCCCTTGAGTTCCTCTACCTCTTCCATGGCCTCCTCTAGAAGTATTTTCATTCTCATGCTCTATAGATTTAGACTCTCCTTGATTTAGTCCCTCTACCTTTGTATCCACCTATATGACCTCTTTTGTCTCTTTCTCTTCCTCATCCCTTGGAAGTTTGATCATGTTTCCTTCTACTCTCATATTCAAATTTGATAGCCAATTGATAGCATTAGTGTACTATCTTGGGATTGTGAAGAGTCATCTCTTTGTTTATACTCCATTTCAACCCATTTAGGTATCTAGCCACCTTAAGACTTTCATCTACATCTGCATTTGATCTCATGCATAGCTTTTGGAATTACTTAGTGTAAGAATTCACATCAAGATCCCATTGTCTAATACTTTGTCTCTTATGATGTAAATGGATGTCATAATCCTCTGACATGTAAGCCTCTCTTACTTTGTGAACCATTCCCTTCCAAGTAGAAATTGGTTTCTTACCTTCCTTCTCTCTTTCTCTCTCTCTTTTGAGATGAACTTCCACCATGCCAATGCAAAACCCCTCAGCCTTACCTTTGCTACCCTCACTTTCTGTGCCTCTATGATTCCACCACACTCAAAATTGTTCTCCATCTCTTCTATCTAGTCCATGACTAGATCTACCTCTGTCTTTCCACTGAATAGTGGTATTCCCTCTAGTGCCTTCTCACTCATGGCTTTTAGTGCCTTCAAGAATGTTTCCTTTGTAAGGAAAAGATCAGTTCTAGGTTCTTCATCCCTTATACCCACATCTTTCTTCTTTCATTCAACCTTTCCTTTTATTTCCTCGGTCATTTCTTCCACTTGATCCAACTTTTCTTCAAGTTCGGCTAATCTATTTTTGAGCAATCTATTTTCTTCCTCTTTCTCAGTCACCTTCTTTTCTAACTCTAAAATTTTTAGCATTGTAGTTTCTCCTAGTGATTCCTTAGTATGGAAAATTTATCCACAAACCTAATCTTTTGAGGCTCTAATACCAATCTAATAGGGAAGTTGGATGAACCAATCAATGGCTCATGCTCTTAATCTTCTTGTAAGACTTTTAGGGTGTCTTCCCCACACCACTTACCAAATATAGGAACTTAATTATTTAAGTATCCCCTGATCTCTCTAGCCAACCCAACTACCAAGAAAGATTCATAAATTAAGTAAAAATTTGATGCATTCTTGCTTCACTCACTATAGTCCTTAAAACTCCATAAAGGCTCTTAAACTCCAAATATTGAACTAACCCTTATATAGGTGTGGAGATATTTTCAAATTCTTTAACTCAACCATCTAGGGGTGTTAGAAGTCTCACTTGATTTATCTTCTCATCCAATTTCATCAATTTTTCCTAAATAGGCCTAAAAGGCTACTAGCCCCAATTAGGTTTCCTATAGAGAGAAATAGGAAAATTCTCCCAATCATTCTGAAGTAACTCTATAAATTTTATTAAGATTATTGGATCATATTCCAACCTCTCAAGGACTTTTGGGGTCTTGGGATCACCACCTTTTGTACAATTTCCTAGCTTAATTTGAGTGATTTTAGGGGTTTTAGGGCTCTAATTGGCTATTCGACAAATTGGAATGTGTGAGAATATAAGTTTGATTGGTATGACCACAACCTCTTCACTATACATTTTCAAGACTCCTATCTTCAATCCCCAAGTGGAATCATGGTTCTAGCTATCTACCTCTACAAGTTATGTTGATTTCACCTTGGTCTTCCCTAGCTAGACTCACTACAGGCTCCCCTAGGGACAAAATTTTAAAATGGGTTGCCTACATTTGAGGGAAAAAGATTCTATATATTAAAGTTACATGGAGTATAATCACTATTCCCAAGTGGTTGTATAGAGTAGATGGTGGGAAAGTGAGGTAGAGCTCCATCTTTGCCAACTACCTGGACAAAACCAACAACAATGCAAGAAGAAGAATACAAAAGAAAAGTAAATGAACATAAAATGTTTATCAAATTCCATAAAAAAATAAGAAAAAATATAAGTTACACATAACAGGTGTTACAGTAATAATTTAAATCATCTAACTAACTACTATCATAAAATATGCACAATTTTTCTTATAATTTCTTCAAAACTCAAATGCCAGAACTTCTATTTCCATAGAATGTGTGTCCAACCCTGCATCTTGGTTAAGGAATTCCTTTTATAGGGTGGCTGGGTAGTTATTTTCCCTTAGGGCTCTTTTCCATTGAATTTCAATTTTTTGACAATGTTGCTCAAGAAACCATTCAAAGTTGCAAAGTTGTAAAATGCAACTTTTGCATCTTTTTGCCAACTTTTTCTCAACTTAGCCAAATGAATTCCAATGCTTTCCAAACCTAACCAAGGATCTCAACTAAGGTAAGAAAATAATCCTAACCCATCCTAGACCCTACTAACCTCATGAAGATATCATCTTCCTTGTGTAATCAAGGGCTTTTACATCTTGTGGATCTCTAATTATTGCACTTACAAGTATCCTAGGAGTTCAATTCACACTCTATTGTACTCCTACCATGGTCCACATGACCTTATGTAAAAAAATATAAAAATTTACCTAAAGGAACACACACACAAAAAAAAAACTTGGATTGACCATGAAATCCTTGAGCTCCTACACCATGAATATTAAATAGGAAAATGCATATGCATTTCTTCTATAAAAGCGACATGAAATACATGTCATAAATTGGGGTTTTAGTTCTCAAGAAAAGACATGTATTTTGAATTCTAATTAGTTTCTTCTCCTCTAGGTGTTCTAAATATAAAATTTAAGTATAAGAAAGGAAAAACACAAAGAGATGTATATAATATCAATATGTTTGAGAGTTCTTTCAGATCTCTAAGATTCATAAACATGTAGACTCTAGAGTTTGGGAAATATTTTAAGTTTTTTGATTTTGTCAAATTAGTAATTATAAGGCTCCAAAAACCATTCCCTTATTATTTCTTTATCTCATGCTTGGTGCCTTTACCAACTATAGAACTATCTATTTCCCTACCACTATTATTATAACTCTCTACATATCTCTATCTTACTCTCTCTCCTCTCTTCTTGGGTTCTATATCATACAATTTCTGAGAAATAGTTAAATTTCAATAATCACTTAGCAACAATCATCATTATCTCTCTAGACTTTTTCCAATCTCTTTATATCCCTTTATATCTAAACATTTATTTCTTCCTATCACTCTCTTTTTTACTGTCTCTCTATATCACTCTTTACCTTCTCTTCTCAAGTTATAAATCTATCTTTTTCACCCTTCACTCTTCTCTATATCTTCCCTCTCTTTTACAACCACCTTACACACATTTTCTCCTCTCTATATCACTTTTCTCTCATACCTTCACTCTCTTTTCCTCTCTCTACTTATCTATATTCCATCTCTCCCTCTCCCTACACACCTTCGCTACTTCTAGTGAAATCCAACCCCCCTCTCTCTCTCACCTATAATATCTAGAGTTATCTTTCTACCTATTTCTTCCACTCTTTTCTCTCTTTTCTCTCTCTTTCTCTCTCGCTCTCCTCCTCTCTACATGTACCCCCTTCCACTCCTTACTATATTTCTCTATAGAGATCTAATTATCTTTCCCTCTCCCCCCTTCTTTTCCCTCTCTCCCCTTTCTATATCTAATTGTATTTATTTTCTCTCATCCTCCTTCCCTCTTCCACACACACACACACATTTCTCTAATGTTTTCATTCCCTCTTCACTTATCTCTATGTCACCTCTGTCCCCTTTCTATCTCACACATAGACTTTCTATCTCATTCTCACTCTAATTATCTCATTATATGCTCTCTCTCCTCTCTCCATTTATTCTTCCTAATTCCCTTTATATCAACTCTTTTCCTATGTTCCTCCATCCCTCTCTATCAATTGTTTCTTTTCCTCCTTAATCACTTTTGATGTAGGAGCATCTTGGGTTGCATTGCTATCCTGCATATTTTTAGTTATTACCTTGCTGTTGAAACTGTGTTTTGTTGAAACTATATTTTCTAGTTTCTAGGTGCCTATTACAAATTGTGTAATTGATTCTGCATAATGAATAAGAGGATGAGATTTTCAAGGATTGAAGAAGACATATATTAATTCCTTTTGTCAAAGGCACAAGTTCTAATTCCTCATAAGTGGGGAGATATGGTAATTCTAACAGAGCATTTATTTATGGCAGTTTTGCACAATAGTTTTCTATGCTTGACTTTCAGAATGGATGCACACTTATCCTTAGTGAATCAGCCTTAGTGTATTTTAGGGGTTTTAGAGGACCTAAAATAATAACTATTATTTGAAGCATAAGTTCTAATTCAATTAGAGCTAGGAGATATCATGATTTTTCTTAGACATCAATTTTTGGATATTTAATTGTTGTTGTAGGCCAACTTGTGGCTTAGATTAGTCTAAGTAGGGGTCTTGGGTTGAGTCTTAATAAAAAATTTAGGTTAGATAATTGATGGAAATCTAAACTTGAAGCTGGATCTTGGATTTGAATGTATTTTTATCTGGTTATAACCTAGAAGGCCTTACAATTGGGCATGTATGATGATATTTGTCATGAATCAGTAAAGAATATTGGTCTCTCTCTCTCTCTCTCTCTCTCTATGGTGTTGTTCTCTTTGGTGTCTACTTCCATTGTGTTAACTCTCGCATGGTAGTTTGGGTAGTTGAGTGTACCATTTAGCCTTTATTACTCTTGACCTATCCCATGTCAGGTGGTATTAAAGCTTGAGGTACATCCTTGTGGTGATTGGATCATGTAAAACTATGATTTAGATTTGGTTATAGGATTGTAGATCTGTGTATTTGACCTATAACCTATAGAGTGTTACAATCTTGTAGATGGATCAATTGAGACAAATTGAAGCCATATTAGATGCTTTGGAGACAACCTAGAGGAGAGGAGCACATCTTGATGATGTAAGTGATGATGAAGTAGCAACACCAAACCATAATCAAGAACCTGAAGAAGATCAAGATAAGGAAAGATTGTTGAGAGTGTTGTCTAGGGAAAATTCAAAGCTTGTTGTAGAAGTTGTTCCTTATGATGGAAAATTGGATACCAATGATGTGTTAGATTGGATCTTAGATATAGAGATTTCTTTGAGTATGAAAACACTCCTAATAATAAGAATATGAAGATTGAAATTACTAGGTTGAAAGGCCATGCTTCACTATGGTGGGGACATTTGCAAATTGATAGACAAAGGAGAGGAAAGGAGAAGATCATAACTTGGCCAAAGATGGTGA
Source organism: Cupressus sempervirens (assembly GCA_028749045.1). NCBI lineage: Eukaryota > Viridiplantae > Streptophyta > Pinopsida > Cupressales > Cupressaceae > Cupressus > Cupressus sempervirens. Next base: position 539,865,076 of record CM053793.1, read on the forward strand.
ACAAGGTAAAGAAAAAATTCCTTCCTACTAATTACCAAGTTAACTTGTTGAGAAAGATGCAAAATTTGAGACAAAAGGACATGACTGTAAAAGAGTATACTGAGGAATTCTATAGATTGGACATTAGATCTAGACATCTAGATGATGATGTTGAGAAAATTGCAAGGTACATAAATGGATTGAGATCTCAAATTCAAGATGAAAAATTTTTTGTTGAAGTTGGAAAGTGTGGAAGAAGCATATTAATATGCTTTGAAAGCTAAGGAGATCTTGACAAAGAAGCATGAATAAAGAGAAAGAAGTAGAGGTGGTAGATTCTAGAGAGGCAGAGGTAGATCTTATGGAGAAGGTGGTAGATCTGATAGTTTTATATAGGATAAAGGCAAATCTGAATGGAAGAATGATGACAAAGATAAGATCGAGTGAAAAGGTGGTAGTTCATACTGAGGAGGTACTGGATCTTATCGAGGAAGAGGTAATTCTTATTCTAGAGGTAGTTTTTGTGGTAATTGTTTATGATGTGGAAAAAAAGGGCATAGATCTTTTGAATGTAGATCTTCTAAAAGTGGGTAGAATAATAGAAATGTTGTGATTCAAGGATACATTGAGAGTTCACCAAGTGGACCTAAGGTTGGAGAAAATTTGATGGTGAGAAGAACCTTATGTAATAAGGGAAGTGATGAGGAACCTGTCCTTAGAAGAAGTCTTTTCAAGACCAGATGTAAGATGGATGGAAAATGTTGCAAGGTAATCATTGATAGTGGAAGTTCAAAAATTTTGGTATCAGAAGAGTTGGTTACAAATTTGTAGTTGCAAAGGCTGAAACATCCCAAACCTTATCATGTTTCATGGATCAAAAATTAGCATAAGATATTGGTAAGTGAGCAATGTATTGTAAAGTTCAAAATTGGGCATTACTTTGATGAAGTTTAATGTGATATTATACCTATCAATTGTTGTCATATTTTGTGGGTAGACCTTGGAAATATGATAGATATGTTGCACATGATGGAATATTGAATCAATAAACTCTTTGGGTAAATGGGAAGAAGAAAATATTGTTGCCTTTGATTGAAAGTCTAGATGAGGTCAGTTGTACTACAATTAAAGTTTGCATGGTTAATGGAAAGCAATTTGAAAAGGAAGCAAAGATGAATCAAGTTTTTTTGGATTTATTTCCCAAAGGACCAAGTGTTGGTAGTAATGATCGAGCAATAGAAGTTGATAGTGGTAGCCGAGTACCAAAAGAAATTACAAAGTTGAGGAATGGATATAAAGATATTGTTGCTAAGGATATATTTGATGGTTTATCACTAGTAAGAAGTATAAGTCATTGTATGGATTTGATTCTTGGAGCTAGTCTACCAAACAAAGCACCATATAGATTGACACCTACAAAGAATGAAGAACTTAATAGACAAGTGCATGAGTTGTTGTAGAAAGGTTTGATCAGAGAAAGTTTGAGCCCATGTTTTGTACGTATTGTATTAGCACCTAAAAAGAGTAGAGAATAAAAAAATGTGTACTAATTCCAAAGCTATTAACAAAATCATAGTGAAATATAGGTTTCCTATGCCGAGGATGGATGACATAATGGATTGTTTCAGTGGAGCAATGTATTTTACCATGATAAATTTGAAAAGTGGTTATCATTATATTAGAATTAGAGAAGGTAATGAATGGAAGATTGATTTCAAGATAAAAGATGGTTTGTATGAATGGTTGATTATGCCTTTTGGTTTGACTAATCACCTAGTACTTTCATGAGGTTGATAAATGAAGTTCTGAAAAGATTCTTGGGTAAGTTTTTGATTGTTTATTTGGATGAAATTTTGATATTTAGTAATACTAAGGAAGAACATCTTGAGCATATTAGACAAGTATTGTAGAGGTTGAAAGAGGAAAAGTTGTTGATTAATCTGAAAAAGTATTCTTTTATGCAAGAGGAGATTGTGTATTTGGAATTTGTGATTTCAGCTAATGAATTGAAGATGGATATTGAGAAGGTTAAAGAAATTTTGGAAAGGCCTACACCTAAGAATGTGGGTGAGGTAAGATTATTTCATGGTTTGGCTAGTTTTTATAGAAAATTTATAAAGAATTTTAGTTATATTTGTAATGCTATGACTGAGACAATGAGAGGTGATAAAAAGGAATTCAAGTGGACACATGGAGCTAATAAGAGTTTTAAGACTTTGAAACAAAATGTTGTTGAGTTACCTATATTGGCTTTGACTAATATCAATAAGGTATTTCAAGTTGAATGTGATGCAAGTGGTAATACAATAGGAGTTGTGTTAAGTCAAGAAGGTAAACTTGTTGATTTCTTTAGTGCAAAGTTGAATGATACTAAAAGGAAGTATTCTATGTATGATCAAGAATTTCATGCTATTATTCAAGAATTTAAGGAGTGGAGACATTATTTCATTCCAAATGAGTTTTTGTTGTATACTGATCATAAAGCTTTACAATACTTGGGAAGTCAACATAAATTGAATCAAAGACATATGAAGTGGGTTGAGTGTTTGCATAATTTTACATTTGTCACTAAGAACAAGAGTGGAGTTACTATCAGAGTTGTTGATGCATTGAGTAGAAGACATTCTTTGTTGACTAAAATGAAGGTTGAAGGTGTTGAGAGAGTGTAGAGCACCAAATCAGATAGATCAGATAAGTAAGTATGATGAGTATTTCATTCAAGAAGGTATGTTGTTCAAAGTTATTTAGTTATGTATTCCTAGAAGTTCTATGAGGTTGAATCTAGTTAAGGAAAAGCATAGTGGTGGATGGGTTGGACATTTTGGAATTGATAAGACATTAAGTTTAATGAAAAAGAAATATTATTGGCCACAAATGTATAAGGATGTTCAAAAATTTGTAAAGAGTTGTTTAGTTTGTCAAGTTGCAAAAGGAGTGAGTCAAAATATTGGTTTCTATACACCTATTACTATTCTTGAGAAAACTTGGAGTGACATTAGCATGGATTTTGTTCTTGGATTAACTAAGACAGTGAAGGGGTATGATTTCATTTTTTTTTGTAGTGGATGGATTTTCTAAGATGGCTCATTTCATACCATGTAAGAAGACATCGGATGCTAAGCATGTTGCTAAAATTTTCTTTAAAGAGATTGTGAGATTGCATGGATTACCAAGAAGTATTATTTTTGACAGAGATAGTAAGTTTGTTAGTTATTTTTTGAAGACTTTGGAAGAAGATGGATACTAAGTTGAAGTTTAGCTCTACATTCCATCCACAGATAGATGGATAGACAAAGGTTGTGAATAGAAGCTTGGGTAATTTGCTTAGATTTTTTTATAGATTTGATTGTGTTGTAATTTTTTGCATCAATGTTTTAGATCACACTCTATGATCCATCATTAGGATGAAGAAAGAGAACATGAATGATGAAACATAGCAAACTCAACAATATGCAAAAATTAAAATTAAGAATTGAAATAAAAATAAAACAAAGAAACCAACCAACAACAACCTAAATTTATTATTATTAATTTTATTTGTTTTGTCATTTTTTCTTGCTAACCCTCCCATCCCCCCCTTTTTATTGCTAAGTCTACTATGTTTCATTATTCATGTTCACTTTCTTCATCCTTATGATGGATCATAGAGTGTGATCTGAAATGTTGATGCAAAAAAAAACACAAAAATCTAGAAAAAATTCTAAGCATTACATAGATTGTGGAAACCTACTCTCTACTGCTTGGGTAATTTGCTAAGATGTTTAGTTGGGAATAAGCCAAGTAATTTGGAGATGGTATTGACACAAGTTGAATTTGCATATAATAATTTTGTGAATAGGAGTACATTGAAGACATATTTTGATATTGTTATTGGAATGAAGCTTAGAGGAGTATCAGATTTGAGAGATATTGTTGATGAAGAAAAGAGAAGTACCGCAAGAGAATAATTTGTTGATTTGATGAAATATTTACATAAGGAAGTGAAGTTGAGGTTAGAAAAAAGAAATCAAAAGTATAAGGAGAATGCTGATCAGTCTAGGAGACATCATGATTTTCAATTTGTTGATGAGGTGATGGTTCATCTAAAAAATGGAAGATTTCTAGTTGGAACATACAGTAAGTTGAAGATGAAGAAGTTTGGACCTTGTAATATCTTAAAGAAGTTTGATAATGGTAATGCTTATGAAGTTGAGTTACTTGATGACATGGATATATCTCCTATATTCAATATTGCTGATTTGTATAAGTGTCATGAGTCAGATGATGAAGTAATTATATTAGAGGATTATCTTAAGAACCAGATTAAAGAAGTTGAATAGATATTGGATTAAAGAGTTGGTAAGAGCACAAGGGGAAAAGATTATTATGAATACCTCGTGAAGTGGAAGAACATACCTATGGAAGATGCTTCATGGATTTCTCAATCTAAGTTGGATCCAGCTTAAGTTCTAAAATATCAATGATTTAAGAGAATCATTTATTCCAACCCTAGTTTTCTGATGTAAGAGCATCCTGAGTTGCACTACTATCCTGCATATTTTCAATTTTAACCTTGCTATTGAAACTATGTTTTTCTGAAAATGTGTTTTCTAGTTTCTGGGTGCTTGTTACAGACTATGTAACTAATTTTTTATAATGAATGAGAGGATTTTATTTTCAAGGATTGAAGAGAGCCTAGATTAATTCCTTGAATCAAAGGTGCAATTTATAATTCCTCATAAGTTGGGAGATATGGAAATTCTCCTAGAGAATCAATTTTTGGTAGTTCTGCACAACAAATTTTTTTGCTTGACTTTCGAGATGGATGCACATTTATCCTTGGTGAATCAGCCTTTTAAAATTTAAGGGGTTATAAAGGACCTAAAATTTTACCCATGGTTCAAAGTGTGAGTTCTAATTCAACTAGAACTAGGACATATCATGATTTTTCTTAGACATCAATTTCTAGACATTTAATTGTTATTGCAGGTCGACTTATGGGTCTTCAATTATTTAATTTTTTCTTTTAACATTTTGGGCCAACTTATGGCTTAGATTAGTATAACTAGGGGTCTTGGGTAGAGTCTTAATAACAAGTTGAGGGTAGATAATTGATGCAAATATGAACTTGAAGCTGGATCTTGGATTTGAATGTATTTATATCTAGCCATAACCCAGAAGGCCTTACAAATGGGCATGTATGATGATATTTTTATGAATCAATAAAGAATATTGTTCTCTCTCTTTATGGTTCTATTATCTTTCTTCTTTTCTTTTGTTGTGTTAACTCTCGCATGATTGTTTGGGTAGATGAGTGTACCATTTGGCCTTAGTTACTCTCGACTTGCTCTGCATCTTAGATTTCTATCTCTATCCACTCCAAGAATCTTTCTCTATCTCTCTCTAGCTCTCAACCCCTCACTCCTTGCCTCATTACAATATTTCTCTATCTATCTCAAAGTCTCTCACTCTATTCTTATTTATGGATATATTATTCCTTCCTATCTTATTACACATATTTATTCACTCTAAATCTTGTTGTTTATTAGTGTGAAAAACATATTCATTTATGAAGTAGATTTAATTGATTGTCACTATGACCAAACTACACTATATAGGTTGATTCATATGAAGAATTGTGTTGATCTCAGATTGGTTTTGACAAGTGAGTGTCTACACACTTTAGTCATTTACTTAGTTCATGTTGAATAAATAGTACATGCCAAGCACAACATGTATATAATAGAGCATGTCGAGTCCACAGTGAATGCCAAGCCACTCATGTGTCGAGTCACTCAAGTACTTAGAAGATAGTGTATGCAGAGTAATTCAAGAGCCAAGTAAGTAGTGCACATTGAGTGATACAAATTTTGAGTCAGAGTATAGAGAACAATGTATGTCAAACATTAGAGACTTTAGATGTCGAGTAAGATAGTTTTGTTATAGTTGTTTGCAATGGCACAAACAACCATATAAACCATTTTTGAGTTGACTTAAAGATTGAATTACAATATTTGGAGATAAGGACAAATCTTAATTTGGATTCCCAATGCATTGTATGTAGCCAATCAAAAAAAAGGAAGGATTAAGTAGAAAAATAGATGAATCACAACCGTTGATTCATACCTAACCCTAAGTCATCAAAGTCTTCTTAAGGAGGAAAAACCCGAAACTATCTATGATACAAAGAAGGTGTATGAAGGAGCTAAGAGAGAAGTTTGCATGCACAACTAGAGCATTCATGGTGGCTAAGGAGTTATGATTTGAGACTACATTGAAAAATTAGTTAGAGGAGAATAGAGGAAAGGAAAAAGCATACAACAGTGAGATATTTGATCAAAAAGGATCAAGAATACATTAGTATAGAGGTGATCTATCATCAGGCAGTCAAGTGCTAATTGCAGGATCATTGCTGAGTCATTCTAGTAGATGAATCAGCTAAATCTCTTAACAAAGTAGTCCTAATAGGCTATATTGAAATTCTTTAATAGTTGCTTACTTAATTGTGAGTTGAAGTCCTTTAACAAGACACACTTTTAGCAGGGTGTTGAAATCCTTTACCAAGGTGAGACATAACAGTCTTTGTAAGCCATTAACAAGGCATACCTTTCACAAGGTAGATCATGTCTCATGATCAAACATTGTAAGCTTCATTGGATACACTTTATTACTATAGTAGTGAAGATTTGTGGGTGTCATCTCCACCCTACTTTTACCTTCCCATTGGAGGGTTTTTGGGTAATCATATCTAGTGTCATACATGTTTGAATGTTTACTTGCTTTACATGGTATTTTAGTTTACTTAGTGAATGTATGGGATGGATGTGTGGTGAAAGTTTTATGGGTAGAAGTTTAAACTACTGATTCACCCCACCTCCCCTCAGAAGTTTACCTTTCCTATTGTAATTCCAACAATTGGTATTAGAGCTTAGTTCTCTAAAAGTGAAGCTTTGAAGCTTTGAAGAATGATCTTGAAAATGGAAGTCTAAGAGTTGGGAAATATTATTGAGAATTAGGGAATTGAAATAAAACTCATTCTACATCAACTAGATGAAGTAAGAGAAGAACTAAATAAATATATGAAGAGAAGGAAGGAAATTACCATTGAGGAGAATGACACACAATAAAGAGAGATAGACACTACTAAGCTATCTGCTAATGGAGACTCTAATGAATTTGATGTAGCAGTTGTAGATCTAATGGAAAAGAGTAGAGTCAAAGCTGAGGAAATAAGAAATCTGAAGTTAGAGCAAGAATCACAAGCCATACTACCATGTGAGGTGACTGAATAGAAGAAGAAAGCTATGGAAGGAAAAGACATGATTGAAGATGCAAAAAGAGTTTTGACAAATGTAAAGGAGGAGAAATCATCATAGCTAACCAAGATTTCTAGCATGCAATTGGATTCTCTAAGTCAAATGATGAATGCCAACTATGAGCAAAATGCTAAGCACATTGAGATAACAACATTGAAGTTGTAGAATGAGAAATTGAAAAGTGACCTAAAAAGGAAAAAGGAATTTGTTGAGAGTTTCAATAAACCTAATGAAGCCATCAAACACTTTAAGAAAATTTTGAGATCCTCTAGATCCAATAATGATACATCTAGATTGGGATACACAATTACTAAAGAAGGATAATGATCCAAAAGTGCTAAAGAAAGGAACAAAAAAGGTAAGAACTCTAAACCTACTTATCATAATTATGGTAAGAAAGGACATACTACTAATATGTGTAGGAGAAAGACTATAAATCATAATATGAAGCATAAGAGCATGATTCACTTTCATAAGTGTAACAATCAAGGACATCAAGTACATGAATGTAAAACCAAGAAAAAATGCACACAAAGATTTGAAGGATATTGTTATAACTATCAAAAGTATGGACATAAAGCTATTGAGTGTAGATCAAAACCCATGTGATCATCAAACAGGAAAACAAAGGTAAGGAACAATGGCAACTTTTATAACTAAGATTATAATACAAGATATAACTGTCATTATTGTCAAGAATATGGACATGTTCCTGAGAATTGTATTAGGACACACTTCAAAAGTGACTACCAAACCACATGTTTTAGCTATTTGAAGATTGGTCACATTAGTCGATATTTTCCAATAAGGTCAAAGGCACCAAGTTGTGAATTTGATAAAGAAAAAGGCAAGGTAGATGTTGAAAATGTTAAAGTGAAATTGCCAAGACATGGAAGAAAAAGAATGGTTGCAACACATCAAATGGAGAAGGGATCACTTCACCCAATGGGTCAAGTGATCACACCTCATAAAACTAAGAAACTACTATTTAAGGGTTATATCATACATTAGTTCCAAAAGGATTTATTACTGAAAAGGCTACATAAGCATGAATAAAGATGCAAGATGTTACTAGGAATCCAAGAAAGTCTTTAAGTTTTTTCGTGTTACTGCTAAGTGGAATGCTAGAAGATGTCAAGCTAATAGATTGGTTAGTTGATGTTGAGCTCATAATGGTTTCCAAACAAATGGAATGATAATGGATGTTGAGTGAGCTTGAAATTGGTTTCTGTCGAGCTTACAAATATGTAAGCACTCAACATTAATTGTAGGGTTTCAAGGGGTATTTGATTGATTTTTGACTCATTTTCATCATTTTAAAATCAAGAAAGAGAAAGGAGAGTAGAAGGAAATTAAAAAACTCATCCAAAGTGGTTGCAAAATATTTTAGTAGTGATTCTATATCATTTATTTAGATCTTGCAAGGTATCTGTCAAGTGTCGAGTTACACTTTATATTTTTGTAAACCCTAGTTTCGCAAATGGCATCAAGTTCAAAGAATGTAGAGGGAAAGGAAGTTTTTAATGTTCAATTGGTTGTTAATGAGGTCAAGCAGCCAATATTCAAGGCCATACCTGATATTGCCTACAAACAAGACCCCTTTAGTGCGATATTGATGATACCACCAAATGTTTTAATGGAGCAAGATGTTAGGAAGTGTTACAACTATAAAATTGGGAGTTTTGGTGATATGGAGATCAAGAAATCATATGAATAACTTTGTGAGAATGGTGTACTAAGGGAATAATACAAATTTGTAGAAAAGAAAGGGTTTACTCTTTCCCTAGATTTCCCAAATGTGTTCAAAACTGAATGGATTAGGATAGTATTGTGTAGGATATATGACAATTTACTTTGGCTGGATAATGGACCCATCAAGATAACCAAAAGGATAGTCCATAGGGTATTAAGATATCCAACCCTAGATCAGCCTAATACTTTGAGAAGTGACTCAAAAGAGATTATTGAGAAAACACTGGAGCTATATGGAATAAGAGAGGAATGAAAATTGATACCATTTCAAATCTTTTGATAGACTTTGTAGTAAGGGTTATTTTACACAAAAAATTTACCAATCCAATAGATTGAACAATGTTCCCTATATTGTAGTAGATGTTGGATATAAAATTGTTAAGAAAAATCACACATATGATCTTCCAGAATTACCAATACAACAATTGATTAAGAATTGAGGAGAAAAATGGAAGATAAAGAGTGTACAATGTAAATTTGGTTCCTTTTTTATATGCATTTTCTTTTATGTTCAAAATACTTTTCCTAAATTTAGCATAGTTGAATGGAAAACCAACAGGTTAGTGGCAATATAGATTGGTGAATTCATTGAACAACTAGGTGAGAACTTTGAGTTAGTTATGACTAGCTACTCTAAGGATTTTAAGAAATCAATGAAGAAAAGATTGAGAATACTAGTATCCTTAGTGGAGAAACATTGTGATGATTTTTTCTTTCTAGCGGATGCTGATTACACTTTTTGTTCAAGTAGTAACTCCAAGGGTAAGATGGCTGAGACCCTTAGGATATGAAATAAATGTAGATGAAGCCTCTACAACAATTACAACTTTACTAGTAGAAGAGGTAAACAAAAATGCTAATGTATTTGGAAATTATGAAGTGGCCAAGTCTAAATTCACCATGGAACTAAAGACTACCTCTATTATTAAGAAGAAGGATAAGTTGGTGAAGAAGTTGAAAGCTAAATTTGGTGAAGGTATCGAGTAGGAAGAAGAAGAAGAAGAAGAAGAAGAGGATGAAGAGGAAGAAGAAATCCATGCACAAGCACCACTAGCTTTAACATAAGGAATGGGTGAAGATTAGCTAGAGGAGGAGATAGAAGTTGCTAAAGGTGCTGAGGGAGAAGATGCCAAGGAAGCACCTACACCTACTAATCAAAGGAAGAGGAAGGCTAAGGCACAACCTGTGACAAGGGCTAAGAAGACTATCAAACCAAGACAAGCCAAGCCTACAACACCTACTACAAGGGATAGTGCATGTGTCACTGCACTAAAGGCAAAAGAAAAGACAAAACCTATAGAACAGGGAGGTGAAGTGCATAAAAGATGAAGGAGAAAGTACATTGCACAAGCTAAATCCGATGAGGAGAAAATAGAATTAGATGACAATAGCCAATTCAAAGTGGTGAGCCATAATCCTCTATCTGACTTAGAAAATCTATGTGAAAATATTAAGAATAGTGTAGATTTATCAATATTTTCTCATGTTGACTTTGATGATCTTGGTAAAGTTGAGAAAAATTATGTGGAGGAGGCTATATATATACCATGATGGAAAATTTTAAGAAAGCCCCATTAGAAATTTCCAACTCAGTGCCTAAAAGTTCATATGAGAAAGTTGAGAAAAAATGACACTATTGCTTGGACTTGGAAAAACAAATAAGAAAGACTTCATTTGTAGAAGTTATGCCTGAATTTAGTAAGGCACAAATTGCTAAGGCTATGAAAAAATATGCAGTTAGGTTTGTACCTAAATATAGAGCTTTTAGCATATTACAAAACAATATTGAAGATGTAAGTCTACTGAAATGTGGAAAGTGACATATGGTTTAGCAACAATAAATGTAGGAGAAAAGGAACCTATTGACGTGAAAGATGATGAAAATGATAATGATGAAGACACTATTGAGGGAAATATAGAGATATAAGTAGACAATTAAGAAATAGCTGAGGTAGAGTAGCAAGAGGAACAGAGTGTACAAGATACACAATTGCATTATGTCACCCCTTAAAATGTAACAAATGTAAGTAAAAAAATAATAATAGTAAAGGATGTTTTTTATCACAATAATCAGAACATCAATCCCCCCTACAAAGGAAGATTTGACAAAGATACTTGATTAGTCTACACTATAGGCCAAACTATGTGATAATCCGATATTGGTGAGTGTAGATGAATTGCAAAAACAAGTGACTAACACAACAAGGGAAGAGGTGAATACACAAGAACTACCTACCATCACACCTCAAGTCACTCATGTAAAACCTTTGGATAAAGTACCTAAAGCTACATTAGAAAAGGTTGATACAACTAAAGCAAATAAAGTGGAAACTTAGACCACTATTGAAGAACAAAGTCAAATAGATTAGATAGACTTATCCACACCTCCAACACAAGCACAAGGTGCAAGTCAAAACATTGTGGCAAAATAGGAAAAGCCTAAAGAGATCAAGCTAACACCAAAGGTGAAGGAGAAAGTAGCAATTCAAGCCCTAGTAACTTTACCAAAATCTGACACTCCTTCTAGTCACACTCTTTAGAAGTCAAGCACAGATGCAACACCTTTTCAAATCTCAATGTCAAGTCTGAGCTCATTAAAGGCTAAAGAAGTGATACAATATGGAGATGTGAGCCTTGATGAAGATATTATTTTGCAAAAATATGATTATGACACAATAAAAATTGAGTAGATGGGCATATTGCAAGAAGCACTAGCAAGAAAGAGAAGACAAGAACTACTTATAAGGGAGCATAGGAAGATGCAAGCATTGGATGATATCAATGACATCTTATTAGATGCATTTAGTCTGCCTAATCTAGATGAAACCAAGAAATTGATTAGAAAACTAAAAAAAATAGTGGAGAAGGTTAGTGATGTGGACCTTGATACAAATGCTAAACTTTTAGAATGGTTAGAAAAGAAATTCTAGAGCAAAGTAAATGAGAAAATATTAGGTGATAGACCACTCAAACAAGTTGCATTGGCAAAAAAAGTAGAAAGTGTGAAGAAGGTATTTGAGAATATCTTCTCATTGTACACTAAATTGTGTAATCCAACACTCTTCACAAAAGAAACAAGAAGTCATGTTTTGAGTTTGGAAAGTCAAATTAATGCATCAAGTGCAAAACTGCCTATGACACAAACTCAAAGTGAGAACCACTTCAAAACTTTGCTACAAACCCAAAGTCATTTAGCTACATTGTTAACAAATGAAGTCAATATAAGGGCTAAACTAATTAGCATCTAAACAAAATTGACCCCACACATAGAAATTTTGCACAAGGAATCAAGCTATGCTGAAACACTTATGAAGAAAGACCCAAATCTTTCAACATTAGATGGTCTAGTCCACCTAGCTGCCGAGCTAGCTATCCAAATTAAGTCTTTGGATGTAGCATGTGAAAATTGGCATGTAGCTCTCAAAATTATCTTAGATGTCCATAAATCCTTCTTGGAAAAATACACAATCAGTGTATAAGCCCATTTGACATAAGTGTCAAAAAGGGGGAGAAATAAATAAGGGGAGAAATAAAAGAAGGGAGATAGAGAGCAAAGGGGGAGATGAGAAAAATGAAGATATAAAATTTTGGGGAAATAAAAAGGAGATAGAGAAAAAAAGAACAAGAATAAGAGAAGGGACAGAGAAAAGACATAATAAGCTACGGGGGAGAAAGCACAAAAACATAAATTTCAAAGAGTATCAGTTGAGGCACATTTACTCAGTAGGAGTATATAATTTTGAATATAGAATAGACCTATCAACTCAGGGGGAGTTATCAGATTTTGAGGTATAAGTTCTTACCAAATTTTTTCATGCCAAATAAATAGTACATGGTAAGCACAACATGTATATAATAGAGCATGTTGAGTCCACAGTGAGTGCCAAGTCACTCATGTGCTGAGTCACTCAAGTGCCGAGCAGACAATGTATGCCGAGTAATTCAGGAACTGAGTAAGTAGTGCATGTCGAATGATATAGATTTTGAGTCAGAGTATAGAGAACAATGTATGCTGAGCATCAAAGACTTTAGATGTTGAGTAAGATAGTTTTGCTATAGTTGTTTGTAATGGCACAAACAACCATGTAAACCATTTTTGAGCTAACTTAAAGATTGAATTATGATATTCAAAGATAAGGAGAAATCTTAATTTGGATTCCCAATGCATTGCATGCAACCAATCATAAAAAAGGAAAGATTAAATGAAAAAATGGATCAATCATAGTTGTTGATTCATACCTAACCATAAGTCATCGAAGTATTATTTAGGAGGAAAAGCCTTAAACTATCTATGATGTGAAGAAGGTGTATAAAGAAGCTAAGAGAGAAGTTTGAATGAGCAATCAAAACATTCATGGTGGCTAAGGAGTTATGATCTAAGACTACATTGAGGAATCAGTTAGAGGAGAATAAAGGAAAAAAAAACATATAGTAGCGAGATATCTATTCAAGAAGGATTAACAATGTATTAGTATAGAGGTGATCTATCATCAAGAAATCAAGTGATAACCGTAGGATTATTGCTGAGTCATTCTAGTAGGTGAATTAGTTAAATATCTTAACAGAGTAGTCCTAAAAAGCTATATTAAAATCCTTTAATAGGGTGCTTACTTAATTGTGAGTTGAAGTCCTTTAACAAGGCACACTTTTAGGAGGGTGTTGAAATCCTTTAGCAAGGTGAGACCTAACAATTTTTGTAAGCCTTTAATAGGGCAAACCTTTCATAGGGTAGATCATATCTCATGATCAAACAATGTAACCTTCATTGGATACACTCTATTACTATAGTAGTGAAGATTTGTGGGTGCCATCCCCACCCCAATTTTACCTTCTCGTTGGAGGGCTTTTGGGTAATCATATTTAGTGTCATACATGTTTGAATGTTTACTTGCTTTCATGTTTTAGATGTACATGCTTTACATGTATTTCAATTTACTTAGTGAATGTATGGGATGTATGTGTGTTGAAAGTTTTATGGGTAGAAGTTTAAACTACTAATTCACTCCCCCCCTGCTAGAGGTTTACCTTTCCTATTGTAATTCCAACAACTTGTAAATGAACATGTAAATGTCAAGCTATATAGGAGCTGAGCAAGTCTTTGACTCTTTAGTTGCCAAGTATTTTCAATATAAGCTGAGTATAGTGTATACCAAGAAAGTCATTGCACACAAATGCCAATTCATGTAGAAGGAACTAAGTAAGCTGAGACTGAGTTACAATAGAAAGAACAATGATGACTAAGCATAAAAAATAGTATGTGCCAGGAAATACAAAGTTCTGTTTAAAGATAGAAATGATGCAAAATTTGAGGTAAATCATTTCAAGCCAACATAGACATTCCATTTAATACTTGTAGATGTTTTTATAGAGGTTGTTATGTATTTATGATGTGGATCAAAGATCCCTACAAGCACTGAACAACCAATTAGAGGAAAAAGAAAGAGTCTACAAAAATCTTTAGAAATCTTTAAATAGATAGATCAAAACCCTATTTTCATATAAAGAATGAACAATCAAGATATGTGTGCAATCATAAAGTAGATCAAAGGGTGAAAGGGTGAACATTGTGAAGTAGGAAAAGGTGTTAAGTTTTGAAATTGCATATAATAGAGAAGTTATGAAGAAGAAAAATATTAAACTTATGAAGGAGTAAAGGACATAGAAAAAATATATATTAGATTGTAGATCAAATCAAAATTGAAGAGAGGAGATACATAATCACCAGTAGAGTGTAGACCAAAGGATCAAGTACTGAATCATAACTGAGTCAGGAATAATCTCTTCACATAGTGGTTTTAATAGACCTTTGTAAACATCTTAATCGAGTCCTTACTTTATTTTAAGTGTAAAATGCTCTTGTAAATGTCAAATTCTCTCACAAGGTTAGACCTAATAGTCTTAATAGCCTTTAATAAGGTAGATCATCAGAAGTGATCAAAATTGTTATCTTAATAGTTTAACTTTATTACTATAGTGGTGAAGATTCATGTTTGTCATTCCTGCTCTAGATTTACCTTCACCTTGGAGGGTTTCTAGGTAATCAAATCTTTGTGTTATATGTTTACATTTCATGCATGCAATTGATAGTTAGATCTACTTATTACAATATTTGATTTTACAAGTTATGTTATACATGAATTAGATAGAGATGGAAAATATGGAAAATTCAATAAAATTGTTTTAAGGGTTAAAAGTTTAAAAAATCTTAATTCACCCCTTCCTCCCTTTCAGTATCTTAGTTTCCCAATTAACCTCACAATAATTAGTATCAGAGAATTGGGTCTCTTGAGAAAGTCTAACAACTTTGGAGTTCAAATCTTGGAGATGGAGGCTTACAAATTGGGAAAGGTTATTGACAATCAAGTGATTGAAATCCAACTCATATTATAGAAACTTTAGGTAGCAAGACATGAACTGAGGAAATCTTTGAAAAGAAGAAAGGATGTGGTCATTCTAAATGACATAAATTATGAAGAAGTTGATACTCAAGGACTATTTGACATTGGAAATTCAAATGTAAGTGATGCAACCATTACAGATCTACTTGAGAAAAAATAGTATCCTACACAAAGAATTCAAAGGACTAAAAAGAGAACATGAAATCCATTCATTAAAGCTATGTGAATTGACCAAGCAAAAGAAGAATGCTGAAGAAGACAGCTTTGTGGCTGAGAAAGGAAAAAGACAAATGAAAATCAAACTTGAAGAGTTTACAAACACTCAACTAGACATGATGAATCAATATATGTTTGAAAATAAAGAGTTAAATAGGAAGGATATGGAAATAAAAAATCAGAGATCATAGTTTGACTTACTAAGGAATGAATTGAATACTGAGAAAAAACTTATGGAAAGGTTGAACAAGCCTAATGAAGCAATAAGATATTTTGAAGAAATTATGAGATCACCTATGTCATTTGACAACACTTTCTAGATTAGGTCATACAAAGAAACATTCATCTACCAAACAAGGAGAATCATCCAAAAGTAGTGAGCTAAGGAATTCAAAAGGAAAACCCATCTACTATCATTGTGGAAAGCTTGGTCATACAACAAACATTTTTCAAAGAAAAATTGTTAGTTATTGATTTTACTACAAGGAGCAAGGACATCAAATACATGAGTGTATATCAAGAATGAACAACATACTTGCTATACCTAGATTTGAAGGTTATTGCTGCAATTGTCAAAATTTTGGACATAAAGCATATAAATAGAGATCACAGGAAAACCCTACTAGACAAACAAGAACACACCTAAGAAAATTTGTTCTAATTTTCACAAGATTAGACATGTAAATAAGAATTGCAGTACCTAAACGCCACTACCAAATAATGAACACAACAAGGGTAAAGGAAAAGTGAAAGCTTAAAAAACAAAGGAGATGAATCAAACCTAGAAGAAAAGGGTGGAAGCTAGAGGTAGTACAACATATGAAGTTAAGGTCACCCTAGCTAATGGAGAAGGTGATCACACCACCTCAAACTAATCAAGAAAGATTTGTAAGGAACTGTATATTTAATGATTTATCTCACATAAGTTCTTAACATAAAATATGCTAAAGTTCATATCTACATAAGTAAAGATGCATAAGAATAGATTTATGAAAAGAATCATACAAAAGAATCATTTACATAGTGGGTGCCAAATTTTAGTAAAAATTGTCTATATTGATCAACCATTTCCATATAGACCAAGTAATTCAATGTCAAACTCATGTATAGGTCAAGTTTTATGGAATGGATTGAGTTGTATAGTGAAGAACAAGTTTGAAGGCATGATATTGATAGAGACAATTGGATTCCACCTAACAAGATCAAAACATTAATGAAGACCCTAATTCAAGAAAATAGGGACTATATATTTGACATTTGAAGATATTTTCACACCTTGCATTTAAATTTTGAGAGAAAAGAGAAATTTGAGTGATTTGCAAAGGTGATTCTAAGATGATTCAGAGCAAACTTGAAATAAAAGTTTAATCAAGTGAAGATTAAAGTTGTGCCAAGTTGCTTAGAGGAAAAAGTTTCAAAACCCTAATAAGGAAATATGGCATCTTCATCATCTATAGGAAAGAATCAAGGAGTAGAGGTCATTAATGTTCAATTGGTGAAGAATTTATGCTTGTCCTCCACCAAAATTTCATGTTATTCCTAAAATTGCTATCAAAGGCGATCCAATGGGCATGTTGTCATTGATACCACCAAAAGTCATTATGATCCATGATGTAAAAATTAGTTACATATGTAAGATTGGAGAATTTGGTGATTATGAGATTCATTAGGCATATGAAAAATTATGTGATGAAGGAGTATTGAAGGATGGATTCAAAATTGTTGAAAGAAAAGGGTTAACTCATGCCCTAAATTTTCCAAGGAATTTAAAGTTTGAATGGATTAAGTTAGTGCTAAGAAGAATCCATGATATGAATTTATGGCTATATAATGGACCTACTAAGATTTAAAAGAAAAAAAAAGATAGTTCAAAAGGTTACCAGATATAAAACATTGGACAAGAAGAAGATGGTGCATTGTCTGAGCTGAGAAGAAATTGAGGCCAACACAAAGGCCAAATGGAATGGACAAGGGTTATCTATCACTACCATTACAAATCTAATGATCAAGAGTTCATAGTGAGAGTGATTTATCATAAATTTTATCAGTTGAGTAGACTAAATAGTGTGACATGTATGGTAGTTGATCAAGCATGAAAGATTGTCATAAAGGATCATGAATATGATCCTGCCAAGTTGTAAAGATCATAATTGGCATAAAACCTAACGACAATAAGAATTGTAAAGAATTTGATGTGTAAGTTTGGATCCCTAATTATGTGTATTTTATTTTGTGTTCATAATTATTTTCCTACTATTGGAAATATTATTTGGGAGAAAGGAAAACCTATTAAAAGATAGATTAGTGAATACATAACTTAGTTAGGAGCAAAATTTTAAGAATGTTATAGATATGTATTATGAGGAGTTCAAAAAAAGGATGAGGATCCTAGAAGAGCTATTGATGAAATACTACAATGATCTATGCTTTCTAGTAGACATGGATAATACATTTGTATAGGTAGTGAAGCCTAAGAAAACATGACTCAAACCATTTGATTATGAAATGTATAGTGACAATGTGAGTGCAAATATTGATGCACTACTTAAAAAGGAAATTAGTGTAGAAGAAGAACCCTTTGGGAAATATGAAGAAGCTAAGGCAAGAATCACAATTGACATGAAAATAGCTTGAAAAGAGAAGAAAATAAAGAAAATGATTGAAGATCTAGAAGAGAAACTAGGTACCCACAATAAAGGAAAGGAACCTTTGAAACTTACTCAAGGTCTTGGCGAAGATAAAGAAAAAGATAGTGGTGATGAAGAAGAGGAAGAAGGAGAAGGATATTAGGATAAAACACTATTAATAGTCACTCCACCAATGAAGAAGGCTAAATCTATGAAAATCACAAAGACTAAAGCGAAGGAGGTTACAAAGAAGCCAACAGTGGTGCACCTCTCTCCTCCCACATCAACTAAGCCAAGAACTAGGGAGACATTAAATAGTGTTGATCCATCATCAAAGAAAGGGGTGGTGAAGATTACAAAACTGAGTGGAAATAGTATAAAAAAGAAGAAAACTCAAGCCCCTGTGAGCCAAACAAAGAGAAGATGGCTAGTCAAGAAGAAACAAGGTGAAGAGGAAGATGCAAAGAGTACCGAACTAGATGAACTGGAACATCACCAAGTCATAGTACCTAAAATACCAAACAATATTGATTGAGGTATGTGTCGACATTAGAAGCTATGTAGGGTTATCACTAGTAGAATTTTGGACAATAAATGACTATGTGAGTAAAACTTTTAGTCACAAGACTGAAAATGATTAAATTCAAGAAATTTTTGTAATTTATAAGTGACCAAATAAATGAATAATTTGGTCATTAGTAGAATCACAAAGTTAGATAAAGATAAGCGACTAAATAAATGATCAAATAAATGACTAAATAGCCAGTCACTAATAATTAGTCACGCAAACAAATGACTAAATGAATAATCGATAATTTTTTTTATCATATTAATATATTCTATTAAATTTATTATAACTTTTATTACTTATCAATTGCATTTTTTCCTATCAATACATAATTATTAGTTGAGTTCTTTGAAATGATTAAATATTTTATGATTACTTATCTATTCTTTTTTGTTTGAATTTTATCATAATCTAGAGAGCACAAGCCCCCATCATGAGATGTTACCTAAGAGACACATTTAACCACCTAGGTTACTTGTTGCACCATAAATACCTATTATATGGTAGGTACTACCTCACATATATAGAAATTGACCTATCATGTGTCTTTTATCAAAATATATATTTTTTTTAATACAAATGTTCACATAAAGCTTCTACATATTACTATAAAATATAGGAACAAAAATAATCTATCAAATGAGTAAATTTATTGTGTTTTGTTTGATTATGAAAAGATTTTAGATCAACAACCCTTATATTACATTTCCATTTCAAGGTATTTCATGATATTTTTTGTTTCATTCTTTATATTAAAGGCTTATGTTTTCATTGTTTTATACCATTAGTTTCTATATAGACAAAACATGTTGCTTTACATGTAGAAGGGTCATATGGTTGCTAAATAAGAAACAAACAAGAAAAGAGATTTTGAATGCTAGTTTCAACTTCTAGCATTTAAGAAACCTTTATTAGTATTGATTTCATCATTATTCTCCTATTATCCTCTATTGGTGACAAGGATGAAGCAAAGAAGTAATTTTTTATTCTAATAAAACAAATATGAACACTTGCAACATATTTTTTAAAGGCTTCTTAATTAAACTTGAATCTAACTTATGGTAGAAATAAATGAAGCAAAAAATTAAAACTACTGTGAAACTTGGTTGTATAAAATAATGGTGTAAATGAAGGGATTAGGGTAGAAAATACATTACAAGTTCACAAGATTGTATCATCTCAATTTAATATTGGAGTTAGAAAGCAGGATTGCCAACTATGTTGTAGTGCTAATTGAAGTAATCAAAATCAAAGTTTTATGCAAATTAGAATTTATTATTGATGTAGCATATCAAATTTCGGAAATGGAAAAAACATTATAAGCTATTGATGGAAATTAGAGCATTACAAGCATGATGGCTTCATTGTCAATGACAATTATTTGAAAGTGCTTGTTCTCAACCAAAAATGCCTAGTGGTGGAGTGTAAAATTGATTTAAAGTCTTGCCATTTAAAGAATTTGGTGATGTAGATATTATTTCAAAATATATTTCTTATAATGTGTATGAGAGGTTAAGGGAAATTTTGACTCCTAGCTGTAACTTCAAACACTACTATAGCTCATTCCATAATAAAAACTACTATGAAGTTTTATGTCAATCTCATATTTAAATTTACTTCTTGAAACATCGAATAATGTCTTCCATTATTTTTATAGAAATCCTATAGAGTAGATGGACATGTCTTACTAGGCACATTCTAAATAAAATAATGGGTTTAAGCTCATTTAAATGGTGTTGAACCCCCTTTGTTCATAGATAACCTTTCATGATGTGATTGAGCTTCATCAACACATTAGTCCTCATGCACATGCTTCTATCAAATCTATTAAGAATTGCTACTATAGAAAATGTATCTGTTTTGGTGATGGATATGCTTTAGACCCCTTTTTCCCATGTCTTCTATAAGTTTCTCCATTTTTTCTCTTGATTTTTATTTATTGTTTCTTTAGTTTGTAAAAAAATTCTACATTTACCATTTCTCTTAAGAAGGTGTATAATATACAACTACCTTTATAAATTTGTAAATTTTAGATATGATAATAAGTATGTCACATTTTGTCAAATGTTTGAACTCGCAGTAGTGCCAATGAGGATGATCTACAAGTTCTTTAGACTCAGAGACCAGAACATAGTATGTTAGTATATGAATGAAAAAATAAAATGAAATATTATATGTCAAAAAAAATTCATCACACCAAATATGTTTCTCCATAACCTTTAGATCTTGTTTCCAATTCTAGTTACAATGATTTTTGTACAAGAAATATACAAATTTCAGCTCATTAAAATTGTCACCATTCTCTTTTAGACCTCTCATGCTAATTCTTTTTCATCTCATAGTAGTTGCATTTGAAAAGTTTATTCATTTAATCTGTAATTCAACTAAAAATAATTATGCTTCAAGGAATATATTCCCTACATTAAATTTGAAATAATTACATTTTGGCTATTAAAACTGACAAAGTGAGAAATTTAGCTTTTGAAGTTTGAAAACTCTTTGTAAGAAAAGATTTTGTAAAAATTGTTGAGACAAAATTTCACATGTATAAATAAAGATGCTTATTTTGCACAATTTTTGTTCTTCCAACTTGATAGACCAAGATATCCATTATAAATTAAAAACCTTAAATGTCTAATTAAGACACACTAGATGCTCTTCAAAATGAACCAAATAATTTTAAAATCATACTTTGTAGCCATAATCAACTAGAGAAGATAATTGAAAAAATTCATCTGAACACAAATTATTTCAAGAAATAAAATGAAAAACCTTAATATTGGAGATCCAATAACAATGAAAAAACCTTTACATTTGAGACCCAATATGCCTCTACAAGGCTCTAAACAAAGACAATAAATAGAATAAAATGCACAATATATAAACATATAGAAAATGCAGAAAATGGTAACACTAGACCCTATCTCCTGCCAAAAAAACTTAATTAGCATCTTTAAATCTATAAACTACTTTTCTTATTATAAATAAAAAATTGTAATTAGTTTTCTTACACTGAGAGTACAATAAATCTTATTATTTCTACCACCAGATTCAAATCAATAATTTTCCTAGTCACATGTGTTAATAGTAGGATTTTGACATGTTTACTACTAAGAAAACAAGTGTAATAGAATGGGAGAAAGTGTTGCTA
This sequence comes from Cupressus sempervirens, assembly GCA_028749045.1. NCBI lineage: Eukaryota > Viridiplantae > Streptophyta > Pinopsida > Cupressales > Cupressaceae > Cupressus > Cupressus sempervirens. The sequence continues at coordinate 539,887,062 of CM053793.1, forward strand.
AAATAACAGAGAGCATGAAGGAATAAAAAAACTTGCTACCTAGTGTTATGAATGTAATTTTGACCAATAGGTGATATTTTTATATAGCTCTCATACTCTATATAATATAAACATTCTTGATTTTTTCCTAAAAATATCTACCTCTAATAATAATTTTGGACAAATCTGAGTTTATTAAATAGAAAATTTCTTGATTTTTCCTAAGAAAATCTATCTTTACAATCATTTTGAAAAATTATTTAGACTATATTAAATATATATGCTATGAATTTGAGTTATATATCCTTTAAGTTATTAATTTATTTTTTTGATGTATTTATATACCAGCCAAAAGAGGGGGGCTGATCCCATGGTACAGAGGGTTGGAGACCAACTAGAAGTCACCCCCTACTATCTAACCAATACCTTTTCTAGACATATAAAACATAAAAAACATCTTAATTTTTAACCCCCCTAGAATTAACCTTCAAAACACTAGCATCCACTTTACTACCCTTAACATTAATACTATACCAATAAATGATCTAGCAATCAATAATACAAACAATGCTTATAACATGATTAATATCCATAACAACTAAAAATACCACCAAGGGAACATATTTCATAGCTAACCATAGCATTAAACAAAAAAATAAAAATGAAGCACATGGGCTAGCTCCCATCCTTCTCCTCTAGATCCTCCTCTTTCTTTTCATTAGGATCCTCCATGACAAGTTTCTCTAGAAGATTCTTGAGCCAATCATCTTCTAGGAAGCTATAGAGGGAGTGGGTGATCTCTCTCTCTTCTCCCTTGTCCTTCTCATCCTTTCTCACCTATAGAAAATAAAGAGTGGTGGCCATCAAGTGCATGAATTTAGTAGAGAACTCCACAAGGGTTTCAACATTTTGGCATAGGGCTTCCTAATCATTAGATAGGTCATGCATCAAATTATGCAGTCTATTAAACTAGGTTTTACTCTAATCTTGCCCATGGCTATGATGGCCCTTCTTCCAACAAGTCTTAGCTACATCTTTTATAGGGCATGTGATATCTCCCCCTAAAATTTAATAAAAGGATGGTTTAGATTTTAGGGTATCCAAAATGTGAGATGGGATTGGAGCCTCCTTACCCCCTAAACTAGGGTACATGACCTTCCTTTTTCTTTTGGTGGACCTCCTTTCACTTTCCATGCACTCAAAACTCATCTCCTGCTTGGGGAGTGTCTTAAAATTTTCTATTTTAAGCCTTCTATTGGACCTCCTCATAGTTTTATTACTTTTCCCAATATCTAGATATGATGTAATGCAGTCTGGAGGGATTGATCACAAGTTGATCAACTAGTCCAAAAACCCTCTTCACTGAAGTCTTTCAACCAAATCTCTTAGTAAAGATGATCAAATGTGTAAGAACCAATCAAAAATTCTAAAAGGATGATACCATGTTATCATGACCCTACACCCAAACAAGGAAAAACCTAATCACTAGGGAACCCTATGAACAAGACAACTTATCACAAGTTGCTCACAATGCACAAATTGACCAATTTTGTGAAAACAACCTTAAACTTCTTCAAATAACCAAGGAAGACTCCAACACATGGGGATAGTCTATTTAGGTCACCTATAATATGAAACAATGGTTAAAGCCAAACTATGTAAGTTTTTCCACATAGTTGCTTTGTTTAGCCATCCAAAAAGGCTAGTAACGCTTTTGGATGAAAATCAAAATTTAAAGGAAATATCTCCACACAACCTAGAGAAAAAATTCAATTTTTGACAACCCTTTTTTGACTTATAAAACATGCTAAGGCACCAAGGTTTGATGAAACAAACAAATGTGTTTAGGATCCTTGAAAGTAAAAAATTGAAACTACTTTCATCTTGAATTACATATCTAATAATATGATTTCACCATAGGCTATTAAATTCTCATGGTGAAATCCTCCTCTATGTTTGAAAGTGCTTCAAAATACTAGGTTAGTAAGAAATCTAGACCTACTTACACAAAAATGTGACTATCTTGAGTTAGGGAATAGATGGAGACTTTAAATAAGAAGAAGTGCAAAGATATTTCATCCACATATCCAAAAATGTAGGTTTTAAACCTTGGGTTATTCTGTACAAATTTGTACAATACAAGATGACAAGATGTTGTATTAAAAATAGGGTATTTTATTGATTGAAAGTTGAAAATACATAATATCTACTTATCACCCACCTGAAAGGGCTTATTATAGGCCTTCCAATGGTCATAAAGATATTTCAAACTTGTTATGGCCATTGGGGAAGCTATTTCTTTGATTTACAAAAAGTTGCTTGACAACTTTTGAAGCAATTTTGTAGTTTTTGTGCTTTATAAGAAAATGTTATGAAAAATTAAATCTAATGACCCAAATAGGTCCTAAATATGATAAAACATGAAATAATCCAAAATTCTAAGGTTCTAGGCCTTTTTTACCATCTTTGACCATAGTTAACCAAGGGCTTATAACAGTGCTAATCTTGGAACTTGGTCATACAATTTGGTTTAGATGCCTACTTGATTAATATTTTTGAGGTTTTATTTTGAGATTTGAGGTTAGATACCTTGGTCTACAAGATTTTTATTCATTATGGTACTCCTGCACCATACTCCTTTTGTGTTTTAAAACTCAAGTTCCTACTTGAAGGCAATTTCTCTACATAAGTACCATGTTGTTTGATCTTGTCTTCTATCATCCAAGTTGCATCAATATTGGGGAGCCCTTTTCACTTGACTAAGTACTACATGTAATCCTTGGTTCTAGTCTATTTTAGCAACTTGGTGTCCAAAATTTCTTCTAAATCCACTAGTTTTCTTTGAGGGAGATCAGTTACATAGTCATCATTATGGATGCCTGCTTGCTCACCTTGTTCACTTGACAAATCTACAATGCCTTTGTATGGGGTGAGGTCTGCAACATTGAAGACTGGAGAAATTTGCAAGGTAGGGGGAAGAGACATCTCATATGAATTTTTACCCATCTTGTTAAGTATATTGCATGGTCCAACTTTCTTCATCTGAAGTTTGGAATATCTACCTTTAGGTAGTCTCCCTTTTCTCAAATATGCCCAAACCTTGTCTCCAACTTTGAAGTGGATTTGCCTTATTTTCCTATTAGCATGTTCCTTTTATTTTAGTGTTGATCTCTATAATGATTCCTTGACCTCATGTTACACCTTTGTAATGAGTTCTGATAACTCTTCTCCTTGAGCACTAATTTTGAGATTAGATGGTAGTTCTACTAGATCCAATGGTCCATTGGGATGAAGGCCATACACTACTTTGAAGGGAGTCTTGCTTTTTGATCATACATGGAGTCATTAGATGCAAAATCTACTTGGGGAAAGAGTAGATCCCAACTCTGAGCATACTACTTTGTGAGGCATCTTAGGAGATTTCCTAAAGATCTATTTACCACCTTAGTATGCCCATCAATTTGTGGATGGTAGGAAGAACAATAAGTTAGGTTAGTACCAATTTTCTTAAATAGTGTTCTCCAAAAATGGCCATGAAATTTTACATCCCTATCAATAGTTTTTGGTAAACCATGGATCATAACTACTTCCTTAAAGAAAATATGTGCAATATGAGAAGCATGATTTGTTCTTTTACATGGTACAAAATGGACCATTTTATTGAATCTATCAACTACCACAAAAATACTATCAAAACCTTGCTTAGTTCTAGGTAGCTCCATGACAAAATCCATTGAGATTGATTCCCAAGGTCTTGTGGGGATTGGTAAGTGTTGATATAACCCCTAATTTGTTGAAATGCCTTTGGCTTACTGATAGCTGGTACAAGTTTCAATGAACTCTTTACCTTATTGTTCATCTTTGGCTAATAATAGCTTCTTTTCACCATGTCTGTTATCTTGTCAATGCCAAAATGTCCTCCCAGACCTCCATAGTGTTTCCTCTTGATGATATTTTTCCTCATTGAGGATTTGGGAATGTATAACTAAGCTCCTTTGAATAAGAGTCCATTCTAAATAAGATATTTAGAGAAATTTATATGGTATTTTCCAACCATCTCTATACAAGCTTGAAAAATCTATGCAAAATTAGGACCATCAGCATATAAGTACTTGAGGGAATCAATTTCCACACTTTGTAGTTGTTCTTTGGTGGGGGAATGTTGATGATTGCTTCAACCCTCTTAAGGTCCATCTTGAGAGTACCTTGTAAGATCACAAATCCTAGGAACACAAGTTCCTTCTTCATACACATGAACTTTTCCAAGTTGATCACCAAATTGTGTTGATGAAGCCTCCTTAGTACCTACTCCACATGATCAATATGTTTCTCCTTGCAATGATTGAATATTACTTTGTCATCAAGGTAGATAAAAATAAATTTTCCAATAAAATCTATGAATATCTCATTTGTAAGCCTCATAAAAGTGTTAGGGGAATTGCTTAATCCAAAGGAAATTACTAACCATTCAAACAAACCTTTAGTAGTTTTGAATTTTGTCTTCCATTCATCACCTAGTTTTATTCTAATTTGATAGTAGCCAAACTTAAAGTCTATCTTGGTGAAACAACAAGCTCCTCCTAGTTGATCCAATAGATCCTCAACTCTAGGTATAAGAAATATATAATTTATCATAATCTTGTTGATAGCCCTGCTAGAAGTACAAAACCTCCATTTTCTATCCTTTTTAGGAGCAATGATAGATGGAACAACACAAGGACTTAAACTCCTTGTATTAGACCTTTTTCTCAATAATCATTCACCTACTTGGAAATTTAAGCATGTTGAGTTGGTGTCATTTCATAGGGTACCTTGTTAGGTAGGGAAGAGCTAGGTATCAAGTCAATTTGGTGACTGATATCTCTAATGGGAGGGAGGCTTGTGGGTAGATTAGTAACAATAACCGAACTATACTTTTGTAGTAGATCTTGTATTTCATTAGCGACAATATCCTTGTCCTTAGAAGTTATGTTTTCCTTTGACTAAGAGACCAAAATAAAACCTTGGGCATTAGGTTCCTTCAAGGCTTTGATCATTTCTTTTGTCCCTATGGTTACAATAATAGATTTTTCTTAAAGATCACGCATGGGCTTCATGGTGAAGTTTAGACTATTCCTGGTTATAGAATAAGTATTCTTGCAATGGTGGATGAAATCAACATCAAATTTCCAAGGTCTTCCTAGAAGTATATGAGATGCATCCATTTCTACAACATCACAAAATGCGTTATAATTGAAGTCTTCTAGAGAAAATTTGACCCATGCTTGTTTTGTCACTAAGTTTTTTTTATCCTTTGTTAGCCAAGTAAATATCATATGGAAAGGAGTGGGGTTTCTTAGGTAGTTTAAGTTTTTCTACCATTTCAAAGGAAACTAGATTTTTAGTAGAACCTGAATCAATCAACAAATTGCATATCTTGCCTTGTCATTTGATCCTTGTCTAAAGAGATTCTTTCTTTGGGATGGCTCTTGGGTGTGAGAAATTTGCAAAAATGCTTGCCTCATCATTAGACATGCTCCTTCCTCAAGCTCAAGTTCTCTGCAATCAAATTTCTCTTCCTCCACAATTTGTGCACTTCTTTCCCCTTGATTATTATTTCTCTTTTCAGGGCACTTTCCTACATGGTGTCCTACATGATTACAATAGTAGCATGTGAGAGGGCCATTGCCTCTTCCTCTCCCTCTGATAGAATTTCCTCCTCTACAGTTTCCCTTAGAATTTTGTACTCCCTAATCCTTATTCTGATGAGTAGATTTGTTTCCACTATTTTGCCCCTTGTTCCAAGAATTATTCTTGGGCTTGAAGTTTTTATTATTCTCCTTGCCTTTTATTTTGATCTTGCCTCCTTTTCCATTTTACTTCCACCTTTGAGTGCTAATTGATAGCACTTGTTCATAGAACTAGGGGTGTGAAGGCTGAGTTCTCCTTGGATGGGTAACTTAAGGCCATTCATGTACCTTTCTAGTTTTTCTTCCTCATCCTCTACCATGTTGGTCTTCATACACAATTTTAAGAACTCCTCTATATAGGAACTAACATCTAGATCCTTTTGTTTCAAACTTTGTTTCCTCCTATGGAGTTGTACACCATAGTCTTTAGGCACATAAGTTTCCTTGACTAGTGCCACCATTCTATCCCAAGAAGAAATCATGTTTCTTCCTTTCTTCACCCTCTCTATCTAGATCAAGTTCCACCAAGTTAGGTTTTATCCCTTCAACTTGGACTTTTCCATCTTTACCCTCTACTTATTTGGGAATTCTTGACACTCAAAGAAACTAGGTAGGGCTTCTATCCAATCCAATGCTATGTCAACATTTATTTTTCCATTAAAAGTTGGAAATTCTAACTTTCCCTCCATGGATTTGCGAGCATTCAAGAGAGGTCATTTTTTAGTAGGCACTTCATCATCTTCATCAAGATCTTCAACCTCTATTTTTTGATCTTCTTCAAATTGTTTGCCTCTTTGTTTGTCCAAATTGCCTTCAACTTCCTTCAACCTCTTTGTAAGAGCAAAATTGGTTGTTGTTTTCTCCCTTAATATTTTGCTAGTTCAAAATTTGTTACCCTAGTAGGTATTTCTTCTTCTTCTTCAGCAAGAGCAATGGCTTTGATACCACTTGATGCAATGGACCCTCATGGGATTGATCACAAGGTGATCAACTAGTCCAAAAACCCTCTTCACTGATACCCTTCAACCAAATCTCTTGGTAAAGATGATCAAATTTGCAAGCACCAATCATAAGTGGTACAAGGATGATATTAGGTTATCACAACCCTTCACTCAAACAAGGAAAACCCTAATCATTAGGGAACCCTATAAAAAAGAAAACTTATCACAAGTTGCTCACAATGCACAAATTAACCAATTTTGTGAAAACAACCTTAAAATTCTTCAAATGACCAAGGAAGACTCCAAAACATGGGGATAGTCCCAATAACATGAAACAATGGTTAAAACCAAACTATGTAAGTTTTTTCAAATAGCTACTTTGTTAAGTCATCCAAAAAGGCTAGTAACCCTTTTTGAGGAAAATCAAAATTTAAAGGAAATATCTCCACACAACCTAGATAAAATAATACATGTATGGACACCCTTTTGGGACTTACAAAACATTCTCAGGCACCAAGGTTTGATGACACAAAAGAAGGGCTTTTGTTCACTTTCTTGCTTAGGCAACTAGCATAATTAGGCCTCCATTTACAAAGGAAGTACATGTTCTAGGACTCCATCATAAAAAAAAAGATTTCAAAATTTGAGGAAAACCCTATACAAGTTACAAACTTGATTTGAGGCAAGTTGGGTTGGAGTTGTGGAAGATGTTGCATCCTTTTCTAGCATGCACATGGGACTTGCATGCCTAGGGCATCAAGTTTCTCAAGGATACCTATAAGTAAAAAATTAAAACTACTTGCATCTTACAATACATATCAAATACTAGGATTTCACCAAAGTCCATTAAATTATGATGTTGAAATCCTCCCCTATGCTTGAAAATGCTTCAAAATCTTAGGTTAGCAAGAAATTGAGACCTTCTTACACAAAAATGTGACTATCTTGAGTTAGGGAATAAATGGAAACTTCAAACTAGAAACATTGTAAAGAAATTTCATCCAACTATCTAAAAATATAGGTTTTAAACCTTGGGTGAATTTGTACAAATTTGTACAATACAGGACGACAGATTGTTGTAGTAAAAATTGAGTATTTTATTGATTTAAAGTGAAAATACATAATCTCTACCTATCACCCACCTAAAAGGGCTTATATAGACCTTCCAATAGTTATAAAAAAATTCAAACTTGTTATGGCCATTGGGCAATTTTTTTCTTTTATTTACAAAAAGTTGTTTGACAACTTTTCAAGCAATTTTGCGTTTTTTGCACTTTTTGAGCTTTATAAGAAAATATTATGAAAACTTAAATCTAATGACCCAAATAGATCCTAAGAATGATAAAACATGAAATAATCCAAAATCCTAAGATTCTAGGCCCTTTTGGCCATCTTTGACCATAGTTGACCAAGGGCTTATAACAATGCCAATCTCAGAACTAAATCATACAATTTGGGCTAGATGCACATTTGATTAATCTTTCTGAGGTTTTATTTTGAGATCTAAGGTTTGATATTTGGATGTAATGTTTATGACCTAGTCTACAAGGTTTGGATTCATTATGGTACTCTTGCACCAATATCAGAGTCACTAACACTTATGTGTTCCTATTACTCTGGGGCTTAATTTCCACCTTCTTCGAGGCCAAACTAAGGCTAGGGCCTATAGAGGCTTGGGGAGTAATGGTGGCAAGAGGGTCAAAAAAATGATGCAGGTTGACGGAAATTTGGAACTTGTAAAGTTTGAACATGGAGGCTTGGTGTAAAATATACAAGGGTCTTCCTTCCTCCCTGTTTCTCCTAATATCAAACACACTATCCTCCATCGAATGCAAAATAAGGTGCAGGAAAAAAATTAGGTCCTAGTTCCTAAAATGGTTAGAATAGGAAAATGGTTATAATACAACACCTAATGTTGATCTTCAAGAGTTATGTAGCACATAATGGCATAACACACAATGTCCCAAGTGGTAGGTCCTCCCTTGAAAAGCCACCCCTCATATGAATAGGCTCCTCGTTAGGGTGGAAATATTTTCTCATACTCATTTCATTAGAAACCTTGGCCTTCTTGTACCAACTGTTTCCCTCAAGAGACAACCCACTAAACTTTTCTATGAGTTCCTCTATCATTTCAAACGCCACCGCATTAATAGTCACCTTGCTATTATTCTAGGTGTCAACGAATGACAAGGATACATGTTCATCATACCCTTCAATGTCTTCCATGAACAAAAATAAACCCCTTCATGAAGATAAACCCACACCACCTCACTCTTCCTGATATAGCCTTGAATCCTATCTAGTTCAATGCATTTTCTCAAATGCATGTCTTCACCAAGTTCAATCACCAAATCCTTAGTATGCTCCAACATCCCCTTGTTGTAGGACATATATCAAAAGCTTGGGTCATTACAAGATATAACACTAACAATGAATATAAGAAATAAATTGATTCTCATCATAAAATCACAAGGCTTCAAATCTTCTAATACTTGCCCAACTTGAACACATGTGAGCAATACCTTTCCCATCGAAGTTAATCATTTCCAGCTATGAATTGAGTGTAGCGTGAGGGAATTTCCATTATTATTATATACATCTCCCATCTTTGGCAGTTTTATTATTTTGATAAATCCACATAGATCATCCTCTCACCATAGGACTTAATGCTCATAGTGATGGATCCCCAAAATAACAAACATAAAATCTTTCCAAATATTCTTGACTTTATGATTTTTCACTCTTGGGTTCTCCAACTCACCTAGATCCACATCATTACACCATTTGTTGTCCTTAATTAAATTTTACTACATAGAACATGTACACTTTTTACCATCATTTGTGTGGATGGTGGGGTTTGGTTAACATCATCCCATTCCTTTATTCCTTCAATATTATGACCCACTTTAGCTAGGTCATCCACAACACCATTGCCTTCCTGATATACATTATCCATGTGGACTTCAAACAACCCATTCAATAGGTTGTAAATTTCCTCTATTTCTACTTTTATCTTCCAGTTATACCTGCTAGCTCCATCCTTCACAACAGTAACAATCAACATCGAATTTCCCTCAATAGCCAATTTATTAATTCTTCTAGCTCTCGTTATCCTTATTCCCTATAGAAGGGCCAAGGCTTCTACTTCATTGTTTGCACCAACTCCACAATTCTCAACATAGGCATCCACCACCTTACTAGTATTATCTTGAATAACACCTTTAGTCATTTTCCTCTTAGCAATGAATGACCCACCGAAGCTAAGTTTCAACCAATCTTTGAGGGAGGGGGTGCCAAACTCTTTTACATCTAGCATTAGCTTTAGAGTTATTAATTTATTAATAACATTTTATTTACTAATTTATTATATTTAAAATATCTATAAAATATAAAAATCACATATATGTTGTAGTGAGTTAATTGATTTTAAAAGTTTGATACTCATCTAAGTAAACAAAGATGAGAATTTTATCTTTTTGTCAAATTTCTTGAATAAATTCAAATGCTTATTCTACTCTTCATGGCTTACAAAGGGGTAGAGATTCATCATATAGATAGAATAGCCTTTATATTTGCATAATGTGTAGCTCCTTGAAAATATCAATATGTTATATGTTCACAATTGGTGTAGGTGTACTTTCTTTTTACTTTTGTTTTGGTGATTTAGCTTGTTTAAATTGTTTTCATTTATCAGATTAGGACCAATTTAAATAACTAGTCTACCACATTATTATTGTTTTGATTGGTTGATATTGTGTTTCAAACTTTAGAATCTTTGTATAACTATATGTCTTTGAAGTAAATTTAATATTAATTACTATATTTAAAAATAGAAAATATATATACATCAAGTTATTTTCTCTTGTTTTGTCTTAAATAACTATCATTAAGTTGAATTCCACCTTTCAATTATTATTATCTAAATATTGAAACAATCATTTACATATGTTGGAATTATTTTATAATAACTAAGAGGGGGGGTGAATCAATTAGTCAAGGTCCAGATGTAGAAATAAAACTTTTCACAATTTAGTGAACCCATAAAACATTCTTAACCATGCATGCATTCATTGTGTGTTATCTAAAACTGATATGTTATTGTCAAATCAACTTGCAAAAATGTAAAGCATAAAACACAACATATCCATCGGCACATTTGACACAATGATTTAATGTGGAAACCCAATTTGGGAAAAACCACCAGTAACATGCTACTTCTTTTTCACTCTTTTGAAGTGATTCCTTGTTATAGGCCAACCCTATTAAAGGTTACAATACACACTATTAAATATGTCCTGGTTAAGGGATTTCAATCACCCTGTCAAAAGTGAGCCTTGTTAGAGGACTTTAGGCCATTCACTTGGAATGAAAGCCTATTAAAGGATTTTCCAATGACTATTAAGTCAACCTTACTCCAAAGGATTTACCCTAGGATGATACAATTGTTAGAAAGTAATAGTAGAGCTTTGATCTGATATAACTTACAACCTTACTTGTAGATTATAGATCATTATTCAATCCTCAATTCTACTAGGCTTCCGATCTTTGTAGCTTTGACAACTTGTTCACCCTTCAAGCATTCATCCTCTTTAAGTCTTCTTGCTTAGTACACCATTGCAAACTTCTTACTTAGGTCACTTGATGAAGCAAACCCCCTTTCTTTCTCCTTATCAGATTTTCACATCAAAAGTATCTAACTCTTTGCTTTATGACCAAACATTCCTACATATAGGACATTAGAATACTTTTCCTGCTCATTATCCATCACCAAAATTAGAGTTTTCAATAGATTAGGTAGGATACAATGTATCTACCCCATATCTTGACTTTTCTAGAAACTTCTCTTAAAATCCATTTGAATTCACATCCAAAATGGTTTACATAAGATTCTATGCCACCAGCTCATCAATCTTATCTTCCTCCTGATTCACAAGTTTCAACAAAACAAACTTGTCAACTTTTATTTGGTGAATCTTCAATATTTTTCATAATGCAGTAGCTCGGCATTATCAATCTTCTAATGCTCAGCACATACTATGTTACTCAAAATCTACTTTAAAATCACTCAGCATCAACTGAAAATTACTCAACATCTACTAACTTGCTCAACATCTACTAGAATTTTCTTTCTCTCAGCTCCAACTAACTTTTTTCTTGGCTTGCACTAACTTTTCTTGGCACCTACTATCCACTTGGTCAAGCTTGGCAAAAGAACTTTGTTTAACTTTATTCTTCTAAACTTTCTAAGTGTAGCTAGCCATTTTGTAACCTCAAGTAGATCATCAATACATTATGTTATCATTGTCTTAATTGATTCTTGCACTTCAATACATAATCATAACTCAACCTTTCCTCTAGGTAATTTTGTTACATCTTGTTGATCAAATACTCCTCATCAATCAATTAAGTGATAGTACTTGAAACATATAAGCAATTTTCTTACTACCATGTAGTAGGTTTGACATTAGTGACAAAACAATAATTGAAACACACAATCTTCTTTAACAATCTTTCTACTCAAATGATCTTTCCAATAAGATATCAACAATCTCCCTCTTTGGCATTCATGGAAAACCAAACTGATCAACCAGATAAATAGATGATGAACATCTTGTTCCATCAAACTAACTAGGTTAAATCAGTTAGACAATACCAAAAAGAGAACTTATATTTGAAATTCCTCCCGGTATTAGTAGCTCCCTCTTCTGATTAGGTTATAAAATATAGCTCCCTCTAAGTTTCTTCAATAGTTGATCCTTCCTAATTTGATTTCTTTCAGCTTTCTCCCTCTTTCTTTCTTACCAAATTGATCATCTAATGATGTACTCTCTCCATTTTTTTCTTTAGCACTTGATCAGTTTAATGTACTTTCTCCCTCTTTGAAAATAATGCCAAAGACATATACTCAACACTTGGCATCTTTGATAAATGTAGATATAGGCTTTTACATGTTCTTCAATTTTCTCCCTCTATCACCTTGCTTGTGACTAATTTCTAATTCTAGTTCTGTGATTACTTTAGGAAATTCCTGAAGTAAGATCCAATGCATCAATTTGTATGAAATGAATGTTAGCTTGTTTGATGTAGGGTACTTCCTCTATCTTTTGCATAGCCTTTGATGGGGGTATCACCCCTAGTTTATCTCTCAAATACTCATTAGCATCCTTAGGTAATGCTTTTGTGAAGATATCTACAATTTGCTCCTTTGTGTTAATATATTCCATCTTCACCTCTTTATCTTGAACCAATTTTCTTACGTAATGATACTTGATTTCAATGTGCTTTGTCTTTGTATGCATTACATGATTCTTTGATATATTGATAGCACTTGTATTATCACAATAAAGTGTCACTAGTTCTATGATTTCTTCTTTCATTTCCTTAAGTAGTTGTTTGATCCATACAATGTTTGTGCAATTAATAGCAGCAATGACATACTCTACATTAGTAGTAGATTGGAAAGTACAACTCTGCTTCTTGCTTGTCCATGTAACAAGTATTTTTCCTAAGAAGAATGTTCCTCAACTAGTGCTCTTTTTGTCATCAATATTTCTAGCCCAATCAGCATCAGTGTAGGCTTCCAATTCAAACTTTTCATTCTTCTTATAGTATAAACCAAACTCTTCTATTCCTTTCAAGTATCTCATTACCCTTTTCACAGCCAACAAGTGATTCTCTCTAGGATTAGTAAAGAACCTTGTAACTACCCCATAGCTAATGCAATATTAGGTCTGTTGTGTACTACATATTGTAATTTTCCAATCATGGATTTGTATAATGTTTGATTTACCTCAGCTGAATCATCATCCTTTGATAACTTGAGTGTTGTTACCATAGGTGTACTTATTAGTTTTGAATCCTCTAGTCCAAATGTCTTCAATATCTCTTTCACATATTTAGATTGGGTGATATATATACCATATTTCATCTAATAAACTTGTAATCCCACAAAGAATTTTATCTCACCAAACATTGACATTTCAAATTCTTGCTTCATCTAATTTGCAAAATCTTTACACAAAGCATCTTGTCCTCCAAATATGATGTCATCAACAAATATTTAAGTTAACAATATGCCCTTTTCTCTATATGTCTTCATGTACAAATTGTTGTTGTCATCTACCCTTTCAAATCCAATCTTAACAAGATAAGTATGAAATCTCTCATACCATGCTCTTGGTGCTTGTTTCAATCCATATAGGGCTTTGTGCAATCTACATTCCATGTTCTTATTATTTTTGTCAACAAAACCTTCTTATTGTTCTATGTAAACTTATTCTTCTAATATGCCATTCAGAAATGTAGACTTGACATCCATCTAATAAACTTTGAAACCTTTGTATGCAACATAAGCAAGCATGATTCTCACTCCTTCCATTCTTGCAATAGTGGAAAATGTTTCATCATATTCAGTTCCTTCTTCTAATGCATTCTCTTTGCAAACTAGTATTTCTTTGTTTTTTGTCACCTCACCATTCTCATCTAACTTGTTTCTAAATACCTATTTTGTGCCAATCACATTCTTATCTTTTGGTCTAGGAACTAGAGTCCAAGTCTTGTTTTTCTCTATCTATTGAATTTCTTCTTCCATAGCCTTGTACCAATGATCATCTTCCAATGAATCTTTCACCATCTTAGGTTCCTTCATGCTTAACAAACATGATTCACTTCTCAATCTATTTCTTGTCATTAGCCTTGCATCTTTGTCTCTAATTATTTGATCTACAGGGTGCTATCTAGTAACATATTTGGATAGTCTAGGCTCAGTTCTTGTGGCTACAGTTTGACTCTCAACTTTAGTATCACTATGTACATATTTGTTAGGGGTTTTAACATCTCTTTCATGTGTACTAATCTTAGAGTCAGATCATGCATTTTCCTCATTTTACAACTTGACATTCACAGGTTGTGACTTGGTAGTTTTTGAGACTTTTTGTTGACTTGCAACATGATTTGTAGCATCTTCTTCAGCATGCATTCCTTCATAATAGTATAAAAATGATTTGTATTCCTCTAGTTCTTTTGTAGGTACATCCTCATGTACTTTTGTAAATTCATCAAAATTCACATTTTTACTTTCCACAATTTTGTTAGTGTTAGTATTTAAACACTTGTAAGCTTTACTTCTTGTGGAGTAACCAAGGAATATACGTTCTTCACTTTTTACATCAAACTTTCTATCTTTAAGAATATAGAATTTTCTTCCAAATACCTTAAAGTATTTTACATTAGGTGAATATCCATACCATAGTTCAAATGTTGAATGACTACCTTTCTTGACTTGCACATGCTTCAAGGTGTATACAATAGTACTTATAGCTTCTCTCTAGTATTTTAAAGCAACATCATTCTCCATCATGAGTGTTCTGGCACAATCCATTATTAACCTATTCCTTCTTTTACTAATTCCATTTTGTGGAAGGATCCTAAGTGCAGATGTTTGACTCTTGATTCTCCTCCTCTGTCTGATCTCAAGCATTTCAAACTCTTACCTGTTTGTTTTTCAACTCTTGCCAAGTACCATTTAAACATTTGAAAATCATCTAATTTTTTTTTTAGAAACATGACTATCATAATCCTAGAGTAATAATCAAAAAATAGCATTATATACTTATCTCCTTTGTAGCTTTGCACTTTAATAGGTCCACACAAGTCAGTATGAACAATTTCAAGTATTTCCTTAGAGGTATAAGCTTTACCTTTAAAGCTTGACTTTGTCATCTTGCCTAGTTGACATTGTTTGCATATTATTTTTTTGGTTTCTTCAACTTACAAAAACCTCTAACTCTTTTCATGTTGTTGATACTAATCATATTATCAAAATTAACATGACATAATCTCTTGTGCCAAAGCCATACATCATCAAATTTTGCAATAAGACAAGTAGCATCTTCTATATCCAAATAGAATAGATTACTTCTAGTTTGGTCACTTTTTCCAATCAAGTTTCTATTTGTATCATATATCTTGGCTGATTTATTTTCAAACTCAACTTTGCATCCCAAATTATTCAATTGTGACACACTTAACAAGTTATAATTCAATCCTTCAACATAATAAGCATTGTCACATGAAATTTTGTCTATGAGTTTGATAGACTCTTTTCTTTTTATAAAGCATGGTGCATCATTACCAAATCTTACACTATTTCCATCATAACAAGTTAAGGTAATGAACTTACTTTTGTCTCTAGTCATGTGTTGTGAACATCCACTATCAATTATCCATTTGTCATTCTTGTTTACACAAGTCATAAGTACAGTTGACTCATCCTCATCAAATTCATCCTTCATTGCAACATATACCACTTCATCATCATTTTCATCAGAGTCATGTTCATCAACAATGTATCATGACTTCTTGGCTTTGTCTTTGTAGTGTCTTCCATCATCTTCTCTTCTATTTTTGTGCTTGTTTCCTTCTCTGTAGTTCTTATTCTATGTACATCTTGCTACAATATTACCAAATTCATTGCAATTGAAACAAATGATAGGTAACTTACCTTTGAACTTCCTCTATGAAATCTTCTTGCTAGTAATGCTTCCAATTATTCAATGTCTTCCTCATCTGTGTTACTATCACTTGATGCATACTTTATCTTTCTTTTCTTCTTCTTCTTCTTTTGCTTTACCTCCTTAGAATCCTTTAGTAACAATTTTTCTTTGAAAGTTGATTCAATACTCTCTAGTCTATAGTTGTCAAAATTAGATAGCTCAAAAGTAGTAAGTCTTCCTACTAGACCTTCAAGGGTTAGATCATTTCCTAGTATACATCTTAACTCTTGGATTGCAGATACTCTAATGGCATACACAAGCAATAATGTTCTCAAGACTTTGGTTAGCACATTATCATCATCTATTTTACCAATAGCACCTTTTATTGCACTAGCAACTACTTTTATTCTAGTAACATATTGAGCAATATTCTCACCTTCTTCCATTCTCATGTCATCAAACTTACCTCTGAGGCTCTTTGATTTGGCTTTTTGAACATTTTTGTCTCCTCCATAGATGGTGTCTAGGGCATACCACATCTTCTTTGAACTTTTAAGGCCTTTGATATCATCAAATTCAGCATAGCTTAGGGCAGACCCAATCTCCAACATCACCTAATTGTGTTCTTTCTTTTTTTTCAAGTATTTAGCAATTAGGGCTCCTACTAGATTAACATGTTCTACTGCAATGCAAGATTGTGCATAATCTCCAAGTCCTCTAAGGTGTAGCTTCATCAAAATTTTCCATGCATGAAAGTTATCTATATTGAGCTTGGGTACCTCTCTTTTTGACACCTTGATCTTTTTGCTTCTAGTACCTTAAAACTAATCCTCTTAAGTAGGAGGCTCTCATACCAATTGTTGGAATTCTTTTAGAATAACTGAGAGGGGGAGTGAATTAGTTATTCAAGGTCTAGATGTAAAAATAAATTTTTTCACAATTTAGTGAACCCATAAAACATTCTTAACCATGCATGCATTCATTGTGTGTTATCTAAAATTGATATGTTACTATCAAATCAACCTACAGAAATGTAAAGCATAAAACACAACATATCCATCAACACATTTGACACAATGATTTAACATGGAAACCCAATTTGGGAAAAACCACCAATAACATGCTACTCCTTTTTCACTCTTTTGAAGTGATGCCCTATTAAAGGCCAACCCTATTAAAGGTTACAATACACACTATTAAATGTGACCTAGTTAAGGGATTTCAATCACCTTGTCAAAAGTGAGCCTTGTTAGAGGACTTTAGGTAATTCACTTGGAATGCCACCTTGTTAAAGGATTTTGCAATGACTGTTAGGTCAACCTTACTCCAAAGGATTTACCCTAGGCTAATACAATTGTTAGAAAGTAACAGTAGAGATTTGATCTGATATAACTTACAACCTTACTTGAAAATTACAGATCATAGTTCAATCCTTGATTTTGCTAGGCTTCTAATCTTTGTAGCTCTAATAGCTTTTTCACCTTTCAAGAATTCATCCTCTTTAATTCTTCTTTCTTAGCATGCCATTGCAAACTTCTTACTTGGTTCACTTGATGAAGAAAAACCCCTTTCCTTCTCCTTGTCAAATTTTTACATCAAAACTCTCTACCTCTTTGCTTCATGACCAGACATTCCTACATATAGGAAATTAGAACACTTTTCCTACTCATTATCCATCACCAAAATTAGGGTTTTTAATGGATTAGGTAGGATACAATGTATCTACCCCATATCTTGTCTTTTTCTAGAAAGTTCTCTTAGAATCCATTTGAATTCACCTCCAAAATAGTTTACATAAGATTCTGTGCCACCAGCTCATCAATCTTATCTTCCTCTTGATTCGTAAGTTTCAAGAAAACAAACTTGTCATCTTTTATTTGGTAAATCTTTTATCTTTGTCATAATGCACTAGCTTGACATTATCAATTTTTTGATGCTCAACACATACTATGTTATGCGACATCTACTATAAAATCACTTGGCATCAATTGGATTTTACTAGTTCTCGGCATCAACTAAAAATTACTCAGCATCTACTAACTTGCTTAGTATCCACTAGACTTTTCTTTCACTTAGCTCCAACTGAATTTTTGCTTAGCTTACACTAACTTTGGTTAGTACTTACTATCCACTTGGTCAGGCTTGGCAAAAGAACTATGTTTAACTTTATTCTTCTTAACTTTCTAAGTGTAGCTAGTCATTTTGTAACCTCAAGTAGATCATAAATACATTATGTTATCACTGTCTTAACTGATTCTTGCACTTCAATACATAATCATAACTCAACCTTTCCTCTAGGTAATTTTGTTACATCTTGTTGATCAAATCCTCCTTATCAATCAACCAAGTGATAATACTTGAAACATATAAGCAATTGTCTTATTAGCATATAGAAAGTTTGACATTAGTGACAAAACAATGATTGAAACACATAGTCTTCTTTAACAATCTTTCTACTCAAATGATCTTTTCAATCAAATATCAACAACACAAGGGTTGAGGAATTCCCCATTTATTGAGGTTTGTATAGATTGAAAGTAGTAAAGTGATATATCTAACTATCACGTTCCACTATGATATTAAAATGTAGCATTATTTGGAAGAGTTTACTTTTCTATAGGTATTTTAGAATTATTTCAATTTCTTTGTATGTAAATATATTTATTGACTATTTTAACTAGATTACTAATGTTTTTCTTTTTCCATTAATTTATTAGGATAGCTTTTGGCACATAATAATAAAAAAACTTGGGATGTGTCCTATCCATCACAAGAACATTATTGGTACATGGTCTTTTATTGTAGTGCTCAATAACATATAATTTAAATAAGGCAATTGA
The DNA here is from genome assembly GCA_028749045.1 of Cupressus sempervirens. Lineage (NCBI taxonomy): Eukaryota > Viridiplantae > Streptophyta > Pinopsida > Cupressales > Cupressaceae > Cupressus > Cupressus sempervirens. The sequence continues at coordinate 539,905,985 of CM053793.1, forward strand.
TAGATATGCATGATTGAGTTTTGAGCCAAAATTATAAGATTGAACGAATGCTCATAAAGAGGCAGAAAAATAGAGGAAGAACAAGGAAATATTTTTTTTGCAAAATAAACAACTGAATTTTTTCCCCCTTTTTATTACTCATAATCGTCAAATTACAACTTTTGAAGATGATAAAAAATGAAATGAAGAATGTAGACTTCATATATTAGAACATTGATAGGTTTAAACATTTGAAATTGGCTATTATGTGCAATTTTGGTTTCATTTTGATAAAAAATTAAAAGGGTGTTCTCTTTATTCTGTAATTCATGAATAAGAGTTGAAAAATTGAGGAATATTGAGCTTTTATTAAAAGATCATTGACAATTTATTGGATTATTCTTTAAAGGATACTAGCTTAATGGAAGAGCACCTACTTTACAAGTAGAAGGATGGTGATTTGATTCTATCATGTCCTAATATATGTAAATTAATAATTAAACAAACTACCAAATCAATGATTAAATAAACTACCAAATAAATTGCTTAATAAACTATCAAATAAACTACAAAATAAATAATTAAATGAACCACTAAATAAACTACTTAATATACTACTAAATAAATAAAGTACCAAAAAATGGCTAAATACACTACAAGTTAATAATAATCAACAATTGAATAAACTATTAGTTATAAATAATAAACAACCAAATCAATGATTAAAATATTTTAGTCATACATTTGGTCACGAGATAAGTGTTCGACAATAAACTACTAATGGTCACGTGATCAAAATTAGTCATATATCTACAATTTTTAGTAGTTTATTTAGTCATATATTAGTGTTTTTGTACTAGTGTATCAAGTTTTAGATTTGTATAGTATGATACATTGAATAATGATGACAAATCCAAATTAGAACAAGCCACGATAGATATGGTGGCTAACAATAAATTGGCTCCTACTAAATTGGAAAAGAAGATTCCAATTGATTTGTTTAACAAACTAGACAGGAGATGGCAACAAGAATTAGAAGTAGAGAAACAAATAAGAAAAGGCACTTTGGCCAAAATTATGCTTGAGTTATCAAAAGATCAAAAGTCAACATTTTTTGAAAAGTATAGGAACCAATTTGTTCATAAGTTCAAAAAATTTCTAATTCTTTAGAATAAGATTGAACTTGTAGTACATCAAAATGAGTTATTTTGGAAAATCATTTTTGGTCTAACCACTAAAGGAGTGGAACATGAGAAAGTAGTTGATATCATGACCATAAAATACAATCATAGTGATGAAGAAAGCTTAGGCGTGCCAAGTCCACAAGGTAGCATTTCACCTATTCCTGCCACAACACCTAACACACCAATTGGTAAGCAATAAAATCCCTCATATGTTGAAGGAGAAAAGAAAGAGGTAGAGAAAACAACCAAAGACAAAAATGTATAAATTTCTACCATTAGTCAAGAAGGACCAAATGTCTCAAGACCTCAAATTGAGGGAAGCAAGGAAATAGGAAAAAGAATAGATGATACAGTGTTGAGTTCTTCAATTGTTTTCTCAAGCACTAGAGTTCAAAGAAGACTGAGTGGTGATAGGCCATCACCTACTCCTACTAAAGCAGGCACAAGCATAAGCACTTTGTCACCAAGTAAAGGAAAATAAATAAAGGAAAGTTCCCTCGATATTATTATTAGTTTGGATGAAGTAGTTGAGATGCTAAAATGGGCTATGGAATATCTCACATTGAATAAAACTATCATTTTGCAGTACATTTAGAAAAGAAGGAGAATCATAAAGAAATGAAAAGAGAACAACAACAAAAATGAGTTTTGCATGATATAAAGGAAATATGGGTTGGTGCTTTTGATGTACAGAAATTGATGGGAAAACCCTAAATATTTCCCAGCTAGTATAGATTTTTGAACAAATACATGTTGGAGACATTGAAGAAAATGAGAAATTAATGACATGGTCAACAAAAAAAATTGAGAATAAAGTTATAGAAAAAATCTCTACAACCATTGCCAAGAAAAAGGTCAAATTATAGGCACGTGTACAAAACATAGAAGAGCTTGTATGTAAGATACAACATTTGCATAATATTTTATGTGATGTGTGAAGATTTACAAATTATTTTCAAAAAAATATACAATGGATTTAGGCTGAAATGCAAGAAACATTTAGCTCTATTTTGCAGTCAGTACAATCCATTATAATAAGCTATTGTTTGTACAAGGAAAATTGGCCAAATTACAAATAGTTGACAATAGCATGTGGGTCAAACTGATCTCAATCTAGTCAATGTTGATACCTGATTTGGAGGTTATGTAATGAGAACTAAAATAAAAAAAGGATTTAATTCAGACAGATCATAATCTTTCAACTACTGATAGTTTAATTGACTTAGCAACAATATTGGAACTAAAATTTCATGTTTTGGAATCAAATATAACAACATGGAATCATTCTCTTTTCATGATCAACCAGATTCACAAACTATTTATTGAAAAATATAGTTTGATTCCACCCACTCAACCCCGAAAATAACCATAAGTGACAAAAACAAGGGGGGAATGTAATACTAATGATTACATACTAAATGGGACAATGATGAGATCATGGAGTACACAAGAGTTAGAGTTTAGAAGACACACATGGTATGACACAAACACAATTAGACTATTTAGAGTCATTTACTATATGTATTATTATCTTGTTTATTGATTTTTCAATCGACAATAGTTTTGAAGTTCTATGAGAACTAATTCATAGGTGTTAGATTGTGGTGACTGATTAGGGAAGTACTATACATACTCCATAATTCCTTAAAAAAAATTTGGGCTACTATATCAACATTTTATGGTCAACATGTTGTAACTAATTTTAACTCTAAAGTAGCAAAAATACCTGTTAAAAGGGCTTAGGGTTAGGGATTCTTTCATAAGGTGTGATGGAAAAATTTCTTCTTGTCGTGGGGTAAAAGCACAAACCTGTGTCACCCTTTTACAAAGGAAAAAGGCTAACAAAAATGTAGTTGTTCACATTCAATGACATAAAACTAGTATTATTATTTAGAATTTTAAAATGAAGTAAATAATGAAATGTGTAGAAATGGATAAATTTTAGGATGATAATTTTTAATAATTATTTCAAATAAGAAATTATATATTTTCCTATTTTTAAAGATAAATTTTAGTTGCTGAAAATTGCTAGAAATTAGGGGTCTAGTTCCCACCACAAAAATATATGAAAATAAATTTATTTCCCTTTGATCTTAGATTATGTTATCAATAATATATGTAGCTAGAACAATCAAAAATAAAAATGGCCTTTAGACCTATATTTTCTCTTTTATAACGATTCAAATTTCAACTTATTCAAATCGATAGTTTTCATCTCCCACCACATTTTTTGAAATAAATCTATTCCAATCAAAAGAAAAATTATAGATTCTATAAGAGGACTCTCTCCTCTAGAACGTCATATAATTTTTACTTTTTTTGATATTATTTAATATTTTCCTCTTTCTCAAAATTGACATCTTCTTGAGTGTTAAAATACATACTTGTAGAATTTTTAAATTACAATATACTATATCTAATTAAAACACTATGAACTCTATATGAGAATATTCTTGACTTTGAGCTCTATAAAATGATGTTTATATGTTATTAAAAAGAAATCATAATAAATAGTAAGAGTTATTGAAATGTTAGTTTTCTAAAATAATTGCATTTTTTTAGTAATTGGATACTAACTAGTATAAACATGCATTTAATAGACATTTCCAATTGGAAAAGTGTGAGACCATATATAACTTATCTAGAACAATTTTATCAAAGATCATATGTTTGAAAAAAAAAAGTTTTTTGGATAGAAATACTCAAATTTAGTCATTCTGATAAGTTAGCTTGAAAGGTGATACAACTTTGTACTTTTACCCTGTAGTATTGAGCTGTAAGGGATTACGGATTGTAATCAGGTTTTAATCACTATATCGTAATAATATTAGACTTGTTGTTTGGTAGACGCAGCCTAGGGATTGGGTGAACCACATTAAATCTTGGTGCCTTCTATTCTCTTCTATGTGATCTATTATTTTCTATTATTGTTTATATTTGCATGTAATTGTTATTTCTATTTGAGGTTTAATATCAAAGAGGGAGATTTTTGGTATCTCTAAATGTTGTTATCTATTAATGTCAAACACTTAGTCATATATAAGGTAGAGTTAGTCAATCATCATTGCAACTAAACTACTCTATATAGGTTGAGTCACATGAAGACTTATAAATAAACATGTAGATGTCAAGCTCTATGGGAGCCAATTAAGTCTTTGATTCTTACTCATTGGGTATTTTTAGTATAAGCTAAGTACAATGTATGTCAATAAAGTTAGTTTAGATACATGCCAAGTCATGTAGAAGAAACCAAGTAAGTTAAGATTGAGCTACAACAACAAGAACAGTGACAACCGAGCATCAGAAATAGTATGTGCCAAGCAATACAAAGTTGACATTAAAGTTAGATATGATACAAACTTTGAAGTAAATTGTTTAAAGATGACATAGACATGACATTTAATACATGTTGAGGATTTTATAGAGACTATTACACATTTATGTCATGGATTCCCTATGAGTGATGAACAATCAACTAGATGAAAAGGGAAGAGTATAGAAAACTCTTTAGAAATCTTTAAATAGATAGATCAAAACCCTATTTACATATAGAGAATGAGAAAGAAAGATATGTGTGCAATCATAGAGTAGATCAAAGGTTCAAAGCACAGACATTATGAAGTAGGAAAAGAAGTTAATTTTTGATATTGCATTTAAGAAAGAAGTTGTGAAGAACATAAAGAGTGACCTTATGAAGTAGTGAAGGACAAAAAAAAGATATATTAGATTGAAGGTCAAATCAAAATTGAAGAGAGATGATCTATAATCAATAGTAGAGTGCAGACTAGAGGATTAGGTATTGAATCATAACTAAGTTAGGGATAATATCTTAATAGAGTTTTTTTAAGAGACCTTTGTAAATCTCTAAACCAAGTCCTTACTTTTTTGTAAGTGTAAAATCCTCTCACAAGGTAAGACCTAACATTTTTAATGGCCTTTAATAGGGCATACCCCTTACAGTGTAGATCATTAGAAGTGATCAAAATTGTAACCCTAAGAGGTTAATTTTATTACTACAATAGTAATTATTTATGGGTGTCATCCCCACCATAGTTTTACCTTCACCTTGGAGAGTTTTTGGGTAACAAAATCTTTGTGTTATGTGTTTACACTTCATGCATGTTATTGATAGTTAGTTCTACTTATTATATAATTTTATTTTACAAGTTATGTTATGCATGAATTAGATATGATATGGAAAATATGGTGAATTCTATAAAAATATTTTTAGGGATAAAAGTTTTACTGATCCTGATTCACTCCTACCCCCCTCTCAGTATCTTAGCTTCACAATCACCCTCCCAATAGAGGGGAATGATTGAAAGGTATTCAAATAGAGATAAGTAAAAATAAAAGGAAAGATAAAGCAGAGTAGAGAAAAAGGAAGGGATAGAGAGAGTTACATGTTGTGAGAGAGATAGAGATAGAGAAGTAGGAAAAGAGATTATAGAGAGAGTTTAGATTTATTGTGTAACACCCCACTTGAAAATACAAGAGAAATAAACCTAAAATGTGACAATGTTTACTCAACTATTTTTTTAAAATTTTAAACAATATCAAAGTAACAATGTGGAAGTGATATACACATACACATCAATCACACTTATGTAAATACAATACAAATTTTATTCCTTAAGGGTTCCTTCATGTTGAGTCATGTTTAAGAAGTTTTATTAATTAGTTTAAATCCTAAGTACAAATCCATAATCATAAGTGAATAAAAAATACATAATCTTATAAGAAAATACATAAGTAAAACTTATACTATGAAGTACACCCAATGAAAAGAATCCACTACACATGTCATAGGATATGAAATAATAAATACAAGTCCATCAAAATACAAGATACATGATAACATATATACATCAATTGAATAGAAGTCTCCAAGATAAGAATAAGAATGATGATGGTGCAATTGCATCAATAAATATCCACCATCTGTGAAACTAAGGGGGACCCAAATGGTAAGAAGCCACTACCTCCTGACAGCGTGGTTACCTAGTCAGGCTTCCACTCCCACCATAGAGGGAAGATAATGAACAATCTACATACAAATAATCAAACCATAGAACAATCCTAGGAAAGGAATCCTAATAGACAAATATACCTCAAGGGTACATAAACTACTAATAAAGAAAATATAATCAGAGCTGAAAAGATACTCAATTAGTACCACACTACATACCAAAGTAAACATACATACCAAGCATGAGACAAAATACTAAAAGATATCCCATTTACAAACCAATTGCCAAATGTTAGAAGTAAAATAACCAATAGATATCAACTATCATTAATGAATGTAAATTATCAACAATTGTTAGAGTTATAGGTGACTCTAGAATACACCCAAGGTCAAATGAAAGACCAAGATAACTTCCATAAGAGATTGGCAAGACAATTGCATTAAGATTCAATAATGTTATTATTGATAATGGACTTCCTTGATATCCAATGGACTCATTAAAATGTCCATTCTTTATATAGGAAATGATATAAGAGATAAAGATAAGGAGAAGATAAGCTAACACCTATACAAGGTTAAATCACATGTCCACCAAAGGTGGATCATCTTCTGTTATTCAATTAAGTAGTGTGATGATGAGGGTGATAATGTGATAAGTGCACTAAAGGTGAATTGAGATAACAATTATGACCACCTAGAGTGGAATTCCCCTACACCATGTGCTTAATTGAGGTGTAAACTCTAGGTGTCTCAATGAAAAACTACTATGCAAGGCATTATCCTAGGTAAGTTTAAGTAAGTGTAATTCGTGAATATTTAATTACACCAACAATAATAAATAAACCACTAGAGAAAAAAAAATCTACAGAAGAGACTCAGGCTACATTCTATGGAGTGTCATCACATGGTCAAACTACTTGAGCTACCCTAGACTAGTCTCTCATTAGACCCTAGACCCTTAAGGGTTGAATTGCTCTAGACTGGTCACTCTAGACCTCAAACCCTCAATGTGACACATGCAGAACCAAAATACCCTCTCTTGAGGATGAGGAAACTAGTCATATCTCTCACTAGGTATCATCCCATTCCCATCCTTAGCCTATACAAGTGCTCAAGGCATGGACAAGGCAAACATCTCTAACTTAACTTTTTAATATATCTCAAGAAAAGGGCTAGGGAAGATATTTTAATTACTATTTTATCACTTATTACACAATTTACAATGTGTTACCTTGGTACTAACCACTTTGGGTCCTAGTCCCGTATTACAAGCCACTCCTAGAGACATGTACCTAAAGAACCTTTCCTAAGCACATAAACCACAATTGTGTTCCATAACACAACACCATAATGATCAAACTTGTTTTCTTAAGAAGTAAGCCAAAAATAAGTTGGTTCTCCAAACCCAAGCAAATAGAAATGCTCCACAAAGTAAATCTCATAAAAACAATTTTTCCAATAGAATCTTAAGGCACATCATAACATCTAGCTAGATAAACATTATAAAAGAAATTTAAAAAGCCTCTGGTGTACACCCTAGTTGGTTGGCTAAATAATCCACTAGGACTCAATAACCATCACAAAACAAAGACTCAAATAAATAATTATAATATACAATTTTCTAGTTATATGGTTAAATTGAGTTGTCTTATAAATCTTTAATCTAGGCCATCAAATGTGTTGTGTCAACATGTTTTATATTTTTCAAGATAAATATTGTTTCCATGATTACATTATTAAAATCTATTTAAAAGATAACAAATTATAAATCCAACAACACATTTATGAAAATATAATTCACAACAAATAATTCACAAATTGATAAATTTTAAACTAAATTAATTTCACTAAAAAAAATTAATTTATATGTATAAATAAACTTAATTAATATAATATTAAAATTATTGTAGACATACAAAATTTAATAAATAAATCTTAAATTATTAAAAAAATAAAATTAAAATAAATATATTTTTCAAAATATATTTTAATTAGACCCCAATTAGTATGAGGCCCATGTAGGTCATGGCCCAAAGGGCTCCCTGTGGCCCTCCCTAAAGGGGAAGGTGGTTGTTTAGCAGTTGTACACTTCTATGAGCAATCACAAGCTAGTATGAGTAGGTGCAAACTGCTATAGGCACTTAGCAATGACCATGACGGGGGGTTTAATAACCCCCTCCAATATATATATTTAATTTTTTTATTTATATAATATTTTTAATATGTATATATTTTGCATTTTTTTTAGGTATGTGTCTAATGGAAATGAGAGAGAGAGAGAGAGAGAGAGAGAGAGAGAGAGAGAGAGAGAGAGAGAGAGAGAGAGAGAGAGAGAGAGAGATCATGGTGGGCCAAAGTAGGCCCTTAAGAAGAAATGATGTTTTCTAAATTTAGACAACTTGATAGATACAATTTTCATTAGTTTATCAATATTATATCAATATATGTAACAATATAATCTATTAAAAAAAAATGCAGTTTCTAAGCTACTAGTTAATTTCTTAAAAAAAATGTATTAGGCAAAAAAATTTAATTTTAATTTAGTAGTATGGAAATTTCAAGAAAAAGATAAGGAGTAGATGTCTAACCACCCTAGCCACAATTGAAAAATGATAAATTTTTATAAGGTTCTAGATATGAGTAGAAGACTTATCTATGAATCTAACACATGGTCCTTTAATTCCTTTTCTATGTAAATAATGATATCATCTTAAAATGGAAGCACCCATTATTTAATAACATTCAACTTCTATAAATTTTTTGATTTTATGGAACATGTATGCATATGTTCTCAAACTATCTTTTATCTTGCTCTATTTCTTCTTTCCTAAATCCATCTGTGTAGTTTTTGAGACCTTGGGGTTACCCCTTCTTAAGATAATCCTAGTATAGGTTGACCTACACTAGTATAAGTTAGCTAGGTTGACCTATACCCTGGGCAAGTTTACTCCTGGGGCCAATTTTATCTTCATAATCCAAATTTGAAAATTAGGTGAACCCATCATTTTGCTTCTTTTTTTTTAATTCCCAAAAGCTAGTATAAAAGGAAGCTTGAGCACCTCATTTTCACATCCAAGGACATCTGTAAATCATCAAGAAGTAACTAAAAGAACATTTAAGGGCATTTAAGCTAGCATATTTCATAAGGTATTCAAACATTCTTATATCAAGGATATTCAAGGTAATTTTTATCAAGTATTCAAGGTGTTCTCAAGATTCAAGGATCCCTTGTATAATGCCCTGCCAAGGGATCCAAAAGAATTAACCTAAAGTTTTACTAAGCTTGCCAAACATTTTTACATTTTTTTAAACATGAAAGATAACATACACCTCAAACACATAGTAGTGGAAGAAATAACATACAATCAACTATAAGCATACATAATACATTACATTCCTTAAGGATCCCATGACGTTGAGTCACATTTATATTTAATTAATTCTAAGTCTAACAACTACCACATCCACATGAAAGAATAATCAGAAAGTACTACATTTTTTTCGAATGCCTCTTGGTAAATTAATTCAGAATGCTCAATCATCCACTGTACATGTCATAGGGTATGAAAGGCTAAAAGAATATACATATGAAGAAATATAAATACAACATCCTCCTTAGATCCATGATATAAGTACAATAAAGTAAATGAAACCATCTAGCATACATGATACATCCATCCATCATAAAAGATATAAACATCTAACATGGAATACAACTATCTATCATAAAAAAAAACTAGGTGCACAGTTCCTCCCAACCATCAATAGCATCATTAGACCATCGTGGGCCTTAGCCATCCCCCATGCATAACATTCCAAGTCACCAATAAGATCGTCAGTACTATAGTAATAGGGACGTCACTCCTAAACATACTACAACATAAGCATAAGGAAATCTAACATGCTAATCATCAATATAAGTAAATGCATCAGTAAATAACATCACCTAAACATGATAAACAAGCATCCCAAGAAGCTCCAACCACAGTGACTATGGACGGATCTCAATGGTAAGAGTGAAAAAGCACTACCATCCGACCGCATGGAACCTAAATGGCACACTCCCACTGCGCTAAGGAGATAGTCTCAAGTCCCAAATAGGGTATCAAATCACATAACACAAGTACTCTCTAAGTCTAGGAAATTCTAAAAGCAATTTAATTCAAAGGTTCTAAGATAGACCAACATCTAATTCCAGAGGCACACAAGACACGTAGGAAATCTACTATGTAAGCGGGAAAGTATCATTGCACAAATCATGCTTGGAGTTACCTGAGCAATCCCTTAGAAATCCCAGGTCCTTAGTGATCCATGTGGCCACTAGTATCCTCTCGTACTGAGGCATACTACAGAATGTAAGGTTGTAACCAAGCATTCTCTCTACTCCCATCCTAGTCTGTACTAGCACTTGAGGCATGGGTGAGAACATATAATACTCTTATTAGGTTCATTTCACTCTCACTTAGTGTAAATGTTATCACTTATTAAAACAACTTACAATAAGTTACCCTAGAAACCACTTAGGGCCTTGATCCCCATTGCAAGAAACTTCTTGACACTACACATAGATTACCTACCCTGAGCTCATGAATCACAAATCAAAAAATCATTATAAATTCACCTTGGTTCATACAAGTGATTGGAAAGCATCATAATTATAATCTACAATAATCACATCAGTTCTCCACGAGCAACTGAATAACATCAAATGATAATTCACAATATCCATTGGTTCTCCAATGAGCAATCAAAAAGTATCCCACAATATCCATTGGTTCTCAACAACCAACCAGAAAGCATTCCAAAATAATACTGATCAAAGACTCGAAAATGGTCAAGTCAAACATGTCACAACATGACATCATCAAGAAAAAATCATCCAAAACATCTCAGTCCTCTCAAAGCAACTAGGAAGCAAATAAAATATAATGATTGATGACTCAAAAATGGTTAAGTTAGCTATCTCATAAACATACACCTCAACTTCACACAAGAAGACTGGAAAGCAATAACAATCAATAATCAACACACATCATAGAGCATGTCATTACATTAACATGTTGGGTTTTAAAAAGAATCGAGATCAAATAACGTTACCATGACATCAGAACTCATAACCCCCAAGCCTTTGGTAGATGTCCTATAACTGGTCAACAATCTAGTCAACCCCAAAACATGGATAGCATAAAGAAATAATATACAAACATAGATTGTGGTTTGCTTTTGCAATCACATGGTTAAGCCAAATATGAAATTTTTTTTTTGTTTCAAGTATATTTCAAGTGTATAAGATTCTTTATTTAATTTCCAAGTTAACCCATTTATCTCTTCGAATCAAACATATAACTATCCCTCCATTATTTTAAAACAATTTCCTAGAATAATTAGAAGATAATTATTTACTTGTTTAAATCATTAATCTAGTCCCCATTGACCTTTAGTAAAATCATTCACATTATTTTACTAAAATCAATGTCACTAATAACTAAATAAAACTCCCTTAGTTCTAAGAAGAGTCTCCCATTTATGTTAAGTCAATTTCTCAAAAATAGGATAATTATTAATAAAATAACACTCACTGATCTTTAAGAAAATATCTATAACTTTATTAAGAATCAGTATTAAATAAATTTAATACTTATTTGAACATCTTATATATATTAATTAAGTTAATTAAAGGAGTGGGCCATTTAGGTTCTACGTGATCAGGTGGTAGTGCTTTTTCACTCTTACCACTGAGATCCATCCATAGTCACTATGGTTGGAGCTTCTTGGGATGCTTGTTTATCATGTTTAGGTGATGTTATTTACTAATGCATTTACTTATATTCATGATTAGCATGTTATATTTCCTTATGCTTATGTTGTAGTATGTTTAGGAGTGACGTCCCTATTACTATAGTACTGATGATCTTATCAGTGACTTGGGATGTTACACGTAGGGGATGGCTAGGGCCCACGATGGTCTAATGATGCTATTGATGGTTGGGAGGAACCACACACACACTTAGTTATGTTTTATGATGGATAGTTGTATTCCATGTTAGATGTTTATATCTTTTATGATGGATGGATGTATCATGTATGGTAGATGGTTTCATTTACTTTATTGTACTTGTATCATGGATCCGAGGAGGATGTTGTATTTATATTTCTTCATATGTATATTCGTTTAACCTTTCATACCCTATGACATGTACAGTGGATGAATGAGCATTCTGAATTAATTTGCCAAGAGGCATTAAGAACAAATGCATTATATGGAGATTGGGATTTCTAATTATTCTTTCATGTGGATGTGGTAGTTGTTAGACTTAGAATTAATTAAATATAAATGTGAATCAACATCATGAGATCCTTAAGGAATGTAACCTATTATGTATGCTTATAGTTGATTGTATGTTATTGCTTTTGCTACTATGTGTTTGAGGCATATGTTACCTTTCTTGTTTTTAAAAAAAATGTTTGGAAAACTTAGTAAAACTTTAAGTTAATTCTTTTGGATCCCTTGGTGGGGTGTTACACTTTGTGAGCATTTCCTCTTCAAGATCTAGTATTATTTTTTCCATTGAGGGATGATATCTACATTTTGGAATCCAACTTCTTCTTCCTTTGTGTACATATTTATCCATGGATCCATAATTTTGTATTAGATTCATTTTATTTGTGGAGATTTCCTACATCCTTCATTGAATATTCAACATCAATAACATTCCAGAATTGCAAATCCTTATTGACAAGGGTTTTGTCAAGTAAGGTGAAAATTTACATTGTGTCTTACATCCTTACATATTTTTTCATAATTGTATCTTTCAAGGTTAACCCCTTCCATTTTGGTATCCATTATCCAACATTGTTATCAAGTGTAAGGAAACAAATCAAGATCAAGAGTCATCAAGCAATAAAGAAGTCAAGTCCAAGTATTTAAGATCTATACCTCTTCTAAAATATTCAAAGTTTTCTTCTCCATGGGCATAGTTCCTTTCCCTCATTGAAGAACTAAAAAAATGAGTGTTCTATCAATATTAAAGGAGATACACACACCTCTTCATTCAAGTAATATTTCTTCTCTCCCATCAACATCCATTATATAAGGTTTTTTCTTACATGATTTCCCTTAAGGTTTTTCTATTAAGTTGTAAGATCTATTATATCAACATATTTGATCACATTCAAAGAAAGATTTACATTTTTCATGGTATGATATACTTTATTTATGAGATCTAATCCCTACTATATAATAGAAAATTTTCATTTCAAGATTGATTATAAATAGGAATTTGACTAGGGAAAACTTTGTTATCCAACCTTCTTCTCCATTTTATGTGTGCAACAATAGGTAGTATCTACTGAACCATTTATAGAAAGGTCAAGATCTAATGGAGAAACCCTATAAATTTCTTGACCTATAATATAGGGAACACAATACATTTTATTCCTAGGAACAAAATGGCTAGACTATTTTGTACCTTTCATTTTCAACTCAAATTTAGATCACAAGTTATTTTTATTCCTTAGCTCCCATTTAAAGTCATTTCAAGTTTCCTTCTATTATTTTTCAATTTGTTTTTATCAAATTTGTCTAGTTTTTTTATTATTTAGCATACTATTTTTCACATTCATGTCATTTTCACCCTTCTCAGTTTCATAGTACATTATTTGCAAAGGCTATTTGATCCATTTTGTTCTTAGGTCATATCTAATCCTATTCATACATCTTCCTTCTGAGTGTGCATTTGGAAAGGTAGAGAAATCTATCCCTTTTCATTTCTTTCATTTTCTTATTGTATACTTTATAACTTTCCTTGAAATTCTAATAGATTGCTTGAGTCCTTATCAAAATTAGGTGGAATATTTTTCTTTCAAAGTTTGAATACATCTAGTATTACTATGTTCTAGTCCCATATATTGGCATTCAAAGAAAAACATGCTTTATGTTTCCTAGTTATTTCAAAATCTTAGATCCTCATAGTTTTGAAGTTTCTCACCCATTTCTACTATTCTCTTTATTCTTAAACAATTTGAATAATTGAGAAGGGGGTGAATCATCTATTTCCCACACACACATAAAAATTTTGGTTCTATCTATTAACACTAAAAAAAATCAACCACCATGTAATATCTTTAAATTAAGTGAGGTAAATAACCATGAGAAAGATAATCGTGAAGGAAAAGTATCACTAACACAATCAAGACCAAGATTTATGTGAAAAACCCAAAATGGGAAAAAACATTGTGGAACTAATTTTTATGAAGTGGTTTTTTTTAGGGTGAAACCAGATAAGGTGATTTTTACAAGAAGGCTAATTTCCTAAAATCCTCACTATAATATGAAATAAGGGTACCTCAAGTAGGCTTCACTACAAGAGAGGCTAAGCCTCAAAAATATGATAAGTTTCATTGTTGATAAGCATGTAGCTAATATGTGATAGATGAAGTAGAAGCCAACATAGGATATAGTTGATAAGCATTTACAACTATAATTTGCTACTATTCACACCTCCTTGAATTCACTAATTGAGTATTTTCACACTTTTGTCACATATAATAAAACAAGATCACAAGAATATTTTCATACATGGACTTGTATAAATCCCACATGAAATGATACTTTATTTATATTTGTTGCACACCAAAAAAAATTTATGTAAAACTATTTTGAGAAAGGTCACACCAACTTGAGAAATAGAATGATTATTGAGTATTCCAACATACTACAAGGATCTTCAAGGTTAATGATTATGATGAACACACTAGGTGAGGTTGCTAGGATAGAAATTTAAACTATATGGTTAAAAAAGGATCAATCCAAAACATGATCCACCAAAATGTTGTATACCACCACCTATTAGATTGTGGTGACTGATCAGGAAAGTACTGTACATAGTTCATAAATTCTTTGGGGCCGACATATAATTATTAATTATAACCCTAAAGAGGTAAAAATAATTGTATAAAAGAGCTTAGGGTTAGGGATTGTTTCATAGTTGTGATGCAAAATTGGGTCTTACAATGATATTGAACTATAAAGGGTTATAGATTGTAATCAAGTTGTAATTACTAGATCATAATAATATTAGACTTACTATTTGGTGGACATAGCCAAGGGATTGGGTGAACCATGTTAAATATTGGCGTCTTGTGTTCTTTTCTATGTGATCTATTATTCTTTGATATTGGTTATATTTGCATGCAATTGATATTTTTGTTTGTGGTTTAATCCTAACAACTAGTATTAGAGCGAGGTTGTCTTTTTCAGTTATCCTCTATAGGAAAGTCTCATGGTTGAGTGGGAGTCTCACAGTTGAGTGGGACCAATGGAAGACAAGGGTAAGCTAAGGGTTGACAAGTTTAATGGGCAGAACTTCCAGTATGGAAGATGCAAATGGAAGACTATCTTTATCATAAGGATTTATGGAAGCCGTTGGAAGGCAAAGCCAAGAATCAGGGATCTATGTCAAATGATGAATGGGGTCTTTTAGATAGAAAGAAACTTGGAAGCATTCGATTATGCTTGGAACCATTAGTGGTATTTAATATTACAAAAGTGAAGACAATAGAAGAATTGATGCAAACCCTAGCAAAACTGTATGAAAAGCCCTCTACTTCAAACAAGGTATTTCTCATGAAGCATTTATTTAATATGAAAATGGAAGAAGGTGGATCTATTTCAGATCATTTAAATGAGTTTAATACTATTACTAGTCAGTTATCTTCTATGGGTATTAATTTTGATGAAGAAATTAGGGCTCTCTCATTTTTGTGTTCTTTGCCTGAAAGTTGGAATGGCTTGGCAATGGTTGTGAGTACTTCTGTTCTTGGATCTAGTACCCTAAAATATGATGATGTGATCAATGTTGTTTTGAGTGAGGAAACTCATAGGAAATCTCAGGTGGATCTACATTAGGAAGTGCTTTGAATGCACAAAGCAAGGGTAGAGCGACTAAGAGAGGAAGTAATTCCAAAAATTGTGGGAAATCAAGACGAAAGTTAAAGGGGAGGAGGTCTCAATCAAGAGGACCGAATGACTGTTGGTAGTGTGGGAAACTAGGGCACAAAAAGAAATTGGAATCAAAAGAAGAATGAAGGAGATAAACCAGATGGAGACAAGGAGGCAAATGTGGTAAGTAACAAATCCAAAGAGGATGCTTTGCTTCTCTCTTTAGAAAGTGTTGATGATTCATGGGTTTTAGACTGTGGTGCTTAATTTCATGTGACACCTCATAGAGGTTATTTCATTGATTATTTACAAGGGGATTTTAGACTTTTTTATTTGGGGGATAATGAACCTTGTTAGATTGTTGGAAAGGAAAAAATTAATATTAAGTTGCAGAATGGGAATCATTGGCTACTACATGAGGTAAGACATGTTCCAAGGCTGAGTAGGAATTTAATTTTAATAGGGCAACTCGGTGATGAGGGTTGTGTAGTTACTTTCAATGATAAAAATTGGAAGTTTTGAAAAGGTTCTTGTGTAGTAGCAAAAGGTGTGAAAGTAGTCACCTTATATCTTTGTACAGGTCATATTGTTCCTTCTACTTTAATTGTTTTAGAGAAAAATGATGTTCAAGAATAGTTGTTGTAGTTGAGCAGGGAGCACAAATAACTGCTATAAATTCTAATACAACACTATGGCACAATAGACTTGGGCACATGAGTGAGAAAGGTATGAAAGTACTTTATTCAAAAAAAAAATTACTAGGTCTAAAATGTGTTAATATGGATTTTTGTGAAAGTTGTGTGTATGAAAGACAAAAGAGAGCTTGTGCATACCAATGTATGGGGATCGACTCAAGTATCTTCCCTTGGTAGCTCCCATTATTATATTAAATTTATTGATGACACAACTAGAAAGGTATGGATTTATTTCCTTAGATAGAAATCTGATGTATTTCAAACTTTTAAGAAGTGGAAATGCTTGGTTGAAAATGAGACTGGTAAGAAATTAAAATGTCTAAAATATGATAATGGTGGTGAGTATTACAATCATGAATTTGAATATTATTGCTCCACTAATGGTATTCGTAGACAAAAAACTATTCCAAGGACTCCATAGGAAAATGGAGTAGCTAAATGCATGAATAGGACTATAAGGGAGCATGAGGTTGCATGATGGGTTGCCCTTACACATGTGGGTGGAGGCTATCAATACTGCTGTATATTTGATTAATAGAGGTCCCTCTACTACTTTGGGCTGTGGTATTCTAGAGGAAGCATGGATTGGTAAGAAGGTGAATTATTCTTTTCTCAAAAATTTTGGTTGTGAAGCATTTTCTCACATAGATTCTGAAAATAGAACCAAGCTAGAACCTAAGTCAAAGAAATGTGTATTTGTTGGCTATGGAATTAAAGAATTTGGTTATAGGCTTTGGGATTTTGAAAATTAGAAAATTGTAAGAAGCAGGGATGTCATATTCAATGAGAAATTGTTGTACAAAGATCTATTGCAACAACATGAGAAGAAAGAATATGATTATGTAGTTCTAGATGATACTCCAAAAGCTGATGTTCTAGCCATTCCTCATGACATACAACAATAGCAACAAAAAATATCACACACACCTATGAATGTTAGAAGTTCAACAAGGCAAATTAGACCTCCAAAAAGATTATCTTCCTCTTTGAATTCAATTTTACTTACTTATGCTAGTGAACCTGAATGTTATGATAAAGTTGTGCAGGTGGATACTAAGATTCAATGGGAGTCTACCATGAAAGATGAAATGGACTCTTTACTAAAAATTAAAACTTGGGATTCATGCAAGTTGCTTGCAAGTAAAAAGGCTTTATAGAATAAGTGGGTTTATAGGTTGAAAGAAGAGGAAGGAGGTAAGAAAATATTTAAAGCTAGGTTAGTTGTAAAAGGATTTGCATAGAAAAAAGGAATCAATTTTGATGAGATATTTTCTCCTCCTGTTAAGATGACTTCTATTCATACTATTTTAAGTATTGTGGCTACTGAAGATTTTCATTTAGAGTAGCTTGATGTTAAAACAACCTTTCTTCATGGTGATTTAGATGAAGATATATATATCTATATATATATATATGTATATATGTATATATATATATGTATATATATATATATGTATATATGTATATATATATATATATATGTATATATATATATGTATATATATATATATGTATATATATATATATATGTATATATATATATATACATATATATATATATATACATATATATATATATATATATATATATATATATATATATATATGGCTCAACCACAGGGATTTGAGGGAAAAGGTAAGGAGAACTTAGTGTGCAAATTGAAGAAAAGTTTATATGGCTTGAAGCAAGCACCTCAGCAATGGTATCTAAAATTTGACAATTTTATGCATGAGCATGGTTACAACAGGTGTCATTCAGATCACTGTGTTTACTTTAAGAGGTTGGATGATGATAGCTACATTATTTTATGTTTATATGTTGATGATATGCTTGTAGCTGGGTCTAACATGGATCATATTAAGGGGTTGAAACACTAGTTAGCACATGCATTTCCTATGAAAGATTTGGTGGCAGCAAAAAAAATCCTTGGTATGAATATTTGTAGAGATAGGAAGAACAAAAAATTGATGCTATCTCAGGTTGATTATGTGGAGAAGGTGTTGCAACATTTCTCTATGGAGAATTCTAAAGCTGTCAGTACACCTTTACCTAGTCATTTGAAGTTGACTAAGGAGATGTGTCCCAAGACACATCTCTTGCAAGAATTGGGACACCCTCAAAAAGATAGTTTTTTTTTTACAGATAGTCAGAGTGCTATTCATCTTGCAAATAATTTAGATCTACATTCAAAGACCAGACACATACAGTTGTAGTACCATTTCATTCAGTCAATTTTGGAGAATGGATAGTTAAAGCTAGATAAGATACATATAGATGACAATCCAATACATATGTTGACAAAGGTAGTAACAAGGGAGAAGTTGAAATCCTCTTTAGCTTTTTGGTTGGTCTTCTAGACTGAACATGAATAAAAGAACAACTATGTTCAGGGTGGTTTGATCTAGTGGGAGCCTCATGGAGTAGTGGCATAGCTACATGATCAGTCACCAAGTGGGAGATTGTTGTTTAGTGTGGAGCTCGATCAGTCCCCAAGTGGGAGATTGTTAGATTGTGGTGACTAATCAAGAAAGTACTGTACAGAGTCTAATCAGTCCCCAAGTGGGATATTGTTAGATTGTGGTGACTGATCAGGAAAGTACTATACATACTTCATTAATTCTTTGGGGTTCACCTCGCAAAAAAATTTGGGCCCTATTTTATTGGGATTTTGGGCCAGCATGTTATTATTAATTATAACCCTAAAGCAGAAAAAATAATTGTATAAAAGAGCTTAGGGTTAGGGATTGTTTCATAGTTGTGATGCAAAATTGGTTCTTATGGTTGTATTGAGCTATAAGGGGTTACAAATTGTAATTAGGTTGTAATTACTGGATTGTAATAATATCGAACTTGCTATTTGGTGGATGTAGCCTAGGGATTAGGTGAACCACATTAAATCTTGGTGTCTTGTGTTCTTTTCTGTGTGATCTATTATTTTCTAATATTGGTTATATTTACATGTAATTGTTATTTCTGTCCATGGTTTAATCCTAACACCAGCAAGGCACAAAATCGTAAAACAATGAATACTTTGAAAATAGTAATGAACAATACCTAATACACATGTTATCGGTGAAAGATAATAAATATGCAACCAATTGACAGACCAAAAATTTATGTATATAGCTACTGATACACTAGAGGTTGACAGAAATATGTTGACATGAATGAAAACCATCAACATCACATTCTAAAAACCTCCACCTTTTTCATTGATGACAACATTCATATATAACAAAGCACAAAAAGATATATACAACAAAAATTTCAAGAACTTCTCCCCCTTTGAAAACAATAGAAAAGGGATAGGAAATAAAACACTTCTCCCTCTAAGAGAAACACAATAAACACTAATCTAGAAAAATGCAAATGTGGAAAAATACTAGCCCAATGCATAAACCCGTGCACACTAATATGCACCATGAAGGGGAAAATACTCATCTTCCCTCTAAGATACTTAAAAGTATCCTTAGAAAAAGGTTTTTGAATATATCTATGATCTCATCCTTTCTAATTACATACTCCAAATTGAATTCTCTAGTTTCATAAGAATTATTGAAAGAATAAATTTAACAAGTTTTGATTTTGACAAAGCACTAGTAATTTCATACTTTTCGTTCTCATTCTCCTCATATGATTCAATTTCATATACATTTTTCAATCCATTCTAAGGGTAGAGATACATAGTCTCCACATGCTTCTAAGTCTTGTAGCTACCAATCGATACCATATTACCTTTCATCTTATCTTTCTATGAATTGTAATCTAGTCCATGTCAAACATTGGGATACTCAATTTGTGTGCCATCAAATCTAGCTTAAGTGGTTAAGCTTAACACTGAGGAATCCAACTATGATACCAATTGAATAGGAAAAATACATGATAAGGGGGTGTATCAATTATTTCTATGCACTTATAAAATCTTTTTATCTAACAATTATTAGTCATTTTTCCCTCCTACCAAAATTTGAATTTTTAGGTGATCAACATGTCCAACGGTCATATTTTCAAATATTCAAACATTCTAATGTTATAGGGAAACATTAAAAAATCTTATCTTATCCTTATATCCCTAGTTTTCAAGCCTTTCATGATATATCCTGGTGAATATTTCATGTTGTGACCATGTGACTACCTTTATCACCTAGTTGTAGTTTGTTAGCACTTAACCATCAAGGAGATTGCAAAGGTGTGAAATAGTTAAATCTACAACTGGCATAGCTTCATAAAACTTCATGCTATCATCTATTTAACCATGGTGAAGTCATGATTTACTCTTGGTTCCATGATCACATGGTCAAACATATATGAAGAAACATCTCAGAGGTTCCACATCTTCTTGACCATCAAATCTTCCCAGATCAATGGTAAGTGTATATGTGCTTATTCAAGATGCATGAACTTTAACAAATGCAATAAAGTGATTTGTTTCCACATGGATTTGTGGGGACAATTTCTTTGATCAGGCCATGAAGGTTGATGCATGTGTCATAGTTCTATCAAGTGGGCATGTCCAATTGGTTAGATATACTAAATTTTTCCAAGGGCCCTAGTTCTCCCACAACTATTAATCAAATGAAGATCTAGGGTTGTCATATTCCTTCATTATGAAGCTACTCAATGTTTAAAAAATGCAAGAAAATGACAATTTTCAACATGTCTGGGTGGGCTAGAACTTCCACTACCTAGTTGTCATAGCTTCATTGGAGGTTTGTGTGAAACCACAGTTAAGGTTGTGATCATGCATTCTTCTCCTTCGCCTGGTTGCAATGAGTTTAATTTCACCCTAAGTCAAGGTGGTGAAAGAGTAGTGATGATTATGATCATATTTTCACATGGTTGGAACATTTAATGCTTGCTAAGGAATTAAACTATGAGGATGCGATAAGGGAAAAAAGCCTAGCTCCGCAATGTTGTAGGTAAAAAAAATGCTAAGACACTAACTATAGTGATGATGCAAGATCTTAGTTTCACATTGTCACTTTCTCACAACAGTTAAGGGAAAATGTTAAGGACAAGTTACAAAGCAATGATATGGTTTGATCACAGTTTCATAGGAGTAAACAACTAATGGAAGTAAAGAGATGCGAAGACACGATTATGGGCACTCAAGGGTCAAACATGAAGACATGAGAGTGGTAGGATGGTAGAATGATATAAAATGGTTTGACCATGTGACAAAGCCTAAGGATTGACTCTAGTTGGTTGACAACATGGTTGACTTGGCATGCTAGTAGTGGGAATAAGCAATTTTATAATGGAAAGTATGATCTTCTCAATCATCTATTGGTTACTTTTAACATTCCCCATGCCTGATAAATGTAAAGGAACACTCCATCACTACCTAGTTATCCATCTACTCAGTTAAAGCATTAATGGTCATTTTTTCTATCTTCTCATGGCTATTTTTGGTGAAATGTATGATTTTCCTACATCTAAATTTGTACCAAGATCATATCTTCTCCAAATTTGTAGTGATTGTTCTTTGTAAACTTAAATATAATTGTTGTGCTTTGTCTTAGCAGAGAAGCTATCTAAGTTATTCTTGAACTATAAAAGAAAATTTGGCAACCCTTCTTAGCATCGACCTTTTTCTAATTCATTGGTATTGGATTTCATGCTCTACTACTGTAATTCTCCTTTCTTCAATGAATGAATGTAGCCCTCTATTTTACCTCATCCTCCCATTGATATAAGTGCAAAACTTCCTTTACTTTGTTGATGTTTTGTCTTCAATTCTTCAATTTTCATAATAGTATCCATTTAGGCTTGAATTTTATAGAGAGAAGTTCCTTTCTAGTAGCATTTCAGTTGGTTTCTAACTTGCATGTAATTGTTGGATCAAAAAAAAATGAATCAATATATTTTGAGGTTATGTTGGTGAATAGTGCATTGTTAGGAAAAAACAAGGTTGAACAAATGATTTTGGTGTATCACCCCCTTTAGACTAGATTAGGTAGCTTTCTCTTCATGCATTCCTCCTCTCTTTTCCTCTCAAGGAGTAGTTAGATGCACTCTGATAGTAAGGTAGTAAGGAAGTCAAGCTTCTCTGAAAACTCAATCTCATAGTTCAAGTCCCACAACTTGGAGATTGTTTCCATGTTTCACAAGGTTACTTTTAGGTAAAAACTTTAGGAAAGGGTGCAAGCTTTTGTGACCATATTTTTTGGCACACCCAGTGGGACTGACATATTGAAGCATTCTTAAGTCTATAGATTCATTGGTGTCAAAGAAAAGAACATCAAATACATGTTGAGAAGATAGTGCTACTCTTAGTATTTTCAGGCCTTCAAGAAGCTTATTTTCAAGTACTTGGTGACTTCAACCCAATATTCTAATTTCTAGACCAAACCTATTGTGATTCATGCATAAGGCTCATACAAGAGCATCTTCTAGACGTAATTTTCAATACACAAAGATTTCATCTTCAAACCCTAGGAGAAATATAAATAAATTATCTCTATCACCAATTAGGAGTGCAATAGTAGCACATACACTTGCAATATCTCTCTCCACTTCTCCTATTGATATATCACAACCTAGGTTGCTATCTCTTCATTTGAACAAGTCATTATTCTACATGGCCCAACCTAGAGTGCATGTACTTTCCACCTTTAATGGTAGGAGTCCTCTCCTATTGGCTCAAAGACATGATATCCCAATATCAACTCTCAA
This sequence comes from Cupressus sempervirens, assembly GCA_028749045.1. Classification (NCBI taxonomy): domain Eukaryota; kingdom Viridiplantae; phylum Streptophyta; class Pinopsida; order Cupressales; family Cupressaceae; genus Cupressus; species Cupressus sempervirens. The sequence goes on from CM053793.1 coordinate 539,929,428, forward strand.
AAGTATACTTTATTTCACTAATGAAACTTCCATCTCTCCTATAGAACATATTCAAGAGATTTGAAATATTTGTAATATATGTGGTATAATAGAGGATGATGTTTTTGTTAGGCTTCTAGCTTTTTCCTTATAGGGAAACGCATTAAATGGTATAGAGGCTTGCCTCATAACTCTATTACTTATTGGGATGGTTTAGGAGTAGGGCTTTGTAAACATTTTGAGGACAAAAGTGATCACCTATCACTTTTAGAGAAGCTAACAACTATCAAGAGAGCACCCCATGAATATATGGTAGATTTCAATTATAGATTTTAGAAGACATGGGATAGAATACCTACTATAGTAGAGCCTTCCCCTAGTAATGCATTTTTACATTACCTTAGAGCCTTTAATAGTGACATATGTAGCTACCACAATTAAAACTATGGGAGATAATACCTTACTAGATGCTTATGAGATTTCCATAAAGGAAAAATATATATCAATACAAGGAGGAAAGTTAGCTCCAAGATCTTCAATACCTTTCTTTCCTAATATGCCGAATTATTGACCTACAATAGCCCCTACCCCTAGTACTTCTACATGCCAACCCCTTGCTATAGTTCCTCAAGCCTCTACATCTACTAGTGAGTTATGAGAGTTGAAGGTTCTGATGCAAAATATAGATAAGAAGTTGCAGATTTGATACAAGAAGTTAGAGGATAGCTTTTCAATGATATAGAAAGTGATTAGCAAGGTGGTGACCATGGAAAGACAACAAGCTCAAAGAGACAAGCCTCCCCAACTTTAGTATCATGCCCCTATGCATATTAGGCCCCCAAATCAAACCCAAAGTTATGTTCCCTATAATCAAAATAGACATATTGGTAATGCCCCTGATGCAAATACAAACCTAAACAAGGATTTAGTCCCTCAAAATAATCTTGCTTAAGATCAAGATTTATGCTTGTCTTGCAACTATTCCTATGGATATTGTATGTGCCAAAAGGTAGAGTCTTACTTAGCATTGACTACACAAGAGCAAGCAACAGGACAACAATGTGATGTTAGTCAATCTACTGATGGTTCTCATATACAATGACATAGTGATTATTCTTTCATGAACCATCCACAAGAGGAGCCTTGTCATGCTAGCCATGATGATGTAGCTCACAAAACCAAAAGTAAAAGAAGATTTTTTGAAGATGCTACATCCCCCTCTCCTAATAAAGCTTAAAATTTAGATTTTTCTCCTCATGTGCCAGTAATAAATGCACAATCTAATTTTTCTCCTCAACAAAAGTAGAACATGAGAAACAAGGATTTTATTGAACCTCAGGCTATTCAATTTCACTCACCAATCCATGCAGCTCCTAAAGTGTCAACCAAGGCAATGCGTGGTCCTCTTAATATTATAGATTAAATAAAGAAGGCTACTATCGATCTCTCCATATGAGATGTTGCTATTTCCATGCCTTCATAGAGGAAGCTATTACAACAAGAATTAGAAAGCATAGAGATGAAGGAGCAGCCACCTAGAGAGGAGAATGCAACTAGCCTGGTGCAGCCAATAAAAAGGGGAGAAATAAGTAAGAAAATTAGGCCTCCTTCCTTTTATGTTTCCTTGATCATAGTAGATAAACTAGTCCATAATTTTATGATAGATTCGGGGGCTAGTAGTTCTATAATGCCTACAAGTGTAGTTGATCTCCTTAACATAAAGTATGAGCCAATAGTTAGGAATGACCTTTAGTTGGATGGTAGTTTTATCAAAACTATAGGGATCCTAAGAAATGTGGAGATGGAATTGCATGCTTTGCCTAGTTTTACTACAACCCAAGACATATTAGTAGTTGAGACTGAACCTTATTTTTCCATTTATCTTTCTAGAGACTTCAGTGCATAGATAGGAGGTTACATTGTAGCATATTGGTCCTATATGTTCTTTAGGAAAAGATATGGGGCAAGAGCTTCCTTAAGAGCAAAGCCTCTAGCCCTTAATCACATAGAGACTTATACTCCAAGTCCTATAAACATGAATTGTACAATTGGGGAGAAGGATGAAGGGTACACATCTCATGAGCCTACCACTTCTTTGACAGAGGTGCCTAGCTATCTTTTGGATGAGTGGCCCACTTCTTATCAATTTGATCCAAAGAATGAGGCTCTAGGGATAGGCCTTGACACATATTGTATATTGGAAAAGGGGACTCCTATTCCTAGTTTCATAAGGACACAAGAGGACACTGATGGATTATGGAGCATGTTCTTTGATGGCTCAAGAAATAAGAATGGTTCAGGGTCTAGTGTCATGCTCATCTCTCCTAAATTGGGGACGTATTATTTTTCTTATAGGCTCCAATTCAACTTCACCAATAATGTAGTAGACTATGAAGCTTTGATCCAAGGTCTCCAACTTCCACAAAAGAAAGGAATCAAGGCTCTAAGGGTATTTGGGATTAGTGAGTTGGTTTTTAATCAAGTAAGAAGCCAAAATATTACCAAGAACAACCTCCTCAAATCATACAAGCATAGAGTGTGGGATTTGCTTGAAGATTTTCAAGAATTTAACATGCAAATTGTTCCTAGGAGAGAAAATAAACATGTTGATAGACTTGCAGCCAATAGTGCTTATCATAATGTATTAGAGCATGTTGAAGATGACAAAGAGTAGAAAATCAGAATGGTTGTAAGGCATGTTGTCCTTGACAACTACACAAATTGGCAAGTATTTGATTCTGATGTACAAATTCTCAATTTTCTGCAAAGCAAAGTAGAATTCTTTGAGAGGAATCAATCTAGGCTACAAGGCTAGTATGATCAATCATGAACCTTAGTTCAAACAAGTTACCCAAAGGCCTAATCACTTTGGAGAGTATCTTCAAGCCTGATGATCAAGCAAGGAGTAGAGGCTCAAATTTGGATGCAAACAAAGATGATCACATACCAGTTGCAATTGCTAATGGAAAGACTCTCAGTTTGGGAAAGGTATGCTCTAAAGTTTAGGAAGAAAATTTTGTTCATTCATGTCAAGAATTCAATGATGTATTTTCATGGACATATGATAATTTGAAAGGTTTAACCCAAGTTTTTGGCAACATGCCATAGATTTAAATAGTGATGCAAAGCCTGTTAGGCAAAAGAAAAGATCAGTCAACCCTAAGATCGAGCCTATGATGAGAAAGGAGTTATCCAAGCTAATAGAGGCTAATATTATCATTCCTATTAAGCATTCTTCTTTGGTAGCCAACCTTGTTCCTGTTAGGAAGAAGAATTGGGAAATTAGATTATTTGTGGATTTTAGAGACCTTAATAGGTCTTCTTTTAAAGATCACTATCCTCTCCCTTCCATGGAACAAATCTTGTCCAAGGTTAGTGGCTCTACAATATTTTCCTTCCTAGATGGGTTTTTAGGGTATAATCAAGTGTTAGTCCAAGAATTCGATAGATACAAGACTCCCTTCACGATGAAATGGGGCACTTATGCCTATAGAAAGATGCCTTTTGGACTAACTAATGCAGATGCTACCTTTTAAAAAGCAATGGAGATGGGTTTTAGGAACATAATTGAGAGGTTTGTGTTGGTCTATCTTGATGATATAATAATCTAATCCAAGAATTTAGTAGATCATCTTGGTCATCTAAGGCAGATATTCATCAAATAAAGAGAGTATGGTGTATCCTTGAATCCAAGCAAGTATGTATTTTCTACTAGTCAAGGAAAATAACTTGGACATATTGTGTCTAAGGAGGGTTTAACCATTGACCTAGAAAGAACAAAGACAATTCTTTCTCTCCCACTTCCTACACATAAGAAGGGACTACAAAGCTTCCTTGGTAGAATTAATTTTGTAAGAAGGTTCATCCCTGATCTTGCTTCTACAGTGAAGCCTCTTACAACTATACTTAAGAAGAACATGGTGATCACCTAGACAAAGGAGAGAAGAGCCATTTTTGGAGATATTAAGGTAGCAATAGTATCAGCCCCCACCCTATCAACCCCAATTTTGATAGGGACTTCATTCTATACACCCTAGGGGTGAGTCAAGCATCTTAGTTATCTTGACTCAATTAATGATACAAATGAAGAACAACCCATAGCATTTTTTAGTGAAGGGATAAAGGACTATGAAGATAGATACAACTACGTTGAAAAGTAGGCTCTTACAGTCATAAGAGCTCTAAAGAAATTTAGGAATATTTTGTCACATAACAAAGTCCAACTATTGGTCCCTCATGCAAGTGTGAAAGACTTCCTCCTAAGAAAGGAAATTGATGAGAAGAGAGTTGGTTGCATCACCAAGGTCATGGAATAAGATGTTGATGCCTAAATCAAAACACTTGTGAGAGGAAAGGGGTTGTGCAAACAGATAATTTCATCTCAAGACATGACTAAGGAGGTTGCACTAGTATTGACAGATGAGCAACCAATAGGAGATGAAAATCCACATAATTTTATGCATTACAAGATAACCTTCTTGTTAGGAAGAGGATATCCACAAGGATTAAGCAGAGCTAAAAAAATGCAATTCATATTACAATCTATTCCTTTTTCCTAGTGGATGAGATTAATTTTAGACAAGATTTCAATGGAGCCCTATTGAGATGCATCAACACAAACCAAAATGATAGGATGATCAAGGAGTTTCATGATGGTCTTGATGGTGGCCATTTATCAACTAGAAAAACAACCATGAAGGCCATGAGGGCTGGTTATTATTAGCCAACACTATTCCATGGCTTTTATAAATATATAGGAAAATGTGAGAAGTGTGTTTTCTTTACAGGCAAATAGAGATTAGAAGCTCTTCCCCTGCATCCTATTTAGGTTGATCAGCCATTTTTCCAATGGGGGATAGATTTTAATGGTCCAATCAATCTACCTTCTAGCTTTGGTTACAAGTGGATCTTAGCTACTATAGATTACGTTACATGGTGGACAAAGGCAGTAGCTATGAAGGATGCCACTGAGGCTTCAGTGGGTGAATTTCTTAATGGAATTGTAACTAGATTTGGTGTTCCTTCAATAATAATATTTGATAATACCAAATCTTTTGTTGGAGCTCATACATTCTCTTGGGCTTTAGAACATGGGATATATTCTAGCACCTCCTCAAATTACTATCCCCAAAGAAATGGCTTGGTTGAGTCCTCTAATAAGAACCTGATTAGAATCATGAAGAGGATGATTAAGGACAATCAGAGGTGTTGGCATTCAAAGTTAAAGGCAGCTCTCTAAGATGATAGGGTTACACCTAAGAGAGCAATTGGGAATTCACCTTTCATGCTGGTATATGGAAGGGAGGCCAGGCTTCCTATTTCACTAGAGTTCCCCTCTCTTGAATTAGCTCATCAATTAGAGCTAATGGAAGATGATGCCATGATAGTTAGAATGGAAAAACTAATGGAGCTAGAAGAAAATAGGTAACAAGATATGTAGACTCTTGAGATACATCATCAACCAATAAAAAAGAGCTTTGACAAGAGGGCCAAAGCTAGGATTTTTCGAGAGGGAGACCTTGTTCTCAAATGCGATGTAGACAGAGACAAACCAAGAAAGCACTCCAAATTTGATTCTATCTATAGTGGGCCTTTACGTTATCACTAGTTGCAAGAAGGCCAATGCTTTTTAACTATCCAAGCCTAATGATGATACTCTACCAATTCCAATCAATGGAATTTACCTTAAACCTTTCACTTAGAGGAGGGTTAAGGTTTTCTATACATATCAAATTAGTTTTCTTATTTTCCAAGAAGTGTTGAGTGCAAGCTATTTCTCTAAAAATGACAAGTTTTGAAGTTTTATAGTTGTTGAGAAGGCAAAGGAAGAGTTATGGTTTTACAATGTATAGGTTCCATATTTTGTATGAATCCATAGCCCAATGGATGCATAAGGTCACTAGTCATATGCTTAGTAGGCAAGCATCCCCTCTAAGTCACTAGAATTTTTAGCCATTTTGACTTCCCAAGGTGATCAACATGTCTAATGGTCATATTTTCAAATATTCAAGTATTTTAATGTTATAGGGATACATTAAAAAATCTTATCTTATCCTTATATCCCTAGGTTTCAATCCTTTCATGATAGATCTTGGTGAATGTTTCAAGTTGCGACCATGCAACTACCTTTCATTGCTTGGTCACAGGTTGTTAAAATTTAACCATTAGGGAAACCAAAAATGTGAAAAATAGTTAAATCTACAATTGGCATAGCTTCACAACATTTCATGCTAGCATCCAGTTAACTGTGGTGAAGCTATGATTTACTCTTGGTCACATGATCACATGGTCAAACATATATGAATAAACATCTTAGAGGGTCAACATCTTCTTGACCATCAGATCTTCCCAAATCAATAGTAAATATATATGTGCTTCTTGAAGATGCATGAACATTAACAAATGTAGGAAAGAAAGTGGTTTCCATGTGGATTTGTGGGGCCAATCTCTTTGAGCAAACCACAGAGGCCAATGCTTGTGTCATAGCTCTACTAGGTGGGAAAGTCCTATTGGTTAGAGATACCAAATTTTTTCAAGGGCCCTAGCTCTCCCAAACTTGTTGATTGGATAAGGATCTAGGGTTTTCATATTCTTGCATTATGAAGGTGCTCAAGGTTTTAAAAATGTAGGAAAACAACAACCTACCATGTGTCTAGGTGGGCTAAATCTTCCACTACTTGGTTGTCATAGCTTCATTAGAGTTTTGTGTGGAACAATAGTTAAGGTTGTGATCATGCATTCTTCTCCTTCACTTGGTTGCAATGATTTTAAGTTCATGCTGAGTCAAGGTGGCAAGTGAATGGTGATGGTTATGATCATAGTTTCACATGGTCACGGTATTTAATTATAGCTAAGGAATTAAATTGTGAGGATGCGATAAGGGAAAAGAGCCTGGCTCTGCAGTGTTTCAAGTAAAACAAATGCTAAGATACTAACTGTAGTAGTGATGCAAGATCTTAGTTTCACATTGTCACTTTTTGTGATAGTTAAGGGAAAATTTTAAGGAAAATTTGCGAAGTAGCGATATGGTTTGATCATGGTTTCACATGAGTAAACAAATAATGGAAGTAAAGAGTTGTGAAGCCGCGATCATAGGTAGTTAAGGGTCAAACATGAAGACATTAGATTGGTAGGATGGAAGAATGATATAAAATGGTTGGATCATGTGGCAAAGCCTGAGGATTGACTCTAGTTGGATAATGACATGGCTAACTTGGCATGCCAATAGTAGGAAGAAGTAATTTTCTAATGGTAGATCTGATCTTCTCAATCATCTACTAGTTACTTTTAATGTTCCCCATGCTTGGTAAATGTAAAGGGACACTCCATTGCCACCCGATTATCCATCTACTCGGTTAAATCATTAATGGCCACTATTTCTATCTTCTTATGAATATTTTTGGTGAAATGTATGATTTTGTTGCATCTAAATGTGTACCAGGATCAGATCTTCTTTAGATTTGTAGTGATTGTTCTCTACAACCTTAAATATAGTTGTTGTGCTTTGCCTGAGGGAAGAATCTATCTGAGTTATGCTTGAACTGCAAAAGAAAATTTTGTAACCCTTCTTAGGGTCGACCTTTTTTAGATTCATTGGTATTGTGTTTCATGCTCTGCTACTATAATTTTCCTTTTATCTATGAATGAATGTAACTCTCTATCTTACCTCATTCTCCCATTAATATAAGTGTAGAACTTCCTTTCCTTTGTTGATATTTTGTCTTCTATTCTTCAATTTGCATAACAATATCCACTTGGCCTTGAATGTTATAGAGAGAAGTTCCTTCCTGGTAGCATTTCAATTGGTTTCTAATATGCATGTAATTGTTGGATTAAGACAAAGACTAAATCAATGTATTTTGAGGTTATATTGGTGAATAGTGCATTGTTAGGTAGGAACAAGATTGAAAAAACTATTTTGGTGTATCACCCCCTTTAGACTAGATTAGGTAGTTTTCTCTTCATGCATTCCTCCTCCCTTTTCCTCTCAAAGAGTAGTTAGATGCTCCCTAATAGTAGGGAAGATGACCTTCTTTGGAGACTCAATTTCATAGTTCAAGTCATATAGCTTGGAGAGTGTTTCCATGTTTCACAAGGTTGCCTTTAGGTAAAAATTTTAGGCAAGGGTGCAAGCTTTTGTTAGAACAATAATTAATACCTGAAAATCATCAACCACTACTTAAGATCATTCATATAAAGTGTAGTAGATCACCATAAAAAATATAAGGATGAAAGTACAGTAACACCAAGACAATCAACACCTAGCTTCATATGGAAAATCCAAAATGGGAAACACCACAAAGAAGCTAATCCTCATGAAATGAAAAACACTTGTTAGGGTGGCAACCATCAAGCTCACACTCTAACATTTACATCTAAAAGGTTATAGAAATAATTTTATTTGGCCTTAATTCTTTATATCAAAGTCAAGCCTTTTATCTTTATCACCACCTATCTCTTGATAACCATTTTCCTTCATTTGTACTCCTTAAACTCTAGTCCCTTACATTTCAAAAAGCTTTCAAGTCCTATGTAATTGGAACTTTAGTCATCTATTATCAAAGTATATATTCTTCTTCAATTTTGCAATTTTGAAACTCCATTGAATTATTCTATGTCTAAATGAGAGTCAAAAATTTATTCATTCATTAACTTGGATCAACTATTTATAAGTCTCTCAAAACCAAAAAAACAATTAGTTGTTCCAAAAGGTTTATATGTCTATTAGAGACCACCTTTCACATTTCTCCCATTTTGTATGATAAATTCTAGCATCATCCTTGATTCTCAAATTCCCTAAAAGTATAAAACTTGACAAAGGAATAATTAAAATTTCCATGTTCATGATGCCATTAAGTTGGACAATTTCCAACTCTACAAAAATATAACATAAGCTCATAAGCTTATCTTGTTATTCATAATGAAATGGTATAATGAAAAGTGTCATCCATTAAATGATGTTTTAGGTTTGATTATTTAAACCTTAAAAGGATTGTGTACTCTAAAGAGTTTGGAAAAGGGAAAATATGAGAGTTAAATACAAAATTTATAATAAGAAATGCAATGGTGTTAGCTTATAATATACTATGTTGTCTCTTGATGAATTTATGTGAATACATGGAATATAGTTTTCTATCTATTCTTGTAATCTAATAACTATTTGAAATAAATAGCCAAGGGTTATGAGCTTCTTGATCACATATGTATGCTATGTTTTGATTTTTAACCTATGTTAGTTTAATTTAAGGAAAAATAAAAATCTATCATGAATTATAATGGAAAATTATTGTTTCAAGTGTATTATTAAGTAGGATGCAAGTTATATAAGGCATGTGTGAGTTGTATTGATGTAAGCCAATAATACATGTTCAAGGACACTGAGGCTTTACTTAATGTACCTGAATCATAGCACCCATGTTCATTTCATACATATGAATCCACCTATTTTCAAACAATATTGTTCAAAACTCCTTTTTTGTCACCTCCTTCCAACACCTACCCATACCCCCTGTTACCCCTTCAATGAAGATCTCATGTTCAAGGAATACAATTATGTAGAATATTTGTTATTAAAAGATAAGAGTGATGTAATGAATTTTGTGTCTATTAGAATATGCATTGGTCCATCTTTGAATGTGCCCACCAACACATGCATATTTTCTATGCCAACTTTCATAAATGTGTATCTTATTATTAATTATTTTTCTTTTTTCATAAATAAATACCAAACCTCCAAAGAATGAACTAGCTGCTCTTATAATAAATCCTTGTATTAATGTATCTACTTCACATTATCATATAATCACTTAAGTATTTATAGCTAATGTCTTACAGAGGGTTACCCATGATGGGCTGACAAGCCTACAAGTGTAAGAAAGATTGCTATTAGGATCTCTCTCATTTGATGGTCAACTTCTAGTAATTTTGACCATAAGATATTGAACAACCCTTTAGAAACCATTGAATGTAGGTTGAAGAACCAACATATGTAGACTAAGTCTATGATTATTTTTTTGATATGCTCTATACATTTAAGTGTAAGTCAACAACATTGCAAGGATTTTTTGACCTTTCTTTCTCATGGACACTAGTTCCCTCATTGAGGGCATGGTCATAGCCATAATTTTTAGCCTTCTAATAGCTTCCACAGTTCTTAATTAAAACAAAGGTCATAAGGTCAGTCCTCACACTCTTGTTAGTGCATTCCTACATCAAAAGATCTTGGATGAGATTTTTCTTTTAATGCTTATTGGGAAAAAGTAAAAAAAAACTAATGAGAATGTTTCTTACAAGGGTTGGAACTCCATAATAGTCAAGGCTTGCTAAGTAGATATTATGATTTTGAAGATGGTGATCTACAATTTATTGATAGTTGTGTAATGGAAAGGAGATAAAGTATAGATTCCAATCCCCTAATCCTAAGGCACAATTGAATAGAAAAATACTTCAAGAGGAATATGATTAACTTCACTTGATTGGGAGGAAGCCAATGCAATGTTTGTTCTCTTGGGATTTCTAAATATATAGATAATGTAATTAAATGATAATGACTAAATGACATAAGCAATTAACTTGTAGAACTGAAAATGAGGCACAAAAAGGGATTTAGGATAGACTTGAGTGTACTTTGAATCAAAATAGGAAAATTTCTCATCCAAATCTGAATTTTTGTTTGTCATGATCATGCAAACACCTATAAATACAAATATGAAATATCTGAGTTCTCTGTATCAACACATGTCTACAAGTAGAATCTAAGCATAATTTGGGAGGAGCAAAATGCATAAGGTGTTTTGTTCCCTAGGGATTTTCCCAAAAGTTTGAGTGATAGTAATGCATGTCTCAATCATTTTGGATATGTTTCAACAATTGCACTACCTATTTCCTAGACATAAAAGCAAGGAAGTTGGTTGGATAAAGTGGTTTTCCTTAGTCAAACACTTGTTTGGAGTTAATGAAAGACATGAAAGTGTCTAGATAGATAATTAATTCTAGATATAAAAAATAGGTGTATTACCAAGTGATAATGCAAATGCTCATTTGAATGTGACCAAATATGTTGATGCAATAGATTTGACAAAAACAAAAAAGGAAATTATGGAAGAAAAAACCTTTTGTGATTGATGTTATAATTTCTTACAATGCTTGGTTTATAAGAAGAAGAAAGAGGACTTGGATGAATGTAGATGCATCTCCTTCCTTGATAGACAACTCCTTTGCTAGACTTTGATTTCCTAGACTTGATTGTTTGATCATGAATATGAATGCTTGATAATCTTGATTATGATTCTTAATTTTAGTTACCAAAAAAGAGAGATGGGGTTTTTAAATACCTCTCACAACATATCGTGGGATAAAACTCAAGAAAGATTACTATAAACCAAAATGTCATGCAAAATCATCAAGATGGGACCCAAGGTCAAATTTGGGCCCAATCACTAGAGAACAAAATGTCCATGGTGTTTGTTCCAAGAACACAATGCCCTAGGTATTTTATTCTACCCAATCGGAGTCAAAATTAGGAGCACAAGTCTTGAATAAACAAGGGATGCCAAGTCACTGAGTACAACCAATTTCAAGTTCAGGGTAGAACATGAATGCCACAATGGTAACACAAGGCATATGTAATTAAATAAATTATGTGTTTGGAGGGAAAATAGAGGAGCACCCTTAGAAATAAGGGCTTACCTCAACTTTAAGAAAATTTGGAATGAAAGATGACCTATATTTAAATTTAGGTGTCCATTAAGTGTTATATGAAGTCTTATTCAAAGCTTGTCGAAGTGGGTGCTAAATAATCATGAAATTTTACAACAATAAAGTGCTTACAATTTATGACAATACAATATTTAATTTTTACATAAATTTATTATCCCATCTACAATTAATCTATACTTGAAATATTATTTTCAATATTATTATTGCAAACTTTTACTTCACTTAAAACACATTCTATAACATATTTTTCACCTAATATATAATATATGTTCTACATCTTAAGGGATGAGGCATGGATTGTACCATAGATATATTTGTCTAGATACCTCACAATTTTTGACCCTACATAGCTGAAGAAGTTTTAGCCTAAAGCTCATACTCCTATATCTTATAACTAAAACAAAATTATAAATGAAAAAAATTCACCAAATAAAAAATAAAAATTCCAAATTCATAAAGCCAAAATATTTCAATCCAAAGAATTTATTATTAAAGATGAATTGAATTCCAAATTTTACAAAGTCTGCCTTCCAAAGAACAATTGAACACACTATAGACGTCCAATTTTTTTTCCAAAACATAGATAAATCTATAAAAATTGATGCCTCACAATCTTTGCCTCTTAGCTAAAGGGATTTTAACCTAAAGTTCATACTCCCATATTGTATAACTAAAACATTATAATAAATTATCTTTCATCACATAGAATTTCCATTAGAATACAATGAATTTATATATAAACATCGAATTTCCATATTGATAAATCCAAAATAATAGAATGCAAAGATTTTTATTAAAAATAAATTGAATTTCAAAATTTACAAACTCTGCCTTGCAGAGAACAATTGAATACACTATACACATGAAAAAAGCTCCCAGAAACATAGAAACCTCAGATCATTCAACAACACTTGTACCGCAAAGAAACTTCCTTGTGAAATCCATCAACCTACTGGGTTTCTTTCCTCCTCTATCATGACCATTCTCTACCTTCACAATCTCCATGGAGGTAACCTCAACTACACCAGAGCCTTCTACACCTTCTACATTCCTTTCACTTGATCCATCACAAATCTTCACAATCTCCATGGAGGTAACCTCAACTGCACCGGAGCCTTCTACACCTTCTACATTCCTTTCACTTGATCCATCACAAATCTTCACAATCTCCATGGAAGTAACCTCAACTGCACCAGAGCCTTCTACACCTTCTACATTCCTTTCACTTGATCCATCACAAATCTGAGCATTAACACTAGAACTTGATTCAGAAGGCCTTGTTTCTCTTTCACAAAGTGGCACCTCATGATCAGAAAGGACCTCACTTAAAGACCTCTTTCTCCCACCATGTGATCTCCCCTTCTTAGCCCTAATCTCAACATCTTCATCACAAATGAGACCCATTTTCCCCTTATCATCATTAACACCCATTTTTCCTTTACCACCATCAAAACCCATTTTTCCCTTATCATCATTAAGACCCAATTTTCCTTTAACACCATCACACCCCAATTTTTCCTTATCAGCAACGAGACCCAATTTCTCACTCTGGATATGGGAGAAATACATATGCACTCCGGGGTCTCTCAATGTGCAAGAGCTGTTGTAGAGGATTGAATTGTTAACACCTTGTACATTGTTGTTGATGTAAATATGAACACTTGTATGGCCCAAATTGAAAGATTTGTGATCTTCTCCACCATGAGAGCTTATGTTCATGGTGGCTCCATTGTTATGCCCACTCACTGTAATCACTCCTCCGCCATTAGAACTGCTACCTTCTTCTTCTTCAGAGCTTTCAAAGGATTTGAGATCATGGAGGCGTCGTGTGATGCTGAAAATTGCGTCGCTGATTTCTTTTTCAATGGCATGTTTGTCGCCATTTTGATGTTCTGTTGAGGGGCCAGCAGAAAACATTCTCGATAAAACAGGGGAAAGAATGAAAATAAAGATCAGATTGGCATGAATGTCTTGCTGGGATTGATTTAATTTGTAGAGCTTGCGATTGTTTTGAGGACATTGTTTGTGTAGTTATGGACTGATTGGGTTGCAGACTTGTTGGGCACGGAATGATAAAATGCTTTTCTTCCGTTCAAATCTTCTTTGAATTCTTTTGCTCTTTTATGCCGCCATGAATGCCCAAAGTTTATTCCAGATGCTTTAACTTTATGTTTTCTGTGAAATGGGTTTTGTGATTCCTTCTGATTGCTGCTAACGGTTCAGGATGGATTCATGTCGAAGATGAGAATATTTAAAACGGTTTACATGTGGAAAAATAACAAATTAGATGTTCAATAGAGTTCGTTGGAGAGACAAAATTTGAGGTGATGTATTTTTACTCTTTTTAAATGGAATTGTAGGCTTTTCTCATAGGCAGGCTGAAATCTTTTTTTTAAGGGGAAGAGTAAGAATTGGGGTATCTATTTGTCAAATGATGACTTGGACTTCGCAAAGTATGCGGGACAAAATATACTTTTGATCAAAATTGAAAAATTGAAAACTATAATAAATTTTATTGAAATTTTCAGCATTTCTTCGTGATACGTGTGTTCTATAATCTAAAAATAACAAAAAAATTGAAAAAAAATCATTGTATTTTTAGAGATGTGAAGAATTTTTTAATACTTTTGGTACATTCTGTTTCAAGCATCGCCAACACCCTTTACAAAGACTTATGCTCCATTCACTCATTTTGTTATATAAATGTTAAATAAATGTTTTCAATTATAATTTCAAAAAGGTAAATAATGTTATAGTATGATGTCAATTTAAGGTGTTGAAGTTTTTTTCATTAAGATTCTATTTGTTTTGAGATATTATTGTTATTGTTAATTATATATGTATGTGTATGTGCATGTATAGGAACTAATATTTTCAATTGTTTCTTTCTAATTAATTATTTCAATTAGAGTACTAAAATTTGGAATTGTTTAGTTTTTAAAATATAATAAGAACTTTTATTTTAGAGCCCTTGAATATGTCCTTGATTTCCTTCTTTGCCTTCTAAGAGATTTATTTAAAATGTTCATTTAATAGTTATTTCTGATCAGCTTTTGTACATTTGAATCACAACTTTTAACAAAGAAAATAGGAGCTTAAATTGCATCACCAAATTTGTTAAAAAATGTCTTTTTAGCATTCTCACCTTATCTATTCTTTCCATTCTTTATATATTATATCTAATCTAAATATCATATGAATTATAATATCTCTATCACAATATCAAAATAAAAATCTAGTATTTTGTGTTTAATAAATTTTTTTGTCTACATGCAAATATTTTTTAAATTAATTTTTTAAATTAAAGTAAATAAATGTGATGTTTTACACCTATCAATTTTTTGTATGACATTTTATACATTGAAAAAATAAATCTAAGTCTAACAACAATCTTCAATTTTACATTTATATTTTTATAATATATAAAAGTATTCTACTAAAATATTATCAATGCAAAAAGTTCCACAATTTGTCATTAACAAAATAATACTTAAATGTAAACTAATAAAAATTTTAAATAAAATTTTTGCCTTATAAATTTATTTTATTGTTTAAAACATTATCATAACTCCTACTAGCCAAGGAGAATAAGTTGGAGCTCTACAAGGCATAAACATGTAGGATATTAATTTATAATAAAAAGGGACCTTATAATTCAAGCAATATACTTAAAATGATAGATACATAGGTTATTGAATCTTAGATTAGTAAATTGGATAACTATTAAATGTTCAAAATCTATCACCATTTTCTAACAAAAGGTAGAGAATCTAGCTCCAATAGTGCTCTTTTTGAAGATAAAGTTTCGTATTTGTGATCTCATTGGCACATAACATCTGAAAATAACATTTACCTTTTTTAAATGAATAGCATGATAGTTTCCATTAATATCCACAAAAGATAAAATTAGGGGATATATGATATGTTGTGATGTGGAGTCTAATTAGATTGGGAGGTTAAATTTTTCCCACTTTATTTGATGTTGCTTCCCCCTAGATTTTACTACTTAGGTTTGGGGGCAATTCCCCCATGCTTTAGGGTACAAGTGGTAATGCCCCTTGTGGTGTCTTGGGGTAGAGCCCCTAGTGTGCTTTGTGTCGTAGTACAGGGTGGGGTCGAGGGGCAACCCCCCTGTGAGAGTTTTGGGGGGCAACACCCTCGAAAGTTCAATCAACTTTATTATTGTAAAAGGTGTCAGATACTATTTTTCTATTGGAGGACTTATTCTAGCCCTAATTTGTTTGTAGCAAAAAACTTGTATAAAATGACTTTTAGGCTTAGGGATTTTATAATGTATGATGAGATTATAGCTTCTTACGGCAGTATTGAGTTGCAAGGGATTCTAGAGTGTAATCAAGTTGTAATAACTAGAAAATAAGAATATTAGACTCCTTGTTTGATGGAAATAGCCCAGGGATTGGTTGAACCACATTAAATCTTTATGTCTTGTGTTCTCTTCTTTATGATTTATTATTTTCTAATATTGGTTATATTTGTATATAATCGTTATTTTTCTCTTGTTAATCCTAACAAGTGGTATTAGAGTGGGTTATTTTTAGTTATCCTCTATGAGAATATCACATGGTTAAGTGGGAGCAATGGTAGATGAGGGTAAGATGAAGGTTGAGAAGTTTAATGGGCAGAATTTTCAATTATGGAATATGTAAATGAATGACTATCTTTATCAGAAGGATTTATGATGGCCATTATGAGAGAAAACTAAGAAATTGACCAATATGCTAGATGGGGATTGAGATATTTTAGATTGAAAGGAACTTGGAAGTATTTGTTTATGACTAGGGAAATTTATGCCATTCAATATTATGAAAGCTAAGACAACGAAAGAGTTCATGCAAACCCTAATGAAGTTATATGAAAAGCCCTCCACTTCAAACAAGGTATTGCTCATGAAGCATTTATTTAATATGAAGATGAAAGAAGGTGGGTCTATTGCAAATTATTAAAATGAGTTCAATACGGTTACTAGTCAATTATCTTCTATCAATGTTAATTTTGAAGAAGAAATTAGGGCTCCCTTGGTTTTGTTTTCTTTTCCTCAAAGATGCAATGGCTTGGTAATGGTTGTGAGTAGTTTTATTTCTGGATCTAATACCCTAAAATTTGATGATGTGATTGGTGTTATTCTAGGTGAGTTAGCTCATAGGAAAAGCTTAGGTGGATCTACATGAGGAAGTGTTCTAAATGCACAAAGAAGAGGTGAAACAAATAAGAGAGGATTTTTTTTTGAAATCATGGGGAATCAAAAGGAAAATCAAAGGGAAAGAGGTCTCAATTTAGAGGACCAAGAGATTTCTAGTACTATAGGAAATTAGGGCATAAGAAGAAAGACTATTGGACTCGAAAGAAAAATGAAGGAGATAAATGTGGTAAGTAACAAGTCTAAAGAGGATGTTTTACTTCTTTCTTTAGAAAGTGATGATGATTCATGAGTTTTACATTTAGGGGCTTCATTTCACGCTACTCCCCATAGAGGTTCTTTTCTTGATTAATCATGTCCAAGGGGATTTTGGGCTTGTTTATATGGGGGATAATGAAACCTATTAGATTGTTGGAAAGGGAAAAATTAAGATTAAGTTGCAAAATGGGAATCATTGGCTATTACAAGAGGTAATACATGTTCCAAGATTTAGTGGGAATTTAATTTTAGTAGGGCACCTAGGTGATGAGGGTTGCACAGTTACTTTTAATGATAAAAAAATGGAAGGTTTCAAAAGGTTCACTTGTAATAGAAAAAGGTGTGAAAGTAGGAACCTTATATCTTTTTACATGTCATATTGTTCTTACTACTTTAATTATGTCAGAGAAAAATGAATATTTAGGAACAATTGTTGTAGTTGTGTAGAGAGAACAAATAGTTGTTGTAGATTTTCAAACATGACTATGGCACAATTGACTTGAGTACACGAGTGAGAAGCCTATATGAAATTACTTCATTCTTTAAGAAATTTTTACTAGGTATGAAATGTATCAATATGGATTTTTTTGAGAGTTATGCATATGGAAAACAAAAGAGAGTTAGTTTTATGAAAACTGGGAAGGAAAATAAAAGTGAGAAATTAGAGCTTGTGCATATAGATGTATGAGGATTGACTTAGGTAACTTCCCTTGGTGGTTCTCATTATTATGTTACATTTATTGATGATTGATGCATGAGCATCTTGCATCATGAAATAAAGGGGGTTGTGATAAAAAATGGAGGGGAGAGAAAGTGACAAAAAATTAGAGGAAAAATATATTTTTTTTTTAAAATAGAAAATGGAAAAATGGAGAAAAGGTTTTTTCATTTACAAAGGTGCATGGGTGGCATAAAATGAAAAATAAGAAAAATGGTTGTCATTTCATTTATCAAGGTCTATAGCTGGCATCTTAGAATTTTGTGGAAATTTTCTTAAATCATGCATTTAATAGTTGTTGTGACCTACAAAGGAAATGTAATTTTCTAATTGGCCACATGGTGGTGCTTATTTATATTTGGGTGAGAATTAAATATTTGTTGTAAGGTAATTACATTTACCTTTTATCCCACATTGGTTGTCTTTGTAACATTTTGGGTTGTAAGTGCCTATATAAAAAAGACATATGATCATTTATAATCAAGCTCTCAAGGTGTGATCTCTTCTTGTATAGAAGCTTGGAGAGAAGGATGAAGTAGATGAGCGATGTTTGAGAAGAGCTAGTAGTTGTGGCTTGGGAAACAAGGAGATTGTTTGGTGGCTTGTGAGCACAAGTTTAGATTTTCCTTGGAGGTTTCTACCAGAGTGTGAATCTATACTAACTAGGGTTTGGGTTGGATCTTGAGGATCTTTCAGAACTATTACTTCCTTTGTATTTGGTCATAACTAGGAAGGCCTTACAACCTAACACATTGCATGTAATCAATTGATTTATGAATAAAGAGCTATTTTTGGTATCTGATATTGCATCTTGTGTTTTTTTTTTTTGTTGTGTGCTTAATTTATGGGGCCTAGGACATCTCCTTCATGGATTCTCATGCCTATTACAACATCAAGATGTATCAGAGAAAATTTTTCTTGAGCATGTAAATAGATCACTAAAGTTGAGGTAGTTTACACCAAGACCTAGGATAAAGATCATCAGAGTGAGGATCTGGTTGATCTTGTAGATTTTTCATAGAGTGTTTTTGAAGATCTTGGAAGATGCCTTTGAGAATATTGGACCCTAGAATGATTGCAAATCTTTGCGATGTGGTGCAGAAGAAGATTTCAGAGATGTCTACTCGGTTGGAAGCTAGTTTGACCAATCGAGTTAAGGAAGGGATAGTTGAGTTTCATAGATATTTATGGAGCTAGAGTCTACCAATCTAGAAGAGAGTTGTCTGGTTGGTTAAGAAGATTGTATAGAAAAGAAGACAATTTGTTGTTGAGGAAGAGGTAAAGGATGATTTTGTTGAAGCTAAAGAGGTATGTATGGTTGGTTTCTTTGACCAATTTGTGGAATATGATATGAGACCTATAGAGAAACTTGTGGTTGTTGCTAAGATACCTGAGCTTATAGAAGAGATTCCTAACCTTGTTGAAACTGGAAAGGAGATTGGTTTTCATGATTAGTTGATTGGATCTGACATGAAAACTGCAGAGCATCTTATTGTGGATGATGAGATTGTTGATTGTGAAGATTTTCATATGGTTACTAATATGGATCTGCAATCATATGTTTCTATTGAGATGATTGGGGATGTACTAGTTACTCCTAATATGGTTGATACAGATGCTTTTGCTACTATGGAGTTGGATGTTGCTAATGTGGTTAAGGATCTACATGATACTATGGATATGTGTGTTTGTGATTTGTCTAAGTTACAGGGATTATTGGCGAAGCATTATGTTCAGTTTGTTTTTGGGAGTAAGCATGTTGATTGGGCTATTGAGATTCATTCAATTCAAATGTTTGTATCAATGAAGCCAAGATGGTCAACTAGTGTAAAGATTTGTTCTTTTGTCTAGGATGGATTGGAAACCTTTGGTGAAGATGAAGTTAGTTGAAGAAATTTCTTTTGGGATCAAAGTATGGGACATAATTTTCTATCTACTTGGGGAATCTGATGTAGGAGCATCTTGCATCACAAAATAAAAGGGGGATGTGATAAAAAAATGGAGACAAAAAGTGATGAAAATTAGAGGAAAAATCATTTTAAAAACATAGAAAATGGAGAGAAAAGTCTTTTTCATTTACCAAGGTGCATGAGTGGCATATAAGAAAAATAAAAAAATGATTGTCATTTCATGTATCAAGGTGTGTAGGTGGCATCTTATAATTTTGTGGAAATTTCCTTATATCATGCATTTAATATTTGCTATGATCCACAAATTCTCTAATTGGCCACATGGTGGTGTTTAGTTGTATTTGTGTGGGAATTAAATATTTTTTGTAAGGTAGTTGCATTTAATTTTTATCCCACATTGGTTGTGTTTGTAACATCTTGGGTGGTAAGTGCCAATTTAAGCAAGGCATATGAGCATTTGTAATCAAGCTCTCAAGGTGTGATCTCTTCTTGTATATAAGCTTGGAGAGAAGGATGAGGAAGAGGAGTGAAGTTTGAGAAGAGCTAGTAGCTATGGCTTGGGAAACAAGGAGATTGCTTGGTGGCTTGTGTATACAAGTTTAGGTTTTCCTTGGAGGTTTCTACTAGAGTGGGGATCTAGATTATCTAGAGTTTGGGTTGGATCTTAAGGATCTTGTAGAACTATTACTTGCTTTGTATTTGGCTATAATTGGGAAGGCCTTATATCTTGATACATTACATGTAATCAATTGATTTATGAATAAAGAGTTTTTTTTGGTATCACATCTTGTATTTTGTGTTGTGTTTCTACTATTTGGTTAATTGCTCAAGGCTAGGACATCTCATTTAGAGACTCTCCTTCCTTGTACTATGTAAATAATACAATTAAAAAAGTATGCTTTTATTTCCTTAAACATAAATTTGATGGTTTTGTACCTTTAAAGAAATAGAAAAGCTTGATTGAAAATGAGATTGGTAAAAGAATAAAATATCTTAGATCTAATAATGATGGTGAGTATTATAGAAATGAGTTTGAAGATTATTATTCCACTACTAGTATGTTGAGATCAAATTGAAAAAGATCATTGTTGATGGAGATTGTTATGATTAGATTACAACAAGGAGATTGTTGTTTCAATCATTGTTTTGTCACTAATGTCAAACCTGCTATTTGCTGGTAAGACAACTACTTATATGATTTAAGTACTATCACTTAGTTGATTGATGAAGAGGATTTGATCAAAAGATGTAACAATAGCAGTTAAGGAAAGGTTAAGTTATGATTAAGTAAAGAAGTACAAGAACCAGTTAAGACAATGATAACATGATGTGTTGATAATATTCTTAAGGTTACAAAGGCTAGTTACACTAAGAAAGATTAGAAGAACAAGTTACACGAAGGTTTTTTGCCAAGCTTGATTGAGTGGAGAGTAGGTGCCAAGCAAAGTTAGTGCAAGCTAAGCAAAAAATCAGTTGGAGCTAAGTAAAAGTTCATTCTAGTGTATGTCGAGTAGAATAGTGGATTTTGAGTAAAATTTAGTTGATGTCAAGCACCAGTAAACTTTAGTTCGTGATGAGTAAATTCATAGAGGATGTCAAGAAATGCAATGTGTGTTGAGTATCAGAAGCTAGATAGTGTCGAGTGGTTGCATTATTTAAAAGATCATGAATTCAATGGATCTAAGTTGACAAGTTTATTCTCTTGGAATTTGTGAACCAGGCAAAAGATAAGGTTGATGAGTTGGTGGCACAAAATTCAAGGTAAACCATTTTTAGGAGAATTCAAAGAGGATTCAAGCAGAAGTTTCTAGAAGAGATGTGGAATGTAGGATAGGTTCATTATATCCTAACTAATCCATCCTAACCCTAATTTGAATGACAAAGAATGAGTAGAAAAAGATATTAATTTCCTATTTATAGGAATGGCTAGTTAGAAGCAAAGGTGGTGAAGTGCGAGAACTTAAGGAAGAAAAGGAGTCAAGGTTTTTGGTTTCATCAAGTGACTTGAGAGAAGAAATTGCATTGGCATACTGAGCAAGAAGGCTTAAGAATATGAATGCTTGAAGGGTGAACAAGTTGCCAGAGCTGAAAAGTAAGAAGGCCAAGCAGATTTGAGGAATCAAACAATGATCTACAATATTCAAATGAAGTTGTAAATTGTTATCAGATCAAGCCTTACTGTTACTCTTTAATAATTGTATCTATCTAGGGTAAATCCTTTGGATTAAGGTTGACTTAATAGTCATTTGTAAATCCTTTAACTGAGTGACATTCCAAGTGAATGGTCTAAAGTACTCTAACAAGGATCACTCCTAATAGGGCAATTGAAATCCTTTAACAGGGTCACATTTAATAGTGTGTATTATAACCTTTAACAAGGTTGGCCTTTCACAGGGTATCACTTCAAAAGAGTGAAAAGGAGTAGCATGTTACTAGTGGTTTTTCCCAAATTGGGTTTCCACATAAATCATTGTGTCAAGTTTGTTGATGAAACTGTTATGTTTCATATTTACATTTCTACAAGTAGATTTGACAGTAACCTACAAGTTGTAAGTGATTGCATAATCTTATGAATACATGCATGATGAAGATAAATGTTTTATGGGTTCACAAAGCTGTGAAAAGTTTTTTTTAATACACCTAGACCTCGGATAACTGATTCATCTCCCTAGCATTCTAAAGTGTTCCAACATAGTATTCATAGGAAGAAAACTATTCCAAAGGACTCTACAAGAAAATAGAGTGGCTGAATGCATGAGCATGCCAATAATAGAGAATGTAAAGAGCATGAGGTTACATGCTAGGCTTCTCATAAACATGTGGGTAGAGGCTACAAATACTATTGTATATGTGATCAATAGAGGTCCCGCTACTCTTTGGGGTTGTGATATTCTAAACAAAGCATGTATTGGTAAGAAGGTGAGTTATTCTTTTCTAATTAGAACCTTTGGTTGTGAAGCATTTGGACATATAAATTCTAAAAATAGAACCTATTAAACATAATGGCAGGAATCCTTTCGAAATCCTCTCTTGAAAAGTTGATCTAGGATCAACTCCAATGTTCTAGGCAATCTTGCGACCTATTGGAATCCAATTAGTAAAAGATAAATGTGAGAGTTCATGAGGAGGCCTTTGTTGGTTTGACCAATTTCAGATAAGATGTTAAATCTACTTGCTATCTCAAAAGAATAACCACACAAAAAGAATATATTTTCGTATTTTTCTATTTATAATGAATGCAATTTTAACTATGCAACTATTTAAATTCCTAAATTAACGAAGTGATTGTAAAAGTAAATAACAATTTTTAAGCAAATGACTTGAAAATAAATCTCGAACAAACATAAGAAACAAAAACAACACGTTTGTGAGTTAAGCCTTTGAAAAGATCGGTAGGTAACCAATGAAAATAGGAGCAACACTTCATTAATTCCACTAATACAATCATCAATGGGAATTTAGTAATTGTAATATGTTTCACTTTTCATTAGATTGCAAGGCCACAAAAAGTGCTCTTATGCAAGACCAAAAGCTATGTAGGAATAATAGGTGATCTCTTCTCCAACTAGGTATGTCAACAGAATTTGTAAACATGTGGCAAACACCAGAATGAAAAGATCACTCAATCAAAATAATATAACAAAACTATTGATTCCATTACACTCCATGAACATGCATTCACAAAATATAACACACTTCGACAAGAATAACTGCACTTAGAATGAGAGTACCAATAGCATATATTATTGCATCAAAATAATGACCTAAAATACATATTTAATTCCTCAATTTATAGGAACTATTATCCTTAATTTGTGTTGAGAGTATGAGATCTCTTCATGCAAATATATTCTTCTAAACTAATAAAACAAATCTATTTATGTACAAATTGAATCTCTAAATGGTGTTAAGTTGGACACCACCCTTGTTTATATCATTTAATGGGTGCATGAACCTTTACATGTCTTAAAACAAAGAAAGCATGAGAAAATAAGAAGAAAAAAGCCATCAGATGATGTAGGAGTTTCTATAAATGCCAAAAATAGAAGCTCAACCTTTACTAGATTTTTGTAGGAGTTGAACTATCTTCAAAATGTGTTTCTAGTGCATGGAAAGCTCTAAAGTTGGAACTAGCAATTAACTATTGGTACACCTCTGACTTCTTCAAAAACTTTGAGTTCACCTTTAGAGAAGCATACCTTTGGAGAGGCACACCTCACACACCTTGCGCACCTTTGGAGAGGTGCACCTTGGAAGATAGGGTTCAAAAAATGAAAATTTTTCCCAAGTGTCAAAACTAAGGTTCTAGCTTCTGGGTTTTGTTCCCCTTCATAACAAAGTTATGTCTGGATGTTTTCTCTTGAATTTCTCTATGATCTCCATCACTTGGGTTGCATTTGGTAAATCCAAAGCATCATACTTATCATGTAATATTTGTTGGTAGTTTCCCACTTCTATATGAGTCTCTGCAAAGTCTTCGAGCTTTACATCCAATTCTAGCAATGCCTCCTCTATCTTAAATGATTGTCTAATGTCTTCATTAGTCAAAGCTTCTTCAAAGATCTTTTGAAACTATTTGATGACTATTTTCACCAGCAAGAGTTTATCTTTTGACTCATCTTCAAAGATTTCTAGACACACATCACTATAATACTTCTTTTCTTCCAAAATTTTCTCTTGGGTTTGATCCTTGAGCTTCTAAATATCACTCATCTATCTTATCTAACACATCCCCCATATATACATCCATCAGCATATGATACCTTTGACCCTTTATTGACTACAATGCTTGAAGGTCATTTTCTTAGGTATGTACCTCATCTATCAATCCAAAATCCTGGTTTAAAAAAGAAACTAGTTTCTCCACATTATTTTGCATATGGTGCAATAACTTAAGGTTCCCCTATATTATCTACACACCCTTTTCCTTAAGACTTACTTTCCATAACTGACAAGCTTTCAAAAATGGATCCACCTATATAACTACCTCCTCTTTATCTTTCTTCTCTAAAGCTACTTCAAGAATGACCACCAAATTATCTGGGCCAATAGGACTAACTAACTCATGCAGAAATCCCCTCATGATTTGATTCCACTTTCTGTACTTGACCAATTTAGCCTTGTCTTTTTCTAAGTGGTTAAACACTTCTTTAATTCCTCTGGTGACCATCAATTTAGTCATGTCCATAGTAGGCTTTTGCAGCAAGACTTCTTTGATCTAATAATCATTTGTGTTAAGATCTTCAGTATCTACATGTAAAGGAGGGATAACAATGTGAGTGAACAAGTCTTGATTTTGGTTCCTCATAATGAAGGCTAATGTATGCAAATGACCCTTAGGTAACTTAGGCTTCTTGAGGGCTTCAAATAATTCTCTCATTCCCTCTTAATTAGTACAATATAGTTTCCTTTTATGCCTAACCATCACCTCTTTTATCAACCATCTTGGAGTAGTTTGCATTAGAGACTTATACTTAGATGAAGAGGGGGTTTGTTCTACTAGCCTGTTTCCCTTATCACTCCTCTCTAGAGTCCTTTCTTTCTATGAGGGATCTATATCAATCATCCCTATAGTTGTTGAGTCCAAAGTCCTTACTTCTATATCATGAGAAGTTTTCTAGGGTTGTTCATATATTTTCCCCTCCTCAGATACTTCATCAATGGGTCTTTGTTGTGGCTCTTCTTCTTGGACTAGTTGCACCTGTTCTTTATTGACTAGAGGGAGAGGAGTTGCTACACCTTTATCCACTAAAGATAAATCTTGAGTTGATGATGGTGAAGCACCTAGAGGTCCTTGTGGAGAAGATGGAAATTGACTCCAATTTACTCCTAAAGGCTGATTTTTTGTTTTATCCTTTATATTTTTTCTTTTGAGTTCAATACCTATAGGCATGAAGTCGAAATCTGACATTTTAAAGAAATCAATCCCTTGGTCCTCTTGTTCAGTAATACACTATTGTAACTCATCCTCCAAAGCTGTAACCTGAATAGGTTGTATAGGAATGTATGGTGGCATTACAGTAGAACTCCTTCATTCTACCTTAGTAGCCCTAGCTAGATGAGTCCTCTGACTTAAGGGAAGTATATCCTCTTCATCTTCTTCATCCTCTTCAACTCCTTTAGGAATCATTTCCAGGACTAAAGGAATAGGAATAACCTTACTTTGCACTTTCTATCTTCTAGTCCTTTTAATTGGAGTCTTAGCCTTTTTTTTCTCTTAGGACCTAACGGAGAGGCTTCTTCTTCTTGAACCTATGGGGACACCTCTTATGCTTCCTCCTTAGGTCCCTATCCCTATTCCAGTGGTGGCACTTATCGATTATATTGAGCTTGAGTGGCTTCTTGGGCTTGAATTTCCTCCTAGGCTTGAGTCCCTTCAACTCTAGGCTCAACTCACTATGGAGAAACTCTTTTCCTTTTATTCTTTCCTTTCTATGCCATCCAACTTCTCTATCATGCCGATACATTATCTCTAGCCTAACTAGAGATTGGGTTGTGAACATTGGTACTATAACCTTCACCTCTCTACCTCTCACTGAGAGGGTTTTAGATTATAAAACTACCACTTGTGGAACCAAGTCTAGCTTCAATGGTCTCTTAATCCATTCCTTGGTCAGTTGGATGATATGCCTCACCCTATGATTGATATCTATATTTTCTTCTCTATCAATTTCTACATTCATGATCACCCAATCCCATATCTTATCTTGATTATATAGGGGATCCAAGACATGTGAAGTGTCTTGTTAAATAACCTTTAGTGGGACCTTTATTTTTAAGGCACTTCCTACCAAATAAAGAGCCATCATACAATAATCCCTTATTTGGATATCATAGTCATTTATTGCCTTCATCCAGTGATCCTCTATAACATCTTCATGTTTAAATTGTTTTCCTGATGGGTATCAGACTCTTCCAATATTACCAAAATATGAATGAGGGGAGTTATAATCATCCAAGGGATACCAATCCATTTTGATTCAAAAGTCATGATATCTTGCTTCTACTTGACACCAAATGGACCTATGGTGATGAGCCATACCCAGGTCTTCTTATGTTATTTTCTTACTCTATCATATGTAGACTAGAGTTTTTGTAGAATCTCTAGAAAAATGAGTCTATCACATTGATACCTAGGGATCTTCTTAGAATTCATAGTTGTACCCACTACCCTTAAGTAGGTGAGTGTCTTGAATTGGATCTAGTAGGCACCTATTTCTATAATTCTTGTTGATGCCTCTTCTGACATCCTTTCTGCATAGTCTCCCTCAATGAAGTAGATGATTGAAAAAATGAAAGCATCATTCACTATTATGTATTCTTTGTTGTGATTCAAGAGCTTTTTCTTCACCAGCTGGGGGCATACGATATAAGGCCATGCATCAACATCTTGCAAGTTGCCCCTCTTAAACAACCATGGGTAGTTTGTAGTCCTTGTCACTAATAGATACACCAAATAAGATATCATATGAAACCATAGATCATTTTCTACCATCACCAACTATTCATCTAAATTCTCACTGAGAATTGTGGACTAGTCAATTGGCATCTTTTTCGTCTTGATGGTTTCAATAAGTGTACCATCCATATGTTTAAGTGTCTTGTTGCTAGTAATCCCATGATCTTTCTCAAGAGCACTATGGAATGTCTGATATTATCCTTCATGTAACCTCTTGTCATATCTACTTTCCCTGCTCTTTTCCCAAGAGGTGTTCTATCAATGAGATATAAAGATTGAACAATTTATGTAGCTTCTTGTCATGATCTCTGTACCACCTTTCTACTTGATGGCATGTTAGTCTTATATACTGATCTGCCCTTGGAAGATGAAATACTTTCTCTATATTCTTAGGTCTTAGATCAAGAAAAACCTCTGAAGTTATTCTTTTGACCACTCTCTCTTCTAAAACATAATTCTTGGCTAAAGTCATGATCAACTCAGAAGATTGTACTAAAATTAGGTGTGAAGCTGGGTTTATTAATCCCAATCTTATAAGAGTAGACACCATTGGGGACCTCTCATTTATTTTGTTGCATAGAACCAAGAATGCATTCTAGTCGATATGACCCATTTCTATATCTCTAATTTTTGCATGCACATCTTGAAAGCATGATTTAGATGGTACACCCTGGAACTTGAAAATAATTGGCTTAGGAGTGATCTTTGTTATGAGGGAGGACAAAGAAGATGCCATTATATCTACACAAAATAGAATCATATTAGTCCAATAGGTGAAAAAATCAATTTAAAAAAAAAAATCCTAAATGCTAAAAAAAAGACCCAGAACCCTAAAACCTAATAAAACACCTAAAAACCTATTTTACACTTTGGAATGCAATTTTTTGGTGTACCTTGCACAGCTTGAAGGTGCACTAGGTGCACCTCTTTTGAATAGTGAAAGTTCTCTATTAAAGGGTGCACATATGGGCACCCTTTCCTTATGCATTTTATTAAAATATGGTTTGTACATGTGCACCTTTTTGGGTGCGCATGTGTGCACCTTATTTTTGTGCAGTCTAAGTATTTAGGATGGTGCTCAGTTGTGTACCTTGTGTAGGTGTGCACTTGCACACCATATTTGAGAAGTTCTTCGCACAATGTAAGGTGTGAATTTGTTAAGGTTTTTAAGTTCATTTGCAAAAAAGGGTGCACATCTTGCACACCTTGGATAGGTGTGCAAGGTGCATACCATATTTTTAAATTTTGGTGTGTGCATGTGTAGGTCTAAACATATCATAGATGACACAACTTGGAGGGTGTGGAGGTGGACCATCAAATGTTTTGACTACAAAAATGAGTGTTAGAAGAGCGGTGAGGCCTTGGACTTTTATAGACATGGGGAGGAGCCCACCCTTTAGGGGTGTACACTTTTGCATGCACTTCCAGAGGGGAGTGCTCCATGCTAGTGCATCTAGCACACTTAGTGCACCTTAAGGGGTGCATTAGGTGCACTATGTGTGCTAGTGCACCCCTCTTAATCTAAAATTTCACATTTTACATTCAAAATCTCTAGTTCCTAATAACTAGGCTTCTTAAGTAGAGGGTTAGGCTTGACTTAGATAGTAGATAAAGCCCTAAAAAGAATCAGACCCTAGGCTAGGGGTCTGGAAAAGAAAAAAATTAATTAGGGGGTCCCCATTTCTACTAGTAATGGGGTGTGTGTTGTGAAAACTATAACAAATAGCCCCAAAAAAAAGGAAGAAATGACAAAGGCATTTCTTCACTAGCAAACATCCTTTGAAAACATATCAACCAACAATTGAGTTTTGAACACTTCGAATAGCTTTCAAGTCCCTTGGTAGTCAAAAACTTTAGAATCCCAAATCTTCAAGCTTAATGTGTGCTCAGTGTATTCATTACCTTTGAAATTTCAAGGTGCAAAATTTTCATCATTCTTTAGCAACTTGGAAACAATCTTCTACTTCACTAATCCTTGTATCCAAAATCTTCATAGATCATGTGTATGAATCTCTATCTGACCAGATGAGAGAATCCATTCATTAAGGCTCTTAATAGGTTATCATTTTTGTATATTAGGTTCTAAATAGTCTTTTGAATTCAACTTCATAGAGCTTGCATGTCTCCATTTGATTCCTCCATGAAGCAATTGACTAGATATTAGATAGCCATTTTGGATGTATATCTCTATTGTCAGATTATTTTCCTTGACCTTTTGCAGAATCTTTCATTCTTAACACCACCTTTCTTTTCTATACCTTGACCACACTTAGACTATATGGCCAAAGCATTGTTGTCATTTCTAATATTGTTCTTTAATTATGATAACCAATTGCATTCCTCTTTTATGAATTTTATGAAGACTCTCGTGCCTAATAGTGACCTTAGCAATTATTTGAAAAGATCTTTTGTTTGAATCGATAAGCTTTAGACTATCCCTTCCTACTATCAACCTTGATTCAAAAACATCGAGATAGTTAATTCTTTAAATTTTCAAAGTGGTTGAGAATTATTAATTTGTAATCTTGATTTTAAAACAATAAGTTGTTTATAATTGCAAGTAGCATCCTCATCTAGTTGTTAAAATATACATATCATCAGAATGTTTTGTCAAAGAAATACCTCTTCCTTCAAGTCGAAACAACAAGGAGTGATTTGTGAAATGTGTCAAGGTAGAACCTTGATTGCACCTAACCCTTAGAATGATACAAAATGAAAGGAACAACTCATAAAGAAAACATGCAAATGAAAAACTAAACACACAACTAAAAGGGAAAAACACTTGGAGAAAATAAACACACAATTGGAATATTTTATTTTATTATTAGTTTGTCTTAGGCCTCAAAGTAATGTTTTAAGAATTGGTCATTGACAGACAATGAAACCAATTCCCCTTGTAAGGAACTCAACCTAAAAGTATTTTCTCCTAGAATTTTCACAATCTAATAAGGGCTAATCCACAAGCTTTGAAACTTAGTATGGCTGCCCAAATTTTCTTTCACTTTTGCCCATAGAAGAATAAGGTCAAATATTTTGAAAGATTTAATTGTGGCCCTCTTGTTGAATCACCTGTTAATGATAACTTGATGTTTTGCTATATGCTCTAGAGTAGCTGTCCATTTTTCATCCATTTCTAAGAGATTCATTAGTCTGATCTGAACCCTATCAGCATCTTTAGTGTACCCACTCATGAATTTCAAAATTGGAATCTTGAGGTTAAGCAGAAACACTAGCTCTTGTCTATAGACAAGCAAATATGGGGATGTCCCCAAAGCATTTTTGACTCTAACTCGATCCGTCCATAAGGCATATTTGAGTTGAGTATGTGAATCTCTAGAATTTTCCTTCAACAAATGTTTTATTACCGTGATCAATTTTTTATTCATGGATTCCACTACACCATTCCCTTAATATAGTAATTTGAAGAGAACTTGACTATAACTTGACTTTCCAATGCCCACTATGTAAGGAGTATTGATGGAAAGGATAAACTATTATCATAAACAAGGAAGAATGACATCCCAAATCTAGTAACAAGATGTTCTTCCAAGAAATTAGTGACTATCTTACCAGTGCAGTTTTTGAAAGTTTTTTCTTTTGCCTTGCACATACAATAATCGGTAGCTATAAGAAGAAAAGTGTGTCCAGTTGATGATGGTGGGTTTACTGGACCAATGAAATCTGACCCCCACTTTGCAAAGGGTGGTACCTCAAACACTAGTTGTAATGGCATTGTAGGATGTCTTTCTCTATTAACACTAGTCTGACAAATGTAGCAAGTATACACATGTTCAAAAGTATCTTTGAATATCACAGGCTAGAAATAACCTGATATTAAAATCATATGGGTCATAGCCTCTTCTAAACCATGTCCTATACCATACTTGTCATGAAATTGTTCCAAAACTTCTTTTACTTTTTCTCATCCAAGGAAATTTAGATAAATCCCTTCATAGTTCCTTTTGCATGATTGTCTATCATGCAACATGTAGGATTTGTACTTCATTTTGAGTCCCCTACACTATGAACTATTCATCCAATTGGGGTACTCATTTTGTAAAAGATTATAAGCAATATCCTAGTACCAAAAATTTGTTATTATACCTTGGTCAATATCAACTTGAGATACTATAATCTTCTTTTGATCTTCCACATTTGTTTTTCCATCAAATCAAAATTTCTTCTCATTCTCGATCTGGTTATCATCTATCATTTTTGATAATCCTTGAGCTCTTACCAAATTCATGGGTTGAATCTATAAATCAAAATCTTGAATTATTTCCATCCATTTTCCTCTTCTTTCACCCAATTCATTTTGCATCAACAATGGTTTAACTGTAGGATTAGACACAATTGCATATACCTTGCTTTTAAGTATACAATGAAGGAATTTTTTTACCAATTTGATTAAAGAAAAAAGTTGTTTATCAAGGTTATAATAGTTTAACTTAGCATTTTTCAGAGGGAAAATCATAAAAGAAATGGGCCTTTCATATTCTTTATCTTTCTTCTACGTAAGATTCCCATCACAGGAATGTTCTAAAGAAAAATAGTATATTTTGAAAGGCAATCCATAATCTAGACTTACTAGTACTGGGGACATGGAAATGACCACTTTGAAATCCTCAAATGATCTCTTAATTTTCAAAATACATTCTATTTTTTCTCCCTTTTTGATTAAATCATTAAGGGGGAGAACTATCTTTAAAAATCCACTTATAAACTTTCACACAAATTTTATCTTCCCAAAGAAAGACTTAAGTTCCTTCTGATTGTGTAGAGGTGACAATTTTAGAATGGCTTTGATTCTCTTGGGATCAATGGAGATTCTAACTTTAGAGGTAATGTGACCGAGGATCTTTCCTTTAGTAACCCCAAATGAACATTTCTTGGGATTAAGTGATATGTCATACTTACAACATCTATTGAATACTTGTCTTAAATTAGCAATGTGAGTGCTTCAATCCTTTGAAAAGCTAGTTAAGTCATCCATGTAGATGACTATACACTTTTTTATTAATCCTTTAAAAAATTCATCCATGGCTCATTGAAATGTAGCCCACACATTAATCAGCGCAAAAGGCATTCTTCTATAAGAAAAAGTCCCCCATTTAGTTGTGAAAGTCATCTTTAGCCTATCCTCTTCATCAACCATTACCTAGTTATATCCTAAATATCCATTTGAGAAAGACACCATGTCGAAACCATTGACAATTTGTAGAACTTCATCCAATGAGGGAAAATAGTAGCTATCCTTTTGAGATGCTAGGTTCAAATTACAAAAATCTACACAAAGAAAAATCTCTCTAGTCTTTTTCCACATAGGAACCAAGTTAGCCACCCACATAGAATGGCGAATGGGGAAGATAATCTTAGCATCGAGTAATTTCTTAACTTCCTTCATTATCAAGGATTCAATAATGGGATTAACAAGTCTTTTCCTTTGATAGAAGGGTTTGACATATGGTTTTAATGGAATGACATGCATGATGATTTCAGAATCATATGTTTTGAGCTCTTCATAGCTCCAAGCAATGACATCCTTGTATTCTGCAAGCAATTTGAGCATATCTTCCCTTTCCTGAGTGTTGCACATCTTTCCAACTCTTACCATTTTAGGATCTTCATTAGTACCCAAATTATATGAATCACATTCCTTGATCCCCTTTTCTTTGACTATTCTTTTGTTAAGTACTAATTCATTATGATCAAAAAGTGCTCCAACTCAACCATCCCCTTAGGGATAGTGTTGGTCTTGAAATTTAGGATCCCATCTTCATCTTCAAGTTCATCATCCTTAGGTTTTTCATATAGAGTGTCATCAATATCTTGCCCTTTAAAGTGGTCATTGCAAATGATAAATTTGAGTATATGTTGATCATCTTGAAAGACTTGGAAGTTCGTAATATTGTCTGGGATATATGGGGCACCAACCAATTCTATCAACAATATTTTCAATTTTGTTCTCTCAACTAGTTGTAATGCACTATATAAAATGGCAAAGGCATTTGCTACCATGATTTTCCTCCTTGGAATGAACTTTATGTTTAAAGCTTCGAAGACATCCATTACATCTCATACTCTTTTGATAAGCGAGTAACCTCCTATCATTGCAAGAGTATATCGATTTCACTTGTCTTATCACCAACTAAGAGTCTCCTTCAATTATGAGAGTTGTGATCCCCTTCTCTAATGCAAAGAGAAGTTCTCAAATCAAAACTTTTTACTCTACAACATTATTAGTACATCTAAACTGTAATTGATATGCTACATAAAAAGACCTACCTTTTGGGTTGACCAACTCAATACCTACACCAGCTCCTAATTTGATCTTGGAGCCATAAAACCTAAGTGTATAGATGAGTTCTTCCTATGTCTTCCTAGACTTATTCTTATTCATCCATAGCTTTTCTTTTAATTGGACTTTAAAAGATTGTTTCTTTGGAACCCATTGTAATCTTTCACGCGGTGGACTTGATGATTTCCCATTATTAGTCCTTGATACAAGGGGCATATTTTTTTCTTGTTTACCCTAATTTTCCCCTATCAATTCTATAATTTTTTCCACTTTAGGCTTGGGATGAATGACTACTGAAGTCCATCCTTGACCTTTTACATAATGTCTCCTTCTTTGGGCCTTGATCATTCTTGGTGGAGGAGAAGATAAACCTTCACCATCTGAAGAGGTATCACTGTATGATGCATTTAGATCTTCAAGTTCCTCTTCAAAATTTTCCATAGATTTAAATATGTTTGTAGAATTTTGACTTTTTGTGGATTCATTATAATGTCGCCATTTTTTTAGCCTCTTAGTGGAGTTCTTAGCCTTTACATTCTTTGAAGCCTAAGTGGAGAAATAAGGAGAAATTGATTAAATTAATTCTTTATAAAGTCATTAAATAAATTAAAATTAAAAGGTGACTTTATATTTAATTAATTTAATTTTCTAGAAGAAAAACTAATTATTGTATTGGAAATGGGGAAGCTTCTAGAGAGTGCATTTTCTAGAAGTACAACTAATTATTGCCTTGAAAAGGGGGAAGCTTCTAGAGAGTGAAATTAAATAATATTTTATTTCCTTCTAGAAGGGTGAAGGAAAAGAATAAATAGAGGCAAGAGCTTCATTTTCAATCATTTGAATATTGTCAATTACATTTGATATAAACTTAGGAGAAGAAATTAAGGGTTTCTATTTCAATTAGCCATTGGAAAGTGTCAATTCTTTACTGTTGAAACCATTTGAGGTGGTGAAATATCCACTCAATTTGGCATTTAGGAGAGCTTCATTCTAGAGTTCTATTTGTGCTTAAAGTTAAGAAATGACCAAAGGGTTTGAAGAATATTGAAGGACTATCGAGTGCAGACCTGAAAATTCATCTTTGGCAACCATTAGTAATAATTTTTTCCTTGCTGCTATAATGTGTGAATAATGTTGTGCTACAATATTTATGCTTGATTTTAATTGCAACTTTCATCTCCATCCTTGGGCATTAATATTATTAGGTTCCTCTTGCAACTGTTAGTAGTTAGCATTGTAATCCTAGGCATATAATTTTTTTGTTTATAAGTGATAACTCAAAATTAGATCATTTGGCATTTTTGTAGTCATTATTGTAAGCCCATTTGTCTTGGCAAATTCATAGTAACATTGTAAATGGGAATGAATTCAATAAAGGAGATATATGTTGCATACCATTTGTTTAACAAAATGTCCATCTAATAGCATATATGATCAGCATAATAGTATGCATGCAAAGTATTTGACAAAATACCAATTGGCTATAAGTGCACATTTTTCATTTAGAATTCATCTATATGCATTTGAAAAGCCAAAAGAGAATTGCATATGCATTTAGTTCTTTTCTTAGATATAGTAGTAATCAATTACAGGCTTTTAGATTCCCTTTGATATCATTTCAAACAAGCATAGAGATCATATTGGAAGTGTTTGACATTTTTTCTTGACCTACAAATCAACAAGTTGAGGTTTGAATTGACAAGGGATATTACAGTGGCATCAAAGCTTGCTTGAAAAGTGTTTGACAAAATGTCAAACAATTGAATTTGAGAAGGATTTGGTGTTTCATGATGTTGTAACCAGTTGGGGTTATTACTATGGTATCATAGCTTTCTTGTTAAGTGTTTAACAAAATTTCAAACAACTGAAGTGTAAAAGAATTTGGTGTTTGAAGAAGTTATAACTAGTTGGGGTTATTATATTCATCTTCTGGGACTTGGTTGTTCTTTATTCCCATTATTTGTGTTAATACTTTAGTGATTGCTTCTTGGCAATGTGAACATTCAAACTCTAAATGACTAACTTTATGCAATCAGCAAAATCCTAGAAGAAGTAAGACATTTGGATCTACTTCTTCACCTAGGCATTGTAAGTTTTCTACCATGCTATCTATGAATTGTGTCATAGTTTCTCCTTTTGGGATGTGAACTATGGATCTTTCATTGTGATTAGTTGAAGTTGTATCAAAATTCATTACTTTATAATATCCCAATTTTGATTATAAGAATGCAAGCTCATTTGGTGCATTGTATTTTGTAATCATTGTTTTTAACTTTGTCTCTACATCTATCTTGATTTGATTATTCAACTCTTTCCATGGTAACCATTATTGAGTAAAATCTATAGAAAACCATCCTCTTAGGAATTTTGTTCATTCTCTACTTAGTAGTAATCTATATGTCTCAAGAATTTCCACTACATGTATGCTAATGATGTCTTGAATTCAGGGATCAATGGCTAATTGTATCTGAACATCTTTCAAGACACTAATGACGTTTACTTTTATTTTTTCCAACTGTATCACTATTCGATTAAGGGGCTAAGGAGTGACTCCCAACCTTTGTGCTATCAAGAGTGGAATGAAATTACAAGAATCTCTTGAGTCAATTAGCAAATTGTGAAGATTCTTCTTGTATATCCTGATACTAAGAAAAAAGGGAGGCACCTCAACCTTGTCTTTAAACATAGTTGGCATAACCTCTGAAGCATTAACCCGTTGCGAGACTATTTTTTGAGGAACAATATTCACATCAAGGGTTGTTGTTCCATGATTCAAGGTTTTCATTAGTGCTTCCAATTGATTAGGGAAATTTTATAACATGTCAAACATGGACATGTTATCCTTTGTTTGTTTCAAATCTTCCACTGCACTATACTTTTTGATAGACCATGCAGGATTTTTCAAGATCATAGGCACATTCCCTTGATTTTGATTTTTTTGTTCTCCATATGGAGTTCCAATTGGTACTATATTATTACTTGCTCTTGGATTTGGAGGAGTTGGTTGCGAGATTAGAGAAATCCCATCTATCATAGGTTCTTTCTGACTTTGCAAATTGTAAGTATTCAGGTTGTCATTTTGAAAAGCAAATATCTTATCTAGTTGCATATTGAGTTCTTGATTAAATGGGAAAGAAAATTATTTTCTAACTTGTGGTTCCACTTCCATGTTCTATGTAGTATCATAGGACTCTAGTAGGATAGAATTGAATTGTGTGGGAGATTCATTATTATTTCCTTTTGAATTCTGATTCACTTCTTGATTTCCATTGTAATATGAACCATCATTGTTAGGTGCATTTTGATTATTGTCATACTAATTGATGTCCATATATTGAGAATTATTGTTATTTTTATCTATAAGAATGCTTCCATTATTCAGATGACTATTCCATTGTCAATTCTATCTTTGGAAACTATTGTTGCAATTGAGAGGATTGAAATTGTTTCCCTGCATTATTGTTTTCACTGAAATTCCTATTGTAGTTCTAACTATAATTGTTGTTGTTGTAAGGACCAACATTGTTTCTCTAAAATTTGTTATTTTGTCCTTGTGACAACCTCAAGAAATTCAAATCATTATTCATTTGAGAAAATGGTCTTCTTCATTTGACCAAATTCAGAGACAAAATTGTTGTCTACTTTAGTGCAAGTTACTACCTTTTTCTCAAAGAAAGCAACTTTTGGAGGTTCATAGCTTGGATATGTTATAGCTAGGGTTTGTAGAGCTGGTACCTACTATAATGGAACTAGATTCATTGTTATGAATTGGTTAGGCATCACAAGTGCTCCAATAGGATATGTTGGCATCATTGTAATAGCTTGAGCTAGAAACATCAATCGTCCTCCATTAGGATTGGCTTTCTTTGTAAAGGTAATTGCTTCCAAGAAGACTTTTTCCAATGCCTTGATATCTATCATAGGATGTATTCTTAGAAAAATAGCAGTAAGGTGGTCAATAGGATTTAGGTATATCTAAATTGTGACTTCAACTAGTATAGTGTATGGCATTTCCAACTTGCAATATGCCATATGAAAGTGATGGTTGAAGTGTGAGACCGTCTTGACTAGGTCCTTTTTGATTGATGTGAATTGATGATGTATCACAACTAGGTTGATGAAAGTTTTGAATTGTCCCAAGAATAATTTTTAGAAAGTATCCTAGTCTCCAAGGGACCCTAGTGGTAAGTTGACATGCCAATTAAAGGAAACTTATCCCAATGAGTAGGGCAATAAGTGAAGAACTGCATTCACATTAGAAATCTATTTTTGGTTGTAAATTTCCTTGAATACCTTGATGTGATCTTAAATTTTTCTTGTTTCTCCATAGATGAACCTTAGGCAAAACTTCTCAAGATTCTTAGGAAGGTCATTGAGTACACCTGTTAAGTTGATTGGTGAGTCTACAAAATTTATAAAAAAAGCCATTGGAGGATTTAATGGAATAATGAGTGGTTTTTTTGGAGACAAAACTAAGGAAGATGATGAAATGTTGAATAGAAGTGGTAGAATTCAAGGGAATCCTTTGTCACTACGAGGCTTGTGAAAGTGGCTAAGTTTGAGGAACTCGTGTGTAGTAGGTGAATATCTTAAAGCTCACTGAAATGGAGATGATGGATTAGGATTTTCTAGTTTGTGTCAAATTCTAAAAAAGTGCACCTCTACTAATGTACACCTCTCCAAAAAGTGCACCTAGCACACCTTGGAAAATTGCATACCTTGTGCACCTTGGAATAATGACAGTTCAGAAAATTTTTTGAACTTGTCAAAAATGCAAAATTTTGAATTTGCAAGTTGTTTTCTTCTATTTCAAATGGTTAGGGCCCTTCTTTTAGAGCCACTTTTGTTGAGCTATCATTTTGCATGATGCTTAAATGCATGAATCCTTTCAAACTCCTCTCTTGAAAAGCTAACCTAGGATCAACTCCAAGGTTTCATGTTATCTTGCAACCTATTGGAATCCACTCAGTAGAACATAAATGTGAGTGTTCACGAGGATGCCTTTGCTGGTTCAACCAATTTTAGATAAGATGTTAAATCTACTTACTATCTCAAAAGAATAACCACACAAAAAGAAATGTATTTTTCTATTTTTCTATTTATAATGAATGTAGTTTTAACTATTCAACAATATGAATCCCTAAATTAACCAAGTGCTTGTAAAAGAAAATAATGAAGATAGGGTAACAATAAGTTTAGCAAATCACTTGAATAATAAATACCTAATGGACATAAGCCACAAAAATAACATGTCTACAAGTTAAGCCTTTGAAAAGATTGGTAGGTAACCAATAAAAATAGGAGTCATGCTTCCTTTATTCCACTGATGCAATCATTGACAAGAATTTAGTAACTGTAAGATGTTTCACTTTTCACCAGATCACAAGGCCATAGAAAGTGCACTCATGTGAGACAAAAAGATATGTAAGAACAATAGGTGATCTCTTCTCCCACTAAGTATGTTAGCAAAATTTGTAAACATGTGGCAAAGAACAGAATTAAAATATCACTTGATCAAAATAACACAACAAAGCTATTGGATCCATTGCACTCCATGACCATACATTTACAAAATATAACACACTTCAACGAGAATAACTACACTTATAATGAGAGCACCAATAACATATATTATTTCATCAAAATAATGGCCTAGAATACATATTTAATTCCTCAATTTATAGGAAATCTTCTCCTCAATTTGTGTTGAGAGTGAGAGATCTCTTTATACAAATATATGCTTCTAAACTAATAAAAAAAATCTATTTATGTATAGATTGACTCTCTAAATGGTGTTAAGTAGGACTTCACCCTTCTTTATATCATTTAATGGGCACATGAGCCTTTACATGTCTTAAAACAAAGAAAGTATGAGAAAATAAGAAGAAGAAAGCCATCAGATAATGTAGGAGTCTTTGTAGATGCCAAAAATAGAAGCTCAACCTTCTTTGGATGTTTGTAGGAGTTGAACTGTTATCAAAATGTGTTTCTGGTGCATGGAAAGCTCTAAATTTGGAACTGACAGTTAACTATCAGTGCACCTCTGACTTCTTCAAAAAATTCCTGTGCACTATTGGAGAAGTGCACCTTTGGAGAGGCATACCTTGCACACCTTTGGAGAGGTGTACCTTGGAAGATAGGGTTCAAAAAATGCAAACTTTTTGCGAGTGTCAAAACTAAAATTCTAGGTTTTGGGTTTTGTTCCCCTTCATACTAGAGCTATGTCTAGATGTTTTCTCTTGAATTTCTCTAAGGTTTCCATCACTTGGGTTGTATTTGGACAATCCAAAGAATCATAGTTATCTTTTACTATTTGTCGATAGATGCCCACTTCTATATGAGTCTCTACAAAGTCTTCGAGCTTTAAATCCAATTCTAGCAATGCCTCCTTTGTCTTAAATACTTGTCTATTGTCTTTATCAATCGAAGCTTTTTCAAACATATTTCAAAAATATTTCATGACTATTTGCACCAATAGGAGTTTATCTCTTGACTCATCTTCAAAGATATCTAGGCACACATCACTATAATACTTCTCTGCTTACAAAATTTTCTCTTCGGTTTGATCCTTGAGCTTATGAATATCTGTGTAATATCTCCATGACTTACTTATCATCCATAGTTTTATCAATCCAATCATCTATCATATCTAACTCATCCCTTGTATATACATCCATTAGCATATGATACCTCTGAACTTTTATTGACTACAATGCTCGAAGGTCATTTCCCCAAGTATGTACCTCATCCATCAATCCAAAATCTTGGTTTAAAATAGCAACTAGTTTATTTGCATTATTCTACATATGGTGCAATAACTTAAGGTTCCCCTATATTATCTACACACCCTTTTCCTCAAAACTTTCTCACCATAACTGAAAAGCCTTAAAAAACGAATCCACCTATATAACTACCTCCTCTTTATCTTTTGTCTCTAAAGATGCCTCAAGAGTGGCCTCCAAATTATCTGGGTAAATAGGATTGACTAACTCATGCAGAAATCCCCTCATGCTTTCATTCTACTTTCTTAACTTGACCAATTCAGCCTCATCTTTTTCTAAGTGGTTAAATAATTCTTTAATTCCTATGGTGAACATCAATTTAGTCATGTCCACAGTTGGCTTTCCTAGTGAGACTTCTTTGATTTGATAATAATTTGTGGTCAAATCTTTAGCATCTGCATGTAGAAGAGAGATAAAAATGTGAGAAAATAAGTTTTGATTTTAGTTCCTCATAATGAAGGCCAATATACACACATCACCCTTAGGTAACTTAGATTTCTTGAGGGCTTCAAGTAATTCTCTCATTCCCTCTTCCTCAATACAATATAGTTGCCTTTTATGCCTAACCATCACCTCTTTTCTCAACCATCTTGGAGCAGTTTCCATTGGAAACTTATACTTAGATGAAGAGGGGGTTTTTTCTGCTAGACCCTTTCCTTTATTGTTCCTCTCTAGAGTCCTTTCTTTATGCATGGGATCTATGTTAGGCATCCCTATACCAGTTGAGTCCACAATTCTTACCTCTATATCTTGAGATGTTTGTTGGGGTTCTAAATATATTTCCCCCTCCTCCAATACTTAATCGACGAGTCTTTTTTGTGGCTTTTCTTCTTGCACTAGTTGCACATTTTCTTCATTGACCATAGGGAGAGGAGTGTCTAAACCTCTATCCACTAAAGATAAATCTTGAGCTAGTGATGGTGAAGCACCTAAAAGTCCTTATGGAGAAGATGGCAATTAACTCCAATTTTCTCCCAAAGGATGATTTTTTGGTGTATCCCTTATCTTTTTGCCTATGAGTTTAGTACCTATAGGAACAAACTAAAAATCAAACATTTTAAAGACATTAGTCACTTGTTCCTCTTGTTCATCAATCCACTATTGTAACTCATCCTCTAAAGTTGTAACCTGAATAGTTTGTGTAGGAATGGATGGTGGCATTACAATAGAACTCATTCTTCATTATGCCTTAGTAGTCTTGGATAAATGAGTCATCTGACTTAAGGGAAGGTTTCCTCTTCATCTTCTTCATCCTTTTCAAGTCCTTTAGGAATGGTTTATAGGACTAAAGGAATAGGAATAACCTTACTTTGTACTTTTTGTCTTCTAGTCCTTTTAATTAGAGTGTTAGTGCTTATTCTCTTAGGAGATAACAAAGAGGCTTCTTCTTCTTGAACCTATAGGGGAACCTCTTGTGCTTCCTCTTTAGGTCCTTGTCTCTATTCTAGTGGTGGCACTTGTGGATTATCTTGATCTTGAGTGGATTCTTGAGCTTGGATTGCCTCTAGGGCTTGAGGCCCTTCTACTTTGGGCTCAACTCATTGTAGAGAAACTCTTTTCCTTTTATTCTTTCCTTTCAGTGCCTAGAAGTATCCAATTTCTCTATTGTGCTAATACACTATCTCAAGCATAATTAGAGATTGGGCTGTGAACATTGGTATTATAACCTTCTCCCCTCTACCTTTTACTAGGTGAGTTGTAGCTTGGAAAACTACTACTTATGGAATCAGGTCTAGCTTGAATAGTCTCTTCATCCATTCCTTGGTCAGCTGGATGATATGCCTCACCCTATGATTGATATCTGCATTTTCTTCTCTATAAATTTTTTCATTCATGATCGTTCGATCGCATATCTTATCTCAATTATATAGGGGATGCAAGACATTTGAAGTGTCTTGTTGAAAAAAATTCAATGGGATGTTTATTTTCAAGGCACTATGTGCCAAATAAAGAGTCATCCTACAATAATCCTTTATCTAGATATCATAGTCATCCACTACATTCATCCAGTGATCCTCTATAGTATCTTCATGTTTAAATTGTTTTCCTAGCAAGTATTGGACTTTGCTAATATTATCAAAACATGGATGAGGGGATTTATAATCCTCCAAGGGACAGTGATCCCATTCTGACTCAAAAGTCATGATATCCTGCTTCTACTTGACACCAGATAGACCTATGGTGATGGGCCATACCCAACTCTTCTTATGTTGTTTTCTTACTCTATCATATGTAGATGAGAGCTGTCACACAACCTCTAGCAAAATGAGTCTATCACATGGATACCTAGGGAGCTTCTTAGGATTCACAATTGTACCCACCACCCTTAAATAGGTGAATGTCTTGAATTGGATGTAGTAGGTGCCTATTTTTGTAATTCTTGTTGATGCCTCTTTTGACATCCATTTTTCATAGTCTCCTCAATGAATTGGTTGATTGCAAAAATGAAAGCATCATTCACTATTTTGTATGCTTTCCTATGATTCAAGAGCTTTTTCTTCACCAGCTAGGGGTATACCACATAAAGTCATGCATCAACATCTTGCAAGTTGCCTTTCTTAAACAACCCTGGGTAGTATGTAGTCCTTATTGCTAACATATGCACCAAATAAGATGTCATATAAATCCTTATATCATTTTTTACTATCAATAGCTATTCATCTACATTCTCACTAAGAATTGTGGCCCAATCAATTGGCATCTTGTTGTTCTAATGGTTTCAATGAAGTGTACCATCCATATGTTTAAGTGTCCTACTATTGGTAGTCCAATGATCCTACTCGAGAGCACTATGGAATGTCTAATATCATCCTTCATGTAACCTTTTCTCATATCTACTTTCCCCATTCTTTGCCCAAGAGGTATTCTATCAATGATATATGAAGATTAAATAATTTATGTAGCTTCTTGTTCATGATCTCTATACCATCTTTCTTCTTGATGGTATGTTAGTCTTATATACTAATCTACCCTCAAAAGATGAAATAATTTCTCTATATTCTTGGGTCTTAGATCAAGAATGATCTCTCAAGTTATACTTTTGACCACCCTCTCTTTTAAAACATAATTCTCGGCCAAAGCCATGATCAACTCATAAGATTGTACTAAAATTGAGTGTGAAGTTGCAATTACTAATCTCAATCTTATAAGTACAAATACCATTGGTGACCTCTCATTTGGTTTGTTGCATAGAACTAGGAATGTATTGTAGTCAATATGACCTAGTTTTGTATCTCTGATTTTTGAATGCACATCCTAAAAACATGATTTGAACAATACACCTTGGGACTTGAAAATAAATGGCTTAGGAGAAATATTTGCTATGGGGGAGGATGAAGAAGAAGTCATTATGTCTACATAAATAAAAAAACATATTAGTGTAGGAGGTGACAATATCAATTTTAAGCAAACTCTATTTGCTAAAATAAAGACCAAGAACCCTAAAACCTAATAAAAAACCTAAAATCCTATTTTACACCTTGGAGTGCAAGTTTTTGGCACACCTTGCACACCTTGATGGTACACTAGGTGCGCCTCTTCTCAATAGTGCAAGCTCTCTATTAAAGGGTGTGCGCATGTGCACCTTGTTTTTGTGCAGTCTAAATATTTAGGATGGTGTGCAGTTTTTGAGAAGTTTTTGTGCAATGTAAGGTACAAGTTTTTAAAGGTTTTTAAGTTCATTTGAAAAAAAGATGCACACCTTGTGCACATTGGATAGGTGTCAAGGTGCACACCTTATTTTTAACTTTGGTGTGTGTGCATGTGTAGGTTTGAACATATTGGAGATGACACAACTTGGATGGTGTAGAGGTGCACCGTTGGATGTTCTAAATGCAAGAATGAGTGTTAGAAGATAGGTGAGGCCCTTATCTTTTATAGGCCTAGGGAGGAGCACACCCTTTGGG
The DNA here is from genome assembly GCA_028749045.1 of Cupressus sempervirens. Classification (NCBI taxonomy): domain Eukaryota; kingdom Viridiplantae; phylum Streptophyta; class Pinopsida; order Cupressales; family Cupressaceae; genus Cupressus; species Cupressus sempervirens. Next base: position 539,973,613 of record CM053793.1, read on the forward strand.
GTGTGCTATGTATGCAAGTGTGCCTTGCTTCATCTAAAAATTCACATTTTACATTCAAAATCTCTAGTTTATGATAATTGGGTTTCTCAAGTAGAGGGCTAGGCTTGACTCAGAGACTAGATAAAGCCCTAAAAAGAGTTAGACCCTAGAATAGAGGTTTGAAAAAGAAAAAAGTAAACTAGGAGGTCCCATTTCTACTAGAAATGGGGCATGTGTTGTGAATACCACAACAAAACCAAGCTGGATAATAAATCAAAGAAGTGTGTATTTGTTGGATATGCAATTGATGAACTTGGTAATAGGCTTTGGGATTTTGATAATCATAAAATTGTAAGAAGCAAGGATGTCATTCAACAAGAAAGTATTGTACAAAGATATGTTGCAGCAACATGAGAAGAAATAAAATGATTATGTAGTGTTGGATGATACTAAAAAAGATGATGTTTCAGTATTCCTTCATGGTCCAATATAACTGTAACACCAAATACTACACACCCCAATGAATGTTAGACAATAAACAAGGCTAAATAGATGTCTAGAAATTATTTTCTCCCTCTTTGTATTCTATTTTATTAATAGATGCTAGTGAACCTGAATGTTATGATGAATTTGTGCAGGTAGATACAAAGATTCAGTAGGAGTCTGCAATAATAGAAGAAATAGACTCTTTGCTAAATAATAAGACTTGGAAATTTTATAAGGTACTTGCAGGAAAAGGGGCTTTATAGAATAAATGGGTTTATAGGTTGAAAGAAGAGGATGGAGGTAAGAAAATATTTCAAACTAGGTTAGTTGTAAACCAATTTGTATAGAAAAAGTGCTTTGATTTTGATGATACATTTTCTCATGTTATTAAAATGGCTTCTATTCACATTGTTTTAAGTGTTTTAGCTACTCAAAATTTGCATTTGGAGAAGCTTGGTGTTAAAAAAAAATTCTTCATGGAAATTAGGATGAAGAGATATATATGGCACATCCAAAGGGATTTACAGTCAAAGGTAAGGAGAACTTAGTGAGCACATTTAAGAAAATTTCATATGGTTTGAAGCAAGCACCTCGATAATGGTATCTCAGATTTGACAATGTTATGCATAAGCATGGATACACTATGTGTCATTCAAATCATTGTGTTTATTTTAAGAGGTTGAATGATGAAGATACATTATTTTATGTTTATATGTTGATGATATGCTTCTAGATGGATCTAAGATGGATCACATTAAGGGGTTAAAACAAAAGTTAGCACGTTTATTCACTATGAAGGATTTGGGGAAAACAAAACAAATACTTATTATGAAAATTTTTAGAGATAGGAAGACTAGAAAATTGACATTATCTTAGGTTGATTATTGTAAGAATTTGGCTTAGGCCAGAATTCACCCAAGACCAAGAAACTCAAACACAAGCACATAGTAGACCAAAGATAGAGTATGATCAAAATGATGATATTCATTCAATATGCCATATCAAGAGTACACTAGGAGTGCATGTATATAAAGGCCTCAAGAAAGCTTCTAGAATGCATAGAAGTCAACATCAAGATAAGTCATACAACCAGGCACATGTCCACCATATATGGGTTATCCTCCATTAAGCATGGAATTAAGTGCAATGATGTGAGGATAAGCCTACAATGGTGTAGCACACAAATCAATAATGTAGACAACATGTGCTAAATTAGGAGTACAAATAACTATGTTGTCAACATGACAACTCAATGAATGATGCAAAATCATGTGTTGTAAACACCATGTGCATAATTAGAGTTGCATACATCAATGAGAGTACACAAACTCCTAAGTGTCTCACCTGAAATAAATAATTAAATAATGAAAAATAATTAAATAATTTAAGTGTAATAAGTAAATACTTATTTACACCAACACCTCCCCTTAAGTGCAACTTAGGAGAATGCCCTTAAGCTTATGAAATCCAGGATGTAATGAATAATGGATCCCAGCTACTAGGTCATGTTAGACCCATGTACGTAATGATATGCAATCTCTCATAAAGTGGAGAAAGAGGGAAAACCTTATGGCAAAAACCCTCCCCCAAAAAGAGAGATGAATAGGGATGCATGGATGGATGGAGTAATCAAGACCCCCCCATTACAACATACATCCAGTATATACATAAGAGAATTATGAAAAGAGGAAGAGAGATAGGATAGTCTCCCCCCCCCCCCCAAAGAATAATGCCGAATAGTGACTACTTAGGTGAAGAAGCTTATCCAAGACTGCAGAATGGTGTTCCTCCCCTTAGGAAGAAACAATGCCAAAGGTAAAAATGAGACACTTTTATTGTGCATGGAAAGAATCCCATGAATAAGTGGTGTCTCTGAAACCTACTCAACCGGCTAAAGAACCTATCTCAAAGAAAATTATGTCTTTGCAACTAATGAAGAACTGTTCTACAACTATTGATCATAAGTATCCACAATCACTTCAACCTATGATGATTGATCATGTAGAGAATGAACAAGAGAGTCGGATGGAACCCTCATGACAACTGAAGAAGGTGCTTTTGCATCAAGAAGAAGAGGAAAATCATCAATACTATCCCCCAAATCTATCATTGAACCTATATCTAGAAGACTAGATGTACCCTACTATTTTGGACCTATCACTGTGGTGATATATGCATGTGGACTAAATGGATGTAGTGACCTCTCACTATAACTGTCGATAGAACCCCATGTGTTTGAATCTATTGAAGCACTATCGGTGGTGTCACTATCAATTTCTCTACTGTATGATGTGTGGAGAGGAGTAGAGGACAAGCTTGGTGAACTTTCCTCAAAGTGTACATCCTTCTCCACAAAAATATGATGTGTCTCTAGATCCAAGAGTCTTTATGCCTTCACACCATATTCATAACCAATGAAGGTAAAAGATTGAGATGACTATGCCTTGCAACCCTTGGAATATTTGTTTGCCCATGTAGGACAACCAAAGACTCTGAAGTATGTCACAATAGGTTTTCTACCACACCATGCCTCAAAAGGTGTCTTGCCATCTAAGGCTAGATGAGGAGACTTGTTAAGAATGTGAGTGGCACTAGAGATTGCTTCAAGTTCTAATGATGGATTGAGAGACTTGGCTTGTATCATGAAAATTCCCATAGACTTAAGAGTGTGGATCCTCAAAGCTACAACATCTGTCTTATGTGGACTGAATGTTGGTGGAGTCTAAAGATCAATGCCCTCAAGTCTGCAAAATTCTTTTAGTCTTCTGTTCACATACATGCTTTCACTGTCCATTCATAGAACTTTGATGGCTTTCCTAGATTTCTATTCAACATGAGACTTGAATGCTAGAAACTTGTCCAACACTTCATTCTTGTTATGAAAAAAATAGACCCAAGTGTATCTTGAAAAGTCATCAGTGAAGGTAAGTATATAGTGACCCTAGCCAAATGCAAAAGGACCTGTTAAAACCATGTGAACCATCTATAAAACACCTAGTGCTCTTAAAGAATTTCCTCTCTTTCCATTTTGGACGCATATCCACAGAATCTATTAAACATTCACTATGGGAAAAGTTGAGTTGAGGTAGACCTTTGACCATTCTATTTGTGCAAAGTTGCTCAAGATAGCAGAAGTCAAGATGACCATACCACTCATGCCATAATTGCATGTTTGAATTGGATTGTGATAACAAGGCCTTTGAAGGAGACTTGGGTACAAAATGGGAAAAAGAGTACAAACTTTTGTTATGATTCACTTTCCCCACTGCAACTAATGAATCATCTTTAAGACTGTGCACCTTTACTAAGTCTAGAAGAAACTCAACTCTCCGTCCATCTACAAGGTGAGTGATTTGGTGGATTGATAGGAGATTTGAACTTAGGTTTGGAACATAGAGAACATTTTGAAACTCTCCATTTTCCATTTCCACATTTCATTTTCCTTCAACTTTCATTTTGCTATCATTTCCCATGAAGATGTGTGGTACCTTTGATTGCTTCATTGAAGAAAAATCCTCCTTTGAAGAACCCATGGGATAAGAGGCACCTGAGTCAAATATCCATTCCTTTGAAGAGTTTGAATTTGCCATGAGTGCTTTCCCTTTGCCCTTTGAATCTGAAGAGGACCCTTTTTTCTTATAAGAATTAGGCAATGGAACATTATGTTTCTTCATGATGTTGGTCAACTCATCAATCTTCTTGAGATAACACTCATGTTCTTCATGACCTGATTTCTTGCAATAAGTGCACTTTTTCTTCTCCTTATTGTTGTGCCCCTTCTTGTTAGAATTTTAGGACTTGCCTTGTTGATTGGATTATCGTGTTGTCTTTTTTGCATCCTTAGATTTGTTCTTCCACTTCTTTTTCTTACCCTTTCCTTGATTTGAAGACTGCCTAGCTAAATGTTGAGAACCCTCATTATTGGCCACCAATGCTTTAGACTAAGGTGATTTGAGAATCCCCATTGATTTCAACTTCTTTTATTTAGTATCCAATAGATCAACATATTCATCAAAAGTGACTTTCTTATAGGTAGACCCTAAGGTAGTCTTAGAGCTGTTAAAAGAAGAGAAAAATGTGGAATACTCCAATGGCAGCTTGTTATGTATGAGATAGATCAATTTTTCATCTTTGATAGAACTCCCACAATCAGAAAGCTTTGTCCTTAGTCCATTTACCTTGATGATGAAATCCTGTATTGAATCATATGACTTAGGATCTAAGGAGAGAAGCTCATGTTCAATTTTGAACACATCCTCTTCAAACACTTTACCATAAAGGTTTTCGAGGGTATCCCAAGCTTCCTTGGGTGTAGAAAACTTTTTGATTTGATACATGATCTTATCATCAACCCCCAAACATATATCACCTAGGGCTTTACTATCCATTGCTACCCAAGCTGAAATATCACTTGTTGATACTTTATCATTAGCTAGTTTAGGAAGAGTACTATCTACATATTGTGAAGCTCCATTATGCATTAAGTGATACCACATTTTTATGGACCATGTAGTATAGTTATGAGGAGTTAATTTAGGAAACTTAAAGTTGCCCATAATGTAGAAAATGAAAAAAAAGTGTAGAAAAGAGAGAACACAACACCAAGAACACCCTCCTTTTTCACTAAATCAAGAAACCCTCCCAAAATAGATGCTTTGGGTGCTTTATTAGTAGTGTGATTACAATGAGCCACTTGCAAATTTTGGCCTTTGTGGACTTCCAATTTTTCTTGTTAGAACCTCTTAATGGATTACAAATCTGAAACTTTACAATGTGCTTCAATTCTGAAGCAATACAAAGCAAAGAAATGCCCTATTTCTGAAAGTGACACTTTTATCCACACAACCCTATAATTTGACTACAGATCTAGAAAGTAGACAAAAAATAATGTACTTTCAAAAAAAAAAACCTATTTTTGACTCCAGATGTGCCCGTATAGAGCATTTAAAGTTGTAAAATGTAGGATTATGCAGGTAAAGTTCCCAAAAAATGCATTTTTTGAACAATCCTTGCATCAAAACTAGAAAAGAGCTATATGACTAAAATGTTTAGGAAATTTTACCCAATTAAAAAAAAATTGAACCTGATTTGGAGTTCAAATATCCAAGTTATGGCCTCTCAAATTCAGACTGCAAAATAAAAAATCAATCTGAAGAGGGGTTGCATCAACAAAAGACGGGGTTAAATTTGATGATCATATGGTCATTGTAATAGTTTTATTTTTCTCTAGAATGATGGTCAGATGATCATTAATTTTAGGCTCACGAAATTGATGTCATCAACATACCCTAAGGCTAGTGATGATGTTAGTCATATAGACATTTATGTCAGCGTACAGAACCATACAACTATACTGTACATACTGTAAAGACAAGGTGGACCAAAAATGACATGTCTCATATGTATGTTGATGTGTCACTAATAAGGATGCTGACGATTGGCCACATGTTTGCCTAGTCACTGCTGACTAAGTGCTGATTAGACCTATCATACCCACTAATTGTACTCCTGCATAAGCACTATGATAGGTGTAACAAGGTAGATATATGTGTATTAAAGGATGTCAAGTGGCACAAAAGCACTAGGTCACGTGGCTATAAATCTGTGCATTGTCTAGAAATGTAGTGTGTCACTGGATATTGAAATGCGACTGTCAAAACTATTTTGCCGATGCCGATCTTTGACAACATCAGCTAGAATCTCTAAAGATACCGTGAAGAGTTTGATTTAGGATGCTAGAATTTCCTTTTTGATTTTTAGAAAGTTTGGTCAATGCTGGGAGATTTGACATTTTAGGCCATCGTATTCCCTTGCAATTTGTCCCACATTGGTGGGAGAAGAGATCAAGTGGGTTTATAAAGATAATAACCCATGGGATAAATTACAAAGCCAAGCTATGATTTAAAAGAACTACCAGTGTTGTGTGTGCTTTGCCATGGAATTTTGCAATTACTAGATTTGTGGCAGAGTATGCAGTACAACCAAATTTTGCAGAGGGGTATGATGCTTAGATTAATTCAAGCTAAAAAATGAATAATGTTCCTTGAACTACAAATTGGGGCCTTCTGGTTCTAAGTTGCAAAAAAAATTTGCCTCACGATCAACTTTCACCCAGCATAGGCAAATTTATAGTTGATCTTCACCAAATTGATGCTTTGGGTGCAATGGCGAGGTTAGATCTAGCTCTAGACACTCCCAATTTATGTGGATCCTTCAGATTTGGGTCAAGGTACTAAAGCATGAACGGTCTTGAATGACTATGTGTAGAGAATCTCCCTCAGCTCTGATACCATGTGAGAATTGGGCTTAGGCCACAATTCACCCAAGACCAAGGAACGCAAACACAAGCACACAGCAGACCAAAGATAGAGTGTGATTAGAATGATGATATTCATTCAATATGCCATATCAAGAGTACACTAAGAGTGCCTATATATAAAGGCCTCAAGAGAGCTTCTAGAATGCATAGAAGTCAGTATCATGATAAGTCATACAATCAGGCACATGTCCACTAGATATGAGTTATCCTCCATTAAGCATGGAATTAAGTGCAATGATGTGAGGATAAGCCTACAATCATGTAGCATGCAAATCAATGGTGTAGACAACATCTGCTAAATTATGAGTGCAAATAACTATGTTTTCAACATGACAACTCAATGAATGATGCAAACTCCTATGTTGTAGACACCATGTGCATAATTAGAGTTGGATACATCAATGAGAATACACAAACTCCTAAGTGTCTCAACTAAATAAATAATAAAATAATGCAAAATAATTAAATAATGCATTAACCTAGGTAAAATTAAGTGTAATAAGTAAATACTTATTTACACCAACAATTATATTGAGAAGTTATTGCAATATTTCTCTATGGAGAATTCCAAAACTGTTAGCACACCTTTTCTGGTCATTTAAAATAGACTAAGGAGACGTGTCCAAGGACAAAAGAAGAGGAGGATAAGATATCAAAGAAACCTTATTTTTTAGCTGTAGGGAGCTTAATATATGCTATGGTATGCACTAGGTGAGATATTGCACATGTAGTGGGAGTTGTTAGTAGGTATATTAGCCATCCTAGGATTGAGCATTGGAATGTAGTCAAATGGATTCTCAGATATTTGAGAGGAATATTTAGTAAGATTTTACATTTTGGGAGATCTACTACTGATCCACAAGGATCTTTTGACTTAGACTTGACAGGGAATCTAGATACTAGATGAAGTACTACAAGATATCTATTTTCTATTGGTGGGACAATAGTGAGATTGATTTCTCAATTGTAGAAGGTTAATGCTTTATCCACTACAAAGGAAGATCATGTTGTTTAAATAGAGGTATCCAAGGAGATGAAATGGTTTCAATTATTCATGGAAGAGTTAGGGCACCCTTAGATGGACAATTATTTTTTTACAGATAGCTAGAGTTCCTTTCACCTTGAAAAGAATTTTTCTCTACATTCAAAGAAAAAGCACATACAGTTGCAGTACCATTTGATATGGTCATTTTTGGATGATGGAAAATTAAATATGGAAAAAATACATATAGATGATAATCTAATAGATATGATTGCAAAGGCAGTGATAAGGGAGAATCTGAACTCCTCTTCAACTTTAGTTGGTCTTCAAGGTTAAATATAATTGAAGAACAATAGTGTTTGGGGTGGTTTTACAATCCAGTGGGAGCTACATAATAGTGGTGCTATGATCAGTCTCTAAGAAAGAGGTTATTATTGTGAACTCTAATCAATCTCTAAGTGGGAGATTGTTGTGATGTGAAGCTTAATTAGACTTAGAGGTTAATTTGTTCCCATTTCATTTAGTGCATTTCCCCCCCTATATTTTACTATGGGGATTTGTGGGAAGCACACTGATGCTCTAGGGGTCAAGGGGCTACACTGCTTGCAAGGTCCTAGGGAAGAGCCCTAGGTGTGCTCCATGTCATAGTGTAAGGTGGGATCAAGGGGAAACACCCTCAAAGGACTTTTATGGGAAACGCCCCTAAAAGCTCAACCAACTTTATTATTGTAAAAGGTGTCAGATACCATTTTTTGTTGGATTACTTAATCTACCCTTAATTTGTAAGCTACAAAAAGCTTGTATAAAATGACTTAGGGTTAGTGATTTCATAATTTATGATGAGATTGTAACTTCTTGTAGTAGTATTAAGTTGCAAGGGATTACATATTGTAATCATGTCACAATCAATAGATAATAAGAATATTGGACTCGTTGGTGGGTGTAGCCCAAGAATTGGGTAAACCATGTTAAATCATTGTGTTTTGTGTTCTCTTTTGTACAATTTATTATTTTATGATATTAGTTATATTTGTATATAATTTTTATTTATGTCTTATTAATCCTAACAAGATCATCCCTCAAGAGTCATATGGATAGACCATGGAGATTACAAATGAGAAAGCATATCCTACAACATAAAATATGAGGAGATCTTGGAGAAAAAATATAAATATAAATTTAAAAAAATCATTTATATACATGTAATAATCATGTTATTGCATTTCATTCTTTATTGTCATTGTAGGTTACATCTCTTATTGTAAGTATTAAATTTTTTATTTCACTTTGATGGAATCTATTAATGCACTTGACAAGTAATAAACTCTTATTCTCTATCTGATTCACAACCTAATACCCTTCCCTATTTGTAACTCTTTTCATACATTTGAAATTGTGATAATATTATTTATACAAATTTCCATATATTTGACAATTAAAAGTCTTTAATTAGAATCCACTCACTAATGATTGATATCTTGAAACCAATACTTTCATTTATTTGGACAATCCTAAGCAACTCAATAGTTCTCTAGAGTAGCTCAAGATTTAATGGAAGATATATATAGATACAATCAAAGTTACCCTCTAAACTTCTTGAACATTTCACTCTAGTCAATATTATGAACTTGATTGATACAAATTTTATAAAATGCTATTATATTTCTTATTGAAAATTTCAATAAACTCTAGATACATAAGAGAACAAGGAGAATTCTCTAGATAAATTTATTTTAAGGAGTAAAGAATATTAGCTTTTGCAAAAATAAAATAGGTCAAATAAAGTGTCATGTTCTTTCTTCATAATTATTCACTCAAATCTATAAAGTTAGAATGATTAGAGGTAAAAGGGGCCAATGGGAAATTCATTCTAATGATTTCATAATATTTTAAAAGGCGTTTATAAACATGTAATATTCACATAGTCAAAATGTATCATTATTACAACTTTCTAGTATATCATTCTTACATGTAACACATCATTATAGTATATTGTATCAAGCTTGTACGGTTTGTGTTTCATCTTGAAGGGAAAAGATTCTACATATACTAATATTTTTAATATTATATAATATCTAATATAGTCATGAAAATAATTTATAATTCCTTACGACTTAATTGTACATGACATCAATACCAATTATTTATTATTGTTCTTAACAATAAGCACATCTATCCTAATTTTTTTTTATAGAATATTCATTATGACAATAATATTCCAGCTAATTGAATTTGAGTATTATACACACCCAAAAATGTCTTTAGTCAATTAATTACATACTTTTTTATTTAAATATTTTATTATGTCTTCTCTCCTCTATAAATTAATAAACATTTATGATTTATTTTATTATTCTAATTTCATATTTTTTATTATTAGTTAAATGAATATTATTATTTATTTAATTCATTAGCTTTTTCTCTTCTATAGTCAATAAATATTTACTTATTTAATTATCACTTCTCTACTAAGCATACGAGGTTAAAGTGAATGGAGAGATGCAATTAACAGTTGCAATTGATTTTGGTAACACAACTTTAAGTTCAATAACCCTGGTCATGTGGGAAAAGGAGAAAAGGTGAATGAAGAGACATTCTCAACAATTGTCACATGCTTACTAACTTAGATTGTCCACGTGAACAAATTCAAGGGTTAGGGTCAGAAGGAAGATGATAATGAATTAATTTAATGAAAATAAATTATGTACTTAATTATTACAAAAAGGTAGGATTAATATAATTAAATAGGTAAATATAATTAAAAATTAATTTAAAAAAGAATGGGCCAATGAATAAATTAATGAAATCCAAATAAATTTTTAGGAAGATACTAAGAAATAAATTAAATAAGTTAACATAAAATCTATTTAATTAATAGAGGAAAAATGGTAAAATTAAATAAAAAATAATTTATTTGATTGAAGACATTTTATTAGTCTATAGGGAAAGATACCCAATAATGGCTATAGCTAACTTCACACACTCAATTGGGGAACCAAATAATGTTGAAATATCCTAATTTTTTAGTTGTTCTCATATGCAACGTAACTTCTTAAAACTAAGGTTTCAACTTCTCACCAATAATGATGCACTCTACAAGAGATGTTATGCATGAAAAGGTTAAAAAGTTGTCCAAAAATAGTATTTACCAATACTTGACCCTGATTGCACTAATAATTAATTATTTAATTCCCCATTGTGGTTCATAAAATGTCTAGTAGTGCTTCACAAATCTTCAATAGTGGTTCATAAATCACTAGTATTGGTATATGAATGAATCAATCTTTGCTAAAAAAAGATAAGACATAAAAGACAAAAACCAACAAACTATTGGTATATAAATGATCTACTACTAGTATATTCAATGATTAAAATTGAGTAAACCATTATTGGACCCAAATTTACTACTAGATATCTTCCCATATGTATTTTATTATTTATTTAATTAACATAGAACTACGAAAAAATTATTCACATCTTGTTTTTTTGTGATCCCATTTACTTTTCCATTCCTTATAGTCTTTGTTTAGAATGTATCTTTCTTTGCAATTATATTTTTAGATATTGTTTAGTATTTTATCATATTCTCTTAACATATGAGGATTTATCTTCCTTAAGGTTGTTGGTTCTTCATAGCTACATGTTTCTTTTAGGGCTCAGTAATAATTTCATAATATCTATTTTTCCTACCTTGCCACTCTTATGTTTTATTGTATGGCTTCATTTTTTAAATTCCTTAAATCTTAAGTTCTAATTTTATTCTTTTATTTGAAAGTGAACAATATGGCCTTATCTTTTCATCTCTTATATGCCTACTTCTTTATTTATACCATAAGCTACTTGAGATCATAATATGTCCTTGAGAATAATCTATTTTTTTAATCCTTGTATGGCTACTTCATCAAATAAATAAAAAATCTAATTCTCATTCTTGAAACACTTTTGATAAAGTTAATCAAGATAATTATATTCACCATTTAATAAAGATAAATAAGATATCCCTCTTATTAATTAGGTTTTTGATGTAGTAAAAAATACTTAATTCTTTCAAAAATTGGCTATGCTTCTATATTATAATTTAGTGAATATCATTTATATGACATTTAACTCTTGATTATGTTAGTCATAATCACAGGTCAATATATTAAGAGGGCAAGAGGTGGGGTGTGGCAAGGGGTGAGGGGGGGTGAGTCAATATGCTTAATAGGTTTAAACTTTCTCTTTTAAGTCATACTCAACACTTTCTATGAAGTTAGTGAGAACTACAACTACACCACTTAGGGTCAAGAAAAAAAAATCTCATGCAAGGAGCAACACATAACACAATTTATCTTATGCAAATTTAGCTAGCGTAAAAACCACATTGTGTGAGCCAATCCTCACAAATTTGCACTCTTCTAAAGTACACTAGATCAAGAGATTTTCCCTATTCAAAGATTACAATGACACCAAAATGTGTCTGTTGGAAATGATTGAAAAAGATCATAAGGGAGATTGTTGGAAATGACTGAAGAGATTATACATAAAAAGTAATGGAACTGGTAAAGAATGTTCTCAATCATTGTTTTTTCATTGATGTCAAACTTGCTACTTGAAGGAATGACAATTGCTTTAGTGATCCAAATACTATCAATTAGTTGATTGACAAGGAGGAGGCAATCAATAAGATGTAACTAGAGTACCTAGAGAAAGGTTGAAGTTATGATGTTGTAATAAAATATAAGGATTAGCTAAGCCATTGATGAAAAAGTGTATTAATGACATACTCTAAGACACACTCTAAGACACAGAGAGTGGGCACACTAAAACATATCAAAGATGTAAGGTTTTAGCTAAGTCATTTGTAAAGTCTAACTAAGTTCATTAGAGAGAGAGAGAGCCGAGCAAGCAAGTCAGTGCCAAATAGATTCTTAGTTGAAGCTGAGCAAGTTCACTTTTAGAGTGTGCCGAGTAAATATCAAGTTTCGAGCAAAAAACAAGTGCCGAGTAAACATCAAGTGTGGAGCATGAAACAGGTGCCGAGTAAAGATATAGATGTTGAGTAGGATATAAGTACCGAGTAACACATAACAAGCTGAGTATTAGTAAACCAATAATGCCAAGTTGTTGCATTATTTTGAAATCGAAGATTCGCTAGACCTGAGCCAACAAGGTTGTTACCTAAAAATTTATAAACCAGATAGAAGATAAGAGTGATGAGCTGGTGGCACAGAACACCATGTAAAAAGGTTTTTAGTGAATACAACTAGATGATAGACAAGGTTTCTAGATGAAGAAGAAAAATGGGGCAGATACATTGTATCCTACCTAATCCATTGAAACCCTATAATTGGAGAGGGAGAATTGAGCGGGAAAGATATTTCAGATTTCTATTTAAGAAGTCATAAGGTCACGAAGCAGTAAAGTGGTGGTGAGAAAGTATGAAATCATGAGCTACTGAAGAAAAGTGCTAAGGAATAAGAGAACAAAGACTACTCTATTTCGCTGGATGACCACATATATGATTGCATTGGTATGATGAGTAAAGAAGACTCAAGGAAACAAAGCTTGAGAGGAAGACAAGCTAACATAACTGAAGTGATTAAAAGGCCAAGCAAAGGATTAAACTGAAGTGTGATCTATAATCTATAAGTTATGTTGTAAGTTGAATCAGATCAAAGCCATTGTTGTTACTTTCTAGTAATTGTAATAGTTAAGATAAAACCTATGGACTTAGGTTGGTTTAATAGCGATGTTGTAAATCCTTTAACAGGGTGACATTCCAAGTGAATGTTCCAAAGTCCTTTAACCAGGCCCATTCCTAACGGTTTGGTGAAATCCTCTAACAAGGTCACATTTAACAATGTGTTGTAGCCTTTAATAGGGTAGGCTTTTCACAGGACAAACCATCAAAAGTGGTTAAAATAAATTGCATAGTTATTTTTTGGGTATCATCCTCACCCCAATTTTACTTTCTTATTCCTGGAGGGTTTCTGGGTTATCAAATTCTTAGTATTATGGTGTGATGCATGTTTACTTTTCTTAGTTGTTTCAATATTTAAATTGCATGCATGATAAGTTCAGTTATGCACCATTAAGGATTTGTAGAGAAAACAAAAAAAGTTTTATTATGGCATTTGGACCTTGAATAACTGATTCATCCCCCCTCTCAGTTATTCTAAAGAATTATAATAGTGTCATCCTATTAAGGGATTTGAGAGAGACCTACCAATACCTTTCCCTATTAAGAGAAACCTAATTAAAGAACTTTAGAACACAAGTTAAAGTGTCACCTTGTTAAGGGATTTATACAAAGAACCTAGTAGGGTTCACCCTTATTAGGATTTACCATTGCAAATGTAAGTTAAAAATAGGAAATATATCCAAAAAATTTGATACTTAAGTTATCCTTATGTATATCTCCAATTTACCATCTTCACCAATCTATAGATGTGCTCTTTCTTCTCTTGGTTCTATAACCCTTGAAATTTGATCACTAGTGTGCTTGGCTCTTCTATCTCTTACACACAATCTCCTTGTTTTGTTCTATGGTGGTATACCTCTTTATCTTTCCAAGGCACAATATATCATTAAGCATGACTTATCTTGTTATTCCTTATCTCCTCTTGTGATTCCTCTTAGCTTGACTCTCTTTGGCATTGCCACTAATCACTAAGAATCCAAATCTTTCTCCTCCTATCTCATCTTATTTATATTTCTCTTTAAGATTCATTTAGAAATATTTAGACTTCATATTCAGATTTTGAATTCTTACCCTTACTACTAGTATTTCTTCCCATTGTAGTAGTGCACCACCTTTTTTCAGATGTAGTATGTTTGTAAATAAGTCACAAGTGTCACATGCTCTCATTGTTCCATACTTGATAGGAAGAATTCAAATTCAAATTATTCTAACTATTCCTTAATCTCTATTTCCATCACCAATGAATAAGATGTAACATGCACTCTTACCCTCTACATGAATAGATAGTCATAGGTATCTTTCTCGATGTTCTTCATGATGTCCAAGCTAGATCTATTTGTTGACCTATTCATTGTTCCTTTTGCTTAGCTATCTATTGTGCACAATGCCTTCTCATAGTAGCTTTTTCCCATGTGAGTCATCTTACTTTGGTCTCTATATCTTCTCCAACTCATACTTTTAGGTGTGAGTTATAAATGTATATTTATGTGCCTAATAGATTGTGCCTTATGACTAGTCAAGTTCTCTTCACAAGTTTGTATAGCAATGGCAATGCCTTTAAATGACTAAGTCTACCAATCTATTTACTGATTAGAGTAAAAAAATTAGGCCAACAATATGCCCCTTTGGAAATGATGGAAACACTTAGTCATTTGAACACACTCATAATATTCTTTCATGCTTTCATTATCCACTACAACATTTGGGGTCAAATTGTGATGACAATTTATGGCAATGATGTAATTTGTGCTCATTTTTATGTTTTTTTGCAATTGTCCTTGATGTTATCACAGTACTAATGTTGACATCATAATTATGACACTCACATGAGCATAAAAGAACATGACATAAATCATTCCCCATTTTTTTTTTATGGAGAGTTGCATGTGAAAGAGGTGGAGAGCTCCAAACAAGGGTGGAGAGCTATGATGTGTCCTTGTGATCGGTGCATTTCATTTTTGTACCCTTGTGATCTCTACATTTTCTTGTTGTGCCCTTGTAACTTTGTGATTTAATTGTTGTTTCATGCCCTTGTACAACATAAATCAGTTGTCATTTCTTTTGATTGTGGAGATCTATGTGCGAAAGAGGTGGAGAGCTCCAAACAAGGGTGGAGATCCATGAACATTGTCATGCCCTTGTGATCTCTACATTTTGTTTCAATGCCCTTGTAGTTCTCTAATTTCATTGTCATGTCTTGTCCTTGTGATCTACATGCCCTTTCTTTGTGATTTTCTTTAAGGGTGAGAAGATGTACCTATGTAAATGTTCTTTTCTTTTCCTTCTAAACATGTATGTCTTTATATTTTCTTCTAAACATGTATATCTTTGTATATTCAAAGAGATATTTTTTAAGGTGCTTATTAGATATTAGCTCACAACAAAAAAAAATTGATCCAACTACACATATATTCTAAAATCCAAATAATAAAACAATAAAACTCACTCAACCCATGCTATATGACTTACCTCAAGATCCTGCACAAAAATAATGCAGACCACAAAAAGTGGGTAGAGCTCACAAGAAATTTTACAAAAACATATCAGAGTAGATATTTTTAGAAAGAAACAAGCCATAACCTGGTCTTTCTATATACATATAAATCTTTTTGAAGGTGCTTATTACATATTAGCACAACAGAAAAATTGATCCAGTTGCATACATGTTCCAAAATCAAAATAATAAAACAATAAAACTCACTCAACCCGTGCTAAGTGACTTAGCTCAAGATCCTACACAAAAATAATGCAGACCACAAAAAATGGGTAGAGTTCACAAGAAATTCTACAAAAACATATCATAGAATATATTTTTAGAAAGAAACAAGTCATAACCTAGTTAAACAAATTAGCTGGGTTGATAACAAATTCTTGTAGAACTATCATCAAATTAGGTACAATAAAATGAACAATCAGTTGTTCCTAGCTAGCAGGATCAAATACAGTTTTTGAAGGTGATAAAATTGCATATGTAAATGCATCACTTGCATGCTAGGCATGAAGTGCATTCCCCAACTTATAAAAAATGATTGGATATAAAGGCTCCATATGTTGGCCCAACAATGGAAGCCAAGGATGTAACCATGCATGTATTGGCACACTCTCCCTATGAGGTTCGCAAGTATCTATTGATGTTGTTAATTTGGGCATCCTATATGATTCACAATGTTATGAAGTATTGAATCTTGTAGTAACTTCTCCCATATCTCCAAAAAATGTAGCATAGGTTCAAGGTTCCTTGGCTCCTAGGATTTTGTAGTAGCTATTCTTACTGCTAGAAGAATAACTTCAATGAAGAGTTGAGTGAAAGGAGTTGAAGAAACAAGTTCTGGTTCTTTGTAAATTCCATAATCAAAAGGCTCATTCCCTTGTAGAAGATGAAACACAAATTTTTGTGTAAGAAAAATGGAGAGATCTTATGGAGTTTTTCAAATAGGAAAAACTTCATCAGATAATAGAGAGTTAAAAAGAGAAATAAGAGAAAATTAGATTAAAAAATTGCCTAATATAGTTTAGGGATAAATTTTATATATTGTCAATAGTTGATAGGACAATTGACAAATGACTAGTGGAAGAGAACTTTGCATATGATTTAAATACATTAGCAATAAATATTGTGAAATACTGATATCATTATTCTTTATCAAGGAGTAATGTCTTTATTTTTGTACCTGGTTTCTACATTGATCTATGAATATTTAAGATCAATAAATTTTTTTATTGTATTAGGTGTTCTATTATCAAAATAATCCAGAAATGAAAAATGTTGATTTATAGAAATAGGAAATAGGAAGCATAAATATTATATATTGTAAATAATTTATATTATTATATTGGGTAATTGACAAACTACTAGTGTGATAGTTATTTTCTTTTTCCTTTTTGTTTTTGAGCTTGAGTGATCTATCATTAGAATAATAGAGTGCTATAAGAAATGAAAAAATATTTAGATCATACTAAATAGAATAATAAAGAGTTGAAGGATGATATTTTAGAGCCCTTCAATATGTCCTTGGTTTCCTTCTTTTCCTTCTAAGATGTCTATTTAAAATGTTAATTTGATAGATGGTATTTAATTTCTTTATAGGCCAAGAGTATGTTGTTTCACTTAATTATTGTGGGCATTGATGCCATTTGATTTTTTTTGTACTCTACATTTAATTATTGTCTTGTTTAAGAATTATTTCTATTTCCAATCAACTTCCATACATCTGAATCACAACTTTTAACTAAGAAAATAAGAGTTTAACTTACATCATTAGATTCATTAAAAAATATTGTCTTAGCATTCTCACCTTATCTATTCTTTCCTTTCTTTATATATTATATACAATCTAAATATCATATGGATTATAATATCTCTATCATAGTATCAGAGTTGTAGAGAGAACGAGTATTAATTTTTTTATAACATTTTATACATTGAAAAATAAATCTAAATCCAAAAACAGTCTTCAATTTTGAGTTTAAACTTTTATAATGTATAAAAGTAATCTACTACAATATTATCAATGCAAAAAGTTCCACAATTTGTAATTAACAAAATAATACTTGAATGTAAACTAATAAAAAATTTAAATAAATATTTTACATTATAAATTTATTTTACTTTTTAAAACATTATCACAACTCCTACTACTAGCCAAGGAGAATAAGTTGGATCTCTACAAGGCATAAACATGTGAGATATTAATTCATAGTACAAAGGGACCTTTAAAAGAAATAATATACTTAAAATGATAGATACATTGGTTTTTGAATCTTATATTAGTAATTTGGATAACTATTAAATGTTCAAAATCTATCACCATTTTTAACAAAAGGCAAAGACTAGCTCCAATAAAATTAGGGGATATATGATTTATTGTGATGTAAAGCCTAATTAGATGGAGAGGTTAAATTTTTCCCACTTTATTTGGTGTTGTTTGCCCCTAGATTTTATTATTGGGGTTTGGGGGTAGTGCCCCCATGCTTTAGGGGTCAAGGGGCAATGCCCCTTTAGGTATTTGGGGAAAAATCCCAGGTGCACTCCATGTCATAGTACAGGGTGGGGTTGAGGGGCAATGCCCTTGTGGGAGTTTTGGGGGATGGTGGCCCTGATGGCTCAATCAACTTTATTATTGTAAAAGGTGATAGATACTATTTTTCTATTGGACGAATTATTCTAGCACTAATTTGTAAGAGGAAAGAAACTTGTATAAAATGACTTAGGCTTAGGAATTTCATAATGTATAATGAGATTATAGCTTCTTGTGGCGGTATTGAGTTGTAAGAGATTGTAGAGTGCAATTAGGTTATAATAACTAGATAATAAGAATACTAGACTCATTTTTTGGTGAGCATAGCCCAGGGATTGGTTGATCTAGATTAAATCTTTTTGTCTTGTGTTCTCTTCTATACAATTTATTATTTTCTAATGTTGGTTATAATTGTTATTTTTGTCTCGTTAATCCTAACAAGTGGTATCAGAGTAGGTTGTTTTCAGTTATCCTCTACGAGAATATCTCATGGTTGAGTGGGAGCCATGGAAAACAAGGGTAAGATGAAGGTTGAGAAGTTTAATGGGCTAAACTTTCAGTTATGGAAAATGAAAACAAAGGACTATCTTTATTAGAAGGAGTTGTGATGTCCATTGCAAGGGAAAACTAAGAAATTGATCACTATGCCAGATGAGGGTTGAGATATTTTAGATTGAAATGCAATTGGAAGTATTTGCTTATTACTAGGGCAATATGTGGCATTCAATATTATGAAAGCTAAGATAATGAAGGAGTTGATGCAAACCCTAGTGAGGTTATATGAAAAGCCCTTCGCTTCAAACAAGGTATTACTCATGAAGTATTTATTTAATATGAAGATGAAAGAATGTGAATCTATTATAGATTATTTAAATGAGTTCAATATAGTTACATGTCAATTATCTTTTGTCAATGTTAATTTTGATGAAGAAATTTGGACTCCCTTGATTTTTTTTTCTTTACCTAAAAGATGGAATGGCTAGTAATGGTTGTGAGTAATTTTATTTTTGGATCTATTATCATAAAATTTGATGATGCAAATGGTGTTATACTTAGTGAGTTAACTAATAGGAAAAGCTTAGGTGGATCTACGTGAGGAAGTGTTTTGAATGCATAAAGAACAGGTAGAACAAATAAGAGAGGAAACAATTCCAGAAATCATGGGGAATCAAAAGGAAAATCAAAGCAAAAGAGGTCTCAATCCAAAGGACCAAGACACTAATAGTATTGTAGGAAATTAGGGCATAAGAAGAAAGATTGTTGGACTAGAAAGAAAAATGAAGAAGAAAAATGTGGTAAGTAACAAGTCCAAAGAGAATATTTTGCTTCTTTCTTTAGAAAGTGTTGAGAATTCATGGGTTTTACATTCAGGGGCTTCATTTCATGCTACTCCCCATAGAGGCTATTTTCTTGATTATGCTCAATGGAATTTTGGGCTTTTTTATATGGGGGATAATGAAACCTATCAGATTTTTGTATAGGGAAAAATTAAGATTAAGTTGCAGAAAGGGAATGATTGGCTACTACAAGAGGTACAACACTTTCCAAAGTTGACTAGGAATTTAATTTCAATAGGGAAACTGGGTGATGAGGGTTGCATAATTACTTTTAATGATTAAAAATTGAAGGTTTCAAAAGGTTCCCTTGTAGTAGAAAAGGGTGTGAAAGTAGGCACCTTATATCTTTGTATAGGTAATAGTATTCTTTCTACTTTAATTCTTTTAGAGAAAAATGAATGTTCATGAACAATTTTTGTAGTTGAGTAGAGAGAACAAATAGTTATTGTTAGATTTTGACATAGGACTATGGCACAAATGACTTGAGTACATGAGTGAGATGTCCGTATTAAATTACTTCATTTAAAGAAATGTTTACCAAGTAAGAAATGTATCAATATGGGTTTTTGTGAAAGTTGTGCATATGGAAAACAAAAGGGAGTTAGTTTTATGAAGAGTGACAAGGAAAAGAAAAGTGAGAAATTAGAGCTTGTGCATATAGATCTATGGGGACCAACTCAGGTATCTTCCCTTAGTGGCTCTCATAATTATGTTACATTTATTTATGATTGACACAGGAGCATCTTGTATCATGAAGTAAAAGGGGGTGTAATAAAAAAAATGGAGGGGAGAGAAAGTGACGAAAATTTATTATTTTTTTAAATAGAAAATAGAAAAATAGAGGGAAATTTTTTTTTCATATACCAGGGTGCATGGGTGGCATAAAATGAAAAATAAGAAAAATTGTTGTCATTTTATTTATTGAGGTGTGTAGGTAGCATCTTATATTTTTGTGGAAAGTTCCTTAAATCATGCATATAATATTTGTTGTGACCCACAAAGGAAATGCGATTTTCTAATTGGCCACATGGTGGTGCTTAGTTGTATTTGGGTGGGAATTAAATATTTTTTGTAAGGTAGTTACATTTACCTTCTATCCCACATTGGTTGTCTTTATAACATCTTGGGTGGTAAGTGCCTATTTAAGAAAGGTATATGAGCATTTGTAATCAAGCTCTCAAGGTGTGATCTCTTCTTGTATAGAAGCTTGGAGAGAAGGATTAAGTAGAGGAGCAAAGTTTGAGAAGAGCTAGCAGTTGTGGCTTGGGAGTTAAGTACATTGCTTGGTGGCTTGTGAGCATAAGTTTAGATTTTCCTTGGAGGTTTCTACTAGAGTGTGGATCTAGACTAGCTAGGGTTTGGGTTGGATCTTGAGGATCTTGTATTACTATTATTTCCTTTATATTTTCTCATAAGCAGGAAGGCCTTACAGCCTGACACATTGCATTTATTCATTTAATTTATGAATAAAGATTTTTTTTTTTTGGTATCAAATATTGTATCTTGTGTTGCGTTTCTATTGTGTGGTTAATTGATGGGGGATATGACATCTCCTTTAGGGATTCTCCTACCTTGTACTAACTTAAGAGGTATAAGAGAATTTTTTTTCCTAAACATGTACATAGATCACCAAAGTTGAGGTAGTTTACATGCAGGACCTAGGGTGAAGATAGTTAGAGCAAGGATATGGTTGATCTTGTGGATTTTTTGTAGAGGATTTGTGAAGATCTTGGAAGACGCCTCCAAGAAGATTGAATCCTAAAATTATTAAAAATCTATGTGATGCGGTGGAGAAGAAGATTTCAAAGATGTCTACTTGGTTGGAAGCTAGTTTGACTGATCAAGTTAAGGAAGGGATACTCAAGTTTCATAGATATTCATGCAACTAGAGTCTACTAATCTAGAAGAGAGTTGTTTGGTTGGTTAAGAAGATTGTGTAGAGAAGAAGACAAAAAAAAATTGAGAAAGAGGTAAAGGATGGCTTTGTTGAAGTTCAAGAGGTATGTATGGTTGGTTTCATTGATTAGTTTGGTAAATCTTATATGAGACCTGTAGAGAAACTTGTGGTTGTTGTTGAAATACCTGAGATTATAGAAGAGATCCCTAATCTTGTTGAGATTGGAAAGGAGATTTATTTTCATGATCTCATTTGGTTGGATCTAACGTGAAAATTTTAGAGCATCTTATTGTGGATGATGAGATTATTTATTGTGAGGATTTATATATGGTTTCTAATATGGATCTACATTCATATGTTGTTGTTGAGATGATTGAGGATGTACTTGTTATTACTGATATGGTTGATATGGATGTTGCTACTACTATGAAGTTGGATGTTACTAATGTGGTTGAGGATCTATATGATATTGTTGTTGACATTCAGTCAAGTTTTTTATTAGTGACAACACTTATTTAGATTTTTTATGGCTATTGAAATCATTGAACAATCTATAGTGTTTTCCATGTAATTCAGTAGCCATTGAGCTGTACATTTCCTACGGAGTGTTCTAGTGGTTACCAAGGGAATTCAGTTAGTGCAAAGTGCAATAGTGTAGAAACAGGCAGTGTGAAGTCTAGCAGTTCAACCTGAGCATTTTAGTGGTTACCATGCTTTGTAGTTTCTATTGAGCTAGTAGTTCATGTGAAGCGAAGTTAGTGTTAATCGAGTTATGTGATGATTAGTGTTTACTAAGTGTAGTCTTGGTAAACAAGTAATTCAATTTATACCAAGTTACACAGTATCTACTGAGTCACCATTGTAGACCGAGTTTGAGACAACTCTAAGATGATTAGTATGGACTGAGCCTCTACTTCTACTAAATGCATGATGATGCTAAGTAGTGATAGTGGACACCGAGTATCAGAACTTCACCAAGTCAGTCTTTAAAACCTAAGTATCTACATTTGGGCTGACTTTGTAATATTGGTGTTAACTTGTCTATTAGCTAACCTTGTAATTATATAAATTGGATTGATGTGTGTGTGTGTGTGTGTGTGTGTGTGTGTGTGTGTGTGTGTGTGTGTGTGTGTGTGTGTGTGTGTGTGTGTGTGTGTGTGTGTGTGTGTGTGTGTGTGTGTGTGTGTGTGTGTGTGTGTGTTTGTGTGTGTGTGTGTGTAATGTATTGTATCATATCTAAGGCATAAAGGAATAGTATGAAAATATGGAAGTGTGATAATAATGTGAAATAGATGCATGTGAATGTGAATCAACAGTAGACAAAGTGTATTAAAGGCCATATCAGAAAAGTAGCAACAATGTCATATCTATCTCATAAAGGTGATCAACACTTCAAAGAATCTCTATCAGCAATTTAGTTGTAAATCAAAGATCTACTATTTCATCCTAATAGGTGAACTAGTCCAAATCATTTAACAGGGTAGACTTAATAATCTTTTCTCAAATCTCTTAATAGAGTGCATACTTCATTGTGTATTTGTAAAACCTCTAACAAGGTGGAGCTAGTAGTTCAAATTGCTCCTAACAGGGAAGATCATTAGAAGTGATCATTGTAAGCCTTAACCAACCAAATTTATGTTGTAGTATTGAATTTTTATGGGTATCATTCCCACCCTAGTTTTACTTTCTATTTGGAAGGTTTTTGGGTCACCAAATTATTGTGTTCAAGTGTTATGAATGTTTTATGTTTTTAGTTTCTCATGCATGCAGTTAGATCTAATTTGATGAACTAAATGGTAATTGGATTATTGCAATTAAGATCTAAATTTGATAAAGTTTTTGAGGTTACTGATTCACCCCTCCCCTCTCAGTAACCTAGCTAGTATTGAATATTTCCAACAATTGGTATCAGAGCTTTGTGGTTCTCAAGATAAAAGCTTGATAGCTTGAGAAAAGATCAAGGAAAATAGAGATATTTAGATGTGATAAAGCCATTGGCAATAAAAAGCTAGATCTAGAGATGACCATTGCACAACTCAGTAAAGCTAAGAAGCAACTTTCCCAATCCCTAAAAAGAAGGAAGGAACTTGAAAATCAAATGAATGATCATCAGTAGATTGAAGAAAAGATGGAAGACTTTTTCCCTTCAATCAGTTCAAATGAAGAAAATGATGCAATCAAAGAACTCTTAGAGAAGAATGGTTCCCTGCAAGAAGAAGTAAGAAAGCTCAAAAGAGAACAAGAAATTCAATTAGTAAGGCTATGTGAAATATTGGAACAAAGGAACAAGATGAAAGAAGAAATGGATGGAAGAAACAATGAGATCTAGAACCAATCCCTTCAGCATGTAGATCTTATGGATCAAATCTCTAATGCAAATGAGGAAATCATGAGCCAAAGATATATCAATGAAAGATTAAGAAATGATCTAAATTTGGAAAGACAAATCAATGATAGAATAAGAAGTGAGATGAGATCTGAAAAAAAAATTAGTGAAAAATTGAAAAATGAACTAAACACTGAAAAGCAAATCAATGAAAGAATGTTGAAATCCCAAGTAGACATGAATCAATTGAATTAGCTGAATGAGCAGAATCTCTATAGAAAAAAAGGAAAAGCAGGAATTGGATACAAAGAAGAAGGTGAATCCTCCAAACAAGGTGCTCAAAAGAATCAAAGACCTACTTGCAATCATTGTGGTAAGATATGTCATACATTAAACAAATGTTGGAGTAATGGCAATGCAAAATTCAAAGGTAAATGTTATAGTTACAATCAGCATGGTCACAAGGCTAATGAATGCAAAGAGAAACCAAAATTTGAGAGCAAGTGTCACAAATGCAAGAAACAAGGTCACAAGGCATAAAATTGCAAAACCAAGTCATTCAATACAGAAGAGAAAATTGTGAAAGCAATATTTGGTTGGGACTATATAACACTTGGTGCAAATGTCATTGCTGTGGAGAATATGGACACATTGGCATGAACTATGTTAAACATCATACAGGGAAGAGAGATACCACCATAAGATGTTTAACTTGTACAAAACTTGGTCATCTTGCCAAGAATTGCATGAATACAGGTAGAATTGAAGATGAAAAGAAAGCAAAAGTGGATAACATTCGAAAATAGATGAGGTTGCAATGGATTCCTAAATTTACTAAGGAAGCTAGTTTAGGCAATGATGGTCATGTCACTCAAGAAGTGGGTGACTCCACCATCTCCATCTAAGTTCTTAAGGAAGAATTGGAACTGCGTTATCAAGATCACATCCAAATAGTTCCAATTGAAAGGAAGTAAAGATCCAAATCAGTATTCAAGATACAAAAGGATCATTAACTAAGATCGATAATTGTTATCACTAAGTAAGGTCGAGTCATGGACTCTATCGAGCAAGGTCGGGAGTAATAAGTCACACATGGTTGTTGAGTTATGAAGCCTTTACCTCACAATCTAAGAAGATAGTGGATGACATCCAATCATGCATAGTGATGTCATCATAACTACCTTTGTACCAAGAATTAATGGCAAAGTTTTTACAAAAGGTAGGAAATTGAATTCATTTTTCACCAAGAATTCTAAGTGTTATTACAATCAAGTGAATTGCAGAGCGATCAAGAAACTTTGAGCAAAATTTGTAGCTAAAGTTCAAATTTTGTTCATAACTTACCAAGTAGCCATGGAAACATCAAGCAGCAACAGCAAGGCAAGGAAATGGTCAGAAATGTTGGTCCAAGGAGTGGAATGGAAAGCACCTGATTTCAAACTTGTGTTGGCGATTGCTGAAACCCTCGATCCAAATGAAGCACAATCACAGATCCCTCCTAAGGTACTACTCATTAACAATATTCAAACTCATTTTAAGTGTGCAATTTATGAAATTGAAACCTTATAAATGGATGATGCCTTAGGAGAATTGTGTGTGAATGGTTTTCTTAAGCCCAAACATAAGCATTTGGAAGCCAAGGGTTTAACCCACATTCCCCACTTGCCTCAAAGTTTCCAAATCAAATGGATCAGATACATCCTAAGTTGAGTTCACAACAATTAGTTATGGCCTAAGCAACCAATTTTGATCACTAAGAAGATGATTCATCACATCATCGACCTTCCCATGCTTTCCAAAGCCAAAAACCACTAAAACCCTAGGTTAGGTGGAGTTAGAAAAGAAAACCCTAGTCAAGTGGGACAACAGAGGCATGAAGATCAGTAGCGTAACTAATGCAAAACTAAAATTTGACATTTCTTCATTGGGATCAGGCAAAAAGACCAAGTTTGGAGATGATTGAGATATTGCATTAGTAGTATAATTTGTATATTGTATGCATCTCAAGTTGGGGAAGCCTTTCCAAGTATTTTTAAAATTTTGGTAGGACAAAGGTCAAATCAATAGTGTGGAGAAAGGGTG
Source organism: Cupressus sempervirens (assembly GCA_028749045.1). Lineage (NCBI taxonomy): Eukaryota > Viridiplantae > Streptophyta > Pinopsida > Cupressales > Cupressaceae > Cupressus > Cupressus sempervirens. The sequence continues at coordinate 539,999,722 of CM053793.1, forward strand.
TTCCAGTGCTATATCAAATTAATGAGTATATTGCAGAAATGGGAGAGAATTTTGTTAGTATAATGGATAACTACTTTGATGTCTTCAAGGAGAAAATGAATAACAAATTCAAGATACTCAAGAAATTGGTTGAAGATTACAAATATGATGTTTTCTTCATGTTAGATTGTGACAGAGTCTACATTCAAGTAGTAAAACCTAGAGTTGTATGGGTAAAACCTCTTCCATATGAGGTGAACATTGATGAAACCAAAGACATTATTGAAGCCCTAGTTAATGAACTTGTTGATCCAAAGGCACCACACTTTGGAACATATGATGAGGCCAAGGCAATGATAGAGATGGAAATCAAGCTTCCATAGGTGGTTAATAAAGGAAAGAGGAGAATAGCCAAACTGAAAGCTAGTACACCTCTTTTGTTGACCAAAGGAAAAGGAGAAGATGTGGAAGAAGTAGAGGATGAAGAGGAGTCAGAAAATGAAGAAGAGCCAATGAAGAACAAAGGCAAGGTGATCATCACCAAGTCATCCACTATAGTTTTTACCAAGAGATCAAGGAAGAAAGGCAGTGAATTTTTTTTAGCAATCCCCCTCCCACCTTACAAGAAAAGTTGAAACAATTGGAAGAAAGTTCAAGCATAACCAAATTCAAATAATTGAAGTATGAAACTAGATCAGAGGCTGACAAGAAATAGGTTGAAGAATTGGTGATAACCAAGATGGGAAAATGGAAGTATTCCCCTGATCAGATAGCCTCTGAAATCTCTAATGAATTATTAGAGAGATTAAAGCCAATATTGGACTCTTCTATGCAAACAAAAAAAGATATCTATGCAAAAACCCTTAGGCAATTGCTACCGAGCATCATAGATGCTGAGGTAAAAGAGTCTTTAAAGAAAAATGAAGATAAGATGACTCTTTGATTCAATACTTGTTTAATTTTGTTATAGGAAATAGAGCATGTTGTTAGGAATGCCACAAGTATGTGGAATAATGTTTATCACTTGCATAAACAAAGTGACTTCCCTATAGAAGTCAAGGATGATGACAGTGATGATGAAGAAGAAGAAACTTACTCTGAGCCTACACATTTTGACAATGAAGAAGTTGAAGAAGATAAAGAGGAAGAAGCTACCAAGGAAGAGAAAGAAGATGAGGAGGAGACTAATCCTATGAAGATAGCAACCACAGTCATTGCCTTACTTCATCACTCTCCAAGAAAACTAGCAACCACCTCAAGTTCGGAGGCAACTTCAGCAAGTTTGATTGTGACCACAATAGATACATCAAATGTCTAATCACTCTTTGCTCCCTCACAGCTCAACACATCACTGATAGAAGTGTCTACCACCTCATCTACTGAGCTGTAGCCTCCCTCTTGTTCAGTTCTTGAGTCAACATCATCAACAATGAGTACAGTATGTTCTACAATTTTGTATTCTTCTATAGTAAGTATAATTTTGGATTTTACAGTTTTGTCTTGTACAATTTTGGATACTTCTGTAAGTACTTTAGTTTTGGATTCAATAAGCATACCAATTAGTATTCCATCAATTGGGACTATATCAATTTTCATAGCTAATCCTACTATCTCTACTATTGTTTCTATTTCAGATTCAAAGGCATTAAGTACAAGGACAGTTAAACCTAAGGCTCAACCAAGTACAAGATTTGTGAGTAGAGGTAAGGAGATAGAGGAGGATATATAGACCTAGATGAGGAAATTGAGATTCCCCAATGGGATTTTGAAAATATCACTATAGATCAAATGCATATAGCTGGTTAACTCCTCCAAAAGAAGGCAAGGCAAAATAAATTTAGAGGAGAGAGACAAAGAATATAAAATCATTGATGATGCTAAGAACATTTTGACTGAGGTGATAGGTGTTGAAGTTGATACTTCTCAACACATTTTGTTTCAATTAGAAGAGGTAGTCCAGAAGTTTAATGAGGACTCTAGTGGTCAAGACAAATTGATTGAGAAAGCAGAAAAGAAATTTGATAATAAAGTGCTTGAGCACATTGCTCAACAAATAGCTATTCAGCAAGTGGAACTTTCCTGAATTTTGACCAATCTTGAAACCTCTTACACAAATGTAACATCACTTTTTGGAAAGTTATGTAATGTTATGGAGTTCACAAAGGAAGTAAAGAGAAAACTAGCAAAGATTGATGAAGATCCGAATGCTAGTGCATAGCAGTTGCAACTTGAACCTAGTTCAAGCTCTGCACATCATATGAAAATCATATTCTTATTAGATATGCAGACAAAATTTTTGAGAGAAGAAGCAAAGATTAGGTCTACATTGATAGATATTTAGAATATGATCCTTCCCATCATGGATATAATGTAGAAGCATATTATTTATTCAAAAACATTGATCCATGACAACAACTTCTCTATTACAGATCACATGATACAACTCTCTGTAGAAGTGCAAATTGCTCTACATACATGCAAAGTTTGGCAAGAGAACTAGGATAAGACTCTAGCACTCCTACTTAAGGTACATTCTAATTTTCTTTCTTATATTTATGTCTCCATGTAAATAAGTTTTGAATAAATCTTTGGCATTATTGTCAAAAAGGGGGAGAATATTCTATATGGGAGAGACACTAGTCATACTATGTATATTGTACACTTAATATTCTATATGGGAGAGACACTAGTCACTATGTATATTGTACACTTAATATTCTATATGGGAGAGACACTAGCCATACTATGTATATTGTATGGGGGAGAATCATGCAAAGGAAGAAACTGTATATACTTACAAAGACAAATTTTGAAAATCTCAAAAACAATATACCAAATCAAGCTAGTATCACACTGTGATGTATATAAGTTTTGGTTGATAAGTGTTTTTTTCACTAATGCCAAAGGGGTATATTTTTTAAATTCAATCAAGTTTGTTATTAGTGACAACACTTATTCAGATTCTATATGGCTACCAAGCTCATTGAACACTCTACAGTGTTTTCCATGTAATTTAGTAGCCACGCAAAGTGCAAAAGTTTAAACTGAGTAGAATTAGGAAGTGTGAAGTCTAGCAGTTCGACTCAAGCATTTCAATGGTTACCAAGCTTTACAGTTTCTACTGAGTTAGTAGTTCATGTGAAGCAAAGTTAGTGTTAACCGAGCTATGTGATGATTAGTGTTTATCGAGTGTAGTCATGGTAAACAAGTAATTCAGTTTATACCAAGTTACACAGTATCTACCAAGTCACTAGTGCAGACCAAGTTTGAGACTACTTTGAGATGATTAGTATGGATCGAACTTCTACTTCTATCGGATGCATGAAGATGCTAAGTAGTGACAGTGGATGTCGAGTATCATAAATTCACCAAGTCAGTCTTCAAAACCTGAGTATCTACATTTGGGCCGACTTTATAATATTGGTGTTAACTTGTATATTGGCTAACTTTGTAATTATGTAAATTGGATATATATATGTAATGTATTGTGTCATATCCAAGGTAGAAATGAATAGTATAAAAATATGGAAGTGTAATAATAATGTGAATTAGATGCATGTGAATGTGAATTAGTAGCAGACAAAGTGTAGTAAAGGACATATCAGAAAAGGAGCAGCAGTGTCATATCTATCACATAAAGGTGATTAGCACTTCAAAGAATCTCTATCAATAATTCAGTTGTAAGTCAGAGATCTACTATTTCATCCTAATAGGTGAACTAGTCCAAATCCTTTAACAGGGTAGACTTAACAGTCTTTTATCAAATATCTTAACAGAGTGCATACTTCATTGTGTGTTTGTAAAACCTTTAACAAGGTGGACATAGTAGTCCTAATTGCTCCTAACAGGGCAGATCATAATAAGTGATCATTGTAAGCCTTAACCAACCAACTTTATGCTATAGTATTGAAGTTTTGTGGGTATCATCCCCACCCCAATTTTACTTTCTATTTGGAAGGTTTTTAGGTCACCAAATTATTGTGTCCAAGTGTTATGAATGTTTTATGTTTTTCAGTTTCTCATGCATGTAGTTAGATCTAATTTAATGAACTAAATGGTAATTGGATTATTGCAATTAAGATTTGAATTTGATAAAGTATTTGAGGTTACTGATTCACCCCTCCCCTCTTAGTAACCTAGCTAGTCTTGAATATTTCCAACAATTATGGATCTGTGTGTTCGTGATTTATCTGAATTACAGGGGTTGTTAGCAAAGAATTATGTTCATTTTATTCCTGGGAGTGAGCATGTTGATTGGGTTGCTGAGATTCATTTGATTTAGATGTTTGTATGGATGAAGCCAAGATGCTTGATGTATAGATATGTTCTTTTGTCTGGGATGGATTAGAAACCTTTGGTGAAGATGAAGTTGGTTGGAGAAATTTTTTTTGTAATCAAAGTATGTGAAATACTTTTCTATCTACCTAGGAAGTTTGATGTAGGAGCACCTTGCATCACAAAATAAAAGGGGGTATGATAAAAAAAAATGGAGAGAGAAAGTGACAAAGATGAGCAAAATTTTTTAAAAAAATAGAAAATGAAATAATGAAGAAAAAAGGTTTTTTTTTTTTTTAGCTGAGGTGCATGGGTGGCATAAAAAGAAAAATAAGAAAAATAATTTCCATTTCATTTATTGAGGTGTGTAGATGAAATCTTATAATTTTTTGAAAAGATCCTTAAATCATATATTTAATATTTGTTGTGATCCACAAAGGCAATGTAATTTTCTAATTGGCCATATGGTGGTGCATTGTTGTATTTGGGTGGGAATAATATATTTTTTGGAAGGTAGTTGCATTTACCTTTTATCCCAAATTGGTTGTGTTTGTAACATCTTGGGTGGTAAGTGGCTATTTAAGAAAGACATATGAGCATTTTTAATCAATCTCTCAAGGTGTAATCTCTTCTTGTATAGAAGCTTAGAGAGAAGGATGAAGTAGAGGAGCAAAGTTTGAGGAGAGCTAGTAGCTATGGCTTGGGAAACTACAAGGATATTGCTTGGTGGCTTGTGAGCACAAGTTTAGATTTTCCTTGGGCATTTTTACCAAAGTGTGGATCTGGACTAGCTAGGGTTTGGGTTGGATCTTGAGGAACTTGCAAAACTATTACTTGCTTTGTACTTGGACATAACTAGGAAGGCCTTACATCCTAACACATTGCATGTAATCAATTGATTAATGAATAAAGAGTTATTTTTGGTATCAGATCTTTTATCTTGTGTTGTTTTTCTAGTGTATGGTTAATTGCTCAATGCTAGGACATCTTCTCTGGGGATTCTCCTACCTTATATAGTGTCAATGATGCAACTAGAAAAGTACGGGTTTATTTCCTTAGACATGAATATAATGTATTTATAACTTTTAAGAAATGGAAAAGCTTGATTGAAAATGAGACTACTAAAAGGATAAAATATCTTAGATCTAATAATGGTGATGAGTATTGTAGAAATGAGTTTGAAGATTATTATTCCACTAATAGTATTCTTAGGAAAAAAACTATTCCAAGGACTCCCTAGGGAAAATACATTGGTTGAACACATGAGTAGGAAAATAATAAAGCATGCAAAAAGCATGAGATTACATGTTACGATGCTCATAAACACATGGATTAAGGCTATGAATACTATTGTATATGCGATCAATAGAGGTCCCTCTACTCTATGGAGTTGTGGTATTCTAGAGGAAGCATGTACTAGTAAGAAGGTGAGTTGTCCTTTTCTTAGAACCTTCGATGGTGAAGCATTTGAACATATAAATTCTAAAAGTAGAACCAAGCTGGAAGCTAAATCAAAGAAGTGTGTATTTTTTGGATATGGCATTGATGAATTTGGTTATAGGCTTTGGGATTTTGATAATCATAAAATTTTAAGAAGAAAATATATCATATTCAATGAGAAAGTATTGTACAAAGATCTATTGCAGCAACACAAAAAGAAATAAAATGATTATGTAGTATTGGATGATACTCTAAAAGATGATGTTTCAGTAGTCCCTCATGGCCCATAATAATTGCAACACCAAATACCACACCCTAGTGAATGTTAGATGATCAGCAAAGCTAAGTAGATGTCTAGAAATAGTTTCTCCCTCTTTGTATTATATTTTATTAATAGATAATGGTGAACCTGAATGTTATGATGAAGTTATGCGGGTGGATACAAAGATTCATTAGGAGTCTACAATAACAAAAGAAATGGACTCCTTGCTGAAAAATAAGACTTTTCATTTTTGTACGGTACTTGCAGGAAAAAGATCTTTACAAAATAAATGGGTTTACAGGTTGAAAGAAGATGATGGAGGTAAGAAAAGATTTGAAATTAGATTAGTTGTAAAAGGATTTTTACATAAAAATTGCTTTGATTTTGATGATATATTTTCAAATATTATTAAAATGGCTTCTATTCACATTTTTTAAAGTATTCTAGCTACTAAAGATTTGCATTTGGCGTAACTTGATGTTAAAAACAACTTTTCTTCATGGTGATTTAGATGAAGAGATATATATGGCTCATCCAAAAGGATTTATGGTCAAAGGTAAGGAGAATTTAGTGTACACATTGAAGAAAAATTTGATATGGCTTGAAGAAAGCACCTCAACAATGGTATCTCAAATTTGACAATTTTATGCATGAGCATGGATACACTATGTTTTGTTCAGATCATTTGTGTTTATTTTAAGAGGTTAGATGATGAGAGATACATTATTTTATGTTTATATGTTGATGATATGCTTGAAGCTGGATCTAACATGGATCACATTAAGGGGTTAAAATAGAAGTTAGCACATGTATTTTCTATGACACTAGTAAATTTGGACCTATTTTTCAATGCGAGATCATCGAGAGTTTGATGTCTTAATGTTTAAAAATGCTAGAATTATGTCAAAATTTTGATGCACTCCACCACTGTCAATTTATCAATGGTATTCTCCATCAAAAATTATCCCCATCTATGTAACATGGTGCAATCAAACAACTAGTTTGAAACGTTGAAATATGGACTACATCTAGAGATGTGTTTATTTATCATCAATGTTTCAGATCACACTACATGATCCATCATCAAGATGAGAAAGTGCAAGATAGTAAGATAGATCACACTACATGATCCATCATCAGGATGAGAAAGTGTAGGATAGTAAGATATCTTACTATCCTACACTTTCTCATCTTGATGATGGATCATGTAGTGTGATCTGAAACATTGATGATAAACAAACACACACAATTGAATCCAAAAAACTTAGTACTTTACAAATGGATTGTGGAAATCTATTACTGTTAATACCTCTAGATATGATTTGATGGGCTTGTCATACCATCTATCCTAGCTCGTGTCAAAATATTGATTCTCACTAGAGAAGATTCGATGGGTTTTTCATATCATTGACATCAGTAAGCATTGAAATATTGACTACATCCAGAGATGATTCAACGAGCTTTTCATACCATTAATGATAGGCTATGTCAAAATATCGATGACAAGTAGAGTTTAAAAAAATAAAATCAAATAGTCTCATTGTATAAGAGGCTAATAACATCATTGCTATGACTGTACTTTGGAATCTCAAAAAATAAGTGCAACATGAAAGATAGACATCAAGATGAAAGATGAAAAACTTGCTCACAACTTAATCTTATATATTTTGATAAGAACATTGACAAATATACTAATAGCACATGAAATCTCTAGAGCTTGTGACTTAATTTTCATTTATCTTTACTTTTCATACTAAGACCAATATAAATGTAGATTTCACAAATAAAATCAATGATAACAAGACCATCTAAATGTAAACAAGATTGGAAATTGCTTTCAACAATACAATAATAACATACTTACTTTAATAATTTAAGAGCACAAACCACATAATGCATATAAGTGATAAGGCAAAAACTCATTAGCATGCACAAGTTTGACATATGCATTGACAAATAACAAATATACTAAAAATAGGCTACACTTTGGAACCTCCAAACTTTGAAAAAAAAGTGACTAGTATAATCAAGTATTCCTCTCATTGTTCTCGTATGACTTTCACATCCTTTATATAATGAGTCCATCAAACATAGGATAAGAAATGAAACCAAAATAGAAAATAGTGATGGACAATTTTTTTCTAGGCCAAATCTTATGTTACAAAGCATTGTATTAACATAGAGAACATTTACAATTTTAAAATATGGTATATGAGGTATTGGAAAATTTAGGGGTAAGTATTTTTTTTCGATGCCACACAATCTCCCTTTCTATTTTGAGGCTAGAGATTGCGAATAGTTTGAGACTAAAAATCTGATTAAAAAGTTACAAGTAATGTTGACAAATCTGTAATCAAGTTTCTCCAACAAATCAAGTCATAGAATTATAATAATAATCATAGAGTAGAAGAACTCTATATGTTTAAGGAAAATTCATTTCATCAATATTGATATATGTACACCTAGTTAAAAAAATTATTTCAAAAAATTACATGGATTGAAGGTATACTATTACAATCCAGCTATTTTTTCTTTTACTCCCTCAATTTTATTATGATCCAATTATTCTGAGTCAAAAATATTTAACAACCCTATGAAAAAAACCTAGACTAGCACATGTAAATACAAACAAAATATAGTTAGGCCAATAAACATTACATAAAAATAAAAGATCCAAATAAAAATATAATGAATCAACAAAGAAAATGTTTTACAAATGCAATAGTGGTAGATTAAAATACTAATCTACACATCAAAATGGGTAGTGATGATTTTGATTTGGATAAAATGCTTACAGTGATGTGACATACAACTTACACAATACAGTTAAATGAGGTCCTACAATCAAAATATGAATTCTTGAACATTAAATCAATCAAAAAATGAATGTTTGAATAGTAATGTAACATGCCATGACTAAGAATAGGAACTTGAGGGTCTGCCCATGCCTGAAGTACTAAATTCTTGTTTTACCACTAAGTGGAGAGGAGTATACACTAAAGCGATAATGATCTTTGGATCTTGTCATACAAATAGTTAAGGGGTTGAACTTTGAGTCTAAAAGAGGGCTCTATAATGTTGTTTGCATCTGAATTAGCTTTGAGAACAATTGGGTTTTGAGTTACCATATCAAGGGGTATGAACCTAGTTGCCTATTTAAGCATCTTTGAGGGCCCATTACTCAAGTGCACATAATCTAGTCTGATTCTCTCCTCATCACTACAAATAGGAGTACATAATTTTGAAATGAGCTATAGAAGAATATAAATAGGGTGAGGATAGACTATTTTGAGGCATGATGTGGCTATATAAACTAAGACAGAGGTTCCCATTAGCTATGGATACAAATTCTACCATGAACCAAGTATGAATCCAGCCACATTAGTAAAACCACCAAATAGAAATGTAGTGATGTTTTTTTGTAGGATTGTTGATAGATCCATTCAAAAGGAACCATTGTCACAAATATTTAAAACATAGTGCACGAAATATTAACATAGTCTTATAGGTTATAAATATTAGAAAAGCTTTACTGGGAAAAAAAACATAAATATAATCAAATTCCTATGGTTGAGTAAGATAAAAATATTTTGTCATATAGTGCATATGCCCAATTTTTTAAAAAATTTTGCATAATTATATTATTACAACAAAAAAGGGAAGAGAAGACAATTAACCTCTTTTATATCAATTATAATTCAACCCAAATACTGAGAAACCTTAATGATGAGACCTCTCTAGAACTGAAACCTAGCTTCACAATCTGACCTTTGCCCAATAAATGCCTTAAACCTTGCACTTTTTATCACATCATCATCCCAATCTACTACTTGAATTTTTATAAACTCACCCACTATAGTCCCCATTAATTCCAACAATGCTAAAAAATTCAATCTTTGTTTAGTTGACAATTTCTTACCCAATAATCAAAATTCACTGCAAAGCCCTTTCTTCTCAAGCTAAATAAGATTGAGAGATGAATATATTGATTAGAGCACAAGTTAATTGGAAAGATTATGAACACTTGTCTTCATGATTTCATTTCTTATCCTTCTTCATTGGCTTTGCAACCATTACCTAATTGAGAAAATCAACGAAGCAGTAAGTATCTCCCAAAAAATGGTTGAAAAACCACACAACTATATCAGTGAATGAAGCTAATGAAAATTCTAATGGACTTTATAATTTATATTTTAATATCAGGTCAACACTACAAACATAGGAGCTTTAAAATATAAACAAAACTATCATGTACAAACAATAAAAGTGATATTCAATGAAAGGGTGCACAAGAACAAAATTATTTGAATGAAAATTTTAAAAATAACCTATATCTTGAACTTAGGATCTTTATCAAGACAATCAATAGTTTTTCCATCAAGTTCTTTGATTGCTTTATCAAGGTCTTGTTACAAAATAGATGATACCCAATCATCAATGAACTAAAAAATATGCACCATCCACACTAAACAAAGAAACCAAGCATAACAACCATTATAGAATGTGAAAAATAAGTCAAAATAATACATTAGACCTCAAATGTGTTAAAAAATGTTGTAATTTTATATCAATCAAATTGTGGCATAAAAAAGAACAAAGCATAGTTATGACAAATTATTGTTGTGACACCTAATTTTATACTTACAACACGTGTCAAGAAGTGAACAAAACCAACATACACATTACTCTTTTTGGTATAGCAACTCTTTCTAATTGTAGCCACACACAAATATCTCAACAACTAGCTAAGAAATTGACCATTGTCAATTTTTTATTTTATAATAAATAATGAAGAATAGACTATACCTTCCCAAAAGGTTCAAACAACTTTCTTAAAAATTATTTATTAGCATTGTTTGGAAGATTGCTGACAAAAGCAATTTTAACCTACATTTTAAAAATCAAATCAAATCAAATCAGAAACACATTGTAGTTGATATAGAATTATTTGTCTCAATCATGTATGAGAAGCATATAACCTAATATGAGACCTTAAAACACATAATGCAAAGTTCACTTTCAGCCCAATCCACTATAGGATGCCACTTACCTCCAAGTTTAAAGTCTTGTTTTCTCCCAACTCGATAGGCTTAGTTTGAGCTTCACTTGGTTTCAAGAATCCTTTCATATTCTCTACTTAACAAGGCCAACCACATGAAGGTGGAATCTCATTTGGCCTCCCCCCCCCCCTAATCACCATCTAAATTCTCCATTAACAACTAAGTAAATATTTCATTCATTCAATTTAGAAGTATATCATCGAATCATTATAATCACATAACATTCATTAACACGACATACAATTAATTAATACATATAAACATCATCAATAATTTGTGAACACATCAATCATTATATTCACATAACATTCATTAACATGACATATAATTCATTAATACCTATAAACATTCATCAATAATTTGTGAACACATCAATCATTATAATCACATAACAATATTCAATAACATGACATAAAATTCATTAATAAGAAACATTCATCATCAAACAAGGTTTTTAACATTCATTTCTTCTTCCTTTTTTATTTTTTTGAAGATAAAGGATAATAGGCACATCATGACTATCTTCAGCATCCTATGGCTCTTATGGTTTTGATTTTACAACATGAGGATTCCTCTTCTTTTTTTGAGGACAAGGCTGATGCTCCCCTACAATAAGAAATAAATGGGTTTAATTCTAGACATTTTTTTAACTGTCATTTCGTTAATCTAAAGAACATTACAAGATTTTTTCTTAACCTAATAGTTCCACATCATCTACTATCACATTTTGTTCAGCCCCTACCTCAACATGCTCAACACTAACATCACGTTCTACATACTAAAAAAGTATCACATAAAGGATACACCAATTTGAATAGATGTTAAATTTTATTAATAATTACATGTTTAATTTTCAATAGAAATTGAATATGTACCTATATCATTGCGATGCACGTAGAGGTCTTTTTTATGTGTAGGATTTGTGCCTTCATCATCATGAATAAGATCTATGTTAGGAGTAGCAGGCTGCAGTGAAAAGTCATGCACACATTGTTATCACTATTCGAAATTAACATCAAATAGATTATGTCTCATAAAGTTTTCAATTATTGTTATTATTCTTTAGGCATATTTACTTGTTTGTGAACTGGTGCACTAGAATCTTCTACATATGTTTGGCCATTGAAATATGTGTGGTGGTGGGCAACCACTGTTTTATAGCCTTGCTTAGAGCCAATTTGTTTGTCCTCTTCTATGAGTGCTAGATTAAATTCAATGCCCTAATTTTTTTGCATAATATCATCATTAATTAATTAATTTATTAATTTTTAATTTTATATAAAAAGATTGATATGAAATTTCATTTACTGCTACTTACAAGGCATGAGTGAATTTTCATAGATCCATCAGAGCCAAGATGGTGTTAACCAACCTTCTCTTTCCTAGTGTGTGTTGCCTTTGATGTGTCCTGCAACTTGTATATGTAAACTTTGAAATATGCTAGAAATATGTTAGATTATATAAATCCACAATCACACTTCTAAAAATATCTACCAAAATCCACAACCCAAATAAACATGCCATTGTCTCCATACTATGTTGATTTTAGGGTGGTACAAATATGGTGCAAATTGCATGTTGTAGTTTGTTCTTAATGGTTCAAGTATGTTGTTAGTGTCAATTATTTACCAAAATAGAAAGATCAAAAAATGCCAGTATTGGAGCCTCAAGCATCTTCCTCTGTTGGTTGATAATATGACAACTCAATAACGAAGTGGGACTCCGTACCTTCTTATTGGTCATATTTTATCATGCCTATTAAATGCTATTGAAAATTGTAATGCTTATGATTGAGAAAATTTCTTGATTTTTATGGTAAATTTAGTTTGTCTCAACAACATTATTTTCTAAAATTTTGATATAAACTAAAATCGCATAATTTTCTTGAGAAATGTTCACTCATTTTCATAACTGTGAAAACCTATGTCTACTATTTAATGCTTTTGTCAAACAAAATTAATCAATATTTCGATGTCTTCCAATTAAAAATTTAAATCAATGTGCTCCAAATGTGTTTTGATATTTTTTTTGGTTTTTATACTCCTTAAGCCAAAATGAATGAAGTCAATTTTTGCCTGGTTGAAGCTCTATTATGGAAAAGCATGGTCTTCCCCTTCTCTGCTGATCAAATAGAATACTAGTGTTCATAATGGACACTCTAATATGTTAGACACTATGAAATACATGAAAAAAAATCTTGTAGGTGATCTCTTAATCTAATTCAAATTCCTAAAGAAGATAATCCACATGTTGTGCATTTGAATCTTGTATAGGGACATGAAAAACATGAGGAAATAGAGTGGTTGTATGGGGATCCACATGAGTTAGACCCTAATATGTATATTCAGTTCTTGAAATTCAAATATTATACAAATATGTAATTATTATCTATTATGGTGAGGTCATGAAACACAATAATTAATAAAATTATTTGAAGCTATTAATATTTAGTAGCTCTAATAAGATACAAGAATGATTGCTTATGTGTATGTGTGTGATTGAAATCTGAATGTGCAGATTCATTTTCTCTTGCTAACAGATCGAGTAATGATATGACATTCATGCATAGAATATGATTTTTTTCCAGTGTGTATTTCTATTATCCTAGAGTATTTGATGGAATTGCTAATTAATAAGTGGGTGTAATATTGGCAGCAGTACATAGCTGATCATGGGTGATATATTTTGGCTTTACATGGTTACAAAAAAGTGGTGTACATTAAATGTCACTTGCTGATTTCATGATTCTCATTTGCTTTATAGGAATTTCTTACAAGTAGATTTTGAACTCAAGGGTATGAAAACAAATTAATTGATACATTTTCTTTCCACAATTGAAAATTTCCTATATTATACATTTTAATATAACATAGAATCATATACATGTTAGATATATAACTATAATCTTTTTTAAAGGTGTATATCTAACATAGAATATTATACATGTTAGATATATGATTACAACTATTGTAATCAAGTCATGCATTTTAATGAATAGCTAGAGATCACTAATTTGTGCATAATTATATTAATACTACCACATACCTATTTTTTTTGGGTGGTGGATCAATTCCTTTAACTCTTAGTCTCGTCTCTTTTGCATATTCAATGATTTCATTCCACTTTGGATATGACCCCATAGGAGGATGCTCATACTTTGGGTTGAGCTTTAGAGCCCTTATGTATTGGTCTCTCATAGTCTTTAGGTGTTTACAAGTTTTTTTTAGAATTTGGGATTTATTCAAAATATTTTGACCAAAGAACTCCATAGTTTTTATGAACTGATCTTTTAATTTAGGGCCTTTCTCCTTACACCTTTTAACAAAAAAAATTGTTAAATCAAAAAATTAGTTCAAGCTATGTACGTTGAATATATTACAACAAATGGATGAACGAAAAAATGTAGCAAACAATTATATTAAACTATGTACTTTATGTAATGTGGGCCCAAATATCTTCAATGTTAAATCATAAAAAGTTTCATAAAAAATATCATTTCCTACAAAATCATCATGAGATCATTAATAAAAAATGAGTTATGAATAAGTGAACTACAATGACACTCTAAATAATTACAATTTTTTAAGTACCCAGAAGCTTAGGCAATTTTAAGGGAATCATATCTTTCTCATCTATCAATAATGATGCCTCCAACGATCTAGTAGAAGTAACATAGGTTGCTCCAGGAAAGGCTGGTAAATTATCACTAGTATTGGTATCAGTTCTATCACCATGAGAAGGTGTACATATCCTTGCACAAAGTTAATCAATGTCACACTATAATCAAATGAACAAGAAAGTAAAAATATTATCATATTTAACACAACAAAATGTAGAAAAACAAGGATTTACTAGTTCTAGTTATAGCAGGTATGGATGTTTGCAATTTCCTTTTTGTTGATCTTGTAGTTGGCAATCTTGGAGTGTTGGCCGGCCTTGTGGAAGTAGGTGTATGGAAATCACCAAATGCTAAAAAATAGTCATATATATACAATGTATTTGTCATGTCCCCCAGTTTCCTCTAATAGAATTTAATAATAAACATTAAATAAAAATGGCATCACTATTAGGAGAAATTCTCCAACCATGAATCATTCCAAATAAATGTTATCAAGTTGAGGGTAAGAAAAAATGAACATAGTTAGGATTTAGTAAGGAATTATCTTTTACAGATCTTTGGATACATATCTGGCATCATCATCTTCAACACACAAAAATATAGTCACATGTATGGAGATTTAATTATTAGATCAAACTTGGCACTCAGATCAAATTTAGTTTTTTTATGGCTTCATATATGGCATTAGTTTATTTTTGCATTAATAACCAAGGAATGATGATCATATTAATCCAATTTCCATTGCTATTTAATTCAAGGAAAAACTTCAATGCATGCTTGGATTCATCAATGTCATTCCAAGTTTTGACCAATTTTTCTTTGTCACATCTTCCATCCAATATTTTCCATAGTGTCTACATTACATTGTTTCTAATATGCATAGCATCAAAAAAATGCATGATTGTGAGGTGCTTGTAGTATGACAACCTACTAAATTTTCTAGGATAGCTTTTAATTCCTTTTGGAATTTTCTCATCGATGCCTTGATTAGCTTCACAAACATTAGTTATATCATTAGTAAACAAAAGATAGTATCCAAATTTAATTTTCATATGAAAACTTGCATCAAATGCAAAGACATTAGCTCGATGATTCATTCTATTGTATTCCAACTTCCACATGTGAGGTGTCATTCTTCATGGCTTTGATGTTGTCTCTTCTTTCCCATTGAAAAAATAATTTTCAAAAATTTGATACTTATGATTTTTGTGAAGAAAGTGTCTATGCTCATCAAACACCTAATTTCTTAAACTTTTTAAATGATGAGATTTCATCTTTGGACCACAAACTTGGACATGTAAATTTTCCCTTTGTCTAAAGACCTACCAGATCGTGTATAATTAGATGACATGTGTACTATAAGATTCATATTTACAATTATCATACACAACTTAAATATACAATGAAAATTCATTAGCACTATTACATACCAAAAAATATGTGTTAATAGTTTTACATACCACAAAAATGTGTTAGTCCAAGGGCATAATGTGTTGTCCATACAAGCATTACACATAATTAAAAATGTCTTTCACCAATTGGTCTAGAGATATCATACATAGGTACCCCATTCTATAACTCCAACAACTCATCAATCAAGGGCTCAATATACATATTCATATCTTTCACTCAGTACTTACCTAGTTAAATAAACATAAACAAAACATAATTATTATGACCATTTTGATACTATGTTTATAAATTAATTTAGATGAATATTAAATGGAAAAATACCTAGTACAATAATTTATAACATTATGTGCTCCCTCTTTATGAACATCCAAGGAGGAATGTTATTGTTAATAACAAAAATAGGCCAAACCAAGTAAACATATCTCATCTCTCCAAATGGATTGAAATTGTCTATTGCCAATGAAAGCTTTAGATTATGAGGTTCTTCTTTAAATAATAGCCACCTATATTCTATGTCCTTAAATGAAAAACCATTCACAGGCATTCACATAATATCATCTTGACTTCTATTACATGCATGCTAATCCATAAATTTTGCTAAGCTAGTACACCTGAATAATCATTGCAAATGTGGAATAATGAGAATGTATTGAAGAACCTTGCAAGAAATCTTTTTGGTTATTTGATCTTATCAATATATTCTAATGTGACAATCAAGGCATTCTATTAAAAATTCATATTGTTAATGACATATAAAATGATTATTGGGACATACATGTATTGTTTGATGCTCCATTCCAATATCTTTCATAATGCTTGATAATTCTCCTTAAGAGCGAGGTAGAATGTTTGATGGTGGTAACAAAAACACACCTATCAACCTATGGAAAAACATTGTTAATATAAATAACATTAATGGTACACTAACATAGAAGGTAACAAAAATGACACTATACCTTAGCATACATGTGAGATTTCTATATTGGATATACCATTCATAACCTTTAAGTTTACCAACAACAATACAACAAAGAGAAGTATTGTTTGGGAGCCTTGGTACATGGGCTTGTATGCTTTTTCAAGTACAAGTGTATCAAGGTTCTTTTCATCATCATCATTAGATGCACAACTATCATCATCTTCATCACCTTCATCAATTGTGTTAGTAACATCTTGTTCAATCCTATTCTTTGGCACATTATCAATTGCACCAATACCAAAATCAATTATTTTCTCAACCTTAGGATCATATTCTTCCATGGGAGCATTACCTTTTGCTTCGATATTCACACCTCCATGTTCCACTAGTTCAAAATCCACATTCACCAAAAGACAAAAATCCTTTCCCCCTTCAATGTGATCATGTTTCCTATAATGTCTCTAAGTTTTTGTGATTAGAATTCTTTGATTCTTTAAGCCCTTGCATTATTTGCAAGGACAATAACATTTTCCATCACCATTTCTTTTGAATTGAGACCATAATCTAGCAATTGTCACCTTCTTTTGTTTTGGGTTCATATTGTTAGGCATAGAATTTCTTCACAAGAAAATATTCGGGCTATAAAATTTATATTAAATATAAAAATATAGGCATTAGTAGTATCTTGTAAATAATTGATAATAATAAAATAATTCAATATTACTATCTCTTCAGTAAAGATGACATCTAAACAAATCAAATGAATTATGCAATATAAATATTGGCATTAATTTTGATCAAAAATTAGTCATTTATGTATGTTGCCACACGAAATATATTGCTGCAACAAATGTGAGTGAAGGTATGGATTTTTTTGGTAAGATTAGTTTAGGATCAAGAAACATTGGGGGTTGGGGGTGAGGGTGCATGAATAAGTGTTATTAGATTTTATTAAATTTTTTGAAAGAAGAAGAGGTGTGTCATTCTATTAATTTTATCAAAAATACATTTGTTATATGCAATCACAATGTGATATATGGTTTACTTGTGTGCAAAAACTCAAAAACTTAAAAGGTGTCTATTTTTGTGGAAGAAATGAGTAGCCTCCAATCAAAATTAAGGACTACCATCTCAAGTGTATGAGAAATTCCTTAAGAGTTCTATATTATGAAGATGGATCAAAAATAACATTCAACAATAGATTTCATTAACCATTTAAGGAAATCATATGCCTCTGAAGTCTAGATTACATTTGCAAACTACCAATGGAGTTTGAGAAACTTGAACATTTTGGTTACTACAGCAGCCCTTTCACACAAACATGAGTTTTTATGAGGTAAGATCTACCCTCCTTAGACCATGTCATTTCAATTAGATTTCATTCATTAAAGAATATAATAAAACTTGACATCCATTAAGATTGTTGCTAAGAGTAGGGTTAGAGATTCTAAGGTTCTTCCTAGAGTAACTTCAGCCTATGATCACTTTGAGTGCAACTTAAGGGAGAATGAAAGAACATGAAAAGATAGGTCATTGCTACAAGACCATGTGAGGTACCTATGTATAGAGAAATTTTTCACAAACATCATAAAGGAGAGAAAACCCATGTGAAAAAAGCCCCTCCAAAAGAGAAAGAAGATTAAGGAAAAATGTACAAGTGAAAAAGGAAGGAGGAACCCGCAAGGAACTTCCATCACCAATGTATAGTCATTTTTCTCACCCATTGGAGAGAATAAGAGAAGGTATGTAGGACCATGATGTATAATCGAATAAATCAATGTTGGATGTTCAACAAACAATGATGAAAATCAAGAATGTTAAACAATGTTCCTTTTATTGGGAATAAGAAAAACTAAATATGTATGAAAGGTTTCTTTGCATACCAAATAGTAAAATATGGGAAGAAAATCATAATTTATGATGTCTCTAAACTCTTCTCAAATATTACACAAAAGTCTTAAACCATGAAATGAAAACATGTAATATTGGAACCCCTATAGTGTAAAAGTGGTCAAACACCAATGTTGCATAAAGTAGGAGGTTAATAAATTTCCAAGATGGACAAGACATTTAGGCAATCTCAAAACATCCCTAGAATGCATTTAGACAAATTTCTTACATGTTGTAATAAGGCATATAAGCAAGTCAAAGGTTGGTCAACACTATGAGTTGACCAAAAATCTTCATTTTCATGGTTTTTAGTATTCTTGCATGATTTTTTAAGGTTTGGTAGGCATTTAAAGTCATTTTTTTTAAATATTGGAAAATTGCAAAAAATAAAGTTGTCACGCAACTTTTCTTGCAAAAATGGAAGATCAATAGTCAGTTTATTATTTTGATCGAACATGTAGGAATGAATTTGTAAGGTCAAGAAGTTTGACTTATAAAGTGAATATCTTCAACCTAGGAAAGGGTTGGAATGTGTTGTATGAAATTTGAATCAAATAAACAAGTGTTTTGGTGGGAAAGAGATGTGTAGACAACGAGTACAAATTTGAGATCTTCTTGCAATGTTCAATATGTACCCGTGTTTATGGTGAAAAGTTGTGTCTTTTATCATTTTTTAGTGTAATGATTAGTTTATATCGAATAGAATTAGTTTGTGTTTGATTTTCATTTATTTGGGTCTATTGGTTAACCTATACTACAGTTAGGGTTTTAACTGAAATGACTCCTCCCATCTAATTCCCATGGTGAAAAACCCTAATTATTGGTTTGTAGAAGGATATTAGGATGGATATTTCCATTTTGGTTCTTATTTTACCACCACACATCTATTTGGGATATTTTGGCAACATTTGAGGCTAAGTAGTTGGTATGCTTGGTCTACTGACAGTTTGAAATAATGTTGCAGAAGATAGAGAATAGATCACGGTGCTTGAGATTGGGTGAGTAGAAATGTGGAAGGATTCCCTTGGTGATGGAAGAAATTATTTTGATGTGGGTCTTAGGTTTGAAAGCTTAGAAGCCCAAATAGTGTTATTAAGCCTAATAAGCCTTAAACTAGGGCTCGAGAGTTAAGGGGTAAGGAGAGTCAAACCATAACCCATTTTGTGGGACTATTTAGGTCTTCATATCCTATGAGAGATTTTGTAACTAGTTGGATGTATTCTTTGGGATTTTTTGGAGTTTAGTGTTTATTTTGGTTAGACATGGCTACTAGGAAACTAGAGCCCCTATTAGGCCTTGTAGAAAAACTTACAAGTTTGGCTTAGAAAGAAGCTCAAAACCTATCAGAGGGTTATGAAACTTGGTGGAATGATGGAAAAGGGCATAAAGGAGTGTAGTAGAGTCTGAGATCCTAGAGAATGAAAGGGAGTGAGTTGTGGAGAAGTTTTGGTTTCCTTTTTGAAGGCTTGAGGCTACTTGGAAGATATGGATGGACTTTTGAGGTGAAGTTGATATGTTAAGGAAACCAATCACCACCAGCCTAGTCTTGAGTAGATCTTAAGGAGGTATATTAGGATATCCTATTGGATTACACCCATTACTTGCATCAAAAGTAGAACTCAAAAAAAAACAAAAAAAAACTTTAAATTAAACTGATATGGTTGTGTAATGCATAGAAGTAGGTTTCCAATGCCTACACATATGGGTGAACACACAAGAATGGGTTCCACTTTTGTGGGACAAAGAAAATCCAAAAACTTTGCAAAATGTGCTAATCACATTTATCATTTGTTTGAGCAAACATAGTAAGTATGTTCACAATGAACATATAATATAATAGTGTTCATAGTGAACATGTTTTACATTTATTAGGTATGTTCACAGCGAACATACCTAATTAATATGTTCACTGCAAACATATTTTGTGGCGACTGTGACATTTTTAAACATCATTTTCTTAATCTCATTGTTCATTTTTACAACCTGTTGATTTTGATTTATACATTGGAGTGAACGTGCTTGACTGGTTAGCATGCCGCATCATTCTCCTCCAGATTCTAATGTCTATATGTTATTATTTGAATGTTTTTAATGTTTTAATTCTATTAATTTAATCTTTATAATTTATTTGTATATGTTTGTTATATATTAGAAAAATATTAATATAGCATTAGAAAACAAATTTAGAAAAAAATTAGTGTTAAATTAGATAAATATTAGAGAAACAATAGTTTAGAATATTAGAAAAACATTAGAAAATATTAAAAAACTGTTAATTTCTAGAATATCAAAACATTAGAAAAAAATTACATAAAAAATATTAGAAAAAACATTACATTAAAATATTAGTTTTTATTAGAAAAAATTACATTTAAATATTAGAAAAACATGTTCGACAATATATTTTTAAAAATACCAATTTGGAAAATATTAGAAAACTATGAGAAAATATAAGGAAAAACATTAGAATACATTAGAAAAATATTAGAAAAAACATTAGAAAATATTTTTAAAAATGTTAGTCTTGAAAATTAGAAAATATTAGAAAAAACATTATAAAATATTTTTAAAAATAGTGTAGAATATTAGAAAATAGAATATAGAAAAATATTAGTTTTATTAGAAAAACAAATTAGTTTAATTAGAAACAATTTTTTAAGAAAAATATTAGTTTTATTATAAAACCAGTTGAAAAAAAAAATTTAGAAAAATATTAGAAAAAACATTACATTTTTTAATATTAGAAAAACATTAGAAAATATTAGAAAATATTAGCTTTTTAAAAATTAGAAAATATTAGAAAAACATTAGAAAAATATTTAAAAATAATAGTACAAAAATATTGGGAAAACATTACTAAGTGAAATATTAAAAAAACGTTAATTTCTTGTACAATATTAGAAAAATAAATTAGTATTATAACATTAAGAAATATTAATATTTAACATTAAAGAAAATAAATTAGTATATATAACATTGAATATCTTTACATATAATAAAACAATTAATGTATATGCTCTGCTCTGCAAATATGGCAAAAAAATTAAAAACATATGCAACACCTAATCATAAAAAAGCAAACCACTTCATGATCTAGTCGAAGAAATCACAGACTTTCTTGAAAACTAGTAATCAATTTGAAGCCCTATCATCTCCAAGTAGAGGGCAAGAAAACAAAAAAAATATAGGAACCAACAAATTTGAAAACCTAGTCAGGCAACATAAACAACGACGGGTGGAAATTAACGGGAGAGCTTTGAATGCATAAGCCAGGAAGATGTTGGGCACTCTTTCAGAATTTGAATTAGATGGATCATGTGTAGGCAAGAAACTGGTCAGGGGGAATCTGACTGGAGGTACTGAACCTGGGGGAACGACAAAGGATGCTGCAAAGTTTACGAGGTCAGAATCTTTGGTTGAGGTGGACAATGGAAAGTCTTCGGGCGAAATTGAACTTTTGTGTGGGGTTTGTGTCCCACCTTTGGGATCTCTTTTTGCCTCTCATGTGTCGGTATAGGATCTCGAGAAGGAAAAAGAAAATGTTGTTTCTCTCAAGGAAAAGACTTTTGGAGGACAAAAGCAAGGAGCCTTGGAAGGAAAATCCTGGTCATCCCTGTTTGGCAAGAAACCAACTAGAAAATCTCTCTTTCCACTGATGACTACGAAGACCTACTCGGAGAAAGGTGAGTTTCAAGTCTTTATCCCAGACCCTTTAGTAGATTTTTTCGTGTCTTCCATGGATTTAACTCTAGTGGGAAAATTTTTAGGTGCTAGACCTGATATTGAAACCCTTAGAAAGATGGTGAAAAGTAAATGGGTTATTAGAGGAGAGGTAGATGTTTCCCCCATGCTGAATAGCTTCTTTTTCGTTTATCTTCAACTGTAAAGAAGATATGGATAGAGTTCTCTGTGGAGGACCGTGGTCTTTTGGCAAAAGTTCTCTTACCATTCAAAAATGGGAACCTAGTATGGATCTTTCAAACTCATTCTTCTTAACCACTCCCATTTGAGCCAGACTCCCTGGTCTCCCTCTTGAATTCTAGCATGAAGATATCTTTAAAGTTATTGCTAGTTCCTTTGGTGAACTAGTGGCTCTGGATAATGCTACGGCTTCTAGATCCAAACTTCAGTGTGCTAGACTTTTTGTTAAGGTGGCAAACCTGAATCACCTCCCAACGAAAGTGGATCTAATCTCCAAGTTGGGTAATAGAACTCAAGAAATCCTATTTGAAGATTTTCCTAATTCCTTCTATGCTTGTAAGAAGCAGGGGCATCTGGTTAAGAACTGTCCCTCTAAAAGTAAAAAATAGGCTAGTAGTGGGTTGGAAAGGAAAAAGAACAAGATTCAGCATAAGAAAGTTTGGAAACCCAAAGAAGGCCAATGCCAAGAACAAAAAAGCCATGAAAAACTTCAAACACAATAGGTTGGGGCAGAGAAAGAGTTCACTTCTGAGGAAGATAACTTTGAGAAAGAAGGTCCCAGTTTACAATCTGAAACTAGTGTACCTGAAAAAGAATTGGAAAAATAGGCAAATATCTCTAATCAAATTGTTATTTACTAGAGGCTAAATGAACAATGGGGAGATATTGATGACAAATCTATGCTTGAGGATGGTGAAATCTTGGCTAATATTGGAAATTTACTAGAGGCGGGAGTATTTCCTTCTTCTCAATCCAAGGAGATTCAGATGCAAACCAAGATAGAAAATGACCTTTGTATGGTGGAACCTCCTCCCTTGGATGATGTGAAAGAAAATGGCTCAATTCATAAACCTATCCAAATACCAAGGGAGTAGAGACTAGGAGCAGCAAAATAGATCAACATAGCAAGGAAAAACCTCTTGTTTCTAATCTAGAAAAAATTGGAAAAAAAACAGACCAACACATTAAGGTAAAACTGGATGTTGGATCCCTGGGTAATCTTGGAAGAAGATCTATGAAGAAAACTAGAGAGTTAGAAAGTATGCAGGATATTGCCCATGGTAGATAAGAAACTATGCTAGATTTTTCTCCTCAAAAATGGATATGAAGATCATAACCTAGAATATTAGGGGATTGAATAGTACTCATAAATTGGATATTGTTAGGAATTTTGTTAGAGAAAAAAAGCCTAATTTTCTCTTGCTTCAAGAGACTAAAATGAATAAAGAGAAAGCGGAACGGATTAAAGCTTTTAATAATTATTCTTTAAATGCTAGCAGTTCAGAAGGAGCATCAAGAGGAACTTTGTTGTTATGGAAGAAGAACTATTTCTCTAGAGCTATTTTGTTTGCTAGTAAACACCTTATGATAGCCAAAATTTCTAGTTCTAACTAGAAGGAAGAGTGGCATCTTGTGAATATTTATGCTCCTAACTCAAAGCTTTCAAGGAAAAAGGATTGGGATTTTATTTCTATCTTTAAAAAAAAAATCTATTCTGACTGATGGATCCTCATGGGAGATTTTAATGTCCCTCTTTATTACCATGAGAAAATGGGAGGCAATGCAAATCAGTTGGAAGGAAGATTGGATCTAAGGGAATTCATCAATAATGAGGGCTTAATGGACTTGGACCTCCATGGTATCTAGTACATGTGGAGCAATAAGAGAATTGGTAATAAATGTATCCAGGCTAGGCTTGACCGTGCTCTTATTTCTCCTGACTGGACTAAAGACTTCATTTGTAACCTGGAGGCTTGTCAGAAAATCGGTTTGGATCATTTCCCTCTTATTTTCACTGCTGAAAAGATTAATCTCAAGAAGAATTTTCCTTTTAGATTTGAGAAGATGTGGATGCAACACCCTCAATTGGAAATTAACATCTCAAATAATTTTTTAATGGGAGAGCTTTGAATGCATAAGCCAGGAAGATGTCAGAATTTGAATTAGCTAGATCGCGTGCAGGCAAGAAACTGGTTGGGGGGAATCTGGCTAGAGGTACTAACCCTGGGGGAATGACAGAGGATGCTGAGAAGTTTATGGGGTCAAAATCTTTGGTTGAGGTGGACAATGGAAAGTCTTTAGGAAAAATTGAACTTTTGTGTGGGGTCTATGTCCCACCTTTGGGATCTCTTTTTGCCTCTCATGTGTTAGGACAAGATCTCGAGAAGGAAAAAGAAAACATTGTTTCTCTCAAGGAAAATAATTTTGGAGGATAGAAGCAAGGAGCCTTGGAAGGAAAATCTTGGTCATCCCTGTTTGGCAAGAAACCAACTAGAAAATCTCTCTTTCCATCGATGACTATGAAGACCTGCTAGGAGAAAGGTGAGTTTCAAGTCTTTATCCCAGACCCTTTAGTGGATTTTTCCATGTCTTCCATGGATTTCACTCTAGTGGGAAAATTTTTAGGTGCTAGACCTGATATTGAAACCCTTAGAAAGATGGTGAAAAGTAAATGGGTTATTAGAGGAGAGGTAGATGTTGCCCCCATGCTGAATGGCTTCTTTTCATTTATCTTCAACTGTAAAGAAGATATGGATAGAGTTCTCTATGGAGGACCATGGTCTTTTGGCAAAAGTTCTCTTACCATTAAAAAATGGGAACCCAATATGGATTTTTCAGACTCATTCTTCTTAACCACTCCCATTTGGGTTAGACTCCCTGGTCTCCCTCTTGAATTCTGGCATGAAGATATCTTTAAAGGTATTACTAGTTCCTTTGGTGAACTAGTGGCTATGGATAATGCTATGGCTTCTAGATCCAAACTTTGGTGTGCCAGACTTTTTGTTAAGGTGGCAAACCTAAATCATCTCCTAGCCAAGGTGGATCTAATCTCCAAGTTGGGTAATAGAACTCAAGAAATCTTGTTTGAAGATTTGCCTAATTCCTGCTATGCTTGTAAGAAGCAGGGGCATCTGGTTAAGAATTGCCCCTCTAAAAGTAAAAAATAGGCTAGCAGTGGATTGGAAAGGAAAAAGAACAAGATTCAGCATAAGAAAGTTTGGAAACCCAAAGAAGGCAAGCGCTAAGAACAAAAAAGCCATGAAAAACTTCAAACACAATAGGCTGAGGCAGAGAAAGAGTTCACTTCTGAGGAAGACAACTCTGAGAAAGAAGGTCCAAATTTACAATTTGAAACTAGTGTACCTAAAAAAGAATTGGAAAGATAGGCAAATATCTCTAATCAAATTGTTATTTACCAGAGGCTAGATGAACAGTGGGGAGATATTGATCACAAATCTGTGCTTGAGGATGGTGAAATCTTGGCTGATATTGGAAATTTACTAGAGGAAGGAGTATTTCCTTCTTCTCAAGTGAGGGAGATTCAGATGCAAACCAGGATAGAAAATGACCTTACTATGGTGGAACCTCCTCCCCTGGATGATGTGAAAGAAAATGGCTCAATTCATAAACCTATCCAAAGGAAAAGGGTTGAAAAAAAGAACAATACCAAGGGAGTGGAGACTAGAAGTAGCAAAATAGATCAACATAGCAAGGTAAAACCTCCTGTTTCTAATTTAGAAAAACTTTGAAAAAAAATAGACCAACACATTAAGGTAAAACTAGATGTTGGATCCCTGTGTAATCCTAGAAGAAGATCTACGAAGAAAACTAGAGAGTTAGAAAGTATGCAGAATAAGTCCCATGGTAGACAAGCAACTATGCTGGATTTTTCTCCTAAAAAATGGATATGAAGATCATAACCTAGAATATTAGGGGGTTGAATAGTACTCATAAATTGGATATTTTTAGAGAACAAAAGCCTGATTTTCTCCTACTTCAAGAGACTAAAATGAATAAAGAGAAAGTGGAACAGATTAAAGCTTTTAATAATTACTCTTTAAATGCTAGCAGTTCAGAAGGAGCATCAGGAGGAACTTTGCTTTTATGGAAGAAGAACTATTTCTCTGGAACTATTTTGTTTGCTAGTAAACACCTTATGATAGCCAAAATTTCTAGTTCTAACTAGAAGGAAGAGTGGCATCTTGTGAATATTTATGCTCCTAACTCAAAGCTTTCAAGGAAAAAGGTTTGGGATTTTATTTCTATCTTTAAAAGCAAAATCTATTCTGACCGATGGATCCTCATGGGAGGTTTTAAGGTTCCTCTTTATGACCATGAGAAAATGGGAGGCAATGGAACTCAGTTGGAAGAAAGATTGGATCTAAGGGAATTCATCAATAATGAGGGCTTAATGGACTTGGACCTCCATGGTATCCAGTACACATGGAGCAATAAGAGAATTGGTAATGAATGTATCCAGGCTAGGCTTGACCATGCTCTTATTTCTCCTGACTGGACTAAAGACTTCATTTGTAAACTGGAGGCTTGTCAGAAAATCGGTTTGAATCATTTCCCTTTTATTTTCACTGTTGAAAAGATTAATCTCAAGAAGAATTTTCCTTTTAGATTTGGGAAGATGTGGATGTAGCACCCTCAGTTGGAAATTAACATCTCAAATAATTTTTTAACAAGAGAGCTTTGAATGTGTAAGCTAGGAAGATGTTGGGCGCTCTTTCAGAATTTGAATTAGCTAGATCACATGTAGGCAGAAAACTGGTTGGGGGGAATCTGGTTGGAGGTACTGACCTTGGGGGAACGATAGAGGATGTTGAGAAGTTTATGGGATCAAAATCTTTGGTTGAGGTGGACAATGGAAAGTCTTCGGGCAAAACTAAACTTTCTTGTGGGGTTTGTGTCCCACCTTTGGGATCTCCTTCTGCCTCTCATGTGTTGGGATAGGATCTCGAGAACGAAAAAGAAAACATTGTTTCTCTCAAGGAAAAGACTTTTGGAGGACAGAAGCAAGGAGCCTTGGAAGGAAAATCCTAGTCATCCCTGTTTGGCAAGAAACCAACTGGAAAATATCTCTTTCTGCTGGTGACTGCGAAGACTTGCTGGGAGAAAGGTGAGTTTCAAGTCTTTATCCCAGACCCTTTACTGGATTTTTTCATATCTTCTATGGATTTCACTCTAGTGGGAAAATTTTTAGGTGCTAGACCTAATATTGAAACCCTTAGAAAGATGGTGAAAAGTAAATGGGTTATTAGAGGAGAGGTAGATGTTGCCCCCATGCTGAATGGCTTTTTTTCATTTATCTTCAACTGTAAAGAAGATATGGATAGAGTTCTTTGTGGAGGATCGTGGTCTTTTTGCAAAAGTTCTCTTACCATTAAAAAATGGGAACCTAATATGGACTTTTCAGACTTATTCTTCTTAACCACTCCCATTTGGGCCAGACTCCTTGGTCTCCCTCTTGAATTCTGGCATGAAGATATCTTTAAAGGTATTGCTAGTTCCTTTGGTGAACTAGTGGCTATGGATAATGCTACAACTTCTAGATCCAAAATTCAGTGTGCCATACTTTTTGTTAAGGTGGAAAACATGAATCACCTCCTAGCTAAGGTGGATCTAATCTCCAAGTTGGGTAAAAGAACTCAAGAAATCCTGTTTGAAGATTTTCCTAATTCCTTCTATGCTTGTAAGAAGCGGGGGCATCTACTTAAGAACTGTCCCTCTAAAAGTAAAAATAGGCTAGCAATGGGTTGGAAAGGAAAAAGAACAAGATTCAGCATAAGAAAGTTTGGAAACCCAAAGAAGGCCAACGCCAAGAACAAAAAAGCCATGAAAAACTTCAAACACAACAGGCTGAGGTAGAGAAAGAGTTCACTTCTGAGGAAGATAACTTTGAGAAAGAAGGTCCTGATTTACAATCTGAAACCATTGTACCTAAAAAAGAATTGGAAAAATAGGAAAATATCTCTAATCAAATTATTATTTACTAGAGGCTAGATGAACAGTGGGGAGATATTGATGACAAATCTGTGCTTGAGGATGGTGAAATCTTGGCTGATATTGGAAATTTACTAGAGGAAGGAGTATTTCCTTCTTCTCAATCGAGGGAGATTCAGATGCAAACTAAGATAGAAAATGACCTTTCTATGGTGGAACCTCCTCCCCTGGATGATGTTAAAGAAAATGGCTCAATTCATAAACCTATCCAAAGGAAAATGGTTGAAAAAAAGAACAATACCAAGGGAGTAGAGACTAGAAGCAGCAAAATAGATCAACATAGCAAGGCAAAACCTCTTGTTTCTAATCTGAAAAAAATTGGAAAAAAATAGACCAACACATTAAGGTAAAATTAGATGTTGGATCCCTGAGTAATCCTGGAAGAAGATCTATGAAGAGAACTAGAGAGTTAGAAAGTATGCAGAATATTGCCCATGGTAGATAGGCAACTATGCTGGATTTTTCTCCTAAAAAATGGATATGAAGATCATAACCTAGAATATTAGGGGGTTGAATAGTACTCATAAATTGAATATTGTTAGGAATTTTGTTAGAGAAAAAAAGCCTAATTTTCTCCTACTTCAAGAGACTAAAATGAATAAAGAGAAAGTGTAACAGATTAAAGCTTTTAATAATTATTCTTTAAATGCTAGCAGTTCAGAAGGAGCATCAGGAGGAACTTTGTTGTTAAGGAAGAAGAACTGTTTCTCTAGAACTATTTTGTTTGCTAGTAAACACCTTATGATAGCTAAAATTTCTAGTTCTGACCAGAAGGAAGAGTGGCATCTTGTGAATATTTATGCTCCTAACTCAAAGCTTTCAAGGAAAAAGGTTTGGGATTTTATTTCTATCTTTAAAAGAAAAATCTATTCTGACCGATGGATCCTCATGGGAGATTTTAATGTCCCTCTTTATGACCATGAGAAAATGGGAGGCAATGGAACTCAGTTGGAAGAAAGATTGGATCTAAGGGAATTCATCAATAATGAGGGCTTAATGGACTTGGACCTCCATGGTATCCAGTACATGTGGAGCAATAAGAGAATTGGTAATGAATGTATCCAGGCTAGGCTTGACCATGCTCTCATTTCTCCTGACTGGACTAAAGACTTCATTTGTAAACTAGAGGCTTGTCAGAAAATCGGTTCGAATCATTTCCCTCTTATTTTCACTGCTGAAAAGATTAATCTCAAGAAGAATTTTCCTTTTAGATTTGAGAAGATGTGAATGTAGCACCCTCAATTTGAAACTAAATTGAAAGAATGGTGGAATATAGAGATTGAAGGTTCTGCCCTCTTTAGAATTGCTTCCAAGCTTAAAAATGTTAAAAGGGAAGTCAAAAAGTGGAACAAGTATAGCTTTGGGAACACTTTTGAGAAAAAATCTGCTGGAAAGGAGGATATTCTTAATATTTAGGACAAAATATAGAAGGAAGGTTATTCCTCTAATCTCCTCCTTGAAGAGAATGAAAAGCTTGTCCAATACCATGACATCATTACTAAAGAAGAAATATTTTGGAGACAAAGATCCCAACTATTATGATTAAGAGAAGGGGATAAAAATACTAAGTTTTTCCATCTCTCCACTTTGAAGCACAGGGCCAAAGTTTGCATTTCACATCTTAAAATGGGTGATGGGAAAATTGTTCATGACAAGGCTATCATGAATGAGATGGAAACTTTTTTCTCTTCCCTTATGACGGTTGATTCTAACATTAATGTGGAAAGTCAGGCTGAATTCCTCAATGTGATTCCACCTCTGATTACTAAGGATCAAAATAAAATTTTATGTTCAATTCCTAAGGATGATGAAATTCTCAAGGTTGTTAGCTCACTGGGAGGAGATAAAACCCCTGGCCTTGATGGATTCCCCATGTTCTTATTCCAGAAGCTTTGGAAAGTGGTTGGTAAAGATGTATGTGATGCTGTTAAGGAATTCTATGGGGCCAAACAATTACTCAAAGAACTCAATTCCACTTTTCTGTGCCTTATTCCTAAGAAAGTTGGGGCTGATTCTCCAGATCAGTTTCGCCCGATCAGCCTCTATAACTCTTTCTATAAAATTATATCCAAAGTTCTTGCTTCTAGACTTGTTCAGGTGATTCCATTGATTATTGCTGATCAATAGAATGGTTTTGTCCCTGGTAGACAAATCCTTAACTCTATCATCTCTGCTCATGAGAATATTCATTCCTTGTCTAGTCTAACAATCAGGGATTCATTATGAAAGTGGACATTGCTAAGGCCTATGATAGAGTGGATTGGTCTTTCCTTTGTGATATTTTGTTTGCTTCTGGCTTTGATCATAAGGTTGTGGGTCTGATCTGCCAATTGGTTTCTACTATTTCTCTTGTTGTCTTGGTTAATGGTAGCTCCTCTCCCTTCTTTTTTCCTTCTCAAGGGCTAAGACGAGGAGATCCTTTATCCCCCATCCTTTTTGTTATTATGGTTGATTGTTTGGGGAGATTTATTGGGAACTTGGTCCAAAGAGGTTTTCTCAAGGGCTTACAACCTTCCTCTCAACCGTTAACTTTCTCCCATGGACAATTTGTTGATGATACTATCTTCATGGGTAAGGCTGAAGTGAAGGAAGCTAGGATTTTAAAGCAGGCTATTAACTTATATTCTGCTACTTCCGGACAAGGGGTAAACTAGAGAAAAAGTGTTGTGTTCTTCATTAACACCCCTAACCATAGACAAGTTAAAATTGCTAAAATATTGGGTTGTTCTATAGGTTCTCTTCCTTCCTCTTTCTTGGGGCTTCCCCTTGGTTTGAAGGTCCTTGATGCTTTCTGGGAAGATCTTATTAACAAATTCAAAAAAAATTTGGCGGGATGGAAAGGTATTCTTTTAAGCCAAGCTGGTAAGTTAACTCTTCTCAAAACCTATCTCCAAAGCATTTCTACTTATGCTTTAAGTATTTTTAGAATTCCTATTAAATTTTTTGAGTCAATTGATAAAATTAAAAGAAACTTCTTATGGTCTAGCTAAGAGGATAAAAGGAGAATGCCTTTAATTTCTTGGTATCAAGTTTGTAAACCTCGCAGTGAAGGGGGATTAGGAATTCAGAAAACCAGTAGTTTGAATAAAGCCCTTCTTGCAAAATAGGGGTGGAGAGTGTACCATGACAATAAAGAGTGGAGCTCCATTTGGAAAAATAAGTATCTTTTCAATGCTAACTCCCTTCCTAATTTCCTTGATTCTCCTGATGTTATTCACTCTTCCTCCATATGGGCAGCTATTCAGGGGACCAAGAAATCTTTAAAAAAAGGATGTGCGTGGAAAGTAGGTAATGGATTTAAAGTGAATTTTTGGGAAGATATCTAGCTTATGGATCACCCTTTGACTAAAGATTTTAATAACAAGGCCTTAATTGATCGATGCAAGTGGATATTTGGCCTTCTTGTTTGTCATTATTGGCAGAATGATTCATGGGTGAATTTAACTAATGTTAGTCATGGTTTCAGTAATATCCAATTATCCCTTAATGTTGTTTCTCTCTACCCTGGTATGGAGGATGAGATTATATGGTTTGATGACCCTAGTGGGAAATTCAAAGTCTCTTCTATCTTTGCTCCTAAGGATAAGAATAATCAACCTCTTTGGAATCAAGCTTGGATTAAGGGTCTCACTCCCAAAATTAACATTTTCTTATGGACTCTTCTCCAAAACAAAATTCTAACTCTTGATAATCTACAAAAAAGAGGTATAAATTTAGTTAACAGGTGTTCTTTATACAAAAAGGGATATGAAGATAGAGATCATATGTTTTTGATCTATTCTTTTACCTAGGAAGTCTAGACTAAGATTTGAATTTTTGGGGCATGACATGGGTACATCAAAATAATGTGGATCTTGCTTTCAAGAGTTGGAGATGCCCCTCAAAGGATCCTGATGCTCAATTTCTTTGGAAACTAACCCTCCCCCATCTCTGGTGGGGCATATGGAAAGAAAGAAATAACAAGATATTCAGAAATAAAGATCTTCTATGTTGGGTGCTTGGTCAGAATATTATCAGAGCTTTCAAGGAGATTTTTTTGTCCCAGAGGGAGCCTGCTCAAATCTTCCAACTTGATCACCCTTTACGATCTCAAGGAGCTAAGTTGAAAATTGACAATCCTAGATTGATTATAAAATGACTTGTTCCTCCTAATGGATGGATCAAAGGAAATTTTGACGGAGCACCCAAGGGTAACTCGGGAAGAGTAGGATGTGGAGGTGTTCTTAGAGATCATATGGGAAATGTTATTAATGCTATTGCTATCCCTATTGGTCACTTGAATAGTCATATTGCTGAAGCTATTGTTGCCCTTTATACTACTATTTTAGTTGTTGATTTGGGGTACTCCAAATTATGGTTGGAAGGTGATTCTCTGAATATTATAAATATTCTTAATAATAAAAATACTACCTCTTGGTCTATAGAGGCAACGGTTATGAAAAATAAAACCCTATTTCAAAATTTTGAGAAGGTGTTCATTTCCCATACGTATAGAGAAGCCAACGGGATTGCTGATTGGATTGTTAATCACACAGTACAAACGGGGCATAAGATGAGGTGGATCGATGACTTACACAAACATGTGAATCTTAAAGTGATTATTAATTATGATGTTATTCATTCCAGAGTGGGAAAGATTTGCTTGGATTAGAAATTTAATGATTTGTGGGAGTGGCGTTACAATTGTTAGTTTAGCATTCTCGAGGAGGTACATTCATGTGAAGGCTATGTGGTCTCTGCACGTATCTTCAAAAAGGCACCCTCGATATCGTGTCACAAAAAATTGGTCTCACTTCTACCTCTCTACTATTGATATTTGGGTGTCTCTAGTTTTTTGTTTGCTCTGCAAGATGGGAGGTGAACCGAGGAAGCAGGAACCCAAAAAATGTGATGATTGGAAGGATAGGGAGGATGTGTGGAAGATTCTTCAGAAAGGAAAGGTGGTTAGTTGCATGGATTCAAACCCCATTTCACCACTGCCTTCTTCAAAAACTGGGTGGATGACAAAGTTACCCTGCATGGTGTGTCTGTTAAGCTGATTGAGGATTTCATTGCTAAAGTCATTGGTCTTCCCATGAAAGGTATAAAGTTTTTGAATTAGACCAGTATTTCCAATGCGTCTTACAAAAAATTCCCAAAGATGGAAGAAGAGGAGTTGTAATTGGAAAAGAATGGCGACTTCTTTGATGTGCAACAAATAAAAGGTATTTGGCGTGATGTGCTTAGTTATATTCATGAGTATTTCATCCTTGATGGAAGAAATAAAAGGGTGCACAAATTCCACTTTGTATTCCTTAAACCATTTCAGATACAAGGACAAAATTTCCTTCCCTTTTTATTTGCAATTTTCTTTGCTCCAAATTTTGAATGCCCATAAAAAGAAATAGTCTCGACCTATATTACATGAAGGTCTGATTTTACTCATTGAGGGTTTTTGTAAAAATAAGTCCATTGCTTTGTCCCCATCCACTGGTAAGCATAAGAGTCCTAATCCTATTAAAGGAAAAATGGATGAGAATGTTAAAAAGAAAATTAAGGCTAAACTGAATCCCTCCAGTTCTCGAAGAGAAATTGAGGAAGAGGAAATTGAAACGGAGAGCACTGATGGCTATGATAAGGATGCCCCTGAGGAAGAGGAGGAGATGGATGCTAGGGAGTTTAGCTCTAACTTGGATGGTTACCTAGACTCGAGAGACAATAATGAGGATGGGAGAGAGAAAGAGACTACGAAGGTGAATTTAGAATAGAGAAAGTTTGAAAATGAGGACACTCATATCGTTTCTAGGGGAGGTGATAAAGAGAAAGAAAATGATGATTTAGCCATTCTGAGTGAGGAGGAAAATATGGGGAAAGCTTCCACTCCTCTCAAGGAGACTAAGGATCATGATAAGGATGGCCAGAGCCATCATATTCATGTGAAGACTGGTGAGGTGGAGTCATTGGATGGGGGGATTCATATTGATAAAGATGGCCCTACTCTACACACCACTGCTGATGATGCAAGTGACTCCCTGGTGAGGGAAATCAATCTCTCCTTCCTTCACTTTGCTAAAAAAAAAGCTGACTACTTCCTTTAGGTCAATTCCTGGTTATATAATGAAATTATGGGGCTAAAGAAGAAAATGGATACCTTACAACATAACCAGGAGGCTGATTGGGCTAATATTCAACATATGGAGGTGCAAATGGGAGATATCCCAAAAAAACTCAAGGATTATGAGCAGAATCTTAGATTTCTCATCAGGGAAAGTGGAACAAAAATGGAGCAAGTTACCTCTAGCATCTGTGCTGCTATGGCGATGTTGGGTAAAAGAGTTAATGAAGGAACCATATCTTCGGAGGGTCCAAGCAAGAGGACAAGACATAGTTCAAGGAAAAAAGCTTTGATTGTTGCTGCTTCTTTGGCTGCTAACTCCATCTAGGACATGACTAAGATTGGTAAGGAGGCTATGAAGATGATCACAAAATTGCAATAGTTTCCTGGGTTTTCTTCTCTAGTTGAGTTCCTATGCTAGTCCTATTTGCTGGCTGGTTCTTCTGGTTCCTGTGTTTGGTCCTATTTTTTGGTTTTTAGTTTTTATCTTGAACTGTAGGTTCCAAGTCCTTGTAAAACCTGGGTTTTCTATCTGGACTTTTTCTAGTGGTTTTAGGTCCCTATAAAACATGATTTTGATGTTACTTTTTAGTAGGTTTATGGGC
This sequence comes from Cupressus sempervirens, assembly GCA_028749045.1. NCBI lineage: Eukaryota > Viridiplantae > Streptophyta > Pinopsida > Cupressales > Cupressaceae > Cupressus > Cupressus sempervirens. The sequence goes on from CM053793.1 coordinate 540,034,989, forward strand.
TCTTTCATGTTGGATGGCTTGTCCTTTCCTTTTTTGAGGATGTAAAAGGGTTTCAGTGTCCCTTCAAAACTTGTTTTTACCGTAATCTAAAATGACAGGTGGAAATTCTTGAAAAGCAAAATTGTTGAGATGAAAAAGGGTGGAAGATTGTGTAAAAAATAAAGAAACAACCACAATCTTTTCAAAAAGAAAGATCAGATAAATTACAATTTCGAAAGGATTTCTTCTGGAAAACAAAGTATTCTTTGTTGCTAGAATGAAACCCTAGTCCAAAGAAGGATACGATTCTGACCTAGATCAAGCAAGTAAAAAAGCCAAAAATAATTTTAGAAGCTAATTGTGTCCGTTAGGGCCTACACCAAAGAGTTTGCCCAAAACAAAGGGGTCTTCTGATTCATGGAAGATTACCCATGGTTTCAAACCTTGGCAAGAATTACCCTACCAAGCAAAAGAATTTTACATTCTGCCACATCAAAAGAATCAATAGGTAAAAGCAAATCAAGAGGAAATTAGAAACCCTAAATAGAGAATTCCAATCAAGAACCTAGATAGAAAAGAAATAATAATCAACAATTCACATAGCAAAGGTAGATGGAAGGATTGTGAAGAAAAAGGAATATACATGTATTGGAAGAGGCCGTTGAATAAAAGAAACAAGTTGGCACACATCATATCCAAAAAATGGAGCAAGCAGGTAAGTAACCTAACCCTCTTTGTAGATAAAATTTGGTTTATTCTATGTCAAAACCCTAAAGATAAAGAAGAAATTCTAAAATCTGATAACTTATTCTACAAAGGACATCATATTAATTTTTTTTCTTGGAAGCCAAACTTTAATAAAAACCACATTAAAAACATAAAATCAATCAAATGGATGGAAAGCTCAGAAATTCCATCAGAATTAATGGAAAGTAACATAATAAAGAAAATTGGTGAATCAATAGGATCTTTGATAGGTTTTGAAGATAATATAGATAAAACAAACATAATAAGAATATTGGTAAAATTAGATTTGAGCAACATAGTTAGTAGAAAAATCATCACTAATAGATCAATTTACAATATATCATTTAAAGAATATTCAAGAATCATAGATAAAATTAAGAATCCAAACTTAACTAAATCACATATCAAAAATAACATTAAGGACAACATAAGTTCAAGAAAGAACAAAGGGGAAAAGAAAATGCAGGAAGAAGAGATAAATGGAGTATCAAAGAATAATAGAGAGGGCCGGAGAGGAGAAGAAGAGATCAAAAGCAATGAATATGGAAATCTTGAAAATGGTAAAGTACAAAAAAAAGAGGAAATGGATTTAGATGGTTCGATGGGGAAAAACAGGATGGACAATATAAGCTACCAGCATTCTCTCAAAAAATTCAAAAAATGTAGGGATTGTCAATTAGGAAAAGAAATAATAGAAGAAATGGAACTCAAAATCAAAAAGTTAAATAAGCTATCCCATAAAATCCCATTGATTCAAAATGATCTAATTGATCAAAGCTTATTGGCGGAAGAAGTTCACAAGGAACATAAAGGGAAAATAATAATTATTATAGAAATAGGGGAACCATCAGATAAAAGAAATTAGTAGAGAGAGGATCTAAGGAAAGATCAGACTAGAAAGCAAGAAAAAAACACAGAACCAAGAACAATTAAAGAAAGGAAGCACATATCTGAAACTTTATAAGGAAAATAATATCAAAAAGAAAACACAGTACAGGAGGCTATTATCCCACTGATAGATTCAGCACATTGGAGCAACATAACCATCAGGAAAAAAGAAAAAAAGAAAAGTTACAAATTCTGGCAAACTCCTAATGATGGAAAGGATATGTTTGCACTAAATAAAGAAGGACTAGAACTAGAATAAAAAAAAAGAGAAGAACCCATATAATGGACAAATATATTAACTAAAGAGCAAACTGTGTGGAAGGAATCAAAGGACAACCCTATTGAGGAGAAGAATAACACAGAGGATAGAGATATGGAAAAAGATCAAGAATTGGTAAGTAAGGAATATCATATTAATAAATTGATTATCAAAGAAATTGTTATAGAAGATAAACAAGAAAGGGAGGATTCAAAGATAGCAAAAAAAGTAATAAATGACCAAAACTTGGAAAGAATAGGCATCTCCATGAATCAAGAAGGAATTAAAACTCTGAACTATGGAAAAATAAAATAGAAGTGAGGAAGGAAATCATTAAAAGAACTCAAAGAGGCAATAGGGTAGGGACAGGAACAAACAAAGATTCTTGATATTCTACAAAGTGGGAAGTGGAAGAGCCTTCCCAAGGAACAATGAGAATCATAACCTGGAATGCTAGGGGCCTAAATGCTCCTAGCAAGAAGCACTTACTAAAGCACAATCTCACCTTGTTTGATTATGATATAATGCTAATACAAGAAACTAAATTAAATAAAGAAGAAGGAATAAATATGAGTTAGAAATTGGGGAAATGGAAGTCAGAATTCTATCAGTCTTAGGGTGCATTAGGAGGGCTTGGGGTTATATGGAATCCACGACAAACTAGTATTGAAATAATAACCACCAAATCTAATGGGATGGGATGTAGAGCTATCAATAATAAGAAAAACTTGTAGACAATCCTAATAAATGTTTATGGACCCATTTAGTTACTAGACAAAGTAGCAGTTTGGAATGACATCAATACTTTTATTAATTCTAAACCCCAAGAGATTTTCATCCTAGGGGGAGATTTCAACATAGTATTAAAAAAGGAGGAAAAATTTGGAGGATGTACTACAATATCTAGAGCCATGGGAGATTTAAAAATTGGATCCAGAAGAACTCCCTCATGGATATCCACACCAAAAATAGAGTATATACATGGAATAATAGAAGGAAAGGATTTTGTTTTATAGCAGAATGTTTGGATACATTTCTTATAAAAGGTTAGTTTAGTTCAATGGACAATACAATAAGTGCAAAAATACTTCCAATGGTAGGTTTAGTCCATTTCCTAGTAAAATTGGAAATCAAAGAGCAAAAAAAACCAAGCAAGAACCCCTTCAAATGTGAGAAAATATGGTTCATGGATAAGTCTTTTATGGAGCAGATAAAAGGATGGTGGCAAGAGGAATAGTTTGAGGGATACAAAATGTATTGCATTGTATCTAAATGAAAAAGTGTGAAAGAAAAAATCTTAAAATGGAACAAAATTCATTTCAAAAATATTTTTAAACAAAACCTAGACATTGAAGAAAAAGTTAGTAACCTTAACAAAGAAATCATCATGAAAGGTATGAATAATGAAGCTTATCAACTAGAAAAAGAATACTTATTAAAATAAGAAGAGATACTAGCTAAAGAAGAAATATTTTGGAGACAAAAATCCAAGGAAAAATGGTTACAAAAAGGAGATCATAATACAAAATTCTTTCATAATAGTACTATTTTAAATAAAAACCATATTAATATATCCAAGATTAAGAATCCGAAGGAGGAGCAAATTGAAAACCCAGAAAAGATAGCAGATATCTTTGTCCAATATTACAAGAAGACTCTTAACAATTATGACTCATCAAATAAAATTGCTCCAGAAGATATGTTAAAGTATATTCCTACGTTGATAATAGAAGAGGATAAAAAAATCTTAAACAAACCTTTCACTCTCCAAGAAGTTAAAGCTACACTCTTTAATACTAATCTAGATAAATCACTAGGACCCAATGGTTTCCAAGCTCTCTTCTTCCAACAATTCTATGAAATAATAGGAGAAGAATTATGGAAAGCTCTGGAGGCTACTCAAAATGGAGGGTCAATATTAACAACAATCAATCATACATTTTTAACAGTTATTCCCAAAAAAAATGAAAGTGTAGCACCTAGGGATTTCAAACCAATTGACCTATGAAACACTATTTATAAATTTTTCTCAAAAATCTTTGCAAACCACCTTAAAAGATTTCTCCCAAAGCTGATACCGGAAGAACAAATAGTCTTTGTCCTAGGAAGATCTATACTAGATGAAATATCTATTATTCAAGAAACTATACACTCTGCAATTGAAAATAATGAAGCCTGTATGTTTCTTAAACTTGATATTCAAAAAGCATATGATAAAGTAGATTGGATATTTTTATGTAAAACCTTGGAAGCATTTGGCTTCTCGAAACAATGGATAAATATCATCTTTCAATGTATATCTACTCCTAAATTTTTACTTCTTATCAATGGTACCTCAGAGGGGTTCTTCAATACCTCTAGAGGCATCAGACAAGGTGACCCAATCTCACCATTCTTATTCATCATTATGGTAGAAACATTTGGAAGGGCAATCAAAGCAGTGCAAGTAGAAAACAAAATCAAGGGAGTTAAAGTAACAAAAGATGTAGAAAATAGAACTCATCAACAATTCGTTGATGATACTATGCTAGCAGGAACATGTACTCTAGATGAGGTAGATCGAATGAAGCATATCTTAGAAACATATACCAAGGCTTCGGGGCAATTCATTAATGCCAAGAAATTAGAAATCTTTTTCTTAAACACTTTCAAAGAAATAGAGGGTCATATCTAAAATAAGTTTGGGTTCAAAAAAGGGACCCTACCATTTAAGTATCTAGGAATATACTTTAATAAAGGTAGCAAAACTAATCCCAAATGGGAATAAACTCTTAGGAAAATAGATAATCAAATAGAATCATGGAAAGGAAGATGGTTGACCAAGGCCGAGAAAACTAAAAAAATCAAGGCTATTTTATCAACAATTCCAACCTATCAACTCTCCTACTCACAATTACCCAAGAATATCAACCTCAAAATGGAAAAGAAACTTCATGATTTTTTCTAGAATGGACTAGAGAACAAGAAAAAAGAAACATTAATCAGCTGGAGTAACATCTGCAAACCTAAAGAAAATGGGGGTCTAGGAATCAAGAATCTAGAATGGCAGAATGAAGCACTAGGAGCCAAACAAGTCTGGATATTGTATCATGAAAGAGATAAGAAATTGATAGAATCATATTTAACAAATATCTCAACCCCTCAGATAGCACATCGTTATTTAGAATAAAAGAACCTCCCAAAGGTTTTAGGGGTTGGAACTTCTTAATCCAAAGCCAGAATTTGATCTCAAAATATCTTACATGGGACATAGGGAAAGGTGGTAAAACTCTATTTTGGGAAGACTCTTGGAACAGATATCCCCCACTTATCAATTCTGACATAAACCCTGAAGCAGTTTCTCTCCTCAAGGAAACTTGGGGAACCAAAGTGGAAAATTACATAGAGGAATTTGAATTTGAATTAAGCAAGTTATGGGAATGGAAAAAAATTGCTAATTGTGGGCTAAATCAAATGGATCAAGAAAATTTGGAAAACATCTTAAAAAGCCAACCAATCTTAGTCAAAAATAGGGAAGATAAACTAATTTGGGTAGCCTCTAAAGAAAAAATTTACAAAGCCAAAGAAGGCTATAGAATGATAACAAATTCCTAGAGATGGGAAGTCAACACACTTCCACTAAAACTATGTTGGGACCTAGTAGGACTCCCCAAAACTAGGATCTTCCTATGGGTTGCCATGCAAAAGAGAATTCTAACTATAGATAGAATTAAGAAAAAGGGAGTTGAAGGATTGACAAGATGCATATTATGCAAAGATAATGAAGAAAATGTAAAACATCTCCTATATGAATGTAAATTTTCTTAGGAATGTTGGAGGTGGATCCAAAGCAAACTAAAATGGTCTGCCCCTCTGGCTAGAAAATTGTTAGACCACTTATTGAGTTGGCCTAAAGATACATCAAATAATGTATATGGAAGATTGTGGAATATTTCCCTAGCAATTATAGCATGGGAAATATGGAAAGAAAGACATCGCCGTATCTTCCAAAACCAAAGTCTAGATGAGACAAGCTTTCTTTGCAAAATTAGAAGTAGCCATCCTAGAAGTTATGAATAGTGACCTAAGGAAGAGACCCAGAGAAGAAGGAGCATTTTCATAATGGGATGCAGAGATCAAAAAATCATGGCTCTGCTAATTAATCTTGCTCTATATTATAAAAAGAAAAACAATCTAGCTAGGCAAACCTGTAAGTGGGAACCCCCACCACCTGGATGGAAGAAATTGAATTTTGATGGGGCCTCAAGAGGAAACCTTGGTAAGGTAGGCATAGTATGTATTATAAGGCATGAATCTAGAAATTTGGTAGCAAAGAGATCAAAATCATTAGGAATATCAACTAACAACATAGTAGAACTCGAAGCAATAGAAGAAGGAATTAAGCTATGTACTAGCCTCAACATCAAAAGGATCATGATTGAAGGGGACTCTCATATAATTATAATTAACACCCTTAGAAAAGGAGAAACTCCAAACTGGCTATTGAATAATAAACTTGAAATTATTATCAATCTACTAATTTTTTTGAAGAAGTAAGATTCTCGCACATATACAGAGAAGGCAACAAGGATGCAGATAAAATTTGTAATAAAGGAATAGATGGGAAAAATTCATTAAAATATAATCAAAGTATATGTATCCCATAGTAGTAGACTTCTAATTATTTTTTTAACCCTTCTATTAGTAATCATTAAACATCAACTAGGATCTACATCATATTAAGGCATACCATTCACTCATGTTACATATCTTCACCATTATGATTTTGAGAAGAAAATCTGTGCACATCTAGGTGTCCTTGTCATAATTCAGACGTCTAGATCTTTCAGATTCACATATGTTTATATCTACTAGGGTAATTTCTCCTCGTCTTAGTTTTCAAATAAAGGTTTGTTATCCCAACTCCATGGACACCAACATATGTCTCTTTCATGCTTTCAAAAGCTGAACTATGGCTTTCAGTGGCTCGATAAAGCAAGAAAGGTAGAATTGCCTATTCAGGCCTATTAATGACATGAGCTGTGTTGCTGCCAGTCGAGCATTGGGAGAAGGGGCATTTAACTATGACTACTCATGGAGGACCAACAATGATGTTATAGGGCTTTGGGTAGGATCTTTAGTGAGGGAAGGGGTGGAAAAATGGGATATTATTAGGTTAACCCACAATGTCTTTGATCCCAGCTAGCTAGTAGGGTTGGAAATTGTAGCAGCAAACATAGATGCAAGGCTTTGAATTTTTCTCCTAAAGGCTTACATGGAGCTTGAGTTGGATAGTCCAGAACTTGCAAGAAGCCTAAGGTGACCCTTTTTGGTGATAAGGGACAAAATATAGTTTTTTAACAAGTGGCCTAAAATGGAAGAGAGTATAAACTTCCTACTTAGTTGGAGAGGAATTATTGAAGACTCGGGCACAAATTGGCTCTTAAATTACCTTAGGGTCTTCAACGTATATATCCATCCAATTGTAGACCTCTCCAATTTGGAAAATATGGAGTTCTAATTACCTAATTATGACCGATCGAGCAGAGGAAGGACAACCTATGAATTTTTACCTAGTGCAAATGCCACTAATCTATAGGAGGCTTCAGAGATAATCACGGTATTTAAGAAAACTGTTTGACAAATGTAGTATCTGGGCTATTTTGATAGTTAAAAATGAATCATATAGTAAAGGAAATAGTATCTATAATAAGTATAGGAACCATATTTTGGTTATCAGTCGATTAAATAGGTTGATATCTTGATTAGCTGATAATAAGAGCACAGTTTCAAAGATGCCATTATCTCATATCGAATAGCAAGATTATAATTTTGAAATGTATACAATTAAATCAATGTATATGAAGATAATATGAATATACAATTCAGTTATTCAATTTGGTTTTGAGTCTTTGCATTTGGATGTGATTGTCACTCTGTCATTAATCTTGGGTTCTTGTTGTTTACATGATTAGTCTCTCTAGTCTCTCCACAATTTGTGAAATCAACATAGTATTTTGAATAATCATATTAAAATGTGGGAAATCTATGAAATCAATGAATTAATCTATGCCTGCATACCTTTTAATGATTTCCTAATTTTCACCATCATTAACAAGTGCATTGAAATATCACATGTATATACCTTTTGTTGGAATTTGCTCCCTTCAAATTTTTTTAGAAAAATATTAAGGTTAAACACTTTATTTCACTAACCCCTAACACTTCTTGTTGTTTGATTATGTGGTGTTTCATTAACAGGTTCTTAGCCATAAGTAATTCAATTAATTTTACAGATGTCTGAAGTAATATTGATGTAAAAATTGGGAGAAGATGTAAGATTTATTGAGACTAGGGTGTGCCCCTTTTATAAGTGTATAATATAGGACTATTGTCCCACGCAAGACTAGAGGTTTTCTTTCTCTATTCTTTCCTACCAATACCCATCAAAACAAAGGAACTTTTGTAATACAATTTTTTTATTAATAAAATATAACAAGATTTATGTCGTTTATCGATAATAAAAAAAGGATTAAAAAATATCAGAAAAAAAAAAACATTTTATATTAGAAAAACATTATAAAATATTTGAAAAAAGCATTACAAAATATTAGAAAAAACATTAAACTTGAATTATTAGAAAAACATTAGAAAAGAACAAAAAAAATAAATTAGTGTAGAAAAATAAAAAATATTAGAACGAGCTAGATCTGGACATAATCATAAAACTAACTATAACCCTAAAAAATAACACTAACCATAACCCTAACCCTAACTCAAACTCTAACTCTAATTTCTAACCCCAACTCAAACTCTAACCCTAATTTGAAAACTCTTTAACCCTTTAGATCAAACCCTAATCTTTAACTCAAATCATAATCTTAATAGATAACTAGATAACCCTAGAATCTAACCCTAACTGTAATTGAAATCCTAATCTTTAAACCCTAACTCAAATTGAAACCTTAATCTAACTCAAGTTACCCTAGCTCAAACCCTAGAATGAAATCCTAATCAAATCTGAATCTAACACAAACCCTGTTAATCTAACCACATAAGTTCCCTATAAATATATTTTAAATACCAAGTCATGCCAATGCATGAAAATGTTACTTATGTGTTGAATTAAAAATTAAAAAATATACTTAGTCATTTGAAAAATAAATTCTAATTCACAACTATTGAGTTTAATGTTCATATTTTTTATTTAAGTAATAAATAAATATTAGTAAAGAAAAACAAATAAATTAGTTGGACACCATTTACCATTAAGGCCAACCATAAATCTTTTAAAGGCTTAATAAATTAAGATCAATTGTACCATATGTTTTTTTTAATATATTGAGTGCTTCTTGCATCTTGTGGTTGCTTTGTGTTTATGAGCATGGTCTATTGTTTTCATGAACACTTTTTCCTCAGGAGAATTATACTTGTGTTTCAAGATCATTGGAAAGTTTGTTGTGAAGGAAACATGTTTTCTTAAGGTTATTAAGGTTCAATGTTCATATTCCACCACTTATTATGCATGTAAGGGTTCTACTTAACACATTTAACAAATATTCTTTGTTTCCATTTCAAATGTCAAGTTTTAATAGTTTAATATAAGTTATCATATTTAAATGATTTAACTATGATTACAAATGGGTTACAATAATGTTGGGGTTTAAGGGTTAAATATAAATCTACTTTATGGTCTAACTATGATGTACTTGTAGGTTGCACTAATTATGATCTTTAAGGGTTTAATAAGCTATCTTATTTGTGGTTTAACTATGATATATGTTTCCAAGTGATCACTCTTTTTATACCAATAAATTATCATCACCTATATAAAGATTCTTAAATATTGATGAGAAACTCTTACACATACATAGGTTACAATTCTTTCAACACTCTTGATGTGTCAAGTATAACTTTGATATCTTTTGATATCAAGTATTTTAGATCTTTGAGGACTTTCATTTTCCATACTCTATAATTTTTTTGGTTAGAACTTAGCTAATAAGGTGAAATTATTTAAACATATTATGATCATTATAAAATTTAACAAAAAAAACATAAAACATAAAAATCTTACATATATAACCACTGAGACCTTTCCTCTAATATATAAATTTATATTACAATTATATAAATCAAATGAGAATTAAAGCCATCAAGGACATCTAGTGGAGCAAGTTACACAAACCTCAATGTCAAAGTGAGCATAAATTCATTCTCTCATCACTGTTTGGCAGCTAGAAACTTCCACAATGTAGAAATTTCTTAGCTTGCCAAGATTTATGTTAATTTTCTATTAATTTAAAATGGTATGCCAACTATGACAGCTGATTCATTGTATTATACAGATTTTATTTTGCATCCATGTATTTTATTTCTCACAATAATTTACAATTATGTATATTTGTATGCATAGGAAAATCTAGTAGAATATGAAGATAGTGAGGAAGAAGGAGAATTTGCACAAAAAGATAGCCTTCAAATTCACTAAGTATTACCTCTAAGACAAATAGCTCCTGACAAAATTGAAAATGAAGAATGTGTTCCCAAAATTGCGTACGAAGATTTTTCTACGAATGCAAACCAGGTCTCATTTTTCTTTGTTCTCTTTTATATTGTATAATGCAGTTTTACAAAGGTATTTATTGAGATTGTAAGAATTTGAGCAATGTGTTTTAGAGATAGGGTGGGTTACATTGTATGAAAGACTTATTAGGTTCAATTCTTGAGTTGCAGACTCAATTCCCAGGAAGAGCTTAAAAAATGCAGTGCAATGTGCAATGGGTTGCCTTGGGGGAATCGCCTAGGTTCTATTATTATGAAACTTGTATGAATGAATCTAAAATAGAATATGTTTTAAGTGTTAAGTTTCTAGGGATTTTATCAAATGAATGGAGAATTGAGCATGTAAGAGAATAATAAGCTTTGTCTACTCTTGATGTGTCAAGTATAATTTTGACATCTTTTGATATCAAGTATTGTTGATCTTCGAGGACTTTCATTTTCTATACTCTAGATAATTATTTTGGTTAGAACTTAGCTAATAAGATCCTATTTTCTATGTTTTTATATAGAACAAGTTTCACAATAGTATTTCTTTGTTTCCTTCTTAGCCTAGGATTCTTCAAAAGAAATTGACCATCCTTCCTTAAATTTCACTTTCATTCCCCCTATATGTTGATGATGGAACTGTAAGGAAAATTAGGATCTTACCTAAGCTAAGGCCTATAATTCTTTTAGCATTTTTCCAATATTAACCCACTCTTCCTACAAATTTAATCTTAGTTCAATAAGAATGATAAAAACTCTCTTATTAATTTAAATATTAATAGGATTACAATAGTTTTTTTATATTAAGTTATCTCTATATACATATATTTAAATTATGTTCATAATTTGATTCGTGGCTTCCACTAGAAACCTGAGTGGTCTAGTATGAACTTGTAAGACATGTATATGTGATGCAAGTGTCAACTTATTCAAATAAATTATATTAGAGGACCTGTATTATAGACAACAATAAACTATAATTGTATATATATTTTATTTCAAAATCATTTTCTAAATTGTATTTCTAAATCATTTTCAAACCCTAATAAATATTATATCCTAACTTTGAACTCAAACCATAATCTAAGTTCTCAAACTAGATCTAATGTTACAATCCTAACTAAAAACTCAAACCCTTATCTATCTAGAAATGCAACTCTTTAATCTAACTCAAACTCTAACATGTAAGATTTTAGGTAATTGAAAACTCATTTAACCCTAATTTCTTTAACTCAAACTCTAATGTAATCTAGAACTGAAAACTCAAACCCTTTTTAATCTAAATGAAATCCTAATCAAACCCTAATCTAGCTCATTTAAAACCCTTTAAGTCAAACCTAGGTACTAATCTTTAATTGGACTAAAGTTCTCTAACTCTAACTCTCATATATGTATGTGATCATATAAATTTTATTGATAAGTACATGTGTTACAGATTATCTAGACATGTGATGTATGTGATTACATATATCTTTTAATTTAAATAAAAAATTGTTTGTACTAGACTTAGATAGACATGTTTACATGTTATAACATATGTATTATATGTACAATTTACAAATTTTATATAAAGTAGCTCCATCAAATGTTGTACAAATATGACTTCACATGATTACCTTGTTCATTATCCTACTATGGCTCCTGCTATGGATCCTACCATGGCTCTTGTTGCAACTCCTATTGTGGTTCCTATTGCGACACCTGATGTGGTTCTGTTGTGGCACCTGATGTTGTTCATGTTCTAGTTCCTTGTGTAGTTCATCATGTTGCTCATGGTTGGGCTCATGATGCGGCTCGTGGTGGGGCTCTTTTTGTGCCTCATCATAGGGCTTTTCATGGGGCTCATGTTGCAACTCTTGGTGTGGCTCTAGGTGGTGTAGGTCCTGACGTGGCTCCTAGTGTGGCTCCTATTGGAGATCCTACACCTGCAGCTCCTGCTAGAGGTCCTACTGCACCACCTCCATGCATCGATATCAATGCATTATTTGCACTTTCAGAGCAGGAGGTTGCTAGATTACAACAGTCTATATTGTCCTTCAATGATGGTCTATATAGAGACATATGTGCTACTATATGTAGGAGTTTATAGGATTTGACTGCTAGATTTAGAGATCACCATTCATTTACCCTTGACATATTAGCTTCCATATCTAGGGAGCTTAGGGATGAGATTTCAAGAGATGCATCTTTTGATGATATCAAGCGTGTCGCCCCCAAAGACATCATCAAACAAGTTCTCTTTCCATCATATGAGGGTGCATAGGGTAGGGTAAGAGGCTATTGACTCACACAATGTAGAGATCCTATTATTGCAAGCATGATCTATCCTCATTTTTTAGCTGCACATGATCATTATCCTAATAATGACCAAATACCTCTTTATTTTGCATATCAATTGACAATGAGTTTAACATAGGGCTCTGTTACCTAGGGTTTTGGAACCCTAAGTTTTTTCCTCCCACTCAATTATGTGTGAAATTAAAAAGAAATTTCAAATTTCAAATTATTTTGCATTTTTATAATATTTAATTCTTCAAAGGAATTAAATATTAAAGTGCAAAGTAATTAGGTATTAAATTATTATATAAAATTAATTTCTCACCTAATTCATTCTAGAAAGAATTAATTATTCTTTCAATGTATGTGCCCATAAGAAAAATATAAAAAGGAAGTTGGCAAGTTGATAGATATAAAATAAATTAATTCTTTAATAATTAATAGTATTGTTAACTGCAAATTAAATATTGTACTTGATCATAGAAAAAGAAGTGGAGGATAAAGTAAATATTAAAAAGAATCTGAAATAATTAATTCTTTAAAAAGAATTAATTATCTTTGTGAAATGAAGTTATAGAAGCTGTTAAGAGATTGATTAAAGTGGAGAAAGGGATGCAAAAATGATTAATTCTTTTTATAAGAATTAATTATCATAGTAAAGTGCAAGAGAAGGTAATAGAAGTTTGGCAAGAAGAAGTTAGGGTAGTTGCCAAACTTCTTGGCAAAAATTATTTAAAGTTGAAAAGCAATTGTAACGGGTTCTTCTTTTCCAAGGGTTGGAGTTCTACAACTACTACTACAGGGAGAAGAATATTTTCTATTTTGTGGAGGAAAATGTAGAGAGTTGATTTCTTTTGTTCTCTGTATTTGATGGTAACAGAAGGGATGAAATAATACTATTGTTATTTTGTTATGTGTTAGAAATGGAAAGGAATGTTTGTATGTTAGATCTTAAGGTCTGAATATTTATTTTCTGATGGAGAAAGATCCTATGGTCTTTTCTATCCTGTTTCAAATACAGTCCTATGTTGCTATCTTTCACAAAAAAATATGTTTGATTCTCTCTATTCTCTTCTAGTATTGTGAAAGACTTGGTGAATAGTCCTATGGCTATTTTCTGGTTTTTCTCTCATAATCAGCTTATTAATTTGATAATTGTATTTATTCCATATTGATGGATGAATGTCAGAAAACCCTTCGTGTCTTTAGGTTAAAGACATAATCAATTTATTGCATTCATTGTATATCTTTTATGAGGGAGTTGTACCTCTCAATTCAGAGCAAGATTATCAATAGAATGATAATCTATCCATTTGTTAGTTCATTTTATTCTTCTTTTGAAACCTATTGAGTCATTGTTTGCATTTCTATCTGAAGGACAAAACTATTTACTAATAGTTTTTGGCGACTCTGCTGGGGAAAGAAAGCAAGTTCCAATGCTTTTATTTTCTTGGAAATCTAAAGGTTACCTCCCTGAGGGTGGAAGTTGGTGACTCTAATTGATTGTGGTGAAAGAATTTTGGTGTTATGGCTTTGGTTGCAGCCCAACCATGGGGGGCTCAGATTGGGCCATTTTCTTTATCTCAATACTCAGCTTTACCTAAGAATTCACTAGAATATCTCCCAAATTTTTTTGGTGATGCACCTCAAGACCCTAATGACCACATCAAAGCATTTATGGTTGCTTGTGGGATTCTTGGTGTGCAGGAGGAGAATGTCTTTGTTAGATTATTTGTTGCAAGCCTCATTGGAAGTGCAGCAGATTGGTTCCAAAATTTGTCAGATGATTGCATCACCTGTTGGAATGACCTTGAGGTGAAATTTGTTCAGAGGTTTATGCCTACACTTGATGTAGCTAAATTATTATTTAATTTCTTTCAAATCAAGTTGAAAAAAGGGGAGGTCATGAGAGATTTCATTGATAGATTTAATAGAACTATTGGTAAGATACCCCTAACTAGCCAACCAACTAAAAACAATTAGTTGTATGTTTTCATTGCTGCCATGCAAATAGAAATTAAATTCTTGCTTCTTCATTTAAAAGTGAAAACATTGCAAGATGCACAAAGGGAGGCTATTAGTTTAGATGATGATATGATTCGAAGTGGAATGAAGTGTAAAGAAATTGCATAGGAAGGAGTTTATCTCTATGAAAAATAGAATTATCTAGAGGTAAAGCCTAAACAAAAAAGGCTCCTTCTTAAAGAAATTAAACCAGCACCTCCTATTTATTAAAGTCTAACAGTTTTCAATGATAAAGATCTTCAAATTCCTCCAATGAGTGAAATTACTTCTTGTAGTGTAGTTGGAGCCTACCATCTACATGTTGAGTCTGAGGATGAACATGTCTCCCAATCATTTGACTCAATGATTAGCCTAGATGGACCTCGTAATGAACAAGGGTTGCAAGGTAGAAGATCAAATGAAAACTTGTCAGAGGATGTTTCAAATGTAGAGTTTGATTCATTTATATTTGGGATTTCTATTGATATTTCATCAAATGATGTTATTCAGGAGGGTATGAAAGATTAACATACACAAGAAAAGATTGAAGTTGATTATGAATTGTTTTTGTTTGATCACATTGAAATGAATGAAGAGTCTTTTCAGCCCAAGGCATTCAAAGATATTGAGAAAGATAAGATGGAAGTTAAAGGAAATTCTTTTAGCTCTAGACCATTTCCATGCACACAACCCAAATTAGAAGTGTTCAGGTTTGATTGTGAAAATGGGCTAATGGATTTTGGTCCTATGTTGGAATCTTTTTGTTTTGAGATAGACTTCATAGATAGATTCTTGGAACCTAAATCTTTGAAGGAGGAAGTTGCAGATTTAAATGAGAACTATGTGGGTTATCACTTCAATAGTTTTAGGAAAGACTATCACCATAGAGACTCCATTTTATTTGCCAAGAATCTCATGGAAGATGTCAAGAGTGCTGATAAGAAACAACCTGTGCAAGAAGACATGGAGGTGCCACAATTGATGAGCTATAATGTTGGTTGGCTTCTTGGTTTTAATCTGTTGTTTGGAAAGCTTATAGCTATGGAGTTTTTATTTTCAACGATTGTTCTCCAATTTTCAAGAATGGACTCACTTGCACACCAACCATTTTTTTGCACCGGTGCATACTTCTCTCAACCAGTTAATGGTTTTCCATTAGTAGCCAGGTACATTTTTCTAAGTAGGAGCTTCTTGCCCTACTCTTTGTACATAAAGTTTTTGTTGTGGCTAGGTGTAGTTTTCTCTTTAGTTTTGCTTGCTGGTAGTGTAGGTGTTTTTGGTGTTTCCCTTCCCTTCCTTGGCACACTCCATACCCACCTAGTTATACTAACCAACTTCAAATTCAAGGCTCAAATTTCAAATCGCAGCATGCAGTTTCAAAGCTTAGTTTGAAGATTGAAAAGTTCAAATGCATAGTTTGAGCTTTAAATTCAAGTTCAGGTTCAGATTGTGATATGCAGATTTTAATTCAAATCCATCTGGAAAATGAGGAAGGAAATATTGTTAGCAGTGTTGTAA